>OU426988.1:104841467-105478250 GCA_911387755.1 Chrysotoxum bicinctum
TTTAGCTTTAGCACGGGTGGTCAAAGGTTTTTTTGTTTTACTTGTGCTAGCTTCATGGGCATCGCGAAACAAGTTAAACTCATCACACAGATTATTAAGCTTTTTTGTTAATGCATTTAATTTTGCTTCAGAACTGACAGAATTATAGTTACTGCACAGATCACATCTCCAACAGATATTTTCATATTGGTTTATCAAATTTATCACATTGGGTTCTAATTTTAAGCATTGTATATGAAATGTTAAGCAACAAATAACGCACGACACATAATCACTATCGGTCGTTTTAATTTCGCAAATAAAGCATTCATTCGAGAAAGGCATTGTACTAGGCGCATAGAAAGAAATTATAAATAACCGTGTGATACGAGAGCACAGTGATGACATATTTGTGAGCTTTTTTAAAAAAGAATGTACTTAATACAAAAATAAACATGTATTCCTACAAAACATCTTTATTTTAATCATTTAAAAGACAAAAATAATTTTGTCCACCTAGTATGTTCTATTCGATTCACTGTGCCGCGGTTCAGTGGTAGTAAGATTGTGAAGCATGGTCCTGCTACCACTAAGGAGAGTAAACCTCCCCGAACTTCTTTGCCTCATTCCAGCGGTGGTAGGACTGTGAAGCATGGTCCCTCCACCTCTAACAACTCCACAAATCCTAAAGAAGGCCCTAGGGGGAGCGGACGTAAGCCCAACCCTTCTAGGACACTCTACAAGGACATTCGCAATGCTAAGAGAATACTCAGGGTGTTTGGTGAACAACCTGGCGCCGGGGGGAACTCTCAGCATGATGCAAAAATCAAGTGGGCTAAAAGCTTTTTAGCTAATAATAGCGTCCAGGCCAGCGGAGACTCCACGTCGAAGCGTCAAAGGTCTATGGAGGGCACAATTTCAGTACCCAAACGCCCCAAAGTGCACAACATCAGCGCTCCATCACATCCCTGTGGAGGGAATAAGACCTTCAGTGATGTGGTTAAAAACAAAATCGTGGTCGCGATCATTGACGGGAACGACGTCGATGGCACGATCTCTGCGGAAAATTGGCAGGTGGTCAAGGGGAAGCTCCAGTTGAGCTTCATGAGTATCATGATGGAGAACCCTGGACCACCTCCAATCACAAACGATGGAGGCTGGCATCAAGGACATGTTAAGCTCATGGTTTGTGACGATCAGAGATCGTGTGATCTTCTATCGTTGGCCGTTAGCCGGTTAGGGGAAGTCTGGCCTGGTGCTAAGCTCGAGGTTGTTGCTAAGGAGAAAATCCCGTGCAGACCAAGAGCTCGCGCCATGGTTACAGCCGAACTCTCCAGCATGGATTTAATACTCCAGATGATCCGGCTATCGAACCCATCCCTTCCTACTCACAACTGGAAAGTTGCGAAACTGGAGGAGAAAAAGGGACCCTACAGAGGTGCAATTATTGTACTTAATAAGGAGTCCCTTGCTCCTCTGGCGCAGACCAAAGGTGTGATTAGGTTTGGGTTTGAGAACATCACACTGAAGGTGTATAAAAAGGACGCGGATGTTACTGGTGCATCCACTTCCTCCAACGTAGTCGAAACTGCTGCTGCAGACCCTGGTGCATCTATCACCTTCCCATCACTGGAAGAGGAAGAGGCATCCAGGTCATCTTCGGCAACAGTGGAGACAATAAAAACAGTCAGCGACATGGAGATCGATGACCACAACAATGAAGATCTTCTGAGTGAGGACGCTCTTCTGGGCTCAACCTCGGAATCGGAAGACTCCAACGTCACCGTGTTGGAGGTTGATCGGGAGGGTTGTAGCAAAGATGCTGCGATTTCTTCAGATTAATCTCCAACACTCTATCAAGGCCTCGGCCTCCCTGCTTCTTCGTCTATCCAGCAGCGGAGAAGACATCGTCCTAATCCAAGAACCCTGGATTGTGAAATCCATCGTTCGGGGACTAAGGACTCCAAACTACTACTTGCTGTATGCATTAGATAAAGGTGAACCCAGATCTTGCATACTAGTTAAAAGTAGCCTAAATGTATTTTTACTACCTAATTTCAGTGATCGAGATGTAACCGTCGCAAGACTGGAAACAGCCAAAGGAACTTTCTGGCTGGCGTCGGCATATCTAGGCCATGACCACCTTGGCCCCCTCCCAGGAGACACTCTGAGGAGGCTTATCACTGATGCAGATAGGCAGAAGACTGACCTCATTATTGGAAGTGATGCTAACGCCCATCATACAGTGTGGGGTAGCACGAATATAAACGACAGAGGTGAGTCTCTTTTCGATTATATTTTGAACACTAACCTAACAATATGTAACGTTGGAAATGAACCCACATTTGTTACTAAAAACAGACAGGAAGTACTTGACATAACTCTTGTCTCAGATAAAATTTATCATACTATCTCGAATTGGAAAGTATCAAATGATCATTCTTTCTCTGATCATAGATACATACAATTCGAAATAATGGACGAACCTCCTAGCCAACCTTCCTTCCGTAACCATCGGAAAACAGATTGGCTTCTATATAGGGCAACTCTATTAAGGTCAATCAGGCCTGAGTTATACAGCATACCCTACAACACTGAGGATCTTGATATTAAAGTCAATGACCTCACAGCAGCCCTCAACAAATCTCTGGAAACTGCCTGCCCTCTTATACAAATAAGAGGTAAAAAGAAACCACACTGGTGGTACTCGGGGCTGGATCCACTAAGAAAAGAATGCAGGAAACTCTTTAATAGAGCGAAAACCTCCAGAGAAGCTTCTGATTGGGATTCATATAAAGACTCCCTCAAGTTATATAAAAAAGAACTGAGGAAAACCAAGCGTATGTCCTGGAGAACTTTCTGTAACAATATAGAAGGCAACTCAGAGGCATCAAGGTTAAGAAAAATCCTCTCCAAAAATCCAGTAATGCCAAGTTGCCTAAAAAACAATGACGGTTCCTGGACAAACTCAAGCGAAGAATCGCTCAATCTGCTCCTGGATGTACATTTTCCAGACAGCTCTCCTTACGTTAATAGCACTGATCCTGATCCTAACAACATACTCAGTAGCATAACTCCTCCACAAGGTCTGATTACAGAGGAAAAATTAAAATGGGCAATAAACAGCTTCAATCCATACAAATCTCCTGGGCCAGATGGAATAATTCCAGCGGAATTACAGGAAAATTCCGATATTCTGATACCCATTCTGGTAAACATCTTAAATGGTTGTATCGCTCTGGCTCACATTCCTTTGTCATGGAGAGAAGTAAATGTTATTTTCATCCCCAAAGCTGGCAAACCTAGCCATGTTAATCCTAAAGATCTAAGACCTATTAGCCTTTCATCATTCCTACTTAAAACATTTGAACGTCTGATTGAAATCCATTTGAGGGCAAACATTGATAAGTCCTTACTATCCAATGCTCAACATGCTTATAACAAAGGGAAATCTGTAGAAACCGCTCTACATACGCTGGTTCGTACTATCGAACACTCCCTTCATCATAAGGAGTTCACCTTAGTTGCTTTCCTGGATATAGAAGGAGCTTTTAACAATGTCGACGCATCCGCAATCACATCTGCGCTGTCATCTCTAAAGGTGGATAAGTCAATCAGTAATTTGATAAATCATATGCTGATAAGCAGGATTATTAATTCAAAACTGGGCGATTTTACTACTCGAAGGACTGTCAGTAGGGGTACGCCGCAAGGCGGCGTCCTCTCTCCTCTCCTTTGGAACCTAGTCGTAAATGAACTACTAGTGATTCTTGAAGGGGAGGGGCACAGGGTGATTGCCTATGCGGACGATGTTGCGATAGCGATATCTGGTAAGCATCCTAATACTCTGAAGGAACTCCTACAAAATGCTCTAAACAAGCTTACTAACTGGGCAGATCAATGTGGACTCGGTGTCAACCCCCACAAAACTGAACTTGTCCTATTTACCAGGAAATATAAAATCCCACACATAGACCCTCCCCTCATCAAAGGTATACCGCTTAAATTCTCAGACAAAGCAAAATATCTGGGTCTTATTTTGGACAAGAAATTAAGCTGGAAGCCCAATATCCAAGAGAGAGTCAACAAAGCCAACATAGCTCTTTTCTCTTGCAAAAAAGCCGTAGGTAATAAATGGGGTCTACAAACTCATATAACACACTGGCTATACATCTCAGTCATTAGACCGATACTTACATATGGAGTGACAGTATGGTGGACTGCGCTGGAAACAGCAACTAACCGCGATAAGCTCAGCAAAGTCCAACGAACAGCCTGTTTAATCATGGGTGGAACTCTCCGCTCAACTCCTTCTGCTGCACTTGATGTTCTTTTTCATCTCATACCGCTAGATATTTTTAGCAAACAATCGGCCGCTAACACAGCCATTCGACTTAAAGCCTCCTCGCAGTGGATCAATAATGATATTGGTCACTCTACTATACTGAACTCGTTCAGTAGTCTACCTAGTAACGTCGATTACACCACCCCTCATCCAAAATTTGATAAAAATTTTCAAGTATCCATCCCTTCCAGGTCTTCATGGGAAAATGAGTCGTTTTTGATAGACGAAGCAATTCATTTCTATACAGATGGATCTAAAACCGATGACGGGGTCGGTGGAGGCGTATACTCCGAAAAATTAAATCTTTGTCTATCTTTTCGTCTTCCCAATCACTGTAGCGTGTTCCAGGCAGAGCTTTTAGCAATAAAAGAAGTCCTCTCTTGGCTAAAAGAAAACGTTATATCGACAACCGATATACGTATTTTCTCAGACAGTCAAGCTGCCTTAAAGTCACTGGACTCTGTCTCCATTAACTCACAAACAGCCCAAAATTGTCGATCATCTCTGGTGGAGATGTCAAAACAGTTTAACATTCACCTTACATGGGTGCCGGGGCATAGAGACATTCCAGAAAATTGTAAAGCTGACGAACTTGCAAAAAACGGAACAATATTACCTTTGTTGGATAGCAAATCTAACATCGGTATACCCCTAGCTACTTGTAAACTTATGCTAAAGCAAGATACCATAAAGAAAGCCAACCACAGGTGGACCAGCACCATGCTTCTCGTCTTGGAGTTCCTGCAAATGACTTTTGCAGAAGCTGCATGGATGAAGAAGAAGAGGAGTCAATTCCCCACCTTCTATGCTCTTGTCCTGCCCTAGCGCAAAGACGTAGACTCCACTTGGGAGACTACTACTATAACGATCCTAGTGATCTAAATAATTCCGACATTCACTGTCTCAAACGCTTCATTATTAGCTCAAAATGGTTTAACGAGTAAGGGGGATTTTTGAAATCCTTGTGGTATCACAACGGACCAAATATTGGTCTAAGTGTGCTGTCCTTTTCCGGTCAGCAGCCACTTTAACCTAACCTAACCTATTCCGTCTGTCTGTCTGTATGTCTGTATGTCTGTATGTCTGTATGTCTGTACCTCGAACTACAGCCTAAACTAATGGAGGTATTTTCTTCAAACTTGGTAGTTAAGGGTCTTCGGTGATTCCCTAGAGGAGAAATTGAAATTTTATTTTTAGCTCCAATACTAAGGGTACCCCCCATACACCCGTAAAGCAAAATCTTATTTATCTGGAAAACGGCTCTAACGATTTCGATAAAAAAATTAAGTGTGATATTATGGACATGGACTATATTTAGGTGAAAAAAAAATTTGGGGGGAAATGTTATTAGGGGTACCTGTCTCACCAACGGCTCTAACGATTTGAACCAAAATTTTTATGCAGGAGCTGCTTTGCATTTGAAAAAATATAAAATAAAAATTTTTTTCGAAAAAATAGTTTTTGGATTTTTAAAAAAATAATACAATTTTTTTTTTGAAAATTCAATATCTTGAAAACCGATACACGATTAAACTTTTAAATTACGTTTTAAAATATATTTTATTAAATACTAACAATTTGCGTATCAATTTTTTTTATAAAAATTTTAAGGAAAATTTAGTACACAAAAAACATGTTTCAGTGTGTCTGTATGTCTGTACCTCTCACTACAGCCTAAACCACTGGACCTATTTCTTTCAATCTCGGTAGTTAAGGGTCTTCGGTGATTCCCTAGAGGCAAAATTGAAATTTTTTTTTTAGCTCCAAAACTAAGGGTACCCCCCATTTCGATAAAAAAATTAAGTGTGATATTATGGAC
This sequence comes from Chrysotoxum bicinctum, assembly GCA_911387755.1. Classification (NCBI taxonomy): domain Eukaryota; kingdom Metazoa; phylum Arthropoda; class Insecta; order Diptera; family Syrphidae; genus Chrysotoxum; species Chrysotoxum bicinctum. The sequence goes on from OU426988.1 coordinate 104,847,611, forward strand.
ATGGACTATATTTTGGTGAAAAAAAAATTTGGGGGGAAATGTTATTAGGGGTACCTGTCATAGAACGGTTTTTTTGATTTTCTAATTTCTCACCAACGGCTCTAACGATTTTAACCAAAATTTTTATGCAGGAGCTGCTTTGCATTTTAAAAAATATAAACTAAAATTTTTTTCGAAAAAATAGTTTTTGGATTTTTAAAAAAATAATACAATTTTTTTTTTGAAAATTCAATATCTTGAAAACCGATACACAATTAAACTTTTAAATTACGTTTTAAAATGTATTTTATTAAATACTAACAATTTGCATATCAATTTTTTTTATAAAAATTTTAAGGAAAATTAGTACACAAAAAACATGTTTCAGTGTGTCTGTATGTCTGTACCTCTCACTACAGCCTAAACCACTGGACCTATTTCTTTCAATCTCGGTAGTTAAGGGTCTTCGGTGATTCCCTAGAGGAAAAATTGAAATTTTTTTTTTAGCTCCAAAACTAAGGGTACCCCCCATACACCCGTAATGCATAATCTTATTTATCTCAAAAACGGCTCTAACGATTTTGATAAAAAAAATTAAGTGTGATATTATGGACATGGACTACATTTTGGTAAAAAAAAAATGTTGGGGCAATATGTTATTAGGGGTACCTGCAATAGACCCTTTTTTTTGATTTTCGACTTTCTCATTAACGGCTCTAAGGATTTTAACCCAAAATTTTTAGAAGGAGTCCCCTTAAGTTTAAAATAATAATGTATATAAAAATATTCGAAAAAATATTTATTGGGTTTTAAAAAAAAAAAAAAAAAAATTAAATCAATATCTTCAAAACCTATGAACGATTATTTTTTGAAATTATTTCCTAAAACCAATATTATTAAATACTTAAAATTCGCATCCCACATTTTTTTCTTGAAAAATTTTAGAGACATTTCTTATATAAAAAATTTATTTAATAATAAAACAATTTTTTAAGGCTTATTTGCATAAATTCATACTTTTCCGGAAACCAGACGGCAATTTTATGCATTTAAACATTATTATCTCATTAAATCCATGTTTTATATTTATAAAATGTATCTTAAATTCCAAAGTACTTTTACATAAGAGCAAGTTCGTGCGATCCAGTCGTGCATTTTATTTACTTGCGATATAGGTACTATAGGGCAAGTTCTACATTTGGAAAAAAAATCGAACTTGAGATTTTGATCAAAGTTGACATTACGATGATAGCGAAGACGAAAAAAGTGGGTCCGACAATTCCGTCTGTCTGTCTGTATGTCTGTATGTCTGTACCTCGAACTACAGCCTAAACTACCAGAGGTATTTTCTTCAAACTCGGTAGTTAAGGGTCTTCGGTGATTCCCTAGAGGAGAAATTGAAATTTTTTTTTAGCTCCAAAACTAACGGTACCCCCCATACACCCGTAATACAAAATCTTATTTATCTCGAAAACGGCTCGAACGATTTTGATAAAAAAAATTGAGTGTGACATCATGGACATGGACTATATTTTGGTGAAAAAAAATTTGGGGGGAAATGTTATTAGGGGTACCTGTCATAGAACCGTTTTTTTGATTTTCTAATTTCTCACCAACGGCTCTAACGATTTTAACCAAAATTTTTATGCTGGATCTGCTTTGCATTTGAAAAAATATAAACTAAAAATTTTTTCGAAAAAATAGTTTTTGGATTTTTAAAAAAATAATACAATTTTTTTTTGAAAATTCAATATCTTGAAAACCGATGCACGAATAAATTTTTAAATTACAATTTAAAATGTATTTTATTAAGTACTAACAATTTGCATATCAATTTTTTTTATAAAAATTTTAAGGAAAATTTAGTACACAAAAAACATGTTCCAGTGTGTCTGTATGTCTGTACCTCGAACTACAGCCTAAACCACTGGACCTATTTCTTTCAATCTCGGTAGTTAAGGGTCTTCAGTGATTCACTAGAGGAGAAATTGAAATTTTTTTTTAGCTCCAAAACTAACGGTACCCCCCATACACCCCTAATGCAAAATCTTATTTATCTCAAAAACGGCTCTAACGATTTTCATAAAAAAAATTGAGTGTGACATTATGGGCATGGACTATATTTTGGTCAAAAAAAAATTTGGGGGAAATGTTATTAGGGGTACCTGTCATGAAACCGTTTTTTTGATTTTCTAATTTCTCACCAACGGCTCTAACGATTTTAACCAAAATTTTTATGCTGGAGCTGCTTTGCATTTGAAAAAATATAAACTAAAAATTTTTTCGAAAAAATAGTTTTTGGATTTTTAAAAAAATAATAAATTTTTTTTTTTAAAATTCAATATCTTGAAAACCGATGTACGATTATTTTTTGAAATTATTTCCTAAAATCAATATTATTTAATACTTAAAATTCGCATCCCACATTTTTTCTTGAAAAATTTTAGAGAAATTTCTTATATAAAAAAATTATTTAATAGTAAAACGATTTTTTAAAGCTTATTTGCATAAATTCATACTTTTCCGGAAACCAGACGGCAATTTTATGCATTTAAACATTATTATCTCATTAAATCCATGTTTTATATTTATAAAATGTATCTTAAATTCCAAAGTACTTTTACAAAAGAGCAAGTTCGTGCGATCCAGTCGTGCATTTTATTCATTGAGAACACCTGCGTGAGAGCATTGGATTAATATTGACCTGCGAATGTTTTTTAAATAATGCAACGTTACACGCCCTAACTAGTGACAGAAAAATGCAATTGCGAAATAAGAACAAAAATGTTCCTGAATCTTGAAATCAATTAAAATAAGAAATAAATGCATATTTAGATAAAATACATAATTACTGTTTAATTAAATTTTTAACTATTTTTTAACTAAAGCTTATTACACAAAATTTTCGATATGATCCCCGTTTTGTAGAAGGCAAAGATTATAGCGCCTTCTTATTGCTGCACATAAATTTATACTTGATAAATTTTCCTGTAATTTGACTCCAGCCACTTCAATCCGTTGTTTCAGTTGTTCCAAAGATTCTATTTCCATTTCGTACACATAGTTCTTCATGAATCCCCAAGCATAAAAATCTAACGGAGTTAAATCTGGCGATCTAGGCGGTCATTCTATTGGACCTCCACTTCCAATTCAACGGTCACTAAAATGTTCATCAAGTCAGTTCCTTACAGTGCGGCTGTAGTGTGCTGGAGCTCCATATTGCTGGTAGATTAAATTGTCTGCTATGCCCAAGGGAACGTTGTCATTCAAATCGGGAAAAAGGTCTCGTAACTGCAGATAGGATTCTCCATTTATGACTGAATTCAGCAACCGTGGTCCAATAACTGTTCGTCCAACAATACCAAGCCAAACATTACAGCTAAAGCGGTGTTGAGATTTGGTTTGTTTCTTCTAATGCGGATTGCTGTTACTCCAGTGATGTAAATTGTGGAAATTTGTTACTCCATCTCTGGTAAACTGAGCTTCATCCGTCCAGAATATCCTTCCAAAGTAATTATGTTCAGTTTCATCTCTTAGCAATAACGTTCGACAAAATGCAGCTCTCAGTAACTTGTCGTTTGCGGTTAGCTCCTGAACTGGTGTAGTGTGGTACGGGTGTAAATGCTCGGTATGAAGCACTGCCCATACTCTAGTTGGGGGCAACTGAAGCATAGTAGCTATTCTCCTTGTGCTAAGTGAGGGACTACGTCGGACCATATCCAAAATTCTTTCCTCTATGTGTACTGACTGTACGTCGCCAAGCCGACCCCACCATAATAAAAAAAGTGGCACGTCAATTTTAAACCAATGCTCTCACGCAGGTGTTCTCAATGAAAAAATGTGTGAAATATGGTTAATCCAGTACTTTGTCACTTTATTGTATGCTTATAAGACTGATAATAAAAAAATTTTACAAAAAAAGTTAATCCTTTCAATCGTAAATTCACCTAAGAATCCAAAAACGTAAAAACTAAAATAAAAGGCTTTTCTTAGAACAAAAGTAGTTTTTGTTATTTTTGATTTTGTCAAAAACTACAAAACATTTTGACATCCGGTTTTTTGTGTTTGATCAAAAATTAATAAGAGCATTGAATATTGAATAAAAAAATAATACTAAATTACGTAAAATTTTGAAAAAAAAATTGTTTAAAAACAAAATTTTCATTTTTTTTTTTTTTAAATATTGATTTTGAAAATTAATTCTTCAAAAACTATTCACTCGAACAACTTTATTTAAAAATAAAATTAAAGAATGTATTTCTGGCTATAGCATTACTTTGTAGATATCACCGTTAATTTTTAATAATTTTTTTTCTGTTTTAAGTGATTTTTTTCTTAAATTGCCCCGCCCGCCTAAACGGGGGGAAATAGACCCCACCTCTCATACGATTTTTTTCTTGTCTAAGTCCAACCAACACGCCCTAGCTTTTTGTCACACCTTATGCAAATCACCCTGTATACATATATGTACATATAATTACATTTCTTAGAAATCTTATTGTTCACTTGCATTTTATTCTTCTGTTTTTGTACTTAAAGAATGGCTTGCATCTGAATTGAGCTGTAGTTACCGCAAACTAGATACATAATTTTACTTTCTTTTTTTGGAAAATTATAAAAGTTTTATAATTGCATTTACTGTTATGTTTGCAATATATTTTTTTTTCTCATTATTGTTGTTTTTGAAAACAGTTTCTTGTTGTATTCTATTCCATTTTTATTGCAAAGTGTGGGACTTAGTATGATATATTTTATTCTATTGCTTTTTATTTTGTTTTCTTTCGTTTTTATCGGATGTTGTTGTGCTGCATTCAAATAGTCGGGTTAGTAAACAATTGGTAGCTTTAGGTGTTCCAATTATTCTGGTGACTATTACTCGGTGCCGGCGCCTGGGGTGGCATCATTTCGAGTAAAGACTTACGTTGTATTTCTGCAGCACTTTGAATATCTGCTAAACTAGGTGCGTTTTTACTGGAGGAGACATTTTTCTTATTGAAAGCACCCGCATGAGCTTGTACAAAATAAAACTACTTCTTCTTATTTTAAAAAAAAAATATTTTTCGGAGGTAAGAACCTCTTTATTGAATGTCTTGATAATAACTACTGACTATAGTACAAAATTATCTTAAAGCTAACCTAGCCCCAGTGCATAGATCGCTGCTTGTTGTTGCGATGTTCCCACAGGTGGTTTCATTTTGCACCCGCCGGTACGTGATGGAATGCGAGTTTCATCTGGTTGCTGTTGATGACCAGAGATAGCGTCAGCGAAAGATGACTACAAGTGTGGGAATTGTCATAAATGATTCTCCACACATAATTCCGCGTTAACTCCTCCACCCTTTAAAATTGAACGTCATCGTTCGATCGTATTGGTTTCAGGTGTTGGTTAAGGTCTTCTACCCCTAATGTTCGAGTGTTGGGATAGGGTTACCCACGCTACTATTTGTTGTCTTTGGTCCCATGTTTCCTTCATCTAAGGATACTTCCTCGATGGTGGGTTTTTTCTTCCAGGTGGTACATGGAATAACTCCTCTTTTCCAAAGGGTGATTACGATGACAACTAGTATTAATGTTAGTAATAATAACACTGCCGCAGACTTTTTTTCATTGGCTACTTTCAGTTCTTCTATGTATTTGATGTTCTTTGCTTCTAGTTCTTTAAGCATTTCCAGAGAAAGCAACTCTTCTATTTGGGGCTTTATAGCTGGTGGTTGTAGCATGGCAGGAAGTGGATTATGTTCCGTCATCTCTGATTCTTGGAAGATGTACTGTTGGGCTCTAACGGTGGCATTATTTTTATTTCGCTTTCATCGATGTAGATTTTGTCATCAAATTGGTTTAATAGCACCATTCCAGATGTGATCTCTTCTATAGCTGGAATATGTTGGTTGTTGATTTCGGTGCAGGAATGAGGCTTACTAGTCAACAAATTATTAATACAACTATCTTTACTTAGATCTATTACGTCACTATGCTTACATATTGCTAGTGAATTGAAAGTCTTACATTTAGTATTAATTCCATATGAATTAGTATTACATTTTAAAATTTCGTTAAAATTTGTTTTAACAGCAGTTTTTCCTTTTTTGACTGGTTTTATAAGAATTCTTTTACATGTTTCTTTTTCTGTCGTTAATAAACTTAGTATATATAAAATAGATTTATTATTCAATTACATTATAATATGGCATGTTTTCTTTATTTAAAATATCTCTTATTATATTTATCTCTAAATTAGACAAAATATAAGTATTTATTATTCCTGCTCTTGCCCATTGCATAGAGTATTCAATATTTTTTACTTCTTCTCTTAATGATTCTAACTTAAACTTGAGTTCTAACATAAATTCTAGTTTTACATTTTCATTAGATTTTAGTGCTTGAATAATATTGTTCGTAACATTACTTATTTCATTTATTCTATTATTAATTAGATTATTTATAATTCGTTGTTTATTATTGTTTGCAAGAGCGTTGTTGACTTTGTCTTTCATTATTTTAAAATCGTGTCTATCCGGAGTTCCGGCAATCCATTTCCAGGCAGAGCCCAGGAAATCTAAGGATCTCTTTCCTCTGGATTTGGGAATAAGTCTGTTCAAATGAGATTGAATGTGTTTAATTTCGGCGGATAGGATAGGTAAAATGGAATCGGGTTGGGGTTCAATCTTCGACATCATGCGACTCAATTCGTTGAGTGCCTGTTGGTAATCCTCGATATCGATTACATGCACCAATTTGAATGTGCCAGCTTGTAGTTTAGCAGTTCCGGTATCGATTGCTATTAACTGAGAATTTGAATAGTCAAGCATCTTAACATCGGCGAAGATTGGCGTGATGCAAAGCCTAAAATGGATTTTAATTTTTAATTAGAGATTTATGGACCACCTTGCCAGATACTGTAGTAATAGTTGAAGTTCTATTTTCGGAAACTACCTCTTTCTTGTATTTCGGGGACAATTTATTACCTATTCGTTTATTTATTTTTACATAGATAACATCTCCTACTGAATAGTTTTTTGGAGGGGTTCTGTTCTTGTTATGGTAGTTTAGGTCTGCGACTTGTTTACTTTTAATTTTCTCAGCATTTTCTCTTCTAAGCATTTCAAGCTGTTCTGGGTTGTTTAATGATTCTTTACCAAAGAAAACGTCTATTGGTTTCTTTTTAATTGTTGAGTGTATGGACCTATTGGATTCATACACTGTCATATCTAGCAGTTCAGCAAATGTGCTGTGAAGTTTTTTTGACTTAAGGCAGCGCATTAGCTCGGATAGTGTGGAATGAAATCTTTCCACTTGTCCGTTAGCTGAGCTAGTATAAGGGGGAACCTTGAAAATTTTAATTTTGAAAAGGCTTTCTAGCATGAATGATACAGAGCTAGAACTTAAAGATTTTTCATTGTCTACTACAATGATTTCCGGGACACCAAATGCGAGTATGAGTTCCCTTAGAGGCTGCTTTACGTCCTCGCTAGCTCTAGACTTTAAAATTTTTGTTAGCGCATATTTTGAAAATTTATCTATTGCTGTTAAAATTATTTTACCATCGGTGAAGTAGAAATCTATATGTAAAATTTGACCTGGAAACTTGGATATAGGAGTTGGTTGAATTTCGGGCTTACAGGGATGACGGTCGTATTTATTTTCTATGCAAACAGTACATTTTTTTGTGATTCTTCTGATTTTTCCAATCATTCCTGGAAAATAATATTTCTTTAGAACTTGGAATCTGTTTTCTTTTGCGTCTCTATGCGGTCGTTGGTGTGTTTCAATTATGATATTTTCCTGATCTGACTCATTGGTAATATCATCAACTTGTATTTGTGTGAATCTAATTTTGTAGTTGCTAAAATGTGAGGCGTATATAATTTGTATCATACCCATTATAGGTTCTGAAGTTTTAATACAATTTATTATTGAAGGGTTAAGTATTTTTTTGAGGATCTGTTTTAAGTTTTCTTCAGTGAATTCAGCTTCCGTTATGGTATGCCTATGATACGTCGGAAAAATTATTTGGAAGGTCTTAGAAGAAGTTTGACCTAATTGCAGGAAGATTTGGTTCTTGAAAACATTTATTGGTATTTCCACGCTCGGAATAAGGTTATGTGATGAACTTTCATCGCTATGTACCGTTGTTGTGAGGGAGTTTATTTGGGGAGAACGTGACAATGCATCTGCCACGATGTTCGTTTTTCCTGGCTTGTAATGTAATTCTTGGCTATACTCCTCGAGGATTGCCTTCCATCGCTTCATCTTACTATTGTTATTTTTGCTGCTGAGAGCTATGTAAGGGGTTGATGGTCGGTGAAAATTTGTATGTGTGCAGTTCCGTATAGGTAGTTAAGCAGGGAATTCAGAGCCCATATAATAGCTAACATTTCCTTTTCATTAGCTGCGTATCCCTCTTCTGTTTGACCGAGTGTACGTGAGATAAATGTGATCGGTCTGCCTTCTTGGGACAGAACGGCACCAAGGGCAAAGTTAGAAGCGTCTGTAGTAAGCTCGAAGGGCTTACTAAAATTTGGATAAGAAAGAACTATGTCTTCGGAAGTGAGGATTTTTTTTATTTTTTCAAATGCGTCAATGGCGACAGGGTCAAGAGAAATTTGTTTTTTTGCTGACTGTGTTTTGGACATACGTCCTTCCTCCCCTCTTAGAAGGGCGGTTAGGGGTTTCGCAAGCTTGGCATAATCCTTGACAAAGCGGCGATAATAGCCTGACAGCCCAAGGATCAAGGAATGATCGAAGGTCTTTTAGAGTCTGTGGAAGTGGGAAGTTATTTACTGCTTCCACTTTTGCGGGATTGGTTTTTATACCTTCAGATGAGACGATAAATCCCAAAAATTCGACTTGCGGTTTGTAAAATTGGCATTTATCTAATTGCACCTTCATATTAGCTTCATAGAGTGTTTTAAAAATGTCTGTTATGTCTTGAGCATGTTTACTTTCTGTTTTACTAAATATTACTATATCGTCGATATAGACATAGCAAGTTTTACCTATGTACTCTCGCAAAATGTCGTCGAGAGCCCTTTGAAAGATGGACGGCGCATTCTTCAATCCGAATGGGAGTCTTGTAAATTCGAATTTGCCGTTATTTATTGAAAAGGCGGTCTTTTCTACGTCAGATTCTTTCAAGAGAATCTGGTGAAAGCCGCTTTTGAGGTCTAGGACGCTAAAGAATTTATTTTCACCTAGTTGCGAAAGGACTTCATTTATATTAGGAATGGGATAGCGATCGGATATAGTAACACTGTTGAGTTTTCTATAATCTATCACCATTCTGTATTGTTTTTTCCCTGTAGAATCCGGTTTCTTCGGTACGATCCATACCGGAGAATTGTATGGGGACCTTGAGCGTCTGATAATTCCATCTCCCAAGAGTTGTTGAATCTGTTTTTCAACTTCAGATTTGAGAGACAAGGGAAAGAGATAGTATTTACTGTAAATGGGTGAGTCAGTTGATGTGCGGATTTCTCCTACAACCTTTGTAGTGTAGATTAATTTCTCATCAGGCTCATAAAATAGGTTTGAATAATTTTGAACGGCTGAATTCAAAAGTTTCTGTTGTGTTTCCGTCATGTGAGCGGTTTTAATGCCTATTTATTATTTACTGTTGGGGAACTTAATTGCTTAATTTTAACCTTAACGGAGTTTAAAATTGTCATGAAGTTATTTTTTGTATCAATAATGGCGGATAGTTCCTTAAGACTATCATTTCCAAGGATGCCATGAAATGTTTGTAAAGTGGGTAAAAGGAAGAATTTAAGGCTTATGTTCTGGATATTAAACAAATTAATCAATGTTAATTGAGTTATTTCAACATTTCCTGCTATTGACTTGGCAAAAAAAGGATTTTCGTTCTGCATGGGTTTCTGAACAAGAGATGATTGTATGTAATTCTTCGATGATCCAGTATCTATCAAAAATTTGTATATATCGCCACTCTTCAACTTGCACTCGAAATAAGGCAAGGAAGAGTCACTTAGCCTAAAAAATTAATGTCAACATGTTCTAGTTCTTTGGGTTCCACATGTTCTAGTTCTTCGGGTTCCCTTAATTTTTGGGTAATATTTTCAACATAATCGTCGAAGGTCTGTTCCGCTTGATCGTCGCTTAATCTTAAATTTTGGTAGTATTGGTTGAGCTCATCCTCAGATGGATCAATATGGTAATTAGGTTGGTACCTTGGCGTTTGGATATTTTGAGTTGTGGGAGCATTTGCTCTCCAAGAAGGTCCGTTAAACCTTTGTCGGTTTTGGTTATGAACATCTCTAGCGTACGCGCTGGTTCTTTGAGTCATAGGCTCCCTTTTAATAGGTGGACTTGATTGGGAAGGTTTAGCATAACTTTGCTGGTAGTTACCTAAGGGACGGCTAGATTGGAATTCTCGATAAGGTTGAGGTGAACGATATGATTGTTGTACCTGCTGAACAGGTGGAGTGAAGTGAGTGCGATGATTCTGATATACTTGTTTAGGAGCGTACCTGCTATAATCTTTTAGCGGAAGCGAATTCTGTGGCCGCGTATGTGTGGCTTGTGGAGTGAAATTTGTTCTTATTGCTCCATGGTTATTTTGAACATATTGAGACCTAAAGTGTTGGTTTTCATATTTCTGGCATAAATATAGAGCCGTCGGCAAGTCTGCGGGTTCCTTCATACCTAGGAGATCTGACAAATTGCCCTTTAATTCCCTAATAAACGTGTCCAAAGCTTTGTCACGATAGGTTTTAGTCAATAACCTCATTGACTCCGGACAAATGTCCATACATGAAATATTATTAGTTATCAGAGTCAAATGTGACGTTACGGCCTGATAGAATTGCTGAATTGATAAATTCCCTTGGACTAGGCCCGACATTTGGTACTCTAGTGTCGAGATATCTCGTTTATCAGCATAGCTCATAGCTAGGCAATTAAGAATGCTTTTCCAGTCAAGAGGTGTATTGTTGACCTCTAAGGCTGCATCTGCCTGACCGGTAATCTTATTACGAATAACGTTAAGTATTCCATAATATTTGGTAGTTCCTTTAATGTGTTCATAGAGTTTTAAAACTCTTTCTACACTCTTTTTCCAGGAAGAGAACTCGCAAGCCTCCCCTGAAAAAATTCGAAGACATCTGACGATGTCAGGAATTTTTTCGAGATCATCTGTATCGTTTTGGTATTGAGGAAGAATTATTTGATCAACTGCAGAGAATCGTAGCGCATTAGGATTTAATACGCTTTCTAATATTTGCTTTCCTTGTTGCTCAAGTACTCGGCTTACAATCGAAGATACGAGAGCATCTAATTCGGGAGTAGATCTTACTTCTGTCACTGGCGGAGGATCAGTATTAGATGCACTTGAATGAAAAGAGAAATTGTGGTCTTGACCACTAATGGGGGGGAGCATGGGTCATGTGAATGTTGCTCTGAGTTGAGCTGGAAGCCCTATTTGCTCCCGCGTATGCGAGAGAATTCAGTGAAGGAAGCGTTAATTGAGAAGAAGTAGGATTAACAGGAACTGGAAGAACTTGGGATTGTCCCTGAACTTGATTAGGATCCTGTGGATCACCAGCACCTGTTCTTGTTGAAACCATTTTAGTGAATAGTTAAGAGTTTAGATGCGATTATTATAATTTTGCTTTAAAAACCGTAAAGCGTAGTTACTCTAGTTTTTACTTTCTTTCTTTTTTCGAAAAAAAAAAAAAAAAATTTTAACTGTAGTTATAATATGTAATTATAATTTATATTTATTTTTCCCCTTTTCATAAGGTTATTTAATTTTTAATAAAGGATTTTCAATAGATTCACATGTAATTATCATTGATTTCTTAATTTTCACAACTTAATTTTTAATTTTCTCTTAATTTTTTCCTTATTATATTTTTCCTTTTAATATTCTAAAAAGAAATAACTTAAATATTAACTTACATAAAACACCAAACTGATGTGCCGGCCAATGGGATGTGTTCCTTTTTGCCCATCACGGGTTACTAGTGGATCCCTCGTTGACTCCTTGCTTAGCTGCACTGTTGACTCCGTGTTTTATTATTTTCACACTTTTCGCTTTCCTTTTTATATTTTTATTTTCACTGTATTTTGATTGTCTTCTATGTTTATTAGTTACACGCTTTCCTTTTTTATATTTTTATTTTTACTGTATTTTGATTGTCTTCTATGTTTATTAGTTACACGCTTTCCTTTTTTATATTTTTATTTGTACTGTATTTTGATTGTCTTCTATGTTTATTAGTTACACGCTTTCCTTTTTTATATTTTTATTTTCACTGTATTTTGATTGTCTACTAGTTACAAGCTTTTCTCTTTTATAGTTTAATTATTTTTACCCGGAACACCGAACTGTACGATTTTTATTAATATGAGCACGGGGGCTACTTAAGATCACTGGCTCGTTTATAATTTAAAATACGCACGGAAACGGGTCCCTGCTGCTCGGGCGCCAAATAAAACTACTTCTTATTTTTAAAAAAAAATATTTTTCGGAGGTAAGAACCTCTTTATTGAATGTCTTGATAATAACTACTGACTATATTACAAAATTATCTTAAAGCTAACCTAGCCCCAGTGCATAGATCGCTGCTTGTTGTTGCGATGTTCGCACAGGTGGTTTCATTTTGCACCCGCCGGTACGTGATGGAATGCGAGTTTCATCTGGTTGCTGTTGATGACCAGAGATAGCGTCAGCGAAAGATGACTACAAGTGTGGGAATTGCCATTTGGTAAGAATACAGCAAGGGTTTGAACTGCATCATATGTTGAAATACTTGCATTGCAGCGGCTGTATAGCAACAGTTGAATTGTTGCCCAAACTTCCAAGGTTGTAAGTGGCAAGATCGCCATGTAAAGTTGGTTGGTTCCAATTCAGTAATCTACTGAACTGGCAAGATCGCCATGTAAGGCTGATCGATAGGTTTGAATGGTTATATATATTTGGATATAGGAACAAATCGCTTGGCAATGAATGCCTCAGCTCTGACCTCTGGCTAATGCACTCGATGTTCAGTTGTATTCCGGCAAGTATTTTCTAAATTATTTTTAGCTCGCAAGCTTCACAAAAGAATATAAAAAAACGATCTTTCTTGGTTGGTGTTCAGTGAGAGAAGACGACTTTATTTAAAAATGCTATTGCTATTTATACATAATTTGTTTAATGTTATCGAAATCAAATCCATACTTCAATTATTGGCCCACTTACAATCGATATTCACAGGTCAGCACAATTCTAAGGGGTAAATGACCAGCCATCTTAAGTGGCATAGTTCGCTCGGCATAATGCTTAGTTGACATATTATGGTGCGAAGCGCCACCTGGCACCCTGACAAGTAATGGAATGTCACTTTATAAGTTTCTATACAATGTTCCTATCGTTGAGTGAAAACATTGTATATAGACTGAAAATGTAGAAGAGCAAATTATGACAGAGTAGAAAAGTTTTTTCATTGTATACAATATAACAGAAAACAACGCGCAGGCAGAAGATTTTTATGTAGAATATAAAAGCAACAACAAAATTTTTCGGGCTAACAAGAACAAAAAAAAAAAGACTTGTGTTTATGATTTTTTTATATTGAGGGTGATGTTTTGTAGGTATATGGGAAATAAACTTACAGTTATGGTTGCCGCCTTGAAAATAAAGCTTTTTATGTTTTTATAATTTTGATTTTTAAAGCAATATTTTTCTATGGTAGGTATTGACTTGCAACTTATAGGTATTATAAGTCAAGTTATGCATTCGTACATCCGTAAAAATATGTAACTCGAGGTTTTGATCAAAGTTAACATTACGATGATATAGTGAAGACGAAAAAAGTGGGTCTCGCAATTCTTTATGTTTGTCTGTTCGACTGGAGCCTAAACGGCTCGGCTGATTTTCTTTGAACTTTCTTGATATTATTTTTAAATTTTTCCCTTCACAGGTTTTTTTCTTCGGTTTCTTTTTTTGTAAGACCAAAAATAACGGTACCTACGGTCAAGTTTTTAAAACCTTTCGAATTGGGCATAAAAAAATAACTTGCTAAATAAGCCAATCAAATTTTTGTCAGTAATCATTAAATAATAGAATTTCTCTATTACATTGTAGCTGTTTCAATATTATTCTACTTTAAATATTCGGTATTAAACCTTCATGAAGTAAGAACTTGGCGTAATTTTAGATCTCAGTACTTTTCACGGCTGACTTGTTCGACAAAGGTTTTTGTATAGAAGAACTTGGCTCTTTTTTTTAACATTTATAGTTTTGGTCTGATCTCACTCCTTTTTGCAAAGATTTTAATATTTTGCCATGTCAAAATCTCGAAAGATATTGAAAGATGGAAAATGGAAATGGAAAACCCCAATTTTTATATTTGGTCCTTTATATGCAATTTGAGCCCTACCGTTCTACCAAATTTCATTGATCTACTGCAATCGGAAGTGTGTCATATATAATTTACATCAGTTCTGAGGAAGTAGGCGGATACCACGCCCCTGAATAGAAAACCTCAAATGTTATATTTTTTTTTTGTAGGCAATTTAAGTCCTACCACTGTACCAAATTTCATTGTTTTACAGCAGTCGGAAGTGCTTCATTCAACCAACACCAATTCGGAGAAAGTGGGCGGATAAGACGCCCCCTGAATGGAAAACCTAAATTTTTATTTTTGTTCCTTTACATGCAATTTAAGCCCTACCGTTTTACCAAATTTCATCGTTTTAAAGCAGTCAAAGGTGCTCCATTCAACCAACACCAATTCGGAGCAAGTGGGCGGATACCACGCCCCCTGAATGGAAAACCTCAAAGGCTTGCATGACAAGACCTACCGTTGTGCGAAATAACAAGATTCTACGATATCGGGAAGTGCTGCATAATTTTGATGATCTGTCAGTGAGTCAGTCAGTCAGTGAGTCAGTCAGTTACGGTTTTTGTGATTTTTAGGCCTTATATCTTAGGAACCGCTTATGCTAGAAAATTGAAATTTGGTGAGGCGCCTTTGCCTGACTAGCTTCTTAGCAAATATTCGGAATTTTAAGTTTTTGACTTCATTGGTACTGAAGATAGGGAGGGGTCAAAAATCGCCTGAGTTTGTTCCTGTAAAAAGGGTGTAGTGCCAGAACTTGGCTGGGCACTACCGTGCCCTTTGATATTGACCTTGATAATGATGTTCCTTCCTCTACTTTTAATACTCGTAATTACTCTAATGGAGAAAATATATTCTTAAATGAATTGTATTGTGATAACAAATTGTTTTTTGTACATCAAAATGTCAGGAGCCTAAGAGAAAATTTTTCTGCTCTTATTACTCATTTATACCCCGGTTACAAGAGAAGATTGAGGAATCGAATCGAATCCGAATTGAGATTTCGATCCAGGTATATGGTGGCACTGGATCGAGAGATCGAATTGAAATGGGATCAAAATGACAATATGGTTTTGTACATAAACTCGATTCTTCGATTCCTCGATTCTGGTATACAAGCATATTTTCGATTCGATTCAGCTCGTTTAGTGGGATCGGATCGAGTAATCCTATTTCAATCCGATCCAGGTATACATGGAGCTAAATCCTGATTCAATACCGATTCAATTCTCCATATAAACGTAGTATTAGATTCTTTTCGTTGCATGCCTGATCAGTGCTGCCGTTTTAAAAATTTCCAGAGGAGTATTTTTTGCATTTGTTGGGGAGTATTTACGATAGTTGAGGAGTATCGCCAAAATATCAAGAAAATTGTTAGTTCAACGAAAAAAACAAAGAAATGTTTTCTATTAATTAAAATTTTTTAATTCATTTATATATGTATAATAAAAATAGGAACTTCAATATTTGTGTTTTTTAATAAACAGGAAGTAAATAATAAATTAACTCTAACTTAAACTATGTAGATATATACTGTACATTGATTTTCAAGCAACTTATTGCTTATTAATATTAATATTAATTTTTGTATTTTGTTTATTTAAACAAGAATTTGACAAAAGAAAAACCAAAGTCAAAATTAAAGCTTAAATTTGTTTTTTGTATTTTTCGATCAAGTCTTTTGATGGCTCCCACTTTTCTGCAAAATTGCCGTTTAAAAACTCTTTGGCAGTAAGTATGGTATTTACAGTTTCTACATGCAGGCAATTCCGCTTTTTGTCCTTTATAAGGCTAACATGCGGAAGAGCAATAATTGTTCCAATAAATTTACGTACATGAGGAAACATGAATTCATTTAATCCGTTTTTAATAGTAAATACATTCCTATAAAATTTGGCAAAGTCTAAATCCTTTGAAACTAATGACTGGTTTCTTAAAATACGCCATTCATTATCAAGCTCCTCAACTTCGGACTCCTCCACTAAATTTTGGAAAAGATCAACCAAAGAAACTATGGTAACTATAGGCCTATATCTCTCCTGCCTTCGATTAGTAAGATTTTTGAAAAAGCTGTAAAAAATAGAATGGTGAGCTTTTTAACGAGAACGAAATTTTTCAGTGATGTTCAGTTTGGTTTTCAAAGTAATAAATCAGCCGAAATCAGCTTTCTTACATTTCTGTTCTCAAATATTTGTAAGCCTTGATAAGAAAGAGAATACAGCCGCGTTATTTTTTGACATATCAAAAGCCTTTGACATGGTTATTGGTTAATCACGCAATTTTGATAAGCAAACTTGAAAGTGCTGGGTTTCAAAGTTTCATAAGTGATTGGTTAAGATCACATTTAAATGTAAGAACTCAAGGAGTGAAATTTGATGGTACTCGTATTAGGAGTGATACAAAGAAATTCGATTTGGGAGTGCCACAAGGTTCGGTTTTGGGACCAATACTTTTTTTGGTATATATCAATTCTTTATTCAGATTGCCATTTAGGGGTTCTTTGACAGCTTTTGCAGATGATGTGGGCTTTTCTTATGGTGCAGATAGTCGCCTTAATCTTATATCTGATATAAATTGGGATCTCAGCTGGTTAAGAATCTGGTTTATAGAGCACAAACTGATAATTAGTTCTAAAACTAAGGTAATGTTTTTGAGTTTGTCTGGCCAAAAGATTGTTTATGCTGATCTCTTTTTCCATGCTACTGAGTGTCAAAAATTTAAACTTTTTAACTGTACCTGTAGTCCTATGGATACTTCTACAAACTTTACTGATTCCACGAGCTGTAGTGATAAATGTCTTAAATTAGAAATAGTAAATGAATTCAAGTATTTGGGATTGATTATTGATTCTAGAATGAGTTTTTATAACCACACAGAAAATCTTAGACAGTATTTTCGGTGCACTCTTAGAAATTTCTTCTTTTTGCGTAAAGTTTGCTCTTCTAAACTGCTCCTTAAAATGTATTATGTCATTTTTCATTCCAAACTAGAATATGGAATTTCTTGTTGGGAAGGTTCCTATTACAATAAAATACAGCCTCTTTTAGTTTTACAAAAAAGTGTTCTGAAGAAAATATGTAGTAAGCCTCGTTTGTACTTTAGTTTTCCACTATTTAGGGATTTGAAAATTCTTCCAGTGCGACATAGTATTGCTATAAAGTTTTAAAAATTTTCTTTAAAAGATCAGGTAATCTTAATTTTAGATTAATTGATATTTATAGTTTACGTGGTCATTTTTTGAACCAAGTGTCTATACCGGTGTTTCGAACAACCGCATTTCGAAATTTTTAGAATATTTCCTCATGTCGAATATTTAATAGACTCCCTTATTCTATCAGGATGCAAACTTCTCATTTTGTATTTATGAAACAAGTTAAAAACTGGGTCCTTAGTCTTGATAATGAGAGTATCGAATTTTCTGTAAATGATTTTACCTGACGTTTTCATGAAATAAGTATTTAACTTAATTCAATTTAATTTTTGTATGCATTATTAATTTAATGATATTTTAACTTTGTTTTTTAATATTTCATTTTAAGAGTCACCCCACCCATTTAAAATAATACATGTTAAATCATTCTACTAAGAATGACAATAACTCTATTTTTATAAAAATACTTTTGTCACTTATTTCTTTCTTTCTTTTTATAAATAATGTACTTATTTGGATTTTAAGAAATAAAATGTTTAATCAATCAATCAATCAATTCTCTAGAGTAAGTTGATATTTCTTTTTTTAACGAAATGTTCGTCTGAAAAACTGCGAAATAGCTTTCATCTGTACTTTTTTGCTTTGTAACGATCAATTTGTATTTTTTTAGAAACGGTCAATTTATTGAACGAAGTCCGATTTAACTATCTCGCTCGCACTTGATAAATTAAAAAGAGGAAACAATATTTATTATCTCTGTCTTTTTATCTTGTTATCCAGGGATGTTTGCAAGTTCAACGATATGCGATCTTGTATGGAAAAAAGAACAGAGATGTGCAATTTGTCGAAAAAAAAAACAATAATGTTTGCTTTAAGTTGGTTTGTTGCAATTTTGTTTTATTTTTAATTTTTATTTATTTTTTTGGGGAGTATTTTTGTAACATGGGGAGTATAGGAGCATCGACTCCACGAAAGGAGTAAAATACTACTATGGGAGTAAGTTCGGCAGCGCTGTGCCTGATCTGATTCTTATTTCCGAAATTTGGATTTATAATTTTGAAGTTGGTGATTACTTACTGCCTGGGTATGATTTTATAGCTAATATCTACAAATGAAAGCTACGCTGCTGGTGGTGTTGGGTGTTTTATAAGGAATGACTTTTGTTATGAATTTTTGTTAATGATCTGGTGAATGCTGATGTTATAAGAATTAATTTTAAAGTAAATCGCGAGGATTTTGTCATTTTATGCGTATACAGATTTCATAAATATGTATGTCTTTTCGATGTTTTATTAAGAGTTTTCAAGGTTGTTAGAAGGTGAAAAATCAAAGAACTTTTTGATAGAAGGAGATTTTAACATTGACATTTTGGAAAAAAAATGAGATGGTCTCTTCATTTTTAGATTTAATAGCCTTACATGGCCTAGTTTCTTTTATTAACGAGCCAACTAGAATAATATCGGGGAAATGTGTTGAACATGTTTTTAGTCGTTTCTCCAATAAAGATTATTTGGCTTTAGAAAAATGTGTATTTGATTTTCAAATCACAGATCATTCAATGACCGGTTTATTTCTCGAAACAGCAAATAAAATTAAACGTAAGATGTATAATAATCATATTGATGAACTATTTATAGTTGATCACATTATACTAAACAACATGCTTACGCTTGAGTCTTGGGAATCAGTGTATAATGAAAATGATATATCTAAATCATATCATCTTTTTATTCAAATCCTAAAACGGAGCATGGAAAAATGTATTTATAAGCAAACACATAAAAACAAAAACTCAAGATTAAAGCCTTGGATTTCCCCAAGATTATTGAAAAGAATTAAAATAAAAAACAAGCTAAGAATAAAATGCAATATAAGCACAACAAAATAGAAAATTAAAAAACAGGTACCAAAAACTTTGTTCTGATCTTAAAATGGAAATTCCGTTGTGTAAATATATTTATTATAAGAATCAATTTAATTCCATTAAAGGTAATTCCAGACGTGAATGGCTAGGTGTTAATAGTATTCTTAGCAAAGCTTCTTCCAGAAAAAGTCCTTTCGAGCTGTATATCAATAACACTATCTACAATAATGAACATGATGTAGCTTATAAGTTCAACAACTACTTTGTTAATATAGCGGAAGACACTCTTCCAAATTTTAGGCCACAATCTTGTTTGAGATGTAGTCGAAGTGAACACTGCAGAAATAGTAATAGTTTTTTCTTTGAACCTATCACAGCACTAGAAGTAGCAATGACTATAAAACATCTTAAAAATTCGAATAGCTGTGGAAATGATAATATTTCTAACCATCTTTTGAAAAACATTAAATGGTCTGTTATCGACGTCTTATCACACTTATTCAATAACAGCGTAATATCTTGTATTTTTCCTGATGCGATGAAATGTGCTGATGTCATACCACTTTATAAAAACGGTGCTAAGAATATGGTAAATAATTACCGACCCATCTCGTTACTTCCGTCAGTAAGTAAGGTTTTTGAAAAATTTATTAAGGCAAGGGCTGTGAAATTCCTTAATAAAACAAATTTCTTCGCTTCTTCTCAGTTTGGTTTTCGTGAAAGGAAACCAACGGAAGCTGCACTCTTAGATTACTGTTCAAAAATTTTCAAAAGCTTAGACGAAAGAAAATGTACAGAAGGTTTATTTGTTGATTTAACTAAAGCATTTGATATGGTCAATCACAAAATTTTAATGAAAAAACTAGAGTGTGCAGGTTTTAGAGATTCTATATACTTGTGGCTCAATTCATACCTAGAGAATAGATCTCAGATGGTAAGAATTGATAAGATTAGAAGCAGTAAAGAATACACTCATATGGGTGTACCACAAGGTTATGTGATTGGACCTTTACTGTTTCTAATCTACATTAATTCACTATTTGAGTTGCCTTTCAAAGGTATGTTAACAGCTTTTGCTGATGACATAGGATTCGCATACGGAACAAAAAGTCTTTTAGACCTAACAGATGATATAAACTGGGATCTAAGTATTCTTAGAATCTGGTTTGCAAAGCTTAATTTAGTTATTAGCTCAAAAATAAAACTCATGTTGTTTAGTTTGTCGAATTTGCATAACCTCGGCGCAGATATATTTTACCACTCTCCGGATTGTCAACGTTTCAAACTATGGTATTGCAAACGTGAATCTTAATCCGCAGAGAATGCTTTTGATAATAGTTCAATGTGTAGTGAGTATTGTTTCCAAATTGAAAAAGTAGATATATTTAAATATCTAGGAATAACTCTGGATTCAAAAATGAATTTCTCTAGCCATACTGAAAATCTAATTCAATACTTCCGTTCCATTCTTAGACATTTCTTTTATTTGCGAGCTGTCTGCAGGGATGAACTTTTAAAAATGATCTATTACGGAATTATTCATTCTAATATGCAATATGATATAATCTGCTGGGGAGGAACCAATTTCAACAAAATCCAACTACAAAAACTCATGATAAGAAAAATGTTAAGAAAATCACGTTGGGATCATAGTTTTCCCTTATTTCTGATTTTCAAGATTCTTCCTTTACGCCACCTGTACTGTTTTAAAGTATTAAAAACATTCTTTATGAGATCTGGTCATCGTAATATAAGAATTCTTTAGAATTATAACATCCGTAGAAGCCACACATTTTTGGTAAATATTCCTCACTCACGCAACACTGCTTTTCGTAATTTTTTTAGTATTTCATCTTGCAGATTTTACAATAAATTACCACTATGCCTCAGATCACAAATATCACTATTTAAATTGTTGAGGGGTTTAAAATTATGGTTGTTCAGTTTTGATCATGCATGTATTGAATCACTTGTGTAATGCATAACGTCCATAATATTTGTATTGCTTTTAATTTTCAATCTCTTAAATTGTTGCAATGAACTCTCTTTTAAATGTTTAGTTTATTGAAATTTTTCTTAGTTTTTTTTTGTTGTTGCTTAAGACTTTTTTGGAGGGTCACCCCACCCAATTTTATAATAATTATGTTCACGAATTTGAAGTGGCATTTAAAACAATTTTTAATAATTATACTACTTATTTCTCTTTTATATTTAAATGATCTTATATGAACTAAAATGTTATTTATATTGTAATGAAAAAGAAATAAAGAAATAAATAAATAAATAAAAAATAAATAAATAAATAATTAGATTTGCTGGATCGCCACGCAAGAATGATTTGAAAAAATGAAATTTTTGTGTCGGAGTTAATTCGGGGTTGCTATCAATCGAGCCAAGGAAATGATCTCTAAGGCTAGGCCATTCCTTATAATCTCCCGAAAAAACTGATTTTTGGTTTATTTAACTTTTTTAAATAAAATGCACGACTGGGTCGCACGAACTTGCTCCTAAGTTATAGTTATAGTACAGGTACTGAAGAAAATATTGCTGCTGTTCGCGATAGTGTCGCTGAAGAGCCGTCCAGCTCAACTCGTCATCGTGCCCAACAATTGCACCTCTCACGCCTCATCGTTGATGAACATTATGCATAAAGACTTGCATTTACACACTTACAAGGTGCAATTGACTCAAGAACTAAAGCCTCTTCACTATTTCAAGCATCGCACTATGGAGTAAATGCATGCAAAAACGAGACAAAAGTCGATTTTTAAAATCGCAAAGTTAAGAAGTAAAGTTTTTACCAAACGCTAGTATACTTCTCATAGATTAAGAAACTGTATAATTTTTTTTTTATTCCAACTAATTTAGCCACAGCACTAGTTCAAAGTCAGTGAAAACGAGAGCATTAATTTTTTTGCATCATCAGGGAAAAAAAATTGTTAGTTTCTATTAATTATTTATTTTATATATCGCAACTTTCGATTAAATTTTTAACATGTATAATTCAGATGCAGGTGTGTACAAATATATTTATTAAATTTTATGTTAAAAACTTGTGTTTTAATATTTTTTGTGATTTAATTAAAAAATGCCTATTGGAATGTAATTTTTTGTTTTTTGTTCTTTCATTCTTAATCATTTTTTTGTTGCTTTCCGTCGAATTCCATTGTTTTGTTTGTGTAGAATGATAAAATCAACCATAGAGCTTCAGTTAAAAAAATAATTGGGTGCAGGATTTTGCAGGTTTAGTTGTTATTGGTGTTAGAAAATGTGATGTTTTATGCATTTCTAAGCTTTTTCTTAAAAAACGCAAATTTTGATCAATTTGAAGGATCTTCCGGATTAATAGTTTTTACCGAAAAACGTTTATATGATGCGATGAAAATCTGTTCTGAAGTTCGATTTTAAGCTAAATTGGATTTCTTTGAAAAATATTTACTAGATAAGGCTTGTTGTGAGGAGGATCAACTCGAAGAATTTAAATTTAGAATATGGCGTTTAAGGTTTAAATTTTAATTAAAATAATTAAATGTATTTTTGTTTATTAATAGACTTATCAAGAGAAATTCAAACAAACACATTAAAATTCGGTTTATCAATTCTACATGCACGAATTCGTCTTTATAAAACCATTTTGCATATTGCTTATAAACTTCCTTTAAAGAAATGGCAACTTCGAACACAGGAAGATAAAGATATTGTTAAAGAAAAAAAGCGAGAATTGCAAGAAAAATTCAAAATCGAACTCGGTCTGATAGTGGATGTACCAAGACCAGGTGTCGGTAGCACGAATAATGGCAATACAAGCCGTAGGTTTTTTAATGATCCACAACTTTCTGCCGAAATAACAGGTGTCGACACTCAGTTAATTAATAGGCTGAAGGTTATACTAGAAGTTCTATCCAGTGATGGGTATAAAAACGATGTTCCAATTTTGGCAAATATGCATTCGATACAGCAAAACTATATGTAGACTTTTATGTATTCTTGGCATCCGATGACACCAACAATGCACAAAATATTAATCCAACCGTGATAGAAAATGCAATTTTACCAATTGGGCAACTTACCGAAGAAGCATCAGAAGCTTGAAATATGCATTTCAGACTGTACCGCCTTAATTACTCAAGAAAACATTCCAATTGTAATTTAGACATTCTAAATCGCTTATTATTAACATCTGATCCTCTTATAACTAGCCTGAGGCCTCTTCCCTTTAAAATAAAAACAAAATCTTTTTCGAAAGAAGCAATCGAAATGTTGGTATCTGAGCATCCGATTCCTTCTCCATTAGATGACTCTGAAGAAGAAGATAATAATAACTCTGACGAAGAGAGTGAGTCTTTTTCAGGGTCTCTTCCAGAATAACAATTTATTTTAAAAAATCTATAAATTATGAAATAAACGTCATTTTATATCAAAATACATGCCTTATTATTTAAAACAAAGATGAAATGCATTTTAAATGTCATACGATATCATTTTAGATGGATATCTCGCCATTGAAGCCAAAAAATGATTTTGTCTCGTTTTTTCTTGCATTTAGTCCATAGTGCATCGTCAATAGTGAGAATGGTGGCAAGAAATGGCAACAGTGGGTGATCAATTTTCGAAGAAAATCATCTTCAGTGATGAGGCACATTTTCACCTCAGTGGATTCGTCAATAAGCAGAATTGCAGCATTTTGGCGAATGATATCCAAGAGTGATTGTCGAAAAACAAATGCATCTACAAAGAGTGACTGTTTGGTGCGGTTTATGGACTGGCGGCACCATCGGGCCGTATTTTTTTCCAAAATGAGGCCGGTCAGGCAGTTACTGTGAATGGTGTTCGCTATTGTGAGATGATAACGAACTTTTTATGGCCCGAATTGGAAGATATGGATGTGGACGATGATTGGTTTCAACAGGACGGTGCCACTTGCCACACAGCTAACGAAACAATGGCTCTTTTGCGCGACAAATTCAATGCCCGTGTTATCTTACGTGGTGGCGATGTCAATTGGCCGCCAAAATTAGATTTGACACCGCTTGACTTCTTTCTTTGGGGTTATTTGAAAGAAAAGGTGTACGTCGATAAGCCAGCAACAATTCAAGATCTAAAAGATGAGATAATTCGGCACATTAACGGCATAGAACCTCAATTATGCCTCAGCGTCATCGAAAATTTGGACCATCGGATGGAGGTGTGCCGCCGAGGTCGCGGTGGCCATTTGGCCGATATATTTTGTTGTGTGGACGCTTTGAGAAACATTTCTGAAATGTTTCTTTGTTTGCCATTGTTTCCAGATTGAGTAGTCTGTAATTTTTTTCTCGTCTGTTTGCACTTTAAGCGCATGAATTTTGTTTTTCTACTTCATCCTTATCACAATTTATATTTTCGTGAATTTCATATATAGCATCGGCTTTTTTTATTTAATTTTTATAATTGTCGTCAAGTGTATCCCACAAAACTTTTCTTATTTTGTACATTTTTATCAATTGGATAACATTCTCGTTGTTCCACACTTTTCGCGACATTTTATATTTATATCAATAACAACTCACGCACTTTCTACTTATGTAAAAGCTTGGGAAACAAATAAAGTTTCCTATTTGGAATGGGAAACAGAGAAACATTTTATAAACATTTCAGAAATGTTTCTTTGTTTTTGAAATGTTTTTTAAATGTTTCTGAAATGTTTCAAAAATGGTTCAAAAATGTTTCTTTGGTCTGGACACACCTTTAACTAGACAATGTTGTCGTTAACTTATACTCTTTGAACATATCCATTGATTTCATAAATAACCTACAGTACAGTGGTGGAAACATTGAGTAATGGAGGGCTCGTTCCTATCCTTAATGCATTTTAGTACTTGCAGTTGTGATAGGGGTCGCTGTTTCACTTTCTGTAAGTTAAGGATACAGCTGTGAGCTGTATGCTGTCAATTTGTGTTTACCTTCTCCTCGCACATCGTTCTCCGTCACATGTGATATGAAGCACTCGGTAAATTTTCAGTCTTGTTTGCAAAAAACCGCATATCAATAAGCTTTGTGACTGTTTTAATTCTTTACAAATTATACGTAAAAATAAGATCAAACTTTAAAGTGACTGTTAATTGCTATTTTGTAATCAAAATATTAAAGTTCCCTACTTGGAGGCGAATAACTTCCCCACAATGTGACTAATACAAGGATTATTACCAAGGATGGCGACTACAATCGGGAGATCTTTCAACATCTGGACTGCAGTAATTTAGCCTCGACTAAGAGAGATGAACAGCAGAATGATTTTTCCGGCATCAGCGATCCATTCCCTGCAAGTGGTTTGTGTCACCTTTGTAATGAGGTAAAGATTAAGGAACTGGCACAATTCCAACCGAAAAACGAGTCCAAATTCGAAGACGAACTCAAGGTGTAATGAGTTTTAGTTGGATTTAAAAAAGTAAATTTGTAGAAATATTTAGCTTGAAAAAGTTTTAGTGTTTATTTGGTGGTTTAATGATACAAAAATATTGAATAATAAAATGTTTTTTTGTTTGTTAATTTGTATGCTATTCTTTTGTTCTAACTTAGTATCTTCCCGCAAGGCAAACAATCCTGCCAAAAACTTTTTTTTGGTTGCCGCTGTCAAAAAACTTTGTCTTACACAAATTTGAGCAGCGCCCCCTATGATAGTCACGCATTTGGAATAGAAACAAGCCCTCCATATTATAGGCGTTTTTCCTTTTTAGCCCCGAGCAGGGCACAAAGCGGACCCTGAGCGCTTAGAGCTCGCTCCGAACCGAGCTAGACCTGAGCGCTCTGAGCTATTTAAGAAACACATCTAAGCACTGAATTGTCATTGTATTGTGAAATTAATTTCAAATTAATTAAAATGGAAAAAGCATATATTTTAAGGGAAGAGTTCAATTTGTTTTTTGATTTGGATGATGAGGAAAACTTTGAGCAAAACTCGCTAATAATTATATTTATTTTTCCTTACCTTCACTGGGAGAGCAACCAGCTTCGCCCGCCATTTTCATTTGTTTTGATTTTGTATTTCTTTTTTTTTCTTTTACTATCATCCCTTCCAAAAAATTTAATGAAGTTAGCCGCGCTCAGCTTTTTGCTCGGGCATTTATTATCGAGCTCATCGAGCGAACCCCGTTCGAGCTCTGAGCTAAAAAAGAAATGCAAGTTGAGCGCCTAGGGCGCTCTGGGTTAAAAAAGTAACATAGTTGTTTTTTTGACAGTTCAGTGCCCCGCTCGGAGCTAAAAAAGAAAAACGCCTTATACTCAAAGGGTGGAAATCACAAAGTTGCGCTTGTTTGCGTATTTTGCCGTGATGGAATGTACGAACAATATTTAAAGTGGAATTCATGTTCGTAGTGCGTTTTATACTCATGTTAATTTCCGATGAGTTTGTGATGAACACAGTACCGAAATTATTTGGTCGTATATTCAGAATTTTAGAAAACAAATTGAAAAAATATTTGTATTTATTATTAAACTTAAATAAATTCCGCTGGACACACTTTAAATGGCCTATTTTACCTGCGATATACATATACAATTATCTTATTTACCTATTAAAACTTACAATTCTTGAATGTTCATTATGCCATTAAAAGCAGTTGGATTGATTCTTTCAAGCAATCTATTGCCGGCAATACTCCTAGAAAAAATAATGAATATTTAAAATGTACATACAAATAAAAAAATAATATAAAAGAACACATACAGTTTAGCTATTTGAGATCCGAAAAACGCCGAATCTTCAATATTGGTCAACATATTATTATCTAAAATTCTTTTAAAAGACGTTATTAAAAAATAATATTGCAGAGAAATATAAACTCACAGCTGTTCGGTCTTTATTTTTATTGAATAACTATAGATGCTTTCAATTTTATTACTTCCAAGATCTCTATTTTTATATAGAAAATTATTGATTATATATTATTATTGATAAAATAGAAAAAATATTACATAATTTGAAGAATAGCGTTTAACGGTAAATAACGCATATCAGGAATTCTTACTAAGCCGCTATGTACAATCTTTCTGAAAATAAAAAGTGAAACATTTATGACAAAATATATCACATCAAATACGAATTTAATTTATCATGGTCAAATATCAGTAAATTTACGTTTTTTTGGGTAAGACATTTTTCTAGGGTAGAGATCTAAAATGCAATACAGTAGGAAAGAATTAATTAATTTTTATTGAGGGGTTATTGCATTGCGACCTGGAGGTATATTGTGCCCCGCTTAAAAATGAATGAGCTTGCTCATCCTACAGTTCCTCCTTCAAACATATTGCTCTGAGGAATTTTAGGATTTGAGGCACCTTCAGAGAGGATGGCTTGCTTTCTTGTACCTGGTATTATCCCACATCGTTTTTCTTTGGTGCATGAGTGAACAAAAACTTCCTAGTATGTGGTCCGGTAAACTTAGGCAGTGTCTAGTTAGGATACCTGTTATTATTATTATTTTATTTCTACTTAAGTTAATACAGTTTTCGAAACGTTGCTGGTTGTAATTGCCCAGTAGTAGTTTCGCCTGCCTCTGTTTTGGCAGTTCTTTCCAGTTGTTGAATCTGTTTGCCTCCTCTTCTCGTTTAAATTTGTTTTTGATGACAGTTTCTCCTATTCCGCAATAGGGCTCAGGCCCTGTTTAAGGGGTTGATGCGCCTATTTTTGCTAGGGAATCTGCCTTTTCGATGAACACACACGTGACCGGGTACTCAGTAAATTGTGAGCCTTTTCTGGTTGACAAGTCCATTTAGCCTACTTATGCACTGCCACGCCAATTTAGAGCTGATGGTATATGAGCTTAGTGCCTTGAGTACCGCTTGACTATTTTACATGATGGAAATGTTCTTGTTACGATAATTCTTTTCGATCCACGCATTTCCCTATGGCGTTTACCTTCGCTGGGAAGATGCTGGTGGACTGCCCCTTCGGTGTGGAAAGTTTGGTACTCCTGCACTTTTCATGAACTCGTGTAGAGGGGATAGATGGAGGACAACCTCCATAGGTGCGGTAGGGCAGGTTCTCATTGCTCCCGTTATACAGATGCACGCAAGCCTTTGAACTTTTTCTAGGGTTTTCCTAGTTGTTGATAATTTGGTTTTCTTGTGCCATGCAACCGCACCATAGGTAATGATGGGTCTTACCATCACAGAGTACATCCACCTGAGGATGTTCGGTTAGCATCTCCATGACTTGCCTGCATGTGTCTTGCAAATCATTAGGGCTTTTGTGGCTTTCCCGACTATAGCTTTTAAGTGTTTGTTCCAGAGGAGTTTACTACCTAGTATAGTTCCTAGATATTTTACCTCCCTCTGCGTTTCAATTACTTCACCAGCCAACTGGATAGGTTTCATGTGGCAAAAGTCTTTTCTTGGTAAATGGTGTGATTGTCGTTTCGGATGGGTTTATTGATAGCCCTAGAGATACGTACAATTTCCTTGTAATTGTTAGTCCTCTTTGGATAATATCACAAAGAGTTTCTTCAAACTTACCTACTGCAATGATAGCGTTATCATCGGGAAAACCAATGCAGCATTTACCTTGGGAGCTAAGATTTTCTAACAATTCATCCACTGCAAGACTCGACAATAAGTGTGATAATATACCATCCTGAGGACAGCAGGTTACTGCTCTTCATTATCAGTGAAACTCCCATCACTATACCGATGTCATTGTTTTCTCTTTCACAAGAGCTTTGTGAAGTCCTGCCGCAGCAGGGCTGTTGAAATACTCTCACCAAAATTTATGAAGCTATAACTTTTGGCTTTTCTTATCTCTTTATTATAAGTTGTCAGTAAAGCAGAATAATTACACAATTCCCTGGTTCTTTTTGCTTTATTAAAGAGCTTTCTAACCTTGGATCTTAGTTTTGAAAGATGTTTATTCCACCATTTAGCACCTTTTTGTCTAGTTATTGGTTTAAGAGGGCAACTGAGTTCATATGGCTCGTGTATAGCTCCTCTTTGGTGGGAAACGGTTCTGTTAGGTCCATTGGACTTGGAGAGAGGTCTATGCCCTCTATCTCACTGTCCAATGGACCCGGTGTTATCTCCCCTATTTTCGGAAGTCATTGTTCGGTGGATGTAGTGCGGCGTGGTGGGGTTTGAGGGATTGGGGAGGTTGAAGGTGTTGGAGTGGGATATGTCTGTCAGGTTGGCTACTTCCTACTGCTTCCGCTTTCAGATATTTCTGATCCTTATTTGTGGAAGACTCTTCTTTGTGTAAGAAGGCATAGTTAAGAGTTGTTTTCCGGAGACCATAAACATTTATTTTACCGAATTTATAGTGAGGCTGATGGTTTACTCTCACTATTGTCTCAACGGAATCGGCGTCAATACTGATCACCAGTAGTTGACATTTTCCTTCAGCCGAGTTTTTCACAACTCGCCAGGTCTGCATGCTTAGCTTAGTCCCTGATTTTGGGCTTTTATGAGAGCCAAAAACTTTTTGTTTTTTTTTGGCGCGTAATTCTTGTTAAAAACATAGTGATGTTATGCATTTTCGGGATATCATATCCACATGCATGAGTGTATGTATGCATACAGTTCGATAGAGATGAGCTTAGTCGTGATTTTTGAATCACAACTTAAGCTGTGACTGTGATTTGCAATTCACTGTGAGTTTAACCTGTGATTGTGATTCATTCAAAATATTACACTGGTAAAAAAAAAAAAAAATTCTTATAAAAAAACCAAAGTATACTTTTATAAAGGTTTCTTATAAAGGTGCTGAACTCGAATCCGAAGTCAAAAATATTATATTATATCGGTTTCTTTTTAGATATTTCCCTTCAAAATAAAAAAAACTTTTTTTCGCTGTTCCCAAATAAATTACCTCACGTTTTATCTTATTAACAAATAAACAGAATCCGATGTAATTTTATTTTATAACAGTATTTTTTAAGTTTTAAAATCACAAGAAAGTGACCTACCCTGAAAGCTTGCCTTCTATTTTCGATTGACAATTATTGATCAGTGTGCATATAAAATCAACAAAGTAATGGTTACTTTTGTTCTTGCCAGGTTAAGTAGCCAATCTAAATCTGTATTATCTTTTCGATGACACAAGTTAAGTATCCAATCTAAATCTGCTTTATATTTTCAATTACTACGTTTATATGGAGAATTGAATCGGAATTGAATCAGGATTTAGCTCCATGCAGCGTTGCCGCGAAGGAAAAAACATAGAGGGCCATTTCGAAATTTTTTGAGGGCCATTTGACAAAAGTTGGGGCCAAATATTTTACTTACAAATCCGTCCTTAAAACATTAAACTACAATATATTAATATTTGTTTTTGTTCTTATTTATTTATTTAATGCATTATTTATTTAATGCATTATTTATTTAATGCATTTCTTAAATCTATGTAATAGGCAGCAGAAGCAGATCTTTACTCTGTCGTCTGATTTGATTTCTTGGGAATTACCTTAAATATAAATCACACCAGTAATATTATTTTAATATTTATATTTCCCTTGAGCGCGTGTAGATTATAAAAAAAAAAAATATTTTAATTCAATATATGAATTGGACAGCGAACGAACAAACAACAAGCGGCGAAAAAAAAACAAATGTCTATACGATTTATTTAATTATTTTTATTTCATCAAGCAGTTTTATACAAATAATATATAATAATCTTGCAGACCACCGAATCATTTTTTTTATTGAAAAATAGAAAAACCAAATAACTAATTAGTGGAGCAAACAAAATAAAATTATAAACTTAATCTAAAATAATAACTTAATACCACCGGATTACGAATTAGATCAATATGTGCTTCTTAAAAGATTCTCGACTTTGTTGAGAAAAAAAAATCAATATTATTACAAATAATACTCGTACTTTTGGCTTCTCTAATGCATCGAGTTAAAGGTTCATGTTTACCCCATGATGAGGTTCATTAAAAAGGAAAACGGATCGAAGATTCCTTGACGAAGCATACACAATTACAAGAGACAAAAGAAAAGGGCAATTTATATGGGATGTAATAATATCGCGCAAAAATATTATTGCAAAATTTTTACGACGAACGACAAGATATTATAAGCCAAGAAGTTGACACCGAGTTTTATAAGTTGGGGTATGAATATTGTATGTTTGTATGTTTTCAATTCTATTAGAATGAACTTGAAAAATTGGATCCCAAATTACACAGCAATACTCTAATGATGACCTTACATACGCAAAGAAATGAGATCAAAGAGTCAAAGGATCAGAGAACTCTTTAGAGTTCCGATTAATGAATCCTAACATAGAGTTAGCCTTAGCAATCACAGTCTAAGATCACTGTCTATATGGGATTTAAAGCGGAGTTTCGAGATCTTTCTTTTCATTAAGTATTGAGAGTTCCGTATCTTCTATAGAGATCTTTCTTTTCGTTAAGTTTTAAGAGTTCCGTATCTTCTATAGAATACTGAAAAGGAATATATGATAGGCTCCTAAAAAATGATCACATTGGAGTAAATGACAATCATTAATTGACGTAACACGACGGAATATTTTAATGTAATCCGCAAACATCAAACAAGAAATATTTTTTAAGAAATCAGTGATATCATTGATCAGCAGCCAGAATAGAAGAGGGCCCGAGTAACTTCCTTGTGGTACTCCTGATGTGACCTCAATTAGATCTGATAGTACATCATTAATACCCACAAACTATTTTCTTCCGTTTAGGTAGGATTCAAACCACTTTAAAATATTTGAGTGGAAGCCAATGGATTCCAATTTTTGTATTAGTATATGGTGGTTTACTTTATCGAACTCCTTAGCAAAGTCAATATACAGGGCGTCTCGCAGTCACCGCCCCAAACGAAAACCATGGATTCCCGAGGTCATTTTAAGTCGAAAACTTAAGAGGTAATTTTCTCGTTTTCGTCCCGTTTTCGAGTTATAACGGTTTTTATGATTTTTGCCTTAACTGGCTTTATCTTTATCCAAACTACGTCCGATTCGTAAGATTATTTTTATAACCAATCAAGAATTTATTACAGTTTTAGTTTGGTCCAAAACTTTTTTTTCTGCGGACAACCGTTTCTCCGCAATTCATTCAAAAAAACACGTTAATGATTATTAATTTTTTTCGCTTATTATTAAAGCCCAGCTTACATAAATGCTTTGGTAGATGACGAAAATAAATGACGTCAGAGAAGTCAACACGCTGGACGAAACTGACGTGAGTCAAATCATTAAACTAGATAAATGAATAAATTCAGTTCCATTTTAAGTATGGTTATTTGTACATCTGTGGTGGAAACACATTGTAGTGGCGATGCATAGCAATGGTTTATATTTAATTTTGTAAAGCTTTTTAATTATTACTAAACACGATATGATGTGATGTTAAATCTTCTAAAATTTAGATTTGGGGGCCATTTCTAATTGGCCCGGGCAAAGGGCCAAAATTTAAAACAGAGGGCCAAATGGCCCGATCGGGCACTTTGTGGCAACGCTGGCTCCATGTATACCTGGATCGGATTGAAATAGGATTTCTCGATCCGATCCCACTAAACGATCTGAATCGAATCGAAAATATGCTTGTATACCAGAATCGAGGAATCGAAGAATCGAGTGTATGTACTCGTACAAAACCATATTGTCATTTCGATCCCATTTCAATTCAATCTCTCGATCCAGTGCCACCATATACCTGGATCGAAATCTCAATTTGGATTCGATTCCTCAATCTTCTTTGTAACAGGGGTAAATAAGACAGGAAGATAGAGAAACCAATCACAAAGTGTGAGAGAAAAGAAGCACAAAGAAGAACACGAATTACGTTTAACGAAAAATAATGCACAGGGAATGAACCATCACAACTAGTGATGTAAAAGGTAGTTACTTTCGTGTAATCGTTATTTTAGTTACTTTTCCAATGTAATCGGTAGATACTTTGTAACGATTATTTCGATTACTTTTTGCACCAAAAAAAATATTTGGTTCAAATCAAAAGGCTAATATAAGACTGATTTTTGGCTGTGTTCACAAATTTGCATTATGCAATTAAATAACTTTATTTTTTTTTTTAAATGTTCTAAATTTTATAATTTGTTTTGGTAAAAAGGTATCAATAACATCAATACGCTGAATACGCTTAAGACAATGATGGTTCGTGCAGTAAACGTAGTAAAATTTATATTTTTTTATATTAATATTAAGTTAGGGTGTTCATAAAAAGATAATATACATATACATTTTTGGTAATTTTAAATTTAATAAAATGTCAAAAAAGGGGTGATATGTTATACTTTCTTTAAGTACGATGTTTGAAATATATGAAATATTTTACGAGCTTAAGAGATTCGTAATGCAAAAATCAGGTTATTTTCAATTTTATCTCCCCCTCTTAAAAAAATTATTTTACTTTTATGACCCCCACTAATTTGTATTCGCAAATGTAGCCTATTACGAGTATTTCTCCTCAAATTCGATACTTCAACCTTAAAGATCTGATACCTAAAACTCAAGTTCTAAGCTTCCAAAGAAAGAAAGAAAACTAAATTATATTATATTTTTTAATATTAAATTTTTTTTGATTCCATCTTTAAACGCGATTTGCGGCCAAACTAAGCGTCCCAGAGACTTCAAACTTGATACCTATTTTCTCTCTAAACGCGATTTGCAACGAAACTAAAAACGACATATTCGTGATCTAGGGAGTGCCTTCTTTCTATCGATAGATCGCACGATACGAAAAACCAACTTTAAAAAATTGACTTATTTTTCTCTTTAAACGCAATTTGCGGTGGAACTAACCATGGTAGCGACTAGCGACTTAAAAATGACATATTCTGTTTCTGATAAAACGTGATGTAATAGATTTTATGATTTGAGTTCATCATATTATACTTTTCAGCTTATTTCAGTCTATAAATTGTTTTTATAAACTCTCCTTGTGTAAATTCCTTTGATTTTGAGGTATAAGCTACAAAAGTAGTATTTTTGGCCAATGCGCATTTAAAATACTTCTCGGCTAATTCCAGTCTAAAAACTCGTCTTTGAACTCTCCTTGTGTAAATACCAATTTTCTTAATGGACTAGCAACGGAAAAGGATTTCTTGGATTACATGTACTTGTTGTGAATGTTCATTCTCTGTGCATTATTTTTCGTTAAACGTGATTCGTGTTCTTCTTTGTGCTTCTTTTCTCTCACACTTTGTGATTGGTTTCTCTTTTCTCTATCTTCTTGTCTCATTGAAAATATAAAACAGATTTAGATTGGATACTTAACTTGTGTCATCGAAAAGATAACACAGGACCCATGTTCTGTAACTCTCACATCGAGTGAGTTTTCGCATAAACGGTGCGAATCAGAACAAAAACACTGCGGAATGACACAAAATTCTGTTTCTCACACGCAACTGTTTCTGTAACTTTTTTTCACTCGATCAAGAACAAAATGGAAAAAATTATTGGATGTATTGGAAAAATGTGAAATAAACTGTATCTGTAAGTCTGAAGTCGATACAATCTTTCGATTTTTCTGTCAAAATCATTCGACCACTCTGATACAAGTGAGAACAAGACAATAATAAGAAAAATCAAATATGACGGAAAATAAACAAAAGGTAAATAAATTATTTTGTATGTTGTTTGATCAGGAAAATTATTATTTTTATCCGTAGAAAATTCAAAGGATCTCAAAAGATCGAATAGAAAAATTGGTAGATTACATGGCAACAGATTTAGAGTTCGCGAGAGGCCAATTCGGCGGACCAAATTCAAATATTACGTCTGTGAATGCACATCATATTTCTATTGTCACTTTGTTCACAAATTACAAGCACACTTTACATTTTACATTTTACTTGTTTTAAAAATTTGAATTACTGCAAAATAAAAAACTTGAACACTTCAACCTTTTCAATATAAAAGAAAAAATAATTTTTAGTTAAATGTGAAATAAATTGAAGTTGTCAGTTTAAGGGAAATGTAAAAATTTCTTCTATTGGAAACTGGAAACTATGGTTTTCTCACAGGGGTGTTTTCGCATCATGTTATAGACACAGTTTATTTTCCAATATAGAGAAACGATGAAATTTTTTGTTC
Organism: Chrysotoxum bicinctum; assembly: GCA_911387755.1. Lineage (NCBI taxonomy): Eukaryota > Metazoa > Arthropoda > Insecta > Diptera > Syrphidae > Chrysotoxum > Chrysotoxum bicinctum. Next base: position 104,882,995 of record OU426988.1, read on the forward strand.
CACCTCTAATCGACTGCGAAAATACTCGACCAAGTTACAGAACATGGGTCCAGATTTATATTGGCAACTTAACCTGGCAAAAACAAAAGTCTGATGATCGGCTTGGCAACCGTGAAATAGCTATAACTCCAGCCAAATAAGAACCCACTTGGTGGTAGTTCATTCAAGTTGTTGTTGTAATATTCAAAAATTCATAAATATATGAAGCTTCGCAGGTACACTGCATGTATGTAACCATACAAAAACCCCTTCAAAAACAAAAGTAACCATTACTTTGTTGATTTTATATGCACACTGATCAACAATTGTCAATCGAAAATAGAAGGCGGTTTTGTCTTTGAGGAAGTTTGTGTTATCATTGCTTTTTAAGGAGTTATAATTTTCAATATAATAATCTTAGTATTTATAAATATATTTCACAGAATGCAAGTATTTTTGCTTTTCAAAAATAGTAAGGCCTTTATTTTTAATGAACAAACATCAGTTATAAAATATGATTTTCATATTGGGTGAAAAGTCCCATTCTCCGTAATAACTTATTGGATTGCTCTTGCTAAATTCATCTTGTTAAATGTTTTCAGTTGAACAAAGGACAATTTTAGCACAAGTAAAACAACGCCAAAAGGAAAAGTCTTTCAACGGTTCTCCGAATCCGAGCTCCTGTTTGAAGGCAATGAACAAAAAAAGGGAAGATGAATAAAGTTTTTGCGTTCTTTCTATACACGGAAATATTGAGAAAGTAAAGTCAGAAATACAAACATTTAATAATTTTGTTTGTTCTTACACAAATAATGTTTATGAAGCCCTGACCTGTGGAATACATACTGACTTACTTTAGAGCAGGTTGTTTAAAAAATTTCAGATCTATGCAGTTACACAACAAGGAGTAATTATAAAAAAAGTAGGCGCGAAATTGGGGGAATTTAAAATAGTAGTTTTAGAAAGCTTAGTTTAGAGAACTCAGGTCTCTCTCTTTCTCTAGAGTAGAGAGAAGATGATTTGTAAAGAACAAAATAACATGTTTGTACCTTAAGTTCTAAACATGTTGTATACAAAACGTCAGATCTCTAGAGTAACAAAATAAGAAAAAAAAAGGTGTGACAGTGGGCAGATTTCGGAAGTGCGCACATGTGCCATAGTTCTAAAAAATCTTGCTTACTAAATGTCAAATCTCTAGAATATCATAACAAGAACACTCAAATATAAGAAAGTAGGCGTGGCAGGGGGAACTTCTTAAAAATCCGGCAAGTTGTACCTGATGTTCTAGATATCTCATTTACAACATTTCAGGTTCTTAGAGTAGCGGAATAAGAAGAAAACTGATCTATTATAAAAGTAGGCGTGTCAGTGGGCGGATTTCTAAGAAAACGAACATGTTGTGCCATTCAATCCAGACATCTTATTTTCAAAATGTCAGGTCTATAGAATATCATAACAAGAAGAAAACTCAAATATAAGAAAAGTAGGCGTGGCAGGGGGAGCTTCTTAATAATCCGACATGTTGTACCTGATGTTCTAGATATCTCATGTACAAAATTTCAGGTTCGTATAGCGGAATAAGGAGAAAACTTATATATTATAAAAGTAGGCGTCCAATGGACGGATTTCTAAAAAAACTTACATGTTGGGCTATACGTTCTAGACATCTAATAAACAAAATGCCAAGTCTCTAAACTCTAGAGTAACAACGTGAAAACTCCAATATAAGAAACTACACTTGGCAATGGGTGTATTTCTAAAAAAAACTTACATATTGCGCTTTTCTTAAACTTAACAATATCCAAACATCAAATTTCCATCTTTTCTTAGGCAACAATCTGCATTCGCTTTGTTCTATAGAATTGTGATTGTTGACTCAGTTGTGATTTAATTTAACTCTGGCATAATGCTCTTTCACATTCCGTGAAGAAAATCACGACCTCACTACTTTCACAATTTCAGGAACTTCATTGATTGTTCACTGTTTTTTTTAAATAAATCACACCCACAGTTGTTCAAGTCGTGATTTGTGAATCGCTTCTCTTCGTTCTCATATAAAACAACGGTTGTGATTTGTTCACACATTGTGACATGAACGCATGCAACAAAGCAAATCACGTTTAAGGCACTCACAGTTTATTAGAGAATCGATCACAAGTTGTGATTGTGATTTTGTACTCACAGGTTGGAGATCACAGGTCATGATTTTTTGATCTTCTTTACAGTTCGATGTCTTTCCAAGTGCTCAATCTGGGTACACTCTTTCTTACCCAATCTACCGTTTCGGATCCAGCGCAATCGACCAAGAGCAGACCAGTTCTGAAGTGCAGTGTATTGAACTCCAGCTTCTGCTTCCAGCCTAAAGAGACCTCGTGAATGATTGCATCCTCGAGTGCTGATAGATCCTCGGCAGTCAAGGCAACCTGTGGATATCCCTTTGGCAGAACAGCAATTCTGACGCTCAAGGCCGCATTCACATAGGAGAGCCCTTGTTCGACGGGCTTAACCTTATCGGTGCTTAGTCCTGTAGATGATGTCGCCGTGCGACATCCTAAGTTTTTTTGCTTCTTTGCTTAGGGGAGAAATTATTTAGTGGCATTTCCTCTTACGCTGTCCTAGGCTTTTATTGACGCTTTAGTGTTATCCTTTCTTTGGTCGACCATCTTCCTAGCTTTCTGCGGGTGTATCCCGTCTGCAAAGAAGGAAGTAAAATTTTGTGCCTGCTCCACTCTTAGTCCTTTCCTTAATGGGTCGTCCAGGCCTCCTACATACGATCAGCGAATACTACTACGTGTTCTCCTGAGGTCTCAGATCTTAAGTGTTTATATATATTATATATTTGTTTTAAGAACAGCCAAATGAGAAAACGGAGTAAATTCTTTCTAAGGTCTTTAATTGTTCGCTTCTTCTTATAAACTAACTTAATCTAGTACATCAGTTCTTATATTTACCTACTACTCGTATGATAGTGTAATATTTTTACTAGGTTCGTTAAATAAAACTTATTACTCTTTTTATTATTTCTTCTTTATTTATACTCTTACTTTCCAAATCAAAACAATAAATCTCAATTTATAATCAACTCAAATACTTTTATTCAAATTTAAATCACACTTGTTTAATAACACTTTCCACAATCCAATAAGCAAACCTCTTGTCAACTTTCAAAGTGAAAAATCAACTGTGCGTGCTTACCGTGAACAGTCCCTTATATACTCAAGTTGTTTGTTCTCGAAGCTAATTCGCGAAGGTCTTGGAATGTTCTAGATGTTTGGAATCAGGGGAAATACATATGACATTGGAAAAGAGCTTTTTGTTCTTTCTATAAAGTAGATATGCGATTTTCCAACAGATGGCGCTGTAGGAGCATAAAGCTCTGTTCACAACATTGCCCCCTTCTTTAGATTGTTTGTCCCGAACAATTCTATCTCCAGCTTCGCCACTGTATCGGTGCAGTATATCGCTATGCACAACTCTTATCTTTCCCCTTGACCCTCTTTGAATTCGGTTTCGGTGACAATCCCTTTTGACGATGTGGATTATAAAGCCATACACGGTCTCCTTCTTGAAATCCTGTCGTGTTTACTCTTGTTTCGTACGTTGTCTTTATTCGATCGCTGTAAGCGCTCATTCTAGTCCTGGTCATTTCGTGGATGTCGATTAGCCTCTCTTTTAGGTCACTCACGTATTCCCATGTTTTCTGAGACTCTTGTAATGGGTGTCCAAACCTTATCTCACTAGGCAGCTGTATGCTTCTTCCGAACAGGATTTCAGATGCTATGTATTGCACTTCGGTAGGCCATCAAAAATAGTGGTATGTGCCTATCCCAGTTTCTGTGGTAGTCGCCTACGACTTTAGTGAGGTGCTCTTTTAAGGTCCTTTTGAATCTCTCGACCATTCCATCAGATTGCGGGTGAAGTGGTGTGGTTCTCGTTTTCTTAATGCTAAGGAACGCGCAGACCTCTTGGAATATGTTCGACTCAAAGTTCCTGCCTTGGTCAGAATAGAGCTCCATAAGCACACCGAACCTGCTTACCCAATTAGACACAATTTGGTCGGCCACGGTCTTGGCTTCTTGGTTCTGGATAGCGTATGCCTCAGGCCATTTGCGGAAGCAATCCATTACCACCAGAATGTTTTTGTTTCCAGCATTCGTTTCCGGAAATGCGCCAGCCACATCAACAGCAATTCTTTCAAACGGTGAGCCAACAATATATTGCATCATTTTTTGTTTGCAGTTTTCTACCGGGTCCTTTGGTTGCAGCGCAAGCGTCACAATTTTGGCACCAGTTTTCAACGTCGTCTCTTGCATGCAACCAGTAGAATCGTTGTCTCACTTTTTCTAACGTCTTATTGACTCCCAAACGGCCTCCTGAAGGTTCATTATGCATCTCTCCAGGAACCTCTTTGATTTTCGATTGAGTTAACACAAGCTGCATCACATAGGATTTACCATCAGCGGACTCCCATTTTCGCCGAAGAACAGCTTCTCGCACATGAAGTGAGTCCTATTGTGCCCAATAGGCCTATAAAACCGGACTCCTATCGGAAATGTCATTCCATGCGAGTTTTTCTTCATGTTCTTTCCATACGAGAAGAGGTTCAATGTCGGGGTGTTCTTATTGAGCAGATCTTATTTTATTATTGCTCCATCCACAAATGGGGTCAGCCCTTATTCGCAGAATGTTTATAGATTCCTTTTCTTCTTGTCGCCTTTTTTTTTTTTTTTTTATAATCTACTCGCGCTCAAGGGATTAGATTACCCTTTAAATGTTTCAACACAGCGCGGGCGTGAAGTTAAGAAGAGAAAGAAGGATAGGAAAGATGTGTGGCACGATGTTCTGAGACTAAAGGTTGTTGTCTCAGATATTTTATCTCCAGGGATGGCGGCTGAACTAAAGCGGAGAATGCCGTGTCTTATTTCTAATGTCACTTATAATTCACATTATTTTATTCGTGTTCATCCTTGTTGGGCATACTAGTTTAACTCAATTACATGTTGTTAGTGTTATGCCTAAACAACATGTAATGAGTAAACCAGCAACCCATTGATGACAATTTTTAGAAGGTTTTTTTAATGGAATTAAAACGACATAGACGACGGCAGGGATCGAACCTGTGATCATGAGGTTCACAGGCGAGCACACATCCATCGCGCCACGGCAATGCTTGCAGTCTATTTTACAAGGTCTTCGGGATAGCGCGTCGGCATTTGAGTGTAGCTGTCTCCTTCGGTGTTGAATTTCGTAATCGTAAATCTGCAGTCTTTCTATCCACCTTGCGACTTGTCCTTCTGGGTTCTTGAAATTCAACAACCAGTTAAGAGCACCATGATCGGTTCGTAGAAGAAACTTCTGGCCACAGATGTATTTGTGGAAGTGTTTCATTGCCAAGTTGAGTGCCAAGATTTCTCTTCTGGTCACACAGTAGTTCCCTTCGGTCTTCGACAGTACTTTGCTGAAATACGCGACAAAGATTTCTTCGCCATTGTGCACTTGAGACAGATCAGCATCGACTCCCACTTTGCTAGCATCAGCATCGATGATAAAAGACTTACCTGGAGTCGAATAGATCAGCATCGGATCATTGCATAAACCGTATTTCAGTTCATGGAAGGCTTTTTCACACTCACCAAACCATCTTACTTGTTTGTTCTTTTCCGTAAGCTCATCAAAACTCTTCGCAATTCCTGAAAATTTCTTTACAAAACGTCTGTAATAAGTAGCAAGATCAAGAAAACTTCGTAGTTGATGTTTGTCCTGTGGTGTTGGCCAATTTTTGGCGGTGTCAACTTTTTCAGGATCAGTCTTGACTCCTTGGGACGAGATGATATGTCCCAATACTTCACTTCGGTCTTGAATAGTGCACATTTTTCTGGGTTCAGTTTAAGGTTAGCCTTTTGAAGTCTCTGAAACACACCACTTAGAACCATTGTGGTATTTTTGGTCTCCAAGTTGCGTGTATATTTATATATATGAAAAGATAAAATAAACAAAATCTAGTTTTAAATTATTTTATATTTAATTAAACTATTATCACAACTTAAATTTAGGTTCATACAGTGTTGGTCGTATGTTTTTCCATAAACGATAACATCATCCAAGTAGACAAGACAAGTTTTCCACGTCAGGCCTTGAAGGACGCACTCTATCAAACGCTCAAAAGTTGCCGGAGCGTTGCAAAGACCAAACGGCATCACCTTGAAGTGCCAGAGCCCATTGCCTGTGGAGAACGCTGTCTTTTCTCGATCTTCAGGGTGAATTTCAACTTACCAATATCCACTTTTGAAGTCCAGCGTTGAAAACCAGTGCGCTCCTTCCATCGCATCTAAGGTGTCACTGATTCTTGGCAGGGGATAGCTGCCTTTCTTGGTCACATCATTCAACCTTCGGTAGTCAACACAAAACCGTGTACTTTCGTCCTTCCTTTTAACTAGGACCACTAGGACACAACTAGGACCCAAGGACTCTTGGAGTTCTCAATCAAACCATCTTTCTTCATGGTGTCAATCATTTTCTCAGCTACACCTTGTTTGGCCAGTGGCGGGCTGACGAATGGGTCTTGCATCTCCTGTATTTATTCGATGCTGCACCATTTGTGTCCTTCAATATTTCCCGTTTGGTGAAGCGAAAATGTCACAAGTCTCTTCCCAACGATGACGTTTTGGGAAGAACAATCTGACCACTACTTAGTATTCATGGCGTGCACACTCTCCTTCTAATTTTGTCCAAACAAATACCTCAGAAGAAGCAGAAGTAATCAGATCATTGGAATATCTGTATTCCGGTATTTGAATACCTGGTTGCCAATATCCAAAACTACTCGATGTTCTTTCATGAAGTCCATTCCGATGATGCACTCGTCACATATATCTGCCATTAAAAATTTGTGTGAGCGTAAGCGTAGGGTGGATGAAGTGGCAGGAAAATTCTGCTATCTTCTGTGACCGAAAAATGCCCCCTAAGCTGAAAGGAAAGCTCTACACTTCAGTTGTGCGTCCAGCACTCACATACGGTTCGCAATGTTAGACAATGTACAAAAAGTATGAGAGTAAGCTAACGGCAGCTGAGATGAAGATGCTTCGTATGACAGCAGGAGTTACAAAGCTTGATCGAATTAGAAGTACGAAGATCCGAGGAAGCCTTCATGTTAAGAATACCATTTCCCAAAAAATTGAACACGACCGACTCAGTTGGTATTGCCATGTTCAAAGGAGAGATCCTGAGAACCCCGTCAAAAAGGCAATATCATACAACGTTCCAATTCGGAATAAAAAGAAAGGTAGGCCTAAACACTCCTGGTACAAACAAATGCAAAAACACCAGCATTCAGTTGGCCTCAATACAAAACCGGGAGGCTTGCCGCCGATTTCTGAGGTCAACCCGGCGAACCCCTTAGTCGATGTACTCCGTGAGAAGCTTGCTAATGTTTCAGAAAGCGTTCGTTTTTCAGCATCTCGCACGACCCTTTGAAGATGTATGTCGGAAATGGAGCGAACAAATGCCTCAACTGCAAAATGAACAAGCCTTTCAATGTCCGCTTGGAGCTGTTGTAGAGTTTCACCCCTCTTCTGAACTCTAGAATAGAGTTGTACTTTGAAGGCTTCTTTCATATGGCTATTGCCAAACCGTTTGTCTATAGCCTCAACCAAGAACTTAAAGTCGCCGCTCTTATCTGCTGGTATGGTTAGCAATAACTCAGCAGCTGCTCTTCTAAGAGCAAGGGTTAGAGCTATACACTTATCAGCCTCATATCAGCCATTTTTTGTAGAAGCGGCCTCGAATTATTTCTTGTATATTGACCATGAAGTTTGTCCATCAAAGATAGGAGGTTGCATCTCTTTTTTTCTCAAAGTTTCACCAGAACTTTCCCGAATCTTTATGTTTGGAATACGATCTAGCTCTTTTGAAAACGTCTCCATTTTATTGTCGACTTAGTTCTTCAGCAATGAAACACGTCCATCAAGTGCAGATACATTATTTTCGATGTTAATAAGCTTGCCTTCTAGCATGTTTCTCTGCTCTTCGAGAAGGACTTTTTGTTCGCTATACTGTTTCTCAAGGCGTTCGAGAATATTCTTTTGTTCATTTTTCTGTTCATTGAAACGTTCGTATTGTTCATTTCGTTGCTCTTCGAGACGTTCGGGAATATTCTTTTGTTCATTTTTCTGTTCATTGAAACGTTAGTTTTGTTCATTTCGTTGATCTTCGAGACGTTAGAAAACATTCTTTTGTTGTTGAAGCAGAAGACTTCCTCAGCGTCAGACGAAAATGTCTGGGTCTTCATTTTGTTGTTTCAAATATTCAGCCAAACGCAGAACAAGCTCATTTTTCGATCCTGCTCTAGTTCTCGCTTGCCTAATTCACTTTCCAGCTCATTACAGTTGAGCTCTTTCAGTAACTTGCTCATTTTATTATTATTTTATTTTTTTTCCGCACACTTTACTGCTCAATAAGTTTTATTCCACTTTTCTGACACCAATGTAATATTTTTACTAGGTTCGTTAAATTAAACTTATTACTCTTTTTATTTTTTCTTCTTTATTTACACTTTCCAAATCAAAACAATAAATCTCAATTTTTAATCAACTCAAATACCTTTGTTCAGATCTAAATCACACTTGTTTAATAACACTTTCCACAATCCAATAAGCAAACCTTATTGCTTCGTGCAATATCAAATGAAATTCAGATTTTGTAAAAAAGATTTTTTGTTTTATTTTGCTTTTTTTATTCTTTTTTTTTGCCTTTAGTTTTGTATCTTAGTTTTTAACTTAACTTTACTCTTTTTTACAAAATTCTTTTTAGTATTTTTTTTACTACTAAGATCTTTACTTAACAAGAAAAATTATGGAATCGAAACTTCTAGCAAAAAACGATTTTATTCAAAGTGGCTTCGTAAGCACATTCAGCTCTGGCGGAATTGTGGCTGCGTTCAGGTTCAAATATACTCGATGTCGGTTGTGGCATCGTTGCCAACACTCCCCCCTGGTATGTCGGTGGTATCATCAGACTTACTGTTTTTGAAGACATCGAGCACAGCAAGTTTAACGGCAGGCCGGATGTATATCCCTGTAGAGGTTTGTACAACTGCTTTACGAACTTGTCCATCCTTCCCTGTTGTTGTTTGAAGGATGCGCCCTTTAGGCCAAGTATTTCGTGGATTGTTCTCATCCACTATGATGACTACATCTCCTTTCTCAATTGGCTTTACTTGGTTGTACCACTTCGTACGATGAGTCAAATCTGGGAGATACTCCCTTACCCACCTCTTCCAGAAACTATTTGCAAACTTCTGAGCATTTGTCCAATTTCTTTTCATCAAGATATTTCCATCGCACAATATTCAATCTGGTTTCTCACTATTCGAGGAACCCAACAAGATGGTGGCCGTGGCGCGATGGATGTGTGCTCGCCTGTGAACCTCATGATCACAGGTTCGATCCCTGCCGTCGTCTATGTCGTTTTAATTCCATTAAAAAACCTTCTAAAAATTGTCATCAATGGGTTGCTGGTTTACTCATTACATGTTGTTCAGGCATAACACTAACAACATGTGATTGAGTTAAACTAGTATGCCCAACAAGGATGAACACGAATAAAATAATGTGAATTATAAGCGACATAGAAATAAGACACGGCATTCTCCGCTTTAGTTCAGCCACCATCCCTGGAGATAAAATATCTGAGACAACAACCTTCAGTCTCAGAACATCGTGCCACACATCTTTCCTATCCTTCTTTCTCTTCCGTAACTTCACGCCCGCGCTGTGTTGAAACATTTAAAGGGCAATCATAATCCCTTGAGCGCAGGTAGATTATAAAAAAAAAAAAAAAAAAAAAAAAAAAAATGATTGTGTGTTAAGGCTTCATCGTCTTCACTGTCAAGCGGTAAGTATGTCAATGGTCTGGTGTTTTTTAGTTCTTTCAGTCTCTACTAACATACTATAGAGAATTCATCGTTAGGATTCCGGGTAGGCATTATCTGCTTCAGTGTCTTCTTGACGGACTGCACCAAACGCTCCCAACTCCCGCCCATGTGGGGTGCTGCTGGCGGATTAAATATCCATTTAGTGACTGAGCTGGAAAATTCATCAGCTAATTGTTTATTTTGCTTTTCAGTCACTTCGCGCAACTCTCATTCAGCCCCGTGGAAATTAGTCCCATTGTCGCAACGAATCTCATTTGGAACACCACGCCTAGCGATGAATCTCTTTATTGCAAGAATGCAAGAATCCGATGACAAGGAACCTGCAACCTCAATATGAATAGCTCGAGTTGTTAAACAAGTCAACAAGACACCCCAACGTTTCTCTGTTCTCCGACCCATGGTAACTGTCATAGGACCGAAATAGTCCAATCCTACAAATGTGAATGGTCGCGTAAATGAAGCAAGTCTGGCTAGTGGCAATTGCGCCATCTCTGGTGGTCTTGGCTTGGCTCTTTGATTCTTGCATGCTTGGCAGTCTCGTTTAATGATTTTTACGACGACTCTTAATCTAGGGATAACAAATCGTTGCCGCAGTTCATTAACTACTGTTTCGTTGTTTTGATGATGGAAACGAAGATGATAGGAATTTACTATAAGACTTGTGATGTAATGGTCTTTCGGTAGTAGTATTGGACGTTTTACACTACTGTTAATACCAATCGCTGCATCTATACGACCACGGCTGCGTAGAACTCCTTCCTCATCGAGATACGGTGACATCTTAGGGCTAGATTTATCTGAGCATACTTTAATGCCGATAGGCAAACACTTGTTATTTTGAAATATTGAAATTTCATCGCGGTAGTAGCTTGATTGTGTCTGTCGAAATAAACAATTTTCAGCTTTCAAATATTCGCATTTTTCAATAAATCCGGTTCTCTTCGCGGCGCACCTTTTCTTTGCCCAAAACGCATTCCAAAGAAATCTGTAAACCAAAGCCACAACTCGTATCAACTTCCACCAACTGGAGAATCTTTCAAATTGAAATATATTTTGTTGCACCTTAGTGTGATAGAGAACATGTGCCCTTAGATCCTCAGTTGTAAGTTCGTTAGAAATAATTCTTGGCCACTTGTCTTCATCTTGTTTCAGGAACGATGGACCATTAAACTAACGGCTAGACGATCCGAAATCTGGAGTTCCACTCCATTTAGTAGCGTCATCTGCTACGTTTTCCTTTGACGGAACGTACATACCTCCACTGGTTCATGTCAGTCATGTCGAGTATCTCACTAACCCTGAACACAACAAATTGGCGATATTTCCTATGATCTGATTTTATCCATGAGAGAACAGTTCTGGAATCTGACCAGAAAAATTGTTTCGATACGATTATGTTGTGCGCTTTGAGAATAGTCTTGGCTAGGCGAGCTCCGAGCCTGGCTGCCTCTAGTTCTAGACGTGGAATAGATGCCATCTTCAGAGGTGCAACGAGAGTTTTGGATGTTACAATGCTACATTCTACCTCAATACCCTTGGATACCCTCAGGAAAGCGACGGCTGCGAACGCATTTTCGCTTGCGTCCACAAAAACGTGAAGTTGTAAATCTTCTTGGTCACCGAATTGGATATTTTTCACGTAACATCTTGGGATACGAATGTTGTGAATATTTTTCAAAAGACTCACCAGTTACACCAGTTTCTGTAATGCTCATCCAAGATAGGATCATCCCAGTCCAGTGAAGCTCGCCATATGTCCTGCATTAGGATTTTAATGTAGACGATGAAGTGGGCTATAAGCCCAAGCGGATCAAAGATAGTCATCATAACACGGAGAACTTGTCTTTTGGTGGGACGAGTATCAGTGTTTATAATATCTTGTAAAGATGATTTCGGTGACAGTATAAACGTAAAACTGTCGGATGATGTGCACCAATACATCCCTAGGACTCTTTCTGTTGATTCGACTTCGGGGTTGACATTAATTATTTTTGAATCTCGCTGCTTGCCACCAAGTTCCCCGATTACTTTTGGAGAGTTTGAGACCCAGTTACGAATTTCAAATCCACACTTGGAATGGATGTTTCGGATTTCTTTCGCTAGCTGTATTGCTTCGGTCTCCGTATCGACACTGTCCAACAAATCATCTACATAATGATTTTCTAGTATGGACTTAACTGCTCGTGGAAACTTTTGCTCGAACTCTTGTGCGTTTTTATTTTTTGTAAATTGTGCACAGCTTGGGGAGCACGTTGCTCCGAACGTTAAAACTTGCATAACGTAAACGTCAGGTTTACGGTCGAACCCATCTTCACTCCACAGAAATCGTTGCACATGTTGATCATCCTCGCATACCAGCACCTGGTGAAACATCTCTCGAATGTCGCCACAAATTCCAATTCGTCTTTCACGGAATTTAAACAAGACCGATAGTAATGAAGAAAGTTGATCTGGTCCTTTCGATAGCATTGAATTAAGTGAAATCCCTTCGACCTTTGCGGCTGCATCCCACACGATGCGTAGCTTTCCAGGCTTATTTATATTTATGACTGTGAAGATAGGACGTCAGACAGCTTTCGTATGTATCCCTTTTCTAGATACGTCTTTATTTGAAGATTGATATTATCAGCGAGCGTAGAATCTTTGGATAGTTTTTTACGTAGGCACTCGTAACGTCTCGTTGCCATTGGATAACTATTCGGCAATTGAATGTCATCGTACTTCCAGAGCAATGGCGTTTGAAATCGATCTCCTTTTCTGATGGTCTGGGACTCAAGCATTTGGATTGCGCGTTCCTCCTCAGCAGATCTGACTGTGACTTGCGTTGAAACTCCCAAACTGTCGAGTGAAAAGTACTCCTTCATTATGTTATGGAGAGACTCATTTCTTCTTTCCCACTCGCAGATGTGATAATGACGAAAATCTTTTGGGGTTTGGTCGTTTCCGCCAAACACAACCCATCCTAGTCGTGTTTTCGTCGCAGCAGGTTCTTTTTCTTGACCTTCCCTTGCTTTGAGGGGGAAGCTGAGTTTCCAATTGTCCAATCCAATCAAAATCCTCGGAACAGCATGTTCGTAGGATTGAATCGGAATACTTCGCAAGTGTGGGTGTTTTTGTTTTAACTCATTCAGATGGAGAGATTGCTCTGGTAAGTTGAGACTTTTTACAGTTCTTATATTCCGTAGTGCATATTTGATTCCATTGTTTGGGGCAGATATGTCGGCCGAAACAATTTTTGAATTATTTTCAACTCGATGGGTTTGGCCCGTCCACTTGAGACAGAGTTGTTCCTTTGGACCAGTGAGGTTGAGTTCATCGGCGAGTGAGTTATCCATGAGTGTCAACGAAGATCCCTCATCCAGGAATGCGAAGGTATTTACTTTTCTGTTGATTCCATACAGTACAACGGGAATGATTCGGAAGAGCACTGATTGGTGGGCCGATCTATGTTGATTGCAGTTGAATAGAACGGGTGCTGTTGTATGCGGTGACTGGAGTGCGTCATCTGAAATTTTATGCAGCATTGAGTGATGTCTTCGGGTGCATCCGTTGATTCCGCATATTTTACTGGAGCGGCATCGTGAATTGAAGTGTGACACCAAACAGGTGCGACACAGACGTAGCCGCTTCACTGTTTCCCATTTCTCGTTCAAGCTCATATTTGCAAATTTAACACAGCTTCCTATTTGGCTGCACTCCTGATTACACACTTTGCATTTACGTGTATTCACTTTGCTGTTATTGTTGTGGGTGGTGTTGATGCGGCCGCTGCCTCTTGTTGATCGTCTATCGCCTCTGTTCTAAAGGCAATAGGAAGGTGTTAATGCAACATCACTTATCATTTCGGCTAATTCAAACAGCCAGTTACTAAATGAAGATAGGTTGACAATTGGAAGTGACCGTCTATGGAGGACCCAGTCCACCTTGAATTTTACTGGAAGTTTCTATACGATCTCTTGAAGAAGTACTGGATTTGCTAGGTGATCCTCGAGACCCGATGCTTCCATAGTTGCACACAAGTTTTCAATAGCTAGGGCATATGTGATTAACGTGTGCAGCTTGTCTGGATGGGGTGCAGGTTCGTTGCGTACTTTTACCATCAAAGAGTGGATTATTATTTCCGGACGTCCATATAGCATACGCAGTGTTTGTATAATGCGCGGAACGTTCGATGGTAAAAGCATTCTACTTCTTACGGCTTCCATTGCACGCCCTTTAAGGCACCTTTGTAGCCGCATCAGGTTTTCTTGATTGTTAAATCCGCACAGTCTTGTACTTCCTTCAAAGCTGCTGATAAACAATGGCCACTCATCTGGAGTGCCACTGAATATGGGTAATTCTCTAGACAAAGAATGTCGAGTTGCAAGTTGTCGACTGGTGGGTAAACCAAGTGTATTTTCATACTGTTCCGCTCTCAGGTCGTTGTCTGTTTGTAAATTTGTCGTGACTTGTTGGTGATTATATACCACCTTTGCTGGTACTGGAACTGGACCGAGTGCTGATGAAGGAAGATATCTTGATGTAGCAGCGTAATTGTTGTTGCTTTGCATAGGAATTGCATTTCCGAGTTCTGATTGAAGATCTGTTGTTTTGAGAGCTTGATTTTCATTGTGCGGTGAGTAGACAGCAACAGGATTTTCTGCAGGTATGGCTACTGATTTTGGCTGGACATCGGGTGTGGCTGTTGATGAATTCTGATGCTCGTTATTATTGCAAACATCTTTAGATTCATTACTTGCATCCATCAACAGCTCAAATTTCCTGCGTAGGTATTCAGCGTCTCTCTTTGCCATCAGCGTCATTTCTTCTTCCAATAATTGAAGTTGGATTGTCTTGCACTTGAACAGGTTATCTGCTTTGACTTTTTGTTGGCGTTCTTCATCTGCTGCTCGTGATTTGTCTGTGATGCATTTTTTGCATGACCAATCTTCATTGGCGATGTCTGCTGTTGTTCCAGTGCATGAAAAGTGGAACCATATGTCACAGACATCACATGCCACCATCTCTTCATTGTCTGGTTCAGAGCACAACGGGCAGGATTTATTTAGTGCACCACCAGTGCGTGATTCACGCTGGGAACTTTGCCCTTGAGGGTTGGGCTGGTCTTCCATATCAGTTTTAATGTTAATTTACTTTAATTTATCAAATATACTGAGATTATAAAAAGAATTTTGTAACACTATTGCTTCGTGCAATATCAAATGAAATTCAGATTTTGTAAAAAAGATTTTTAGTTTTATTTTGCTTTTTTTTTTTGCCTTTAGTTTTGTATCTTAGTTTTTAACTTAACTTTACGCTTTTTTACAAAATTCTTTTTAGTATTTTTTTTACTACTAAGATCTTTACTTAACAAGAAAAATTATGGAATCGAATCTTCTAGCAAAAAACGATTTTATTCAAAGTGACTTCGTAAGCACATTCAGCTCTGGCGGAATTGTGGCTGCGTTCAGGTTCAAATATACTCGATGTCGGTTGTGGCGTCGTTGCCAACAAACCTTTTGCACACTTTCATAGTCAAAAATCAACTGTGCGTTAGACCACTGTATATAAACTTTATAGTATTCTCATGAGGCATTTTTTTACTTGCGATATAGGTACTATAGGGCAAGTTCTGCATTTGGAAAAAAAATCGAACTCGAGATTTTGATCAAAGATGACATAACGATGATAGCGAAGACGAATAAAGTGGGTCCGACAATTCCGTCTGTCTGTCTGTATGTCCTATTTTCTTCAAACTCGGTATGTACTTAATAGTCTTCGGTAATTCCCTAGAGGAGAAATTGAAATTTTTTTCTTAGGTCTAAAACTAGCGGTAACCCCCATACACCTGTAATGCATACACTTATTTGTCTCGAATAGATGTAATATTACGGACATGGACATGTCCTACAGATTAAAAAAAAATCAAAAACTTTCATTGAGTTAAAGCTAGGTAATGGTTGAAAAAAAAATTCGAAAAAATTGTTATTTTTGGTACCTCCCTTGGAACCATTTTTTTGGTTTTTGATTTTCTCAAAAACGGTACAACCAATTTTGATACTTTTTTAAAGCTAAAAGTCCCCAGCAGTTTCAATAGTATTGTGTATTCAAATTAAAAAAAAAAAATTTTTTGGATTTTAAAAAAAATCAAAATTTTTTTTTGAAAACTCAATATTTAGAAAACCCCATGCTCGATTTTTTTAAAACTTAACAAATAAAAGTTTGTTTGATATGAGAAAAAAAATTATTTTACCTAAAAATAACGGTACCCGCCATACAAATGTTAAGAAATGGTTTTCGAAAATCGTATTTTTCTCGAAAACGGTTCCGAGAATTTTGCTTAATTTTTTTTTTCTTTCGATTAATTTTTATGATCTATAATTTAATAAAAAAAATATTGAAAACAAGATATTACGGACTGTACCTACTATAGAACGATTTTTTAAAATTTTGAATTTCTCATTATCGGCATAACGGATTTTAATGAATTTTTTTAGAGAGAAGCTTCTATAAAGTTTAAAAAACATTGCATTTCAAAACTGAAAAATATTTTTTATTTAGTTAAGAAACTTAAACGAAATTAAGATATAGTTTTCAAAATATTGAGTATTCAAAGTAAAAAATCATAAAAGGTAAAATGTACAAAACAAAATTTCGAGTACTAATCTTCCCAAGAAACATTCTTAGGTGTATAAAAGCTTGAAAAGCGCTTTCAGAGCTAATCTTAAAATATATTCCTTTCCACAAATTATTTTTATTATATTTCGAAAAAAAAATTGACTTTTCTTTTAAATCGGATTGGGTACGAAATCCCGCATCACAAAATCACGATTCACAAAATCCCGCTGTTTCAATACTAAATTGACAGCACGAATATGCAATTTTTAACTCGCTAAGATGCCTAGTTTAGCCAGAAATCACGTTTGAAAGTACCTCGGGTGGCAAATTTTTGTCATATTTCTTGATTTAAAATAATTATTTCATATTTAAAAAAAAATGGGCAGAAAAAATGTATGAAAAATCAAAATTTCTTCAAAATACAAATTGTGGAAAAAAAATAGTGTTGAAAAAAAGTTTGTTAAAAAAATATTTTTGACAAAATGTCCAAAATTATTTTTGGCAAAAGTTCAAAAATATTTTGGTCGAATGTCCAAAAATAATTGGCCAAAACATTGAAAATCGTCTCTCTAAATATGGAGGAGGTTTACCTCCTCGGAGTTCTAACAAAAACTGAATTTTTACCATGGGGGGTACCATTAATAAACACTTTCCTGAACATTTTTTTTCACTCATTACCTAGGTTTACTAAATGAAATTTTTAGATATTTTTTTTTAAATCTGTCGAACAGTTTTGAAAAATATTTTATAAGATTTCGAAAAAAGTGGTATGGTAGGTATACCGTTATTTTCGGTCTTACTAAAAAAGAAACAGAAAAAACCTGAGAAGGGAAAAATTTAACAATAATACTCGTATCTACAAAGCTCAAAGAAAATCGGCCGAGCCGTTTAGGCTTCAGTCGAACAGACAATGCATAACTTGACTTATAATACCTTACCTATAAGTCGTAAGTCAATACCTACCATAGAAAAATATTGCTTTAAGAATCAAGATTAAAAAACACAAATAGCTTTATTTTCAAGGCGGCAACCATAACTGTAAGTTTATTTCCCATATACTTATAAAACATCACCCTCAATATAAAAAAATTATACACACAAGTCTTTTTTTTGTTCTTGTCTGCCCACCCAATTTTGTTCTTGTCTTTTATCATTGCCTAGACAAATCTTCTGCCTGCAAGTTGTTTTCTGTTATATTGTATACAATCGAAAAAACTTTTCTACTCTCTCATAATTTGTTCTTCTACATTTTCACTCAACGATAGAAACATTGTATATAAACTTATAAAGCGACATTCCATTACTTGTCCGGGTGCCAGGTGACTCTTCAATCGATTGGCCTCATGAGAATACTATAAGGTTTATATACAATGCTCTCCACAACTCTACGTGAAAAGTTGGGGAATACATTCGTCCAGGCGGCGCGTCGTTAGTTCCTCTTCATGAGAGTACTATAAATTTTATATACAAGGGCGCAAGTAATAAAATAATAATCATATCATCATTCATTTAATAAAACGGCGAACATGTTTTTTGTGGTGCACTTTTCGCAGCCCACAAAAACCGAAGGGGAATAAATTACATATTAAACGAAAGCATTTTTTGCATATATGTGCAGAATGCCAAAATAATTTAAATATACTACACAGAAATTGTTTAAGACAACAACAAAAACAATTAGAAATGTCAAATCGACTGACACATAATTAGAACACATAAAATGTCAAATCCAAAATATGAAAAATGAAAGGATTCAGCGAGAAACCAAAGCCAGAACCCGAAACATTAAGATGGATTCACGTAACACAAATCCGCCACAAAGTTGATGAACATGTTGTTGAATGTGAATTCCCCTAAGTGAAGAAATATTATCAATATAAGTATTAGGCATGTGGTTTTTTTAGTAGTTGAGCTCTTATTTTGAAACATTTAGCGTTAACTACAATCGCCACTTTCTGCAAAAAGTGAAAAAGAATATGGTACACACATTCACTAGCGACAACTGTTGGTGAAAAGAGCGCATAATTTACACCATACAATTTCAGTTCAGACATCTATCGGTGATTTGATTTTCTGAAAAAATGCATTCCATGTAATAGTATTTTTAAAAAGTGAAAAAGTAAAAAGGTAGAACCATTTAAACCATCAAGCCTTAACTACAATTGGCAATTTTTGCAAAAAGTACAATAAGTGAAAAAATGAAAAAGAATACACACATGCACTAGTGACATCCGTCTGTTGCTTTCAGTTTGGCGACATCTATCGGTCATTTTAAGAAGCAATTTATTAAATGTATTAGTGTTTTCAAAAAGTGAAACATTTATTTTTTGATTTTTTGAGATGGGAGATAAAATTTTGTTGGAAAAGGAGAGCAGATTTGTTTTAACATTTTCACTTTTCAAGTTCATTGCAGGTATGGCCTTACAATAATAGGGGTATTCATACAAAAGTGTAAATTCTGCGTATTTGTATAAGCCAATTATTTTCAAAACTTATTTACATTTGTCTGCATTTGAATTTTAAATATTTACGAAAAAAGAGAATACAAAATACTCGAAATGTATTTGTCAGAAAAAGAGAGAAGATGACGAACATGACTTACGATACAAATTTAAAGATATGAGGAGCTATATTAATTTCAAATCGTCTAACAACATGTTCTGTTCTAGCTCTAGGAACTATCACAGTATTAGAGGCTCTTAATGCACTTCATTGAAACTGCCGAAAAATTCCTCACAGTTATGCTCTTCGTTGCTTATCCGTTTGATTGGAGTATCATGAGTCTCGTACTCCCAGAACCTAGTCACAAGTTTCTCTAATGAGGATAGAGATGGCTTCGTGGCAATGGTGCAAACAGCTTGAACTCCCCCAGCGACTATCCATCCTAATTTAGTGTTCCGGAGTATAGGAAGTTGAGGTCCAGCAGTTATTTCCCCTGGAGGAAGAAGATCGAAAAACAGCTCGGCACCGATAAGCATGTCAATTTTTTGGTTAGACATGAATCCCGGATCAGCCAACTGAATATGCGACGGAATATCCCAATGTTGTGACGGAACTTCACATGGTGGCTGGTAATCTGTTATCCTAGCTAGGACAGTTGCTTCAATATTTGCCTTGAAACTAGAATTATTTGATTCCAGTGTGAGTGCTATGGCAAATTGTGCCATGTCCCCTTATGCCACTTATTGAGGTTTCCGATCGGTGCTCTCGGAGACCCAGTGCTTGTGCAAAGGCAGCAGTAACAAAATGAATTTGCGATCCTGAGTCTAGCAAGACACGACAAGGAAGCCAGGTTCCACATGCTGACCTAACGTTTACCAATGCCGTTGCTAAATAAACTTGCCGTCGTTTCAATTTGCAACAAGTTGCTGCATTTGAAATCGTCTTGTGGTTGGTTGATGTTGATTGACCTCCCCTGACCTGTCGTGTAGTTTCCTTAGATTGGAGGCAGTTCCAGATGCTGATGGGTGGCTCAGAAGTTTTTCTAATTGAGCTGACAAAAGAAGCCGTTTGTTATCGTATCTATCCATAAGCGTTTGCCAAGCTGCGTCAAAGTTGTTGTCTGTAGCTGGAAATCCTTGAATTAGCCCGAGTGCTTCTCCGGTCAGATTAGATCTCAAAAACTAGAGCTTTCGGGCAAGTGATATTGGTTGCTCAAGGATCATTGGCTTGAATAGATCATAAAATTGACGGCACTTTAGATAATTCCCGTCGAATTTTGGCAACCCAATTTTCGGCAGTTTCAATGAAGTGCAGGATAAAGGTTGATTTTGCACACCAGATGTAGCTGTGACCTTTGTTGGTAGCCGAATCAAACGTAACTCTAGCTGCTGTTGAAGATGGAAATATTGTTCAATGTCTTCTTCATTAAGGTCACCATCCAGCCGCTGATACAATGCTTTGATGTTCTCAAAGTTTTTCTTTATGTTTGTTACCTTCACTTCAAACATTTGGGGTTCGGTGCTCTTTAACTCTGGTAAACAATCATCCAATGATTTTTGGAGATGCCTTGAGAGCACTTTGAACCTTTCACCTGGGGAAAGCGTGTTTGGTTTAGAGGCTTTAAGATGCTCCAGCCTTTGTTCAATTTCAATAGAAATCTTCTTAGTTGATACTGCTGGCAGTGGTGAGAACAATAATCGGGATGGCGGTGCTGCTGGTGGCTCCTCCTGGATCTGCTCTGCGTCCGGCTCTTGCAGTTTTGTCAACCGATTGACTATATCCAACTTCGTTGCCTTGTAAGCTTTACGAATCTCTTGGTAAAATACTCATGTTGTAGCTGGTTTGAGTACTTATGCCGAATTTCGCTGTCGTTGGTGTCGAAATAATCCCGGAAATTCTCCAACTTTTCCTTCCTTTCCTGCAATTTTGTAACCGTTTTTCGATCGTTACCATCCTTCCTATAGTTGCGGGAAAAGACGCAGATCTCGGTTCCAATTTGCTCTTGAAGGTCAGTGAGTTCTTTCAGAGATTGAGCCATGGTAATTACGTTCAATAATTTTTTTGTTGTATGATTGTGATTATTAACTGACACAAAACACAAGTTGTTATTATCTTGATTTAAATGACACAATTAATGTTAATTGAATAACCGACACTCTTGTTTTCGTTCAAATGTTAATAAAATTCAGGCACACTAAATTCTTTTAGTTGTGTCCTGTCACGGTCGCCAAAAATATGTTCAATACAAAAAAAGTTGAATAACGAAAACAAACGAAGTAAGAGCGAAGTAGCTTCTGGGCGACAAAATTAAACGACTGATCTTCTTGAAAGGTGAAATTATAATAATTTTATTTTGACACACACTTATGTACAACCAACGCTTATAATTCGATGAGCTACTGTGTGATATTTTCTCTATCCCACGCTAACGTGGGAATATGCATACTAATTAAAAAGACAAAAGTATGTATTTCGTCTGGTGAACCATTCAAATAAATCGTTCACACAGGAGCTCTCGTTACAAAGAAAGAAACTTAATATATTTACAATTATGCATAAAAAGACAAAAAATCAGTGAAACGTGTGCAAACATTTATGAGTTTGTACAAATGGGTAAAATTGTTACTAGTTAAATTGTTAAAACCGTTTCGTAAGTAAAACAGTCTGAGTACTTTATATACGTATGTATAGTTGTCTGAGCGGCAATAACTTAATAGATTCAAACAATGGAAATGATGGCTCCCAACTAGGCTTGAAAAGCATTATTCTGTACGAAGGTAGTAGATAAAATGTACTTTTTTTGGCGAAAAATTATTCGGTTTGAAGTTGTCTGTTCTTTTTATTTTTTTTGTTTGTTTTTATAGTTGTGTTTGTGTCATTTATCTGTCAAATTAAGGGTTGTTCAAAGTAAATTCGCTTAGGTTCTGTTGTAAGACCCTCATTAGTTAGAAGAGTTATCTAACGTGTTTAAAATTATGAAAAAGTTAGACAAAGTCTCTAAGCCAAAAAACGACTGCGTTAAAAAGAGCCGGTTTTATTCCTTAAACGAGCAACGTTAAAAATTTTGCGCTAATATTATCAAATTTTGTGCTTTGGATTCCAATCTTATAATAATGAGTTTTATATTTTTATGTACATACGTTAGAAAATGTTTCGCTTTAAGTAATAAGTAAATTATGTTTTGATAAATAAATTGCACATGTTAAAAATAATGTATTAGTTTGACGATTGCAAAAACAAGCCTAAATGTAATTGAACAAAATTATTAATGTACATATCACCTTTTAAAAATGTAAGTCCTCTTGTAATGCTTTAATAAATTAAAATATGGTTTCCATTCATGTGTCTGGTAACAGTCCAATAACGACTTGGATGTAAGGATACCGCTTACTGTAGTCACATTTAAAGAATTTCTAGTTTTTGTTTTTATCAAATTTACATTTGAAAAAAATTCGCTTACAAGTAGCACTACTGTATGGCAAAGCAAGTAAGGATCCAATAAAAATTTTGTATATCAGGAAAACGATCTTATCCCAAACCATTTCTGGCTGAAAATACATCACACCAGAAACGTACTAGTTCAAGTTCTCTAAGCAATAAAAGGTCAGTAGAGCCCCCCACTCAAATTCCAGATCCTCAATGCTAATGTTTAGCACAAAATTTGGAAATAAAGAGATATGTTCTACTAAGCTTTCACCTAAATTTCTTGAGTCTAGTTTTTGTATTTCTATTAGGGTTTTATCGTTAAGATCAATTTTTTAAAGCCTGGCCTGGAGTTTTATAAATTTTATTTATTTAGAAACATGTCAATCCGGTTTACTAAAAACAATGGTCCGTGGTGGATTTTACCAAAACATGCGATCTAGTCCAACTTTATTATTTTCACAATTTTAATTCACTCAAATTTTTGAAATTTTATGATTCAAAGAGTATATTCAAGAAATGTTAAAACGGTTTATATGATGAAAGTAACAGAAGCAGAAACAAAAACAAATGGAGTGAAAAAAAAAAATAGAATAAATGGATCCGTATGGCTAACGGCTTGTTGCTTTTAATTTGATTTTTGTGTATGTTCGTAGGGAATAGTTTTTGAGTGCATTTAGATAGCAGTACATTAATAATAAAAATTAAAGCCTTAAAGATTTTGTATGGAAAAGTTGACGAGAAAAAAAGCAGTACTTTGGCTATGTTTGCAGTACGGCAGTACGGAGTTTCAAAAAGCAGTATAAATACTGCAGTTGCAGGACTTCGACAGCCCTGATGATATCCCGTAGTTTTCTTCACGGGATTGGCGACGGGATTGGCAGTACTAAATACTACTTTTAAGAAGGTACTTTTTGGATTTATTTAAGCAGTTGTGCTTCCATAAAAATCCTCAGTTCTTGTCAGATTTCCGTGACTCAGTGGCGTGACGTGGATAATTTTAAATGTGAACCCGTTAAAAAATTTTGTCACCTGTAAAAATGAAAAAAAATCTTAGAACCTTAAAAACAACATTTTTAGTAGGGATATGGTATCTACAAATGCATTCCACATTGACTTAGCAACAAATGTGTAGCTATATTTTTTATACTTCAAGACATTAATATTTCAATCAACAATGAGCTTGAAACATAATAAAAAAAGGACCTCCTTTTAGACACCACCCCCTTCGTCGGACATAACTGCGGCACCTTCCTAGGAATGTTCTATTAACTTTTCCTTGCAATCATATGTGTCACGAATATTAAATATATGATGGGACAACTCATCTGCATTAAGACTCGCCCTAACGTCAAAAAATACAAGATATCTTTCTTGTATTCCATTCTCTGACAAGATCCGAAATATGGCACTCAGTTGTCCCCTATGACTCAAATCTGATGTTTCGTCGATCATAATCGACACGAACCGAGCTTCTATGATTTCTGTTTTAATTTCAGATTTAATAACAGCCGCGATACTATGTATCAAGTCATTTTGAATATCATTGCCCTATAACACTACTCTAAATTGGATTCCATTAAAGTGTCATAAAATCAATTTCTGTGTGAAGATTTTGATCCCTCGCAAGATTTTGCCTTCCCAAACACACAACAAAAATTTCTTTTTCTTTAACAGGCATCAAAACTTTTAAATCCATATTTAAAGAGGGATTTACATTAATACATGAAACACGCACACCAAACAAAAAATTTCGATCTGGGGTCAAAATCCCTGGTGTGTAAACGAAAAAGGATAAAATATAAACTATCAACTATCTTTACTAAAATTATTTGATTTCTCCGATAGGTAATCTGTTAAACAGCAATCTACATTTATCAAAGACATTTCCAAGACAAAATCCAGAACTGCACTAAAATTAACAAGCTAAATTTTTTTTTATCACTATAGTGGGTAATAATTGATAATAATATTGAACCTGTACAACACTCTTTTATTGAATGCCAATTGAATATAAATTTAAATTCCTATTAAAAAAAAGCAAATGCATTTTATTTGTTAAGAATACCATTTCCCAAAAAATTGAACACGACCGACTCAGTTGGTATTGCCATGTTCAAAGGAGAGATCCTGAGAACCCCGTCAAAAAGGCAATATCATACAACGTTCCAATTCGGAATAAAAAGAAAGGTAGGCCTAAACACTCCTGGTACAAACAAATGCAAAAACACCAGCATTCAGTTGGCCTCAGAAATGGAACAATACAAAACCGGGAGGCTTGCCGCCGATTTCTGAGGTCAACCCGGCGAACCCCACAGGCGGATCACTAGTGTGAAGCAGATACGTTGGAGAGTTATGATCCCCTCGACATCGAGATCATAATAGCGCCGAAACAAAGGAAGAAGAAGAAGCATTTTATTTGTCCAGAGTAGCGATATGCTAAATTTACACTGCTGATAAATTGCCATACATATATATTTTACCATGATTTATTTCATACTTCAAAATTATCACAGTAAATTTGCAAAAAATCAATCGTGCATTTTACATTACCATGCAAATCAACATCAAATTCAAAATCAAGAATCAACAATACTCACATACCATATTTATATTTATATGACATTAAAAAAATAAAATGCACGACTGGGTCGCACGAACTTGCTCCTATGTAATAGACTAGGAATTTTAAATACGAATGTTATTTGAAAAAACTGTTCATAAGGATAAAATTATTTTTTTAAATTCTTTCAGTAGTAAGAGATAAAAACAGAATGCTATGCAAATATGAATTTATGCAGGAACAAAAATTATAAATCGTTGTAGTGGTTTCTTAAAAAAAAAAAGCTTTTATATACAAACTTAAGAAAAAATTTTGGTACGCCAATTTAAAGTTTTTATTATTGTTCGAATAAAAATTAAATTTGCAAAAAAATTATTTCTGAGATATTGCATTTTCAAAAAAATAAAAAATAGATTTTTTTTCAAAAATTCAAAAAAATATTTAATTTAAGGTTTTGAAATGCAATGTGTTCTTGACATTTTAGAAGCTTCTCTATCAAATTTTTTATTAAGATCCGTTATGTGGATAATGAGAAATTCAAAATTCGAAAAAATGGTTCTATGGTAGGTACAAGCTATAATATCTTAATTTCATTTTTTTTTTATTAAATTAAAGATTGTAAAAATTAATTGAAAGAAAAAAAATTTTAGCAAAATTCTCGGAACCGTTTTCGAGAAAAATACGATTTTTGAAAACCATTTTTTTTAAATTTTTAGCATTTGTTTGGTAGGTACCTTAATTTTTAAGTAAAATAAAATTTTTTTTATCACATCTTATAGATATTATAGAGAAACTTTTATTTATCGAGTTTAAAAAAATCTAGCAGGGGGTTTTCGAAATATTGAGTTTTGAAAAGAAAATTTTGAAGTTTTTTTTTTAAATCCAAAAATTTTTTTTTTTTTGAAAATTTGAGTACACAATTCTATTTATGTTTTTGGGGAGCTTTAGCAAAAAAAAAATTATCAAAATCGGTTGTACCGTTTTTGAGAAAATCAAAAATAAAAAAAAGAGTTCCTTGGGGGGTACCCTCAATAACCATTTTTCGGAAATTTTTTTTCATCCAATACCTAGCTTTAATTAAATGAATTTTTTTTTGCGTTTTAATTTTTAAAATCTGTCGAACAGTTTTTGAGAAAAAAATGTTTATAAAAATTCGAAAAAAAATCGTATGGCAGGTACCGTTATTTTTGGTCTTAAAAAATCAAATCAAAAAACATCCGGGGGTAAAAAATTAAAACCCATATATACCAAGTTTGACGAAAATCGGCCGAGCCGTTTAGCTGCAATCGAACGGACAGACAGACAGAATTGCGAGACCCACTTTTTTAGTCTTCGCTATCATCGTAATGTCAACTTTGATCAAAATCTCGAGTTTGATTTTTTTTACGAATGCATAACTTGCCTTATAGTACCTATAAGTCGCAAGTAAAAAAAACAAATAAGTCGAAGAACTCCGTCTTATTTCTTACACAAGGTTGAAAAAAAGCGAGCACCTGAACTCCTGCAATGTATTATTTTCCTACTGAAATGCAATGCTAATTGTTAAAGCTTAGTATACAGTTCTTTTTGAAGAAAAAAAAATGAGTGGTGAAAAAAAAATGTTCTCATGAAAAAATTTCTGTAAGTTTTTTCCGCCAAAACAATGGGATGCACACTGTTTTGCGTGAAAAAAAATCGTGGTGAGTAAATTTTTTTTTTCGATTTTGGTTTACAGTTCGGATGACTGTGGTGAAATGAAAAAAGTTTTTTTTCGGGAAAAAACTCTCCCATAAGAAATGCATTGGTTTTTTTTTTGTAGAAGAACTGTATACTAGGCTTAAAGGGAGAAAAAAATACACATAATTCCAACTCCTACTGGTATACATCGAAAAATTTATAAGACGGAATGTAGCGTCTTATTTTTTGAATAGAAAGAAGGATGTTGAACAAAGAGGATCCGAAACACAATGCTTGGGAAAGAAAGGGATATAAAACAAATAAATAAGACGGTAGTTGAAAAGTTTAAGTCAGAGTATTTTTGTGACTCTCTTGATTATGTTGGTTGTGGATTGTGGAAAGTGTTTGGATAAAGTATAAGATACAAACGAGAGGAATGGTTAACTTAAACTTATTCGATGTTTATTTGGTAGATTGTGTTATTTGTGGATTTTCTAAAAGGGAAGACGATAGCAATCGTGTTATATGGACGCCACTGCCTTGAAAAGAGATAAGAACTTTGATTCAGTTATGTTATGGGGTGATTGCTGGTTGGGCGACTGGCTGTTTGGATGACTGGCTTGTTAAACGAAGAGCTGGTGGGAGGAAGGAAATGAGAAGTGGTAACATTGAGGTTACATACGTAAGCGAGTCATTAGCATACAGCAGGTTTTCACCGCCGCTGGTTGGGAAGGGTTTATTATTTTATTTATTATTTGATAGCCGAAAAAAATATTTATGTAGTAAGTGTTAACGTTTTTAACGTTAATTAGAAAAAAGTCTCTTAAGTGTTTTTTATTTACTGAGAAACAACTCTTTGCATTTGCTGACAAATTTCAACTAACTTAAAATAATTTTAATTACATTTAATTGAGATGGAATGATTGATGATTCGCGAAATGCGACATAGGAAATTGTATGCAAGTGATGCACACCAGTGGCGTAGATAGCTTTTCGCTATGGGGGGGCGATGGATCTAGTTCGCTCATTTCTTTTCGACTTCACTAGGGGGACATTGTTCAAAATGTTTGTCACTTGTGGAACTTTCACTTTTTTTATTCTCAATGTTCACTACATCGGAACGAGGTATTTTTGAAACCGTTTCAACAGATTATGTTGGCTTAATTGGCACTAAAAATCTCTTCATTTTGAACTAAAATGCAACTTCAATCACTAAAACTTATCACTTCACGTACACAGTAGTTATAATATTTCGACCGCTCGCAGTTAAATACAGTACATTTACATTAGTGATTCTGATTAGTATCATCATTCATAATAACGATACCTTCCCGTAAGAATGTATTAAGCGACACTTTTGTCGAAAATGATTTTTTGATGTAGAACTATACTAGAAGTTAAGCGCCACATTTTGGCCTGGGTTTCACTGCCCTATCATGTATGCAAAAGAAACTAGAGAGAAAATAAAATTGTAGCAACCGCCAAGTTTTCTCACTGAAATAATGTTGCTCCCTGAAATTTGTATTATGCGCCACCAAAATTATGCTAAGCGACATTTCTAAATATATTATTAATTGTCTTAAGCAACCCAACGTCCACAAAAAAAGTTTGTTAGATGTCACATAGTTTAACCGAAATTGTCGCTTAGCACACTCATCCAAATAGAACTTGATCCATGTCGCTTATAATACTCCAGATATGGTTGTCTTTGCCTTTAAATATTTTTCTATCAAGTATGCTACTACTTTTTTCTCGTTTATTTATATATATATTTCCTGAAGTGTATATATTTATATATATATATATTTCCTGAAGTGTCCTTTTTGAATTTTCGTTTTGACATCAATGTTATGTTACTCTTTATTATATGTAGATTTTTATTTATTTTATTGTTAAAAAATAAAAAATAAAAAAAGAATTAAACGACACAATTTATTTCATACCTTTATTTTTTATGACCATTACAGTGTTTTAAGCGCCATTTAACATTGCATCAAGCGACAATGTTTTGACCACGAAAATATACTAAGCGACAAAAACTTCTTATATGATTAAAATTTTGGTTTTGCAATGATGTCAGGTTTTATATTGTAAAAATCCCTCTCCAAATCTGTTTCTTCCAATAAAACACACAAACAAAAAAACTAAATGAGACGTTTTTTTCGTTTCCCGAACAATTTTAAAAATATCGCAATACATTTTTACGGGAAGTTATCGATATGTACATTCACCTTCATTCACAAAAAAATTATGCATCTACATTTGTCATGTTTTTCTTATTTCTACTCCTACAGCCTTATTTATTATTTTTCACTAATACTGGGTTCAACCTCGAAATAGTTAAACCGAGCCGAAGCACTTACTTCAAACAAAACCTTATTTAAAATTATTTTCTTAGCCGTTTTAGCTACGCCTTCCTTATGTAAAATATACTGGGAAAAAAAGTCACCAATCTAAAACTCTGGTTATTATGCACGTTAAGCAAACCCCAGCTGATTTCCATTATTATTCATTTTATTATCATTGTATTGCATATTGGATACATTTAAAATTGGATTGTATAAAGTTCAAATCCAATAAATGAATGTACCAACCACATTGCGTTCCCAATACCGTACAACTGTTAGATCGTTTGGAAAATATAAATAATTTATTAATGCAAAATATCTATCCTTTTTGTCTTAGTAAGAAACGAAAAAAAAATTGCTTACACTCCTTTTTGTAAATTTCGCAAGATGTCATCTCAAAATGACATTTAGATACTAAAACGGCCTTAAACCTCCTCTGAACCACTTTTAGCTTATTCCATCACCGCTATTCCTCGTGCATTTTCATTATAAATAAGTAGACCTCGGATTTTGCATATTTGCATATTTTTGAAGGATTAAGATAGGTGAATTCTGATGACACCATGGTTGAAAATAGAGTTGAAAACGATATGCATATTTTGATTTTGTTTGCATATTTGCATGAATTGCATATGCATAATATATGCCAAATATATGCAAACTATGCAAAAAAAATATGCAAAACATGCAAAAATTGCCTATGTTAAACAGATCAAAAAATAATATAAAAGCGATTCAGAGGGTGGTATATATGTGCATAATATATTGGAATTTTACTAATTATTGTCAAATATTAAATAGAGTTTATATTAAAGTAGAGCAAGTACATATACATAAGATGTTTTACAGGTTTAAAAATTATTCAAGATAATTGGTATTACAGTATACAACCATAATTTTCCTTCAAATTTCTTTTTTAAATTCATTCCAAATTCACCATTTATATTGTGAACAATGTTTTTAGCTTCCTTAAATAAATTCATTGTGAACAATGTTTTTAGTTTCCTTAATTAAATTCATTGATTTTGCTAATGGTAGACCCTTCGCTTCTAAGGAAGTTATTATTCCGGAAACTCTCTCGAAATTCGATTTTATATACAGTAAAATCGTGATATAGTTGGGGATTTTTTATTAGCTCTGCTGACAGCTTTATAGATTTAGCATCTTCTGGATCCAGTATTTCAAGAACCTAAAATGTAAATTAAGAATTTTATTTTACCAAACTAAAGTAAATGCATATCGCCGTTGTCAAATATAATGGGTTATCGGATGTTCCATTATTTTGCAGGAGAGCCAAAAGTGACTCCTACACCATATTATGTGACAGAAAAAACTTTTCCAAATGAGTGGTTTGGAAAATTATTAACAGCATTATTAAAATTTTAATCTTAAATTTTTTAATTTTTTTTAAAAATCATATTGATTTTTCCAAAATAGCTTTTTTGGACTTTAGTCCACAAAAATTGTATTATAAAAACCTTCATATGGAATCAATGCCAGGTCACGGGCAAAATCTTCCAACGTTAATCATTACAATTTTAATCTTGGTTGGATATAATTCACATTGGATTTTTGTCAAAAAGTCGATATAAGATGAACTGAATTTAACAAAAACTACGTATTGACAAGGTCCTCACAGTCAACTGATGAGTCCATGTGAGATCGCCGGGACGAAACGCCAATTTTTATGGACTAAAGGCCAAAAAGGCTATTTTGAATCAATAATTCCACAAGTCCATTAATAGTGCTAAGTCTTCTACTTGGCTGATTTAATTTTATATTATAAAAACCTTCATATTGATTTTAATTTCAAACAATATTCTAATCGATAATCCATTCGTTCATTTTCCATCGCCTAAACCAGTAAAAAACCGAAAACCCGTTTTCAAAAGAATTGTTGTGGCCTAAAAGGGATTCTTATCATGGAATAAAACCCACTAACCTAAAGCAAATGGTTAAATTTAAAGTATTTACTTCATTCCATATGCATAAAGTTTAGTACTTACTAACTGGCAAATACTTTCAGTATATACTAAATTCATCCAAGTAAATACTAGAATTCATCGGAAATTGATAGTAAATACTAATAAATACTACCAAGGCTCCTATGCATAATGAGAACCTGTATTTGCTTAGCCAATCATTTTTTGCTCCCAGTTTCTCTTCATAGCTCGATGGAAATTTTATCCAATGAGAAGCTTTGTCTTTTATTAATTTTGCAACAAAATTAACTGTTCTGAATACAGTACTCTGATGAACTCCTATATCTTCACCAACGCCAACTTGAAATATAGGATCTTCAACGTATCGTAAAAAAATTCGCATCTTTTCTTGATGAGTGATTGCCCCTCCTCTTGTTTCAATTTGAGCTCCTTAAAAAGTAATATTTATATGAACCATTTGTTCAACATAAGACTGTATATAAACTTGGCGACTAAGGGCAAGTTTTAAAACTTCGCCAGTAACTAAAAACCCATTACTCCTTTAACTAACGGAAGCCTATTGGTATAGTATCGCAATATACATATATAACAGTTTTCATAAGTGTTTGCTTCTTGTAAAATTATAAATTATATTTTTAAGTTAACAGGCGTATAAGAAAATAGAAAGTTTTACACCATTTCTGCGAACTAACAAAAGGCTCCAAATAGTAAGGGTGTGTCAAGTTTTAAAACTACAAATTACGATTTTGCAATGACTTACCAATGAAGTATTCACTCAACCAATCTACGTTTTCCCTCTCAAAATGATAGAGTTGTTTAAAATTTGATTCTGAACCAGATCTTCGACTTTTATAAACTTTTTGTGAACTAACGCGTACAAATTCCGCCATTTCAGTACAGTCAACAGTAACTTAATTTTAATTTATATCAGCGACGTGAATCCTTTGAGAATAGAGTTAAGAGTTAAGACTGTAAGTTTTTATGGTTTCGAAACTACATAGTTATGTGTTTAAATCAAAAAAAGTATGTACTTTTAAATTTTCATGTTGCTATCCTTTGACTTTGAAAAAAAGAAGTAATGCCTACAGAAAAAAAGTACTTGCTAGTTTTTATGCATACGGAATAAAGTATTTACTGAAAAAGTTCATCCGAAAATAGTAAGTACTGTGGCCTCAAGTAAATACTTTATTTTCAGCATTTACTGCATTTTTATGCATATCAAAAAAAGTAACGGGTGATTTTTTAAGAGCTTGAAAACTTTTTTAAAAAAAAAAACGCATAAAATTTGCAAAATCTCATCTATTCTTTATTTGAAACGTTAGATTGGTCCATGACATTTACTTTTTGAAGATAATTTCATTTAAATGTTGACCGCGGCTGCGTCTTAGGTGGTCCATTCGGAAAGTCCAATTTTGGGTAACTTTTTCGAGCATTTCGGCCGGAATAGCCCGAATTTCTTCGGAAATGTTGTCTTCCAAAGCTGGAATAGTTTCTGGCTTATTTGTGTAGACTTTAGACTTGACGTAGCCCCACAAAAAATAGTCTAAAGGCGTCAAATCGCATGATCTTGGTGGCCAACTTACCGGTCCATTCCTTGAGATGAATTGTTCTCCGAAGTTTTCCCTCAAAATGGCCATAGAATCGCAAGCTGTGTGGCATGTAGCGCCATCTTGTTGAAACCACATGTCAACCAAGTTCAGTTCTTCCATTTTTGGCAACAAAAAGTTTGTTAGCATTGAACGATAGCGATCGCCATTCATCGTAACGTTGCGTCCAACAGCATCTTTGAAAAAATACGGTCCAATGATTCCACCAGCGTACAAACCACACCAAACAGTGCATTTTTCGGGATGCATGGGCAATTCTTGAACGGCTTCTGGTTGCTCTTCACTCCAAATGCGGCAATTTTGCTTATTTACGTAGCCATTCAACCAGAAATGAGCCTCATCGCTGAACAAAATTTGTCGATAAAAAAGCGGATTTTCTGCCAACTTTTCTAGGGCCCATTCACTGAAAATTCGACGTTGTGGCAGATCGTTCGGCTTCAGTTCTTGCACGAGCTGTATTTTATACGGTTTTACACCAAGATCTTTGCGTAAAATCTTCCATGTGGTCGAATAACACAAACCCAATTGCTGCGAACGGCGACGAATCGACATTTCACGGTCTTCAGCAACACTCTCAGAAACAGACGCAATATTCTCTTCTGTATGCACTGTACGCATTCGTGTGGTTGGTTTAATGTCCAATAAAGTAAACTGAGTGCGAAACTTGGTCACAATCGCATTAATTGTTTGCTCACTTGGTCGATTATGTAGACCATAAATCGGACGTAAAGCGCGAAACACATTTCGAACCGAACACTGATTTTGGTAATAAAATTCAATGATTTGCAAGCGTTGCTCGTTAGTAAGTCTATTCATGATGAAATGTCAAAGCATACTGAGCATCTTTCTCTTTGACACCATGTCTGAAATCCCGCGTGATCTGTCAAATACTAATGCATGAAAATCCTAACCTCAAAAAAATCACCCGTTAATTACTTAGAAATTCTCAAGTAAAAGCATTTACTATCTTTTATGCATATCACCCATTATCTTAACTCTGTTATTCCCTCCATGTTATCTGCATAAAATGATACCGCCTTTAACCATGGACAAGGGAAAGTGGTAAATGCTTCTCTTTTTTAACATTTAACGAGTGGAATTCAATTTTTCGATGAAATTCGTTTGCATATATTTAGCATATTTTGCATATTTTTTGAATATTCTGCATATATCTGGCATATTTTTGGCATATAACCTGCAAAATTACGACGAATGACAGTCAATCTGCCGCTTGTGTAAGGCATGCTTTATGTAATGGGTAATAGCGCATTTTGCTTTCTGGTCAAAATGAGTGAGTGTGAGATATCGTTACCGTTAGGATTCGCGTTAACTACACTGCAGTTGTGCGAACATTTGTGTTTGTGTGGATGAGTGTGCTGCGTGTTTGGGGTGGTTTTTTACACCAACTTAACAATGTGCCACACGGTGCGAAGAAATCTAAATAATTTTTTTAATTTTATGTCGGTGTCGGTGGGGGTTGAAAATGAATTTGAATATCACCAACAGCCATAGGCCACAGCAATTCAGTGCACACTCAGATGTGCGGTCAATATGACGTCGGTCCGCGTCAGATGCAATCGAAAATTTACGGGCGCACAAACACTTTTTTATGGAGGAGTTCTTTCAATTTAGTATGGTGCAAAAATATAGCACGCTACTGATTTTGAAAAAGCTCTACCATAAGACGTGTGCTGCATTTTTTTGTTGGATGAAGTATAACAACGTAAGGAACTTTTAAAAATAAATCCAAGCGAATGCTCGAGTCACAAACCATAATACAATTAGAGAAAAAAAAACTTTGCAAATTAACCTTAACCGACGATATCTACAGCAGAATATTAAAGGTTATTAAAGATTGTCCTAAGTAGCGTTTAATTTTCGCTCCAATCTTCAGTAAGTGTAATATTTAGGTCGAAGGTAGTTTAATTCAGCATAATGTTTACCGAAACTTATTTACAACTCCAATAAAATTACTGTAAATCCCCAACTATTTGTTCACAAATCGACTATTTTTTTATTATTTTATACCAACTCATAAATTTTTGCACGAGTTTTTTTTTTACTATCTACCAATGGATCAGTCTGTATAATTGCAATTGCACAGTAAATGAAAGGTCTCAGTTCAAATTTTAGATCATGAATTAGGTACAGTTTAAAGAATTATTTATAAAACAAATACTTACATAGTTTTAATAGTGTCTGACAATCCTTTAAATATATCTTTAGAAATATAAGTCAATTTTGGAGCATAGGATATGTATCTAAAAGGAGAAACAAATCTCAGCAATTTTCATTTTTTTTAATAATATAGTTACATACATTGTTCGTAGAAGAATAAGTGGCTCAAAAGCTCGCTCCTGAATGTACTCGAAATGATGTAAATCGGAAAGAACCCTTTAAAATTAAAAATTGTTCGTAAATCCGTAAAAGGTGGAAACAAAATTCTGAAATCTTACAAGTCCCTTAAGGAAGACGAATAAATTTTGAAACCAGCACTGCGGATCATAGTGAGACCTGCTGAAGCAATTGTCAGACGCTGCATCGAAGGAAATAGTTTCTGAGGTATTCTTAGCAGTGATTCACCAGCACATCTGCACTCCAATTCAAGCTAAATATATTAATAGAAGGGTAAGTGATCTTTGGCCAAAAGACATAATCCCAAAATGAAAACACAAGACATATTTAATTTTATTTACACATGTTAACTTTATTGAATAAAGTACTACGAAGGAAGCAGCAGGTAAGTAGAATGATAAAAGAAAAGGAAGATAAGGAGTAAAATAGGCCCAGGAACAGAGACAGAAAGTTCTTTTTTTTTTTGTTTGTTTCATTAGTAGAGTTACTTAGTTCGCAAAATAATGATGAACAAAATTGAATGCAGAAAACTTGAAACCTCGACACTCAGACCCATAAATACAATATGTACTTGCATACATATGTAAATGTATGTATTTAATAATTATTTATTTATTTCATCTATCATGTGTTTTAACGTAAACAAATAACCGATCAGAATCGCCTCGGCAACAGCAGTGTACGCATCAGCATTGCCAAAAAAAGAAGTAATGACTAATCGATGCAGAAATATTTGACGTCTGGGAACTTACCCACTATTTTAAATAAAAGTAGATTCGTAAAAACTACAAAAAATCGCAACAGAAAAAACGATTCAAGTGCATGGTTTGCAACGTAACGAAAACTTAAAAAAAATGTGTTCTGCAAATAAGTTATTAGGTATATTTTTTTTATTTATCGATTTTAACAAAACATTTACAAAAGTTTTGATAACGTTTGCCGCAGAACATATTCATAAATTTTCATTATATTATGAAGTTGATAATTCGCAAGTTGTTTATAGGAAACAATATTATTCATGCTCAGAACTAACTATGTATATAAGGTTGGGTGAATTTTTCACATTGGATAGTTTTTGCCCCAAAAAATATTCTTTTTATGCATTATCAAAAATATTAATTGTCATTGAAGTAATAGTTATTGGGTGAAAACGGAATTCAGCAATACAATTAAATAGTGTTTTTATTTCACATTTCCTCATTTCGCATTTATCTCAAATAAAAATCTTTTGGTGGTAAATAAGATTGTCTTAATAAAACCTTAACGCAAAACCTGCATATATAACTTTCTACTATCGGTTTTCTTTTGTGTTTTGTGTATGTAATGGTTGGTAAGTTTTGTGTCGAGTATAGTAACATTCCTGACGTTGCAGGTCAATCCGCCAATACTATAGATTTGTTTCTTACCTCTGATCCAGATAAATACACCATAATATATTATCGCCTCTAGGCAAATCAGACCATTGTGTCATATCTGCAACCCCAATTAAAGAAAAAAACCCAATGAGAACTGTTTGGCTATACAAGAGAGCCAACTGGGGCGGTCATAATGATTTATTCGGGAAATTTAACTGGTCACTATGCTTCCTCGATAGTGACGCAGACTCCGATGCAGATATGATCTCAAATCTGATTCCTTACGGTATGAGAAATTTTATTTAAACCGAAAGAAAACTCCTGGTTTGATGCGAGCTGTAAAGAGGCTATCAGGGTTAAAGAAGTAAGTTTCCGTAGTTTTAAGGCCAACCTTACTGAGGAAAACCGGAATAAGTACAAACAAGCTAGAAAGACCTGTAACTAATGTTCATATCCAACGAACTAAATTTTTACATGACCAACAATAACGGTAAAAATCCTATTATGTTCCAAAGGTATTAAAAACTTTTGGCCATTTGTAAGAAACGTACAAAACGCTACAAAACCCTCAATTCCAACGCTCGTCTTCAATGACACTCCTGTTGAAAGCTCTATAGATAAAGCCAATTTGCATAGTTTGCTGTTAATTCGACGCTTACCTCCAACTTTCGCAGTTGAAAGAGTACTTAAAGATTTTGACATTCACAAATCCGCTGGCCCGGATAGTATTCCTCTTCTTGTTCTGAAGAGGTGTTCTTCAACGCTGGCAAAACCATAGCGTAAGGTTTTCCATCTATCCTACTCTACAGGTCTCTTTCCGAGCGGATGGAAAACGGCATTTGTCCAGCCTTTCCCTAAAAAAGGCAAATCCTTCTCCCCATCTAACTATCGTCCAATTGCACTTACGTCTTTTCTTTCCAAGGTCATGGAAACGCTGATCAGTTTTCAGTAGAGATGCCGCGAATAGTGACTCGGCCGAATACCGAATATTCGGCCACACTCTATCTCATACGTGACTTTTGACGAGGCACACCATTCACAAATATTCTGAAAATCGTATTTATAACTCGTATTCGACTACAGTCGTAGGAACAGTCGTATGCAATGTTTTTCGTTTCCCAATATTAGAACAAGTGAAGTCGGATGTTCGACTCCTGGAATAACAAAATACGACTGTAGTCGAATACGAGTCATAAATACAAGTTTCAGAATATGGATGAGTTTGTGGGAATGTTTTGAGGAAGTTGCTATAGACAAAATGATAAAGATGTTGAAAAAACTGCCATTGAAAACAAAATAGATTTTTTTAAAGAATTTTTCGACAAGATCGGATGGCAGCTCCTTACAAGTGGTGGTCAGCAAATACAAAACTGTTTCCCAATTTGACAACATTTGCTGAAATCTACCTCTCGTCTCTTGGTCTTAGTGTATTAGTGAGAGGTTATTTGCAGAAGCTGTAATTGATTTCGAATATGGAGGTTACATAAAACGTATGGTACCAACGAATGCTGAAAAAGCTGTTTTTTATTCACCACAACTTACCATTAGTAGATTTTAAATAGATACTAAAATAAAAATAGAAGGCGAGTGGACATCTTATGTGTTCAAGAAGCAAAATGGCGAAACACGGGAAACAGGGCCCGTTTCTTGGATACGAGGACAAAAAACTATAAGATGTTCTATTATGGAACGGAAAAGGGTAAAAACGGAATCGGAATCATCCTTGCAAAACATCTATTAGGCAGCGTATTGACCATTTCGAAATCCAGCGACCGTTTGATGTCCCTTAAAT
The DNA here is from genome assembly GCA_911387755.1 of Chrysotoxum bicinctum. Taxonomy (NCBI): domain Eukaryota; kingdom Metazoa; phylum Arthropoda; class Insecta; order Diptera; family Syrphidae; genus Chrysotoxum; species Chrysotoxum bicinctum. The sequence goes on from OU426988.1 coordinate 104,920,986, forward strand.
TGGTGATTAAAGGAAAGCTGTGGAATATTGTCACTGCATATGCTCCCCAAATTGGATGTGAGCAGGTGCAAAAAGATGCATTTTGGCTAGACTTTCACAATCTACTTAAGGACATCCCAAAGGAAGAGTTTTTGTTCGTGGGCGGAGATTTGAACGGACATGTCGGGAAGACAAACGAAGACTATGAAGATTGCCATGGAGGCCTCGGATACGGCACCAGGAACCCTCCTGGTGAAGACATCCTGAGCATGTGCAAACCATACGGTCTTATCGTACTAAATACCATGTTCGTCAAAAAAAGCCGACACCTGGTCACTTACAGCAGTGGTGGAAATGAAACCCAGATTGATTACCATTTGGTATCTAGTTTCATGAAACCCCGGGTAAAAGATTGCAAAGTGATACTAGGAGAAGCGATCGCCCACCAACACCGTCTCCTACTGACAGAATTTTTTATGGAGACAGTGAACGACAACAAACATACAAAAACTTTTGGGAAGATCAAATGGTATAATCTGGATAAGGAAAAAGGCGAAGCTTTTATTTCGAATATGCAAAACGTTCTGTATAACAACACCGATATAGTTCGAAATGAAGAGAGTACAGCACAAAGTATGTGGGATCTCCTACAGAGAACTTGCAAAGAAAAAGCCAAAACACTGTTAGGGGTTTCAAAGCTGGAGCTGGATGAAATTTCTACCCCGACAGCTGGTGCTTTTCAAGAGCTACGGCAAAACACGAATAAGGGCGCAACTATCTTCAAAATAGCCTCTCAAAGAAGAAGAAATGCCCAGGAGATTTGTTCGCCAAAGTTCATTAACAATGCTCAAGGCCAACTACTTGTGGAAGACAACGAAATTCTTCACAGGTGGCGACAGTATTGTGACGGACTTCTAAACGAACAATTTCCAAGGCTATACTTTCCAATAGCTTCACCTAACTTAAGCGAAGTATCCGACGTCACAGTCGAAGAAGTTAGTGAGGCGGTAAAATACTCCAAAAAGGGAAAAGCTGTTGGCCCAGACGAAATACCCTCAGAGTTTTGGAAAAAAATGGGAGACATCGGGTTTAGATGGCTCATGATTCTTGTTCCCAAACTTATACGAGGTGATCGCATGCCTAATCAATGGAGGGAAAGTTACCTTCTTCTTATTTATAAAGGAAAGGGTGATACTCGAAGCTGTGATAATTACCGTTCGATTAAGCTGATGTCACACACCATGAAAATCGTTGAGCGAGTCTTGGGTAGCCGACTGCGAAAAATAATTAGGCTATCTGATGACCAGTGCGGGTTTGTCGGGGGTAAGTGAACCACGGATGCAATCCAGAGTATAAGAATAATTATGGAAAAACATCGGGATTCTTTGGAGGATTTGCATGTCGTATTGGTTGATTTTGAAAAAGCATTCGATCGGCAACCACGAGATCTAATATGGGTGGCCCTCAGGCAACGAGGAGTTCCAGAAACCTATGTGCGGATAATTATGGACATGTATGATGGAGCAGTTACTAAAGTAAGATGCGCAGCTGGAGTCACCGAAGAATTCGAAATCACAGTAGGTGTACACCAGGGAAGTGTCTTGAGTCCCCTGCTCTTTATTACAGTTCTTGATTACCTGCTTGAAGGCAAAGTGACGGATCCAAAAGTGCATCAGTTATTCTTTGCTGACGATGGAGCCAACATAAGTGAAGACCCGATATCCCTACAACGAGCACTTGACGTATGGGTGGATGTTCTAGAAGGAAGTGGGTACCGCATAAGCGCGAAAAAGACAGAATACCTATGCTGCCCATTTTCTGATCCACACAGGCCTATTCCAGACATTTATTTGAATGGAGTAGTGCTTCCCAAGTGTGAAAAGTTTAAATATCTGGGGTCTATGATAAATAACGAAGCTACTTGTGATGACGATATCAATCATCGCGTAAGCGTAGGGTGGATGAAGTGGCGGGAAAATTCTGCTATCTTCTGTGACCGAAAAATGCCCCCTAAGCTGAAAGGAAAGCTCTACACTTCAGTTGTGCGTCCAGCACTCACATACGGTTCACAATGTTGGACAATGTACAAAAAGTATGAGAGTAAGCTAACGGCAGCTGAGATGAAGATGCTTCGTATGACAGCAGGAGTTACAAAGCTTGATCGAATTAGAAGTACTAAGATCCGAGGAAGCCTTCATGTTAAGAATACCATTTCCCAAAAAATTGAACACGACCGACTCAGTTGGTATTGCCATGTTCAAAGGAGAGATCCTGAGAACCCCGTCAAAAAGGCAATATCATACAACGTTCCAATTCGGAATAAAAAGAAAGGTAGGCCTAAACACTCCTGGTACAAACAAATGCAAAAACACCAGCATTCAGTTGGCCTCAGAAATGGAACAATACAAAACCGGGAGGCTTGCCGCCGATTTCTGAGGTCAACCCGGCGAACCCCACAGGCGGATCACTAGTGTGAAGCAGATACGTGGGAGAGTTATGATCCCCTCGACATCGAGATCATAACAGCGCCGAAACAAAGGAAGAAGAAGAAGATTATTTTACTTACTACAGTGCCTTGCATAAGTACGAGTATAACCGCACCTGTAAAAATGCGTTTTGTAGAAAATTAAAATGGGAATGACCCTACTATTTTTTATTGAATGGCATCACTAATCAAGTAAATTGAGAAGAAAAAAAGTTCCGTTAGTTTATCTTCTAGTGGTTAAAAATTAAAACAGATTTTTTTTATTGCAAAAGTATATTTATTTATAAAAGTATATTTATTTTTATCTGTTTTTTTATTTTAAGTTAATTTTTTTCGGCTAAATTAGTAAAGGACATTGTTGCCCTATTTTCGCCCAATCTAAAAATTGTTTTTGACATACTGTTGACAAGGTTATTTAATATGGAATCGTCTATGCAGTTCCATTCTTCCACAACCGCCTCTCGCAGCTCAGCAACACTGTATAATTGCTTATTATGGGCATACATTTTGCGGGTCAAAATTCCCCAAAGATTTTCAATAGGGATACAATCTGAAGAACGTGCCGGGAACACCATAAAATGTATGTTATTCGATTCGTACCATCCCAAACTTTGACGACTAACGTGAATTGGGGCATTATCATGCTGGAAGACATGCCGAACTCGACGAAATCGTCCTATGTAGGGTACCAAATTATCCTGAAGCACCTGGGTGCAAGCTGAACTGTTCATCTTTGCAGAAGTGAAAGCAAGTGCAACCTTACCACGGTCGCAGAAGGCCGCCAAACCTTACAACTGCCAGCGCCAAAGTTCCTCTTGGAAAAAAACTTTTTTCCTTTCTCCGATCGTGCCAATATCCATTAAAACCACCTGACCCATCAAGATTAAACTTTTATTCGCCACTGAAAATAATCTAAACTTATGGTTTTCCAATTCCGTTTCATGTTTTGCTGGGCAAATTCTTACTTTTTTTTGTAAACTGTTGTCAAATTTGGAGCTGGCAACATTTTGCACCGAACAATCACTTTACTGCTTTTTAAGGCACGAAAAACCGTTGAAACCGAAATTCCTAAGCCCAATTCGTCACGAACTCCCGCAACGAATGCACTGAATCTTGACGTGTCAGCTTCCGCGGACGCCCGGGTTTTATTTTAGTCCCATAGGATTCTGGATCTTGTAAGAAATTTCGGATGACACGATGGGATCTTGAAATTTTCCTACCAATAGCCCTTTAGCTTATGCCTCTTAACCGAAAAGCTTGAATTTTGCCCTTTTCCGTATCGCTTAGTTGTGTACCACGCGGCATTTTTACAGGTGTGGTTATACTTGTGCAAGGCACTGTTTATCAATATTTATTCTAGTTCATATTTAAATTAATGCTTTAAAATATATTATTCTTAAAAAATATAATTTTTTTATGGCATACATAATGAATTCAATGAAGTCTTGTTATTTATTTGTTTTTTTTTTTTTTAATTATTAAAACTTTAAAAAAATGAGCGAACTAGATCCATCCCCAACCCCCCTCCCCCCCTAGCGAAAAGCTATCTACGCCACTGATACGAACAAGTACATAGAGCATCTAGCCCAAGAACAAATAGAAGACAATGTTACTGAAGTAATAACTCAGCTTAGTCACATACATTTTTTAGATTTGCAAGCTATTTGTTGCCATATGAGGAAATCCAGCGTACCTTAAGATTTTCGTTTAAAAAAAAAATTCAATTCATTAGCACACCAAAACAATTGATGTTTTTATAATCAAAGTAACGTCAGAAATGTAAATGAAGTCGCGTTACTAAAATTCATCAATGCATCAAAAATTAATTGATAAAAATATGTCGAGTTTCTACACAGGTGCGAAAAAAAATTAAAAAAAAGTAGTTAATTTCAAAAACCGAACCTACATATCCTTACGTATTTTGACGCGCTGAATTTGAATTTCAAGTTAGAATTGGTCCACCACTCTCCAGTTTTTTTTCAAATCGTAAAAAACTTACGATTAGTTCATTGATCATTCACCCTTATTCCGATAGTCGTTTTACTAAAACGCCAGTAAAACGACAAGGCTCTAGAAACGAAAATTGGAATTTTATTGAAACGACTATCGTTATAATGCTCAGAAAAGTAAAGAACGTAGAGAACGCGGCCCTTTTCGTATTATTTAAACCCAAAATGTGGACTCTGGAGCCCTGTCGTTTTAAAGGCGTTTTATTAAAACGACTATCGGAATAAGGATGATTTTTTTTTTCCTCATGCATGTATTTCAGAGAGTAAAGTATCACTTACTTATTGTTATATGCCCTTATTTCATTACTTATACATCAATTTAGTGTTTAAAATTATAAAATAAAAGTCCGAGAAACGTACATGAAATAAGTTAAAAATTTTCGTTTAAAATAAAAATTCATTTTAAATAATCTATTTAGTGGAATAAAAAATGATACTTAATACAGTTACTTTTTCAGCACTCACTCTCTGGATAACTTCGGGTTTCTAGGCATTTCTAAGCTTTTTTTGAGTGTGCTCTTTAATTTTCTACATCTTAAATAAAAATTACGCTGTCGAACATTTTTTTAATTCCTCGATAAGTTTGTAAATTTTTGAGGCACATTAACTTTTCTGCGCTGAATTTCTTGGTTTTTTGTATATAGAATATATGCACAAAAAATTTTATTACGATATATAAATGCATCAAAAAGTTATGAAAAGAAAAGTGTAACGATCTAATTTTCAAAAAGAGCGAGGGACGTGTTTTTCTTAGTTCACCATTTCAATATTATTAGTGGCACACCCAAATATCAACATAGATTATACTTAGTGAAGTAACTACAGTAATTATTTCAATTTTCAGGTGGATCAAACATTGCATCAAAAAGTTACAAAGTTTTGAAATAAAAAAACATTGAAAGGACAAATTAAATTATTAAATTTCGTTGTTTTCACGTAATAAAATAGCTGTATATTCAAAATTAAAACATTTTGTGTTGAAATATACATACATATATGTATGTAGATCATCTTTCTATTTAAGTCCTATTTAAAAAATTACACCAATAAGGCGCCAGTTATAGCTATCATTGAAAATTTTGTTTTCACTTTTTGGGATAGTTAAACTATGAATATTGAGAATATTTGGTATATGTACAAACGAAGCTAATCAATTACATATTTTACTTTTGCAAATAAAAATAAACAAATATATTAAATATTTCTCATAAAACTACATTTAATTTTTCAGTGATGAAAATCGTTTTCAATGAACAGCTGATTTTTGTTCCAACAAAGTGGAACACAATCGTTCCAATGATTTGTGTTCGATTCTCTTTCTATTCTCATGTGTCAGTTTTTTTTCCAATGATCAACTCTAACCTCAAAAAATTATTCAGGTTTTCTTAGTAATTTATAGTGATGGGTAAGATACGAATTTAAAATGAGTTTGTATGAGGTACTAATTTTTCGAAATGAGGTGGTATTTTGTCTCACCTCAAATGTCCCATGAGATATACTTATTTTAATGGGCATTTTCAACAAAAAAATCAATTTTTCAATGACGTCTCTGCGATTCTAATAATCATGAAATTTGAATAAAACATAAAGTTATATATGTATGTACCTAGATATTATACGTATACAAAAACATTTTTATTATTCTCTTTTCATATTCTTCTTCTCAGGCGAGATGCGAGACACGACAAACGAGGGGCGACTGAAATTTGAAAACCGCCCATTACGAAATAGACAAACACTAGCACAAAAGACACTTAGGCTAGGCGCGCACATTCACTTTTTAGTTGCACAACTGTTTGGTTGCTTATAGAAAACAGATGAATTATTTGGTTGAATGTAAACGCAGGTGCATATAATTATATGTTACCCAAAATAGCAAACTCATTTTAGGCAATCGTTTAGTTTGTGTCAAAACACAAACTTTTTAGTTGCTCGAACCAAGCAGTTGCGCAACTAAAAATTGAATGTGTGCGCCTAGCCTTAGAAAATAAAACATTTTCTCTTATACAAAAATATGTAAAATAAATTCTCTTTAGTAATGTCAAATTAAAAACTAAAAACAAACATGAGGTTCAAAGCATAAGTACTCGTAAATAAGCAATGGAAACATTGATGGATAAATAAACAACCCTTTTTAAAGATACTTTTAAAATTTCGGTATTCATATATATTAGGCTAGGCGCGCACATTCAATTTTTAGTTGCACAACTGTTTGGTTGCTTATAGAAAACAGATGAACTATTTGGTTGAATGTCCGCGGAGGTGCATATAATTATATGTTACACAAAATATCAAACTCATTTTAGGCAATCGTTTAGTTTGTGTGAAAACACAAGCTTTTTAGTTGCTCGAACCAAGCAGTTGTGAAACTAAAAGAGTAATTCTGTGAGAGTCGGTTTATGGAAAGCAAAGCAAAGCAGAGAAACTATAAACTAAACTGGACTAAACACTAATCACACACCCGAACCACAAAGAAATGATTTTTTTTCTTATAGTTCATATCTCTAACAAAAACAAAACAAGAAAATGATTGCAGTTAGCAAGAAAAAAAAACTTTAAACAATAACATAACATGCGACATTTTGTATTGCCTCATGAATGAGGTACCCATCACTATTAATTTAGCAAGCATCCAAGCGACAGATATTTTCAATGACAGATCTTTTCAATGACAGCGAAATTATTGATTGCTATAACCGACTTGTCAAAAACTATTCCACCGTTCCACTGATTTGTGTGTCAATTTCAATAATGGTTTTCAATGATAGCTATAACTGGCCCCTAACAACTATTTTAATGAACTATATTTTTATATCTGCTAGTGACATAAAATCGTAAAGTACGCTAGATTTCTTCATATATCGAAGTTAAAACAGATGGTGGTGAAGTGATAAGAATTTTAATTGATACTGGACAGGGCCGGACAAGCTATACGTGCAAGCTGTGCAAATGCGCAGGGCGCTGAACTCAAAAGGCGCCTTGGGCAAGCGTTAAAAAAGCCACTACTTCATAACCATTACCTATCATCTTTTTTAAGTTTCATTTCTTTTTATAGCTCACTCCAATATTGGTATTTATTATATAATTAACAGCTGATTCTGAATTTAAAGACAGATATACATATGTATATATATAGATACATATCTACTTTTCCAAAAATAAGTCGATGTTTAATTTCCTATACACACCCCCATTCCCACAGTAAAAAAAACTACATCACAAAATCTTTACAAAGTGCACAATTTTGTTCTCTTAACAACAGATACCTACATATTTGCTATTTTTCTCTTTATCAATCCACTGTTACGTTATTCTTCACATTCACCATCGCGTGTATGAGTGAAGGCATTTATTTTATTTTGTTATCCCTCCCCTATGCAGTGTACGAGTAACATAAAACACAATTTCAACAGCAAATACAGACAGTTAACAGTTTGCAAGTTGATAACATGAGTACGATGCCAATTCTTCTATATGAAATCGAAATCAGCAATGTTACTCAAACAGAAATTCTGAGGTACAAAATTCATACTCAGTGCGCAGAATTAAAAGTTGCGTCTAGGAATTTAAACTCTTCCGGTTGAGTGTTTCTTGTACTATGTTTTAGTTTGGCACTGGCCTCTGTTTATGAGTGAAATTTTATCACTGTCGTGTGTCGAGAATGAGACAAAGGGTTGAATTATGGAAATACTTGAGTGATGATGATGCGATGATTAGTGTTGAGGTTTGTCGTTAATGAGTGAATCTGTTTTATTCAATTTCTCCTTTTCTCTATTTTTTTGTTCTTGCCAGTTATTGTTTACATTTAAAAAGGGATTTTTTGACTGGTCTAATTACTTTATTAACTTCCCATAGGGAGTTATTTGTCTATGTATTATGGTGAAAAAAAACTCAAAACAAAAGAAAGGATAGGGAATCTATACTTACAATAAAACTTGCTAAGCTACTATTCCAGTAGTGTATACGAGTATGTATAAGGTTATGATAATGGTTCAAACATGAAAGGAAAAGAGGCTGGTGTTCAAAACAAAATTAAGTGTTTTGAACCAAGAGCTTATTTTGTTCAGGCTGCTTGCATTCCTTTTGACAGCTCAATGCATATAAAACTTTGTTCAGGTTCAACAATGCGTTGGGACATACATATATACAAAAAATTTCGCTGGTTTAACCTTAAAACCCCTTTCTGAAACCAGATGGGAGTAGACTAAATGCTTTAAAACCATTCAAAATCTTAGAAGCTATAATATGAAGTTTAAAGTTTATATGTTGCATATTAATCTAGTTTGATATTTAAGAAAAAAATAATGGCGCAAAATTTTAATTGAATTAGTACGATGCTAAAGCTGTTTTAGTATGATACTAGGTTAAAACAACGAATTTGCAAATTTTAATCGAATATAGCATCATACTTCTCTACCCTTTTATTAAAGTTAAAATCATCGAATACCTACTTTATTTTTTTAGTATCGCGCTAGCTTCATATGACACTTTGACATTTGCAGACATCAAAAAAGGTTCGTGTACTTATTTTTTTAAACGAAATGTCGTTGTTTTAGGTGTGTTCAGAGCAATTTATTAAGGAAATTCTTTTAGTACGATACAAGTGAGAAAATGTTTGAAATTAAGAATGAGTTAGTAAACTACTATAAAGTTAGCAAATTGTTAAGTAGTATCATACTAATACCTTAATAATAGGCTGTTTAAAATTTTGCGCCAATATAACTAGTAAGTATTTACAAACTCCGTCTGCTTATTTATCTACTAAATATGCTACTAAAAACTCTTTAGTGGAAATGCGATCAGAAGAACAATTCACTAACGTGCAATCAGCTGAAGCCATAGCTCTAAATCTATAAATACCATCACAGTTTCCTCAAATAACATTTTCTTGAAACTAAAATTAATAAAAAACTACTTCAGGACCCTAAAGACTCAGGAAAGATAAGTTGACTAGTCAATCATGGCTATAGAGAAAGAGCTTGTCAAGTCATTATATTATGATGATCTGGTAACTGAGTTTGCTAAAACAGAAACCAGAAAAGTTAATCTATTGCAATAAATTCGGTTCCATTTATTTTTATTAAAATAATAATCTTATTATTATTTCCTACGCTGAATAAATTAAATATGAATATAAAACTTTTAATTCATCAACAATTAATGAGTTCATTATTAATTTATTTGTATGTTGTTATGTTTTTGAATTAGTTTTTAAATATTTTTTACTTCAAAAAATACTTTTTCAGTTCCTAAATTTTTGTGATATATTTTTTTACTATTATTTTTGTGATATATTTTTGATTTCTTAGTTTTTAATAAAAATCATATTTATTTTAATTAAATATAAGTATTATCTAGAAATAGGCCTCTTGGGGATCCCTCGTTAAAAAAACGCATTGCAAAGGGTACCCCTTGGGTAATGAGGAAATGAATTTTCCGGCAATCCAATCCAAATGAGAGGCGCCACTGATAAAGCTTGCGCAGGGCTCTAATTTTGCTCGGGCCGGTCCTGGATCACACAAACATTATATTCAGCTATCCCTAATAAAAACCCTATCCTTAACCCGCCATTGGTGACGCGAATTTGACTTACATCAATAGTGACGCCGGTCTCACGGAACGGGTTTTTCAATTGAAGATTTTTCAAAAAGTGTTACTAATAGTTCGTGTTTTTTCTTAAATATGTGTTCCCTGGCAATAAAACAAAGATATTTAATTAACATAAGCTCTTTTATTTCAATTTAAAAATTCACAAAATTATTTTCTTAGAGCATTAAAAATACCAAGTTTTTTAATAGTACATTTTTTAAATTTAAGTAATAAATAAAATATCACATATTTATTAATGAAAATCACGTCTCTCGACATTAGGAACTTTAATAAAATAAACAGAAATTGGTATCCATCCAAACAAAAAATAAAAAAAAATACATCTAGAAAAACTAAATTTCTTCAACCAAGCTGCAATACGGCACCACGTGTTCAGACACAAATACTCGTAATTTCGCCATTTTTGGCAAAAGTATTTCGTTTTCCTATTTTTTTTTTCCATCCGCACTCATAGCACCGGCCATTTCTTGAAGGACCCGATGTCTCAGGTCCACCATTTTCATGTAAAATCTCAGACAGTCTAAGCCTCATTGTTCGTGGCAAGTTCAAGTGCGTTTGCCGATCCCTTATGTGGGGTTCAATTAGTTTCATAGCCAAATTCTCAATAAATTTACGACGTAGTAGTTTTGTGGCTTGATTGTTGGCTGTATGTATCACTTGGCTGTTTATGGTACTGACATTTAGCATAGAATAAAAGACTACCATAGGCCAGCGCCTTGTTGCTCGAGCACAATTATAATATGCACATTGATGAGTATGTACACTCAACATATACATGTACCTTAAGCCAGAAGAAGATTATGAAACAAGAGTTCAGTTACATCTTACAAGCTCACAAGACATCAGTCCACCTTTGGTTATCATCTCATTCACTCCGCCTAATAATTTATTGTTAACTCATATATTATGTTTATGATACTGTACATGAATAGTTAGTAGATATTGAACTTATTATAATTAATTTATAAGTGTTATTAAAATTGAAGTTTTAATCGAAAAGTAAATGGTTTTATTAGAGACACAACAATTGGCGACGAGAAATTAATTAAGATCTCCGCGTTGCATGTGTACATAGTGCCTATATACTTCTATTTATATATAATTATATATAGGTATATACAAAAAAAAAGAACAGAACATTCTTATTCCGCATGGTAAAATTGCATGTATTAACTACTAATTAACCATTTTACCATTTTACGAATGTTGTTCTGAGTAGACGTGTTTGATCTAGTGGTAATATAATTCCGAGTTTTCAAGCGTTAATTTGAACGTACCAAGTTTTTCAATCTTTGCTAAAAGAGTGCCATAAATACCTAATAATAGCTGTGTTTTATTTTCCCCCAGATCTGATCCAGATTGGATCTTCATTCAAAATTACATGTATAACAAAAACAACACAAGATCCAGTTTTGTTTGTAGGTATTTGTTGTTTTACGTGTTATTTTGAAAACAAAATCCAATCCGGATCAGATCTGGGGGAAAATAAAACACAGCTAATATTGACTAAAATAACAACAGCTTAGATAATATTCCTGTGCTTAAAATATAAAGTTTTTTTTTTTTTTTTTTTATCGTGGAATTTAACTTTTAAATTATATATAATCAACTGAGCATATACAGACAAATTCTCTCATTTACCTATATACACTCGTAAGTTTGTGAAACGGAATATTCTTCTCTTAATTCCATTAGAGCAGTTGCAAAAGTACCCTCACCCCCTTACCCATCACACTGCTGCAATAAACTTCAATAAATCCCACAAACAACAACTCGCCATACACTTATTGAGTTATATTTAAATACGTGTTAATGTCTTCAAAACGGAACAGAAAATTTTTATCATCGTCATCATCTCCAGTAAAACAGGAGCAGTCCCCAGATCCAAAACAGCCTAAAAATTCTTATTTGGTAAACAATACGTCGCCAACAAATTTCTCTTTAATAAATAACACTCCCGAAATGTCACAATCACAATCATAATCCGATGAAGCTCTTCGCAAACAAAGTGAATACATAATCTCACTGCTTTCGTCCAAATTACACGATTTCGAAGAGAGAATAACGGCGAAAATCGATTCCGACGTATCAAAACTCAAAATATCAATTGATGACGTTAATAACAGAATAAAAACACTGGAAGGTAAACTAATCGAAATTGACGTCATTAAAGAAGAAAACCTGTCACTCAAAAAACAACTCAAACAACACGATGAGGAGCTTAAAAGAATAATAACACGCATTGATTTGAACGAAGAGCGCCATCAATACAAGGAAACAGAGAGTGATGCTCTTGTTCATGGCTTCCCCTTGCTTCCAGACGAAAATTTAAAATTAATGTTCAATCACTTGTGCCACAGTGTAGGTATCAAGCCGATAATTATTCGAGATATTTTCCGTCTTCGAAAGAAAACTGAACTAAATCCACCTGTGGTGGTTAAATTTCTTTCACCTCGCGATAAAAGCTTTGTACTTCGCTCGATTGCCAATCACCGCACAAAAACAAAAAAACCACTGTGCCTCCGCGACCTTGGACAATCCTCTGATAGCACTGTTTTTATTCATGAATGCCTGACAACTAAAAACCGATCACTTTTGCAAAGTTCATTAAAACTGAAAAAAGATGGTAAACTGTTCTCGGCTTTTACTATGAGAGGTTTTGTTTATGTAAGAAAGCACCGAAACGACAAAGCTCTTCTAGTGGAGAACACTGATAGCCTGAATTATATTGCCATGGAACCAATGATGACAACAGAGACAGCTGATTAACGATACGATCTATTTTCATTATATCATTTTTTTTTCTTCGCCTTCAGCTTTGTTTTTTGTTTTTATTATTGATTTATCATTGCATTTCATTAAATCTAAAAAAGCCTTATAATATTGATTAATTTGAATTTTCTTTTTACTAATAGTTATTATATTTTTATTAAAATCAAATTTAGTTTTTGTTTTTAAAATATGAATTTCAATATTGTTTTTTTATCTTGTAAACATACATTAATTATCACAGTCATTATTTTCATCCCTAAACTGACCATGTCCTTTCTTGTGCTGATATTGCAGCTCCGTTCTTTGGAGTGGTTTTCCTTGCGAACATGTCGCTTAAGTCTTTTTTTGTTTATTTTGTTAAATGATTGATCCTAATGGTCGTATTGGAGAGTCAATCGAATGTAATCATGATTCTACGCGTTCTATGATACGAGTTTTAGGAAAGCAGCACACTGGCTTGAATATTTGTCATATCAATGCCCAGAGCCTGAGTCCAAAGTTGGATGAATTTCGGTTTTTGTTTGAAAATTCTAAAATTGATGTGGTCTGTGTTTCTGAAACATGGTTTTCCAGTGATTCCGTTTGTTATGTGGAAGGGTATAATGTGTTTCGTTGCGATAGAAGTGGTCGTGGTGGTGGTGTTGCAATTTTTACACGCAGTGACTTACATTGCAGGTTATTACGCAGGTCAGCGCCAGGTGATGAAGTTGAATATTTGTTTATTGAAATAAAGTGCTACGATAATAAAATAATGTTGGGAACAGTATATCGTCCTAATCGTACCATTGATTTATCACCCCTGTTCTCAGTATTAGATGAGTTATCCTTTATCTCACCTTTAGTTATTGTTGCCGGAGATTTTAATAATAATGTACTCAGAAGCCCTGAACTGACGGATAGGATGAGGTCGATGAATTTATTTCCAGTTAACACATTAACACCCACCCACTTTACCAAAGATAGCAGTACCTTGCTTGATATGTTTTTCGTTAGCCTTTCGAACAAAGTGCTTCTTTATGACCAACTGTCTGTTTCTGGTTTTTCTCATCACGACTTAATTTTCTTAGCTTTTCAATGTTCACCGATGGTTAAACCCTCTACTTATAGTTTTAGAGACTTTAAAAAAGTTGACACTCATCAGCTAGAAACTGATTTAAATTCACTTGAGTGGTTTCGAATATACGGTATGCCATCTGTGGATGACCAAGTTATGGTATGTTTCTTCAAACCAATATTAATTATCTTTTTGACTTACATGTCCCATTAACTACAAAGCAATTTCGAGCGAAAGATCGATCTTGGTTTAATTACAATATCAGGTCTTTAATAAGAGAACGTAACCTAGCATATAAACGTTGGAAATTATGTAGGCTTGAGGAACTGCGCAATGTGTATAAAATATTAAGAAATAAAGTAATATATATAATACGTGAAACCAAAAAAAGATTTTATGCACCTAAATTAGACTCTAAGATTGGCAAGAAAAAACTGTGGAACAATCTAAAAGATATTGGAGTGGGAAAGCAAACGAACAGCAAACTCATAGAAATTGATTGTGATGAACTCAACAAAAATTTCACTTCTTTACATTCCACAGGTAGATCTGAAGATATAATAAATCAATCTCAATCATTTGAACATCTGTTTAGTGACCGACCTACCCACCGACCATCTGATTTTTGCTTCTCAGGTGTTGATGAAGTCGATGTTTTAGAAAGTATTTTAGCAATTAAGTCTAACTCAGTTGGTATCGATGGCATACATCCGATTTTTTTGAAAGCCATATTACCTTTTGTAATAAAATATATAACTCACACATTTAATACTATTCTTACGACTAGTACTTTTCCATCCATTTGGAAAAAAGCTAAAATTATACCCATCCCTAAAAATCGTAATTGTGAGGACTTTCGACCAATAGCTATTTTACCCTTTCTCTCAAAAGTTTTCGAAAAGCTCATAAATAAACAAATACGTGTTTTTTTAAACAATAATAAAATGATATCCACCAATCAGTCAGGCTTTCGATCTAAACATAGTTGTACAACAGCCTTAATAAATGTTGTGGAAAATATCAGACAAGCTTTAGATAGGGATAGAGTAACAATTCTTACTCTGTTGGATTTTTCGAAAGCCTTTGATACTGTCAATTGTAACATACTTTGTAAAAAACTTATAGATCAATTTAACTTCTCCCTGCAGTCTGCTAAATTAATGTTTTCCTACTTAACTAATCGATCTCAAGCTGTTTTTATGAACAATTCAATGTCTTCTTTCCTTCCTTTGCATAGAGGTGTTCCTCAGGGTTCTATATTAGGTCCATTGCTTTTTTCTATGTATATAAATGATCTTCCTTCCTGTTTACTGAGCTCTTCCATGCATATGTATGCAGACGATGTTCAACTTTATAACAATTTTCCTCTTGGTATGGTTGAAAATGGCGTGCATGAAATTAATGAGGATTTGGATAAAATTGTATTCTGGTCTCTTAATAATGAGCTCTGTTTAAATCCTGAGAAAACAAAATGCTTAGTCATTTCAAGGAAAGTAACTGACACTTCATATTTCCCAAAAATTTATCTTAACAATACTATCATTCAGTTTGTTGATTGCACAAAAAATCTTGGAATAACGTTTGATAAAACACTTAACTGGAACACCCATATAAGACTTACGTTAGGCAAAGTTTACGGTGGTCTTCGCATGCTTTGGGCATCTCATCACTTAACACCGCTGAAAACTCGTTTAATGTTGGTAAAGGCGTTGATTGTTCCAGTAATGCTCTTCGGTAGCGAGATTTTCAGTAACTGTGACTACGAGCACAAACGGCTACTTAATGTAGCGTTCAATAGCATTGCACGTTATGTATATGGAATTAGAAGATACAACCACATTTCCAATTTTTCGAAATCAATGTATGGAATTACTCTAGACAATCTGTTTAAACTGAGAACATTAACCCTCCTTCATAACATCTTACAATTCCGTCAACCTGAATATTTATATCAACAAATTAATTTCCCACGATCTAATAGATCTTGCGACTTAATACCAATTCGTTTTTCTTTTCTTGTGTCTGAACGCCAGTTTTTTGTACATGCCATTCGATTGTGGAATTCTCTCCCCCGTACTTTAAGAATGATAAGCTGCACGACCCAGTTTGGAAAGTCGCTTAGACTTTTTTTTGATACACATTGATGATGTCTACAGTGATTGTGGTTGGGATGGTTGGGATGATGATAATTATGGTGATGATATTTTGTATTATTATATTTAGGATTAACTTATTATTTTATGCTTTTTTTTTTCTTTATTTATCTTTTGTATTTTTCTTTCTTATACCGGAAATGTACCAAACTTTTAACTTTTCACTTTTTCAAATATGTCGATACCAGAATAATCTACATAAGCTTATAGTATTGCGATACTGATATTTGCTCTAATTTATAAGATATTGTATCTTACTGAGTAATATTGAAATGAATAAAAATCTAAAAAAAAATCTATATAAATATGAGTGAAGACTTAGGAAGAGTAATTAGCTCGTTGATAACGAGCCAAAATACTCTTTAAGAAAATTTGGTCAAACAATTAAATTTTAAAACTGAGTCAAATAATCCTGAAAACAGCCATCACATTCCACCATTTAATGCCTACGATAAAGACAAATGTTCGTGGGTTATATACTCGTATGAACAGCAATTACAACAACACTTCACTGCCTACGGTGTTTCATGTTCAATAAAAAAACGTGCTTACTTTCTTTCATGGATTGGATGTGAGACTTATGAATTATTAGGAAAATTATATGGGTCTTCCAATTTAGCATTAGAAAACTTTGAGAATTTACTTGAAAAGTTATCTAATTATTTCAAATCAAAAGTGCATGTTTGCACGTCACGTTACAATTTTTTCAAAAGCCGCATGCAAAAAGATCAATCGTACTCCGAACTGATTGCGGAGCTACGAGGTCTTGCTAGGAATTGTCAGTTTGCATGTGTGACAGAGGAGTGTAAAAAAGAATATATTGATGAGATGATAAGAGATTCCATAATTCTCCATACGCCCGCACGATGCGCTGTGCGTTCAGCAGCCCTGCAAAAAAAAAACTAACCCAACTTTGGATGAAGTTAAAGCAATTGCCGAAGCCTACGAGGCTATGCAAAAATCCATTCAGTTGTTAAAAAGCGAAAGTACCGATCCCGTTGTTGAATTTAATCAGTTATCTTTCTCATCAAATCCAAGTTACCGAAAGTATGCACAAAGGTGGCGTAGCAAAAGCCGAAGCAGTAGCAAAAATCCACAAAACCAGCAGCAATATAATAGTAGCACTTCACAAAAGTCTTGTTCAGGTTGTTTTAACCAACATCAAAAAGCGAATTGCAAATTCTTAAATGCCATTTGTAATAAATGTGGGAAGAAAGGCCACATAGCTCCGGTATGTCCTTCATCTGGGAGCAATCGTGGTACTTCACTTAACCGTCAACGAAAATGGCAGCTTAATAACGATCATGTTAATAGTTTATCCGAAGACAACATACATTCTGTGGATGATTCAATGCAGGTAATCAGCAACAAACTGTTTCTAACATTGAGCATACCATAAATAACCGTGAGGTAAAGTTCTTGTTGGATACAGGTGCAAGCAAATCAATGATAGGGTTACCTGGCTATAATGAGATCAGCTGTCCAGTTTATTCAAAATCAACACGTATAATGAAATCATATGGTGGGGTTCATGTCCCTTTGCTGGGAGAAGTTGACGTCGAAGTAAGGTTTAATGGCTTTACAAAAAAGTTGCCTTGGCTTATTACTAACATGAAGCACGGTGATAATATCTTTGGTTGGAATTGGGCTGAAGCGTTTGGTTTAAATGTTAATTTTGATGGTGGTACCAAGTCGAGTGTGTTAGAGAGCGTGTCACTGAGCGATGTTGATGCATTACGTGCTAAGTATCCAGATGTGTTGGCATCTTCGCTAGGACACTGCAATTCTGTCAAAGCAAAGCTTTATTTAAAAGTTAGCTCAAATCCAAAGTATTTTAAAGCGAGACCGATTCCATATGCACAGCTGGAAGCATTTAAGTTAGAAGCTAATCGTTTAGAGAAAGAGGGAATATGGAAGCATATTCGGTTTAGCGAATGGGCTGCGCCAATCGTAATTGTACCGAAGCGTAATCAAAAGCTATCCAAAGGTCAGTATTTTAGCAAATTGGTTATGTCTGACGCATATTTGCAAATTGAGTTGGAAGAAAATTCAAAAAAATGTGCTGTTGTGAACACGCCGTTGGGCTTATATCAATATCAACGTTTGTCATTTGGTATTGCTAGCGCTCCAGCAATATTTCAGCGGATGCTAGAAGCAGTCCTTGCGGATATTGAATGCGCTGTGTACTTAGATGACATCTTAGTTACAGGTAAAAATATGCAAGAACATCTACATAATTTTGAAGCCGTATTTAAGCGTTTATTTGAAAATGGTCTGCGGGTTAATCTACAAAAATGTGATTTTATGAAAACTGAAGTGGAGTACTTAGGTCACATTGTCAGCAGCAAAGGTATACGTCCAGCTGAAAGCAAAGTGGAAGCCATTAAAAAATTGCCGCGTCCAACAAATCTCAAGGAATTGCAGTCATTCATGGGTAAGATAAACTATTATAACAGTTTTATTAAAAGCTTTTCGCAAATTGCAGCCCCTCTGAATGAATTAAGAAAACATGATATTTTATTTCAATGGCGGGCTCCACAAGAAAATGCTTTTCAAAACTTGAAGCAACAAGTTGCGGACGCAACATATCTCTCTCATTTCAAAGCAGAATTACCTATCATCACAGATAATTATATACAGATGTCTCACCTCCATACAAAATTCTGTCATCGAAAATTTTCTCGAGCAGACAATCTCGAGCAGACAAAAGCTTTTTTAAGAAGGTTTCATAAGAAGAAGAGAATGTTATAATCGCCGTAAGAAAGCTTTTCTGAATTTAAAAGAGAACAATATACGACATACGAGTAATATTCTCTCTTCTGTTTAAGGACTTTTTTTTTATTATGCGCGAGAAAGATAAAACTGGCAGACAATGCGGCTACCTGTTTTTCATGTGGAATATTATGTAGATATCTACCAAAAAAAGCAAATTCCTAAAAAGGCAAAAGGTAAGGCATTAGGTAAATAGAACATATTCTATTAATATCTCTATCATTTGTGTAATATTAATTTATAATCTTTGTTTTTTTTTTTTTAAATACTTTACACCTGTTCGTCTTGTTGTTATTGTTTCTTTGTGTGTGTATATCCATGCAGTAGGTCGGTATTCTATGAAGAATGTGCATGTGTTTTTCTGTAAGTTTGACAACACAGAGCACACCACACCGCGCACGGGTGAATGAATTTCAATTTTTGTACAGAACATTTTTATGAAATTTCCTAGATTGTAATTCCACAGTTAAGAGTATTTAGTTTTTCTTATAAAATCTACATGGACTTTCTTAGAACTAATAATATTATTACTAATTCATTTTTGCTGCAATGAAAAAAAAACACCACTTTATGTATTTTGAAAATAGTCAGGGTCTTTTTTCTGTCACGAGTGAGACAAATAAAAGACAGGCGCAAAATTGTAAATATTTAAAACCTGCTCTAAATCAATTTTAAAATTGGAGTCGGCTCTAATTACTGTATATAAAGCGAGAACCGACTTTTTGTTAATTTTAAAGGACATAAACTATACTTTAACGTCAAAGAGCTCGTCTAACTTTAACAGCAGCAAATAGATAAAAGATAAACTAGTCTTTTAGAAGTGTACTTTATCCATTTTGACAATGATTATTTCATACCAAAATAAATGGAAGTAAAAATGTTTACAGTTGTTTCATTCGCTTTTTAAAAGATGTGCTTTGTAAATAGACTCAATTACTGAATATAAGAAATTCGAAACAATCGTGCAAAAGTGCTCTACGATCAGCAAATCTGTACATACAAGTGTGCATACATACGACTATGTTACGATGTTACGAGTATAGCCAGAAGAATTAGCACCTAGGAAAAACAAAATTGGATTTGTATGCTGTTAATTAGCTATATGTTTACTTCATTTCCATCTAAAATAATGTAAATAATTCATAAACAATCAAATTCTGTACCGAGGTAGTAGGTATATAAAGTGTACTTTTTTCGGCGATTATTTGGTTTAAAGTTGGCTTTTTATTTTTTTTATTTGTGTTGTTGTGTTTGAGTTATTATCTGTCAAATTAAGGGTTGTTCAACGTAAACTCGCTGAGGTTCTGTTGTAAAACCCACATTAGTTAGAAGAGTTGTCTTAAGTGTTTAAAATTATGAAAAAGTTAGACAAAGCCTCCAAGCTAAGCGACTGCGTTAAGTAGAGCCGGTTTCATTGCTTAAATTAGAACTGTTCATAGCTTTTATTAGAAGAACGAATAAAAAATAAATAAAAATAATTATTGTCTTCATTCAAGTTTCTAAGCAAGGAAAGAATTTTCTAAAGTTAAAATAAAATAACACAGAGAGGTTTTAATGTTATAATAAAGTGTTAATTATACCTACACTTTTATTTAAATATGTATATCAAAATTTAATGTATCGTATTTAACAGAAAAATCACGGCATTTGTCTAACACAGAAATCTTGATAAAAAAAATACATAATTTGACTTTAGACTTTATATGTACCTATACATACATACAGACAAATCTAAGTAGGTTTTCATTAAAACTCATCATAGAAAATTTAAACATATTTTTTTTTTATTCACTTTTTAAATACCATCATCTATTATTATGTGTTTTCACAACATTAACATTAGTTTAACATTAATCTTTTTTTATGAACTATTTTATAGCGAAATACGAACTTTTAAATTTTTTTATGTACCGGGGAAACGTTCGAGGTGATTACAGTATTGCATATTGCACTTGCTAAATATCGGTTATATACGCGGCTAATCCGAAAATTTAAAATAAGAATAACATACCAATAATTATTGAAATATAATAATTGATTTTATGTGGAAGGTATGCCGGCACAGAACAAATAATTGTACAAATAAAATGAAAAAAATTAATGATAGCACCAAAATAATGATTGATTGTGCTTTTCAGAAGTTACAATTTTCACAAACGAGTTTTATAGATACCTTTAACTAAACCCTAGATAAATATATATTTTTTTACGATTTTTTTTCATATGGTTGAATTTTACATATTAATCGAATACTACTTGTAATCAAAAGTATTTGTTTCTTAATTAAGTAGGTGGTATAACAGATCTATATTTCTGCAAATATTGGGATGTAAACACTCTCGATTCTATGTAAGTATTCTATGCCTACTAAACAAACATTTAGTATAGACAGGTTTTTCAAAAATATATTTATTTTTTTTCAATTTTTATGGTATGCAGGTTTGAGTTTTGACAATATTTTGTTCGTCCTTAATTTCGGTGTACTGGGCTTTCGCCCAGTTACGACAGTGGGCTCATCAGTAAGATGTTGAAGGGTACGGCAGACAGCATCTGACTGATGAGCCCCCTATCGTACCTGGGCTAAACGCACATATTATTAGTATTTCATATATGTACCTTCGTTGATTAAAGTTTGTTTTTGTTTTAAGAACCACCTGATGGAATTTTTAGCTGGAAGGTAATCGAATTTATCTTCAACAATGAAAAAATAAAAAAAAAATATGCAAATGAATCAGTTGCTATTAGAAGAGAATTATTTCAGCTTTTACACAAATTTTCACAACATTAAGTTGAATTAATACCTATGCAAGCGCAACATACAACTTTATTACATAAATAAATTGATTTATGATTTATCAATAGGAAACAAACGTTCACACGTGATGGTAGAAACATAGGAGCAACATTTTAAACAACATTTTGTTAATAGCTTAGCATTTTATTAGTTAGCAATTTGTTAAAATTTTAGTAATTTACTAACTCTTCGAAATTTTTAAACCTTTTTTTTCGTTTTACTAACTAGTAACAGACTTATTCCCTTTTATCAAAAACGGTGCATTTGAACACATTTAAATCATGACAGTTCGTTAAAATTAACAAACCAAACTAAACTAAATCTGGGAAACGGACCTAATAGTTTGAAATGTCGGAAACTCAAAAGTCAAAAGGACAACCTTAAATTTATTTTGTTTTTTGTTTATTTTTGACAACTTTTTTCGAAATGCTTTTTCTTATTATTTCGCCACTTTGGATTGGACCATTCCAGTCTTCTTCCAAGAAAGTGTAATGTAAATACATAGTAGGTACTTGAAATTCGGGTGCAATCGGAAGCCTACGGCTTATAATTCGATCTTGGATCTTTAAGTTTTTCAACTAAAAGCCGATCTGCTATCTTGTCAAACCTATTTCTGGAGCAAAATTCTATATAAAGCTGGGTCTTCAATCATATACATACATACATATGTATATCAAAATCTTCGTTTTCCGAAAACATTTTATAATATTTTATCTACTTTTAAAAACAATTTACTCACGAATCGAAATAAAAAAACACAATTTAACTCTTCTAAAATTGCCTAGAGATTTTGTTTGAGGAAAACGACAGATTTCATATTAATTTAGTAAATTACTAAAAGTTAAAGTAAACAGTTTGTTATTTTAACTTAAGTAAAATGTTTAGAGATAGTAAGATGATAAAATCGTTTAAAATTAGCGAAATCCTATTTTTTAACTTAGTAACTTACTAACATAACATATTTTTCAAATTGGTTTGACAATAAGAATGAATGTCGTACGCACAGACTTTATATACAGTCAACTTCGTGGTAATTATTTTTCTCTCAAAATTTGTAAATGACAAGAACGTTAGAAAAACTTAAAACCTTAATATACAAATAAGACGCTACAGAACTTAGTGAAGGCTTGAAACATTTAAGAATTAAACAGTATCTATAAAAAACTAAAAATGGATTGTAAAAATAATAAATGTAAAATGGGATGAAGGGTGGGTGAACTAAGCAAATACGCAATTAACAGTATAAATGCTTCAGACATTTTATATGGCTAAGAGCAGAAAAGCTAAAAAAATGCTCCTTTTTTCTTTATTAACACTATCATTATTTTTTCACTTACAAAAAAAAAATAGAAAACAGAAAAACCGTTCTTATGTACCTTAGTATGTACATACCATACATACTACGTTTTCTTATTTATACTGAAATGAAATAATTTTGAAATTTGTAGTAGGTATAAATTGTTTCATTTGACAATTCGTAACATTTATAAATTAACTTTTGCTACAGTAAAGGTGTTTTGACGATGCAAACAATTTTAAAAATCAATATGTATTAATTAAAACAATAAAATTTACTGTTGTTAACTACTTATTTAAATTTGGTCTAAAATTTGAATTTCCCGGCCATCCGGCCATATTAAATTGTAAAAATGAAAAACAAGAAGAATAAGAAGAATAAAATTATTCCAAACCGAAACTCGAAGTTATAGGTACGCACGATTTTTTTTTATTAAAAAACCATTTTTCGATTCGTTTAAATTTTATCGTTAGCTTTAACCAGCTAATTTGTATGTTTGTATCTAATTGATAACTAGAAAATTGTCACCTTTTAATAAATTTTCACAAACGCAATGAATTCCTAGGCATACGTTTTTGAAAAATTGTAATGTACTATACCTACGTAGGTATGTATCTACAATGTATATTCTCGTACCTACACTTATTCTTCTGGTTGCGTTTTTTCATACAAACATAGGTACCTACCTACAACCTATCATAACCATACAACCTCTTAATTAAGTAGGTGGTATTAAATAAATAGGTAACTAACCCGTAAAAAAATCTGTATCCACAATTTCTTAGGACTTTATTTTCTTTTTCTTTGTCGCCCTACTTCAAATTGAAGTTTTAATTTAACTATTTTTTTCAGATTTTTTTTATTTTTATCAAACCCAAAAAAGTCAACCACGTTATTTTCGCCATCATCAAAAGATCGCACCAAATCAAATAAAACCAACCTTCCTGCCTGCAGGTGTCATCATAACCTCATGAACCTGATTGCAAAATACGTACATATGTATCTATGTATGTAGCAATAGCAACTAGGACTAGGAGTAACAAACAATACTGTTTCTGTTTTTGGCTCTGATAGACAAAATTGAGCAACGAAATTAGAATAATTAGGGAATTGCAAAGAACAAATAGGTATAGTACCTACCTAAAAAAAGATAGAGAATAATATTATTTCACAAATCCATCCAAAGGCTTTGACATACCTACATAAGTTCCTAATTTGCTTCTAAATGCAACAAAATATCTAAGTAAGTGTCCTTTTTATGAACAAAATTGCCTTATACCTATTCCCAGATAAACACACGAAATACAATTTTTTCTTGCCAAGATCCCTCTATGAAAAATGTAGGTATCTTGTGTTCTTGTGTCCATAACAAATCTATTTAGAAAAAAGGGTCTGGCGGTATTAAACAAAAAAAACGAAGAATACAGACACAGAGTTGAATACGCAAGAGCAACAGACGAAATAGATTTTATTCGTGAATTCAGAGAGCACACATTTTAAAGAGAAAAAGCACTTCTCACAAAATCTTAAAATAATAAATTGGAAACAGCTTTCTTAAAAGCTCTTTCAAATGAAGATTTTCATTTTCATATGTCAGTTTTTTCTATGGGCATGCGACATCTGTATATAATTATCTGTGCTATCATCCTAGCAACAGATGCTTCTTCTTATGGTATAGGTGCGGTGATTTCTCACCTCAATCCAGATGGAACAGAACAGCCGATAGCCCATGCATCAAAGACTCTAAGCAATTCACAACGAAATTATAGCCAAATCGAGAAAGAGGCTTTCTCAATTATTTTTGGTGTAACTAAATTTCGCCAGTATCTATGTATATGGCCGCCGCTTCATCCTATACACCGATCACAAGCCCTTCATTTCATTGTTTCATCCCAACAAAAAGCTTCCAACGATGACAACTGGCCGTTTAACACGATGGGCATTAACTCTAATGAGTTTCACATATGAAATCTGCTATAAGCCGTCAAATAAACATGGTAATGCAGATGCACTTTCCCGATTACCACTTGGCCCAGATACAAAGTTTGACGCCTTAGAAGAATCTTGCCAGAAAATCACCTGTGAATTAGAAGAAAAAATAAATGATTTTCCTGTAAACGCCAATAACGTTGCTGAAGAAACCCGCAAAAATGCAGTCTTATACAGAAATAAGCAGTATATACAAAAAGGATGGCCAGAAACTTTGCCTGCGTGTGAGAAACATCTTACGCCCTACTTCAACCGAAGATTTTCGCTCACAATGCAACAAGGAGTTATCTTGCTCCAAGCTAATGTTATTCTCGTTGTGATTCCTCATAAGCTTCGAGATAAAATTTTAAAGATGCTGCACGAAGGTCATTGGGGCATTGTTCGCACAAAGCAACTTGCACGCCGCTACTGTTGGTGGCCACAAATCGACGAAAGCATTGAGTCAAATGTTAAAAACTGCCCAGTTTGCCAAATATTTGCAGCCGATCCTCCAAAAGAATTTTATAGCTGGCCACAACCAGAAAAGCCATGGGAGCGAATCCACATAGATTTCGCTGCTCCATTCTTCAATAAAATGTGGTTGATCTGCGTAGACGCACTTTCCAAGTTCCCGTTTGCTGTATCGCTTAAAAATGCAACATCAACCAATACGACCAAAGCACTTTCAAGAATATTCGCGCTGGAAGGATTGCCTGAATCTATCGTCAGTGACAACGGTACACAATTTTCATCAAAGGAGTTCGAATTTTATTGTACTTCGAATGAAATTCAACATTTAAGAACGGCACCATTTCATCCATCATCGAATGGAGAGGCTGAACGTTTCGTTCGCACTTTTAAAACGAACTTACGTAAAGTCTGCGAGGAGGAGATGTGTATGGACACCGCCGTTTCAAAATATTTAATGACATATAGAACAACGCCTAATCCTTTAACAGGAAAAAGCCCCGCCGAAATTCTTCATGGTAGAACCCATCGAACATTTTTATCACAAATTGCACCGAGTTCCAAAGTCAATAGTCGAAGTTCTTCCTGTCCAAAGTTCGCAGTTAATCAACTCGTTTACGTTCGTAATTTCGCCAAAGGACCTAAATGGTATGAAGGAACTATAATTTCACAACTGGGTTCCATAACATACTCAGTACGCACTGCCAAAGGTATTTGGAAACGACATCAAAACCAATTAAGAACCAGACAAGATGACTTCAACGCCGACAGTTTTAGTTCAGCTAGAGTTTTAGCTGAAAGCCAAAATTCAAATGGTCAAATAGGTAACTCTGAATCGTTAACAAATAACATTGTATTTTCCAGAGATAATGAGGGTCAAGAACACAGCTCACCTAGCACAAGTCAACGTCCTGAAGCTGCCGCCATGACTATTCTTAATCCTAGGCCTGAACCAGCCACACCAAGACGCTCAACTCGTGTACGAAAGCCCGTTGTACGTTTCCAATACTAGCCGAGTCCGAGTGTTAACTTAGTGAGGAGGAATGATAAGTATGTACACTCAACATATACATACATGTACCTTAAGCCAGAAGAAGATTATGAAACAAGAGTTCAGTTACATCTAACAAGCTCACAAGACATCAGTCCACTTTTGGTTATCATCTCATTCACTCCGCCTAATAATTTATTGTTAACTCATATATTATGTTTATGATACTGTACATGAATAGTTAGTAGATATTGAACTTATTATAATTAATTTATAAGTGTTATTAAAATTGAAGTTTTAATCGAAAAGTAAATAGTTTTATTAGAGACACAACGATCCACGACATCGAGATCGACGCCGACGGTTGTTAAACCTTTTTGCAGCAATGTTTCACGTAAGGTTATACTGGTATACCAATTATCGGTTGTGACGTTGCGACCTCCATTGAAAATTGGTTCGCATAATCTTTGAACAACAGTAAGCCAGAATTGTCGAAATTGTATGGTCCTGCTTGTGGTTGTTTCCCGGGATAAATTTCCATATTAAATGTGTAAAACATTTTGGCGTCACAAAGGGCTTGAATTTTAATGGCGTATGGATTTGGTTTGTTTGGAATATATTGCCTAAATGAAGACTTTTCGCGAAATCCTTCCAACTTCTCATCTATAGTCACAAAAGCAGATAACGCATAATTAGCCTTACAATTTTCCACAAATTTCTCGAATATTTCTCGAATATGTCAGATTTTGAGTTGAGATGATTAGATTTCTTAGCACCAGCTAAAAGGAGCAATCCTATCGGGCAATATATTTCCTTGAAATCAGTCTCTTTGGCATATTTTTCTCTGCAAAATTTATCTTTCACTTTAGCAATATATTGGTTGGTATATTTGACAATCATATGAATAATAGAATCCTCAAAAAAGTGTCTCCCAATTTCAAAAGGGTCTTTTTCATTGGCTATAATTCGCTTGGGTCCTGGTAACTGTGTAACTATGTTGAAACTTCTAGCACGAACAGATTGGCGCGCAGGTACCTTACTCAATTTCGTACTTTTGTCTTTTCCTATATAAAATAAAGAGTTGTTGTTACCTGGAAGCTCTCGGTCACTTAAGTCCTCTTCGCTGTCTGAATTTTGTATTTCCTCGGGTTCGTATTCATTCTCGGATTTACCATCTGAAGAACTTGGAGGTCTGTCTTCATCGATCGTGGATTCTTGTAGAAGGGCTTCAAGTAGACGCTGTTCGCTTTGGTGAAACATACTGAAACAAGTTTTATAATATGAAACATATACACACACACACACACACACAGAAATGCACAGTTATACATATTTTATGTATAAAACACAATAAAACAATAAATAAAATAATAAACTATGGGAAATACGCGAATAATAAAAAAAATAATCCTTGATTATTTGACATACATCAATGGTGACGCACGGTCTCACAGACCGGGGTAGTAAATATAATACACAACGTGTGCGCAATTCGAAGTTTCGACGTCAACTGATGGTGGGGGACGTGCAATGCGGCAGCTACTCGAAACGGCAACAAAGAACAGTAACGGGCAATAAAGTTATTCGCATTTTTTAGTACACCCAGTCTCACAGACAAGTACGTTACCAATGGCGGGTTAATGAAAAAAAATTCTATTCCAACTCTATTGGAGGAAATTTAAAAATAACTCACCATACTTTCGTGAACTTATTGGGCTTACAAGACCTAAAAATGGAATTTTTCCTCATGCCGCACCTAAAATCTTTTAAAGGCATCTTCGGAAAATAAAGTTTAAAGGAACTATCAGCTGTAATTTATACGTGACATGACTTTATGACTATAAAAGCCAACATAAACGGATTAATCAACTGCACAAACAGTAAATACTGTATCATTAAGAACAGACCATAAGACAACCCAACAGAAGGACTTAATTAACACAATGGCTAGAAAATATTTTAAATAATTTGATGACCCAGACGAAAAACTATCTTACACGACCGTTGTCAAACAAACTTTATCGGATTCGCCCGTTTACACAAGACGAAGTAATGAGTCAAATCCAAAATCTCATTAATGATTGCATAATAAGACCTTCAAGATCACCGTACAATTCAACTGTGTGGATTATCCCCAAAAAATCGGATACCTCTGGTAAAAAAAAATTTTATCTTTTGGTCATCGATTTTCATTGTTATCGACCTCAAATGTGGTTTTCATCAAATTCCACTTAAAGGATATTGAAAAAACGGTGAATAATGGGAAATAATGAGTTCACCCGGCTTCCGTTTGGGATGAAAATGCCCATTCCATTTTCCAAAGGGCACTTGACGTTATATTAAGAGAGCATATTGGGAAAATTAGCTTCGTGTATATCGATGATATAATCATATTCAGCAAAGATGAGGATATACATTTAAACAATATTGAAACAATTTTCAGAGCTTCAGAAGCTGCAAACATGAAACTTCAGCTCGACAAATGTGAATTTTTTAAACAAGAAGTGGAATTTCTTAGATTCATACTTTTTTCAAATTGCATCAAAACTAACCCTGAAAAGGTTGGCGCAGTACTACAATTTCTATACCCTAAAATGCTCAAAGACTTACGATCTTTTCTTGTTCTGTCAGCCTATTACCGCCGTTTCGTTATAGATTATGCTAAATAAGCGAAACCCTTAACAAACCTTTATTTATAAAAAGACGTTGGAGTGTCCAAAAACCTCTCTAGCAAAACATTCATTCAAATTCATTTAAATGAAGAAGCAATAAAAACCTTCAATAAAATAAAATATTCGGCAAGAGTACGATAAGTTAGGCGCCAAGAAATTATAACGGTTTTTTGTAGAACAGTTCAATACAAGCATTTTTTACTATGAAATGGGGGGGTCTATCTCCCCCCGTTTGGGCGGGAGGGGCAATTTTATAAAAAAGGTATTAAAATGGAAACAAAAATATTAAAAAATAACGGTAATACTTACAATTAAGTATTATACCTTTTTTTAAAGCCAATACTCTGATCTATTAGATAATTTTTAAATCAAGTAGAATCTATGCACAGTTTTTGAAAAAACGAGTTTTAAACTCAAATTTTGTCGAAAAAAAAACATAAAAAAAAGTTTAAAGTTTAATTTTTCAAAACTGCAAAGTTATATATTATTATTTTTCCTAAAATTCGTTGCTCTAATATATTCTTATTCAAAAACTGAAAACTAGATGATTTTATGTTGTCTAGTTTTTGAGAAAATTGAAAATAACTAAAACTACTTTTTTATGGGATATTTGCTTTTTTTGCTTGCTTACGCATTACGGCGTATAAACAGTGAGATATGTATGCAACCCCCCTGCTTGGGCACACTATAGGATTTGGGGTAGGTGCGAGGTTGGGTGTATGCAAGGTTTCTTTTGCATTTACAGAATCTGGATTTAAAGAAACTTTGAATTTACCCTATGGTTTATATCCAATGTCTACTAAATATATGTATGTACGTAGCCCAAAGTTGCACATTTAAAATGTTCAGACATGAAAATTTAATACATTATGAAAAATTCACATTACCTAGGTACTACTGTACGAATGCAGCAAATTTATATAATTCCTTAATTAATATGTATGTTTATTGTTTGTGTCTAACATTTTTAATGCTAATGTGGCACATGTTATTGTTTACCAAGGTCATTCGTTATTCAACCTTTGTAAGAGTGAAGTATTTTTTTCTTTGAATAAAGAATGGCGACTAAGCACCCACTACTTCATCCTAAATTAAATAAATTTTCAATATTTCAAAAAAAAATATTTCAAAGGAATCGCGTTCTTAGAAGAAATCGGTCTAATTCCAACTAAAGCGTCAACTCCCCTCAACTCCAACTCAAAAAGGTGACAAAAATTGTAAGAATACAATATTATTATTATTATTTATTCATCAACCAGAGCATTATTATACTCTTACAGACTAAGATACATAAGTAAATATACAGGGTGATTGGCATAAGGTGTGACAAAAAGCTAGGGCGTGTAGGTTGGACTTAGACAAGAAAAAAATCGTATAGGAGGGGGGGGTCTATTTCCCCCCGTTTAGGCGGGAGGGGCAATTTAAGAAAAAAATCACTTAAAACAGAAAAAAAATTATTAGAAAATAACGGTGATACCTACAGAGTAACGCTATGGCATTCTGAAAAGCCAGAAATACATTCTTCAATTTTGTTTTTAAATAAAGTTGTTCGAGTGAATAGTTTTTGAAAAATTAATTTTCAAAATCAAAATTTTGAAAAAAAAAATGAAATTTTTTTTTAAACAATTTTTTTTCAAAATTTTACGTAATTAAGTATTATTTTTTTATTCAATATTCAATGTTTTTTTTACTTTTTGATCAAACACAAAAAACCGGATGTCAAAATGTTTTGTAGTTTTTGAGAAAATCAAAAATAACAAAAACTACTTTTGTTCTAAGAAAAGCCTTTTATTTTAGTTTTTACGTTTTTGGATTCTTAGGTGAATTTACGGTTGAAAGGATTAACTTTCTTTTTACTATTTTTTTAATTATCGTCTTATAAGCATACAATAATGTGACAAAGTACTGGATTAACCATATTTCACACATTTTTTCATTGAGAACACCTGCGTGAGAGCATTGGTTTAAAATTGACCTGCGACTTTTTTATTATGGTGGGGTCGGCTTGGCTTAGGTGCATTTACGAAAGAAAGGATTAACTTTTTTTGTACAATATTTTTATTATCAGTCTTATAAGCATACAATAAAGTGACAAATTACTGGATTAACACATTTTTTCATTGAGAACACCTGCGTGAGATCATTGGATTAATATTGAGCAGCGAATGTTTTTTAAATAATGCAACGTTACTCGCCCTAACTAGTGACAGAAAAGTGCAATTGCGAAATAAGAACAAGAATGTTCCTGAATCTTGAAATCAATTTAAATAATAAATACATGCATATTTAGATAAAATACATAATTACTGTTTATTTCAAGTTAATCCTTTCTTTCGTAAATGCACCTAAGCCAAACCGACCCCACCATAATAAAAAAGTGGCAGGTCAATTTTAAACCAATGCTCTCACGCAGGTGTTCTCAATGAAAAAATGTGTGAAATATGGTTAATCCAGTACTTTGTCACATTATTGTATGCTTATAAGACGATAATTAAAAGAATGGTAAAAGGAAAGTTAATCCTTTCAATCGTAAATTCACCTACATAAGAATCCAAAAACGTAAAAACTAAAATAAAAGGCTTTTCTTAGAACAAAAGTAGTTTTTGTTATTTTTGATTTTCTCAAAAACTACAAAACATTTTGACATCCGGTTTTTTGTGTTTAATCAAAAATTAATAAGAGCATTGAACATTGAATAAAAAAATAATACTTAATTACGTAAAATTTTGAAAAAAAATTGTTTAAAAAAAAAATTTCCTTTTTTTTTTTCAAAATTTTAATTTTGAAAATTAATTTTTCAAAAACTATTCACTCGAACAACTTTATTTAAAAACAAAATTAAGGAATG
This sequence comes from Chrysotoxum bicinctum, assembly GCA_911387755.1. Taxonomy (NCBI): domain Eukaryota; kingdom Metazoa; phylum Arthropoda; class Insecta; order Diptera; family Syrphidae; genus Chrysotoxum; species Chrysotoxum bicinctum. The sequence goes on from OU426988.1 coordinate 104,952,858, forward strand.
TATTTCTGGCTTTTCAAAATGCTATAGCATTACTCTGTAGATATCACCGTTATTTTTTAATAATTTTTTTTCTGTTTTAAGTGATTTTTTTCTTAAATTGCCCCTCCCGCCTAAACGGGGGGAAATAGACCCCCCCCTCCTATACGATTTTTTTCTTGTCTAAGTCCAACCTACACGCCCTAGCTTTTTGTCACACCTTATGCCAATCACCCTGTATAGTTACAAATTTGTAGGTGGGTATATAAAATTCAAATTACATTTAAATGATTTACATAGTTAATCTTTTATTTTAATAAATAACGTTACTTAAATTTTGCTTAAAACTAATGATTTAAAAGTTTCTCTGGTGCAATACATATAAAAGTTAACCTCAGAGCAATAAACCCATCTATCGGCACATTTTTCCATGGGCCTCAATATTGGCTAGAGATTCGGGTGGTGCTTGCTATAATTTTTTTTTGTGATCAAAATGCCTGTAAACACGGTTTTAATACATTGAACATTGAAAAATTGACTTGACTATTAAGTATTATTTATTATTAAGTAACACCTGACTTACTCACAAACTGACTGACTGAGACTCGAAATGCCATGCAATTCTACCTCCTCTGGTGCATTCTTGGTAACCCTAAATGATTTGCTATACTTTACCTACAAATAAACCACATTAACATTAATCCTCAAAATGAAATCACCGTTACCAAAAATCAAAAATTTCATAAAAAAGTAGTTTTAGTAATTTTCGATTTTCTCAAAAACTAGAACGGACAAAACCATTCGGTTTTTTGTGTTCGATTCAGAATTAATAGTAGCATTGACCACAAAAAGCCAATTAAGCACTTCATTTTACAATTTTGAAAAAAAATTGGTCTAAACTTTTTTTTTTCATTTTTTTAACAAAATTTTGAGTTTGCATGCAAATTTTTCAAAAACTATTGACATAAATAATTTAATTTAAAATTACGATTATAGAACAGACTTCTGGCTTTCAAAACCGGTATAGTATTTTATTGTAAGTATTGCCGTTGTTTTTTAATATTTTTTTTTTCAATTTAAGGCATTTTTTCTAAGATCGCCCCTACCTCCTAAACGGGGCAACATAGACCCCCCCTCCCATAGTAAAAAACGCTTGTATTTGACGCCTCTACAAAAATCCGTTATCAATTTTTGGCTCCTAAGTTATCGTACTCTCTCGTCTACCATAGAATGTACCACAAAGAACTTTCCGAGCAGGTTCCTCTTCGCTCATGCGAGCTAAGTGCCCTGCCCACCGGAGTCTACCGAGCTTAATTTTTGTCACGATATCTGCTTCAAGGTAGATTGCGTACAGTTCATGATTGTACCGTCTCTGGAATCGTTTTTTTTTAGAAGGTTTTAATGGAATTAAGACGACATAGGCGATAGCAGGGATTGAACCTGTGATCTTGACGTTGACAGGCGAGCACACAATCATCGCGCCACGGCCACCCCCAATCTCGATTAAATAAATTAAATATAACTATAATACAAACTTCAGACTTCAATAGAAACAAAATTAATATACATATAACAGAAAATAATAAAATATAAACATAACATATAAAAGTAAATTCAGACCTAAGGCTTATAAAGAAATAATAATAAAATATGACTATTAACGAACTTGTATTTTTTTATGAATTTTATCAATTCAAAAGGTGGCTAATAAATATTTTTACGTTTTTCTGTAAGTGATTTCGAAAACAATACATTTCCCAAGATGCTTACTTTTAAGCTATTCCTAAACTTGTTTTTTATCTTATGCAGTGATCAGCGGTGTCTTAAAATATGTTGGTTAAGAATTTTTTTAAAGAGAAGTAGACTCTAAAAAAGAGAAGTAGAGATTCTCAAAATCGAAGTAGATCTACTTCGATAGAAGTAAAGTCCGAACCCTGCTGTAATGTTTATTTCCAGGACAGTAAGTAAGGCCGAAGAAAATTATGCCGCAAACGGAAAATAAACGCTAAATATTTTTACCTGTACGTCTCAGCAAGAGTCAAAATAACTTGACCACCAACCCCTCACTTATACTTTTAGTAGTAAAAACAACAATTCGAAAATGAACGCTGAAGAGCAGCATTAGCAGAATATAACTACGAACTGAAATATAAGCCTGGCAAGGCCAACGTAGTTGCTAATGCACTTTCAAGACCACCTATTCACTCTCAAATTAATTGCCTCACGGCATCTCACTCTCAAATTAATTCTTTCACAGCATGTCAACATAGTGATGAAAGTTCATTCCATAAACTCATTCCGGCAGTAGAAATGCCAATTAAAATTTTCAAAAGTCAACTAATAGGAATAGAAATCTTCAAAACACCTCCATATTCCTGTACAATTAATAGGCAAGTTGACCGTTTTCGCTCAACGCTTTCGGAAATAATGCGTTGCCTTAAAACGGAAAAAATTCATAAATCTTTCCTAGAATTATAAGACACAGTATCTAGTAGCTACATACAATTGTTCAATTCATTCAACAATATTTATATTTAATTTTTTGATGTGTAAACATCTTTGCCGGCGGTAGAGTGAATCGAAAACGTGGGTAAAACTTATACGTTCCGTGTAACCCGTTACGATTACACGTTACAGTTAAACTTTCCGTGTAGCAACCTACCTTACCGACGCACCGTTGTTTATAACACCATGTTTAGATTGGAAATATTGCGTACTTTTACGACATCGTGTTTACATTAAGGGTATTCATGTAACGAGATAATTTTCCGCTTTGTAGAAAGATATAACTCCGCAGCATGTTTTCATGAACACCCCCTAAGAAATACTTGCGTAAATGTGGGAAATATTTTGTAAAATCGATGGCCCCATGCAAAACTATACTAAGTGCGAATAAGCTATTTTTCAGGAGAGAGGTTCAAATTTTTTTGAGCATAACTTTTTTCTTACTTAATAGATTTCTGAAGTGAATACATCAATCACTTTATTATTTTTCTCCTTTTTTACTTGCGACTTATAGGTACTATAAGGCAAGTTATGGATTCGTAAAAAAAATTGAACTCGAGATTTTGATCAAAGTTGACATTACGATGATAGCAAATACTAAAAAAGTGGGTCTGGCAATTCTGTCTGTCTGTCTGTCGCTGCGACTACAGCCTAAACGGCTCGGCCGATTTTCTTTAAACTTGGTAGATATGGGTTTTGATTTTTTACCCCCACACGTTTTTTTCTTTTTTTTTTTTAAGACCAAAAATAACGGCACCTGCCATACGAATTTTTTTCGAAATTTTATAAATATTTTTTTTTCTTAAAAACTGCTGGACAGATTTAAAAACTAAAAACACAAAAAAATTTCATTTAGTTAAGTCTAGGTAATGCTTGAAAAAAATTTTCCGAAAAATGGTTATTGAGGGTACCCCCCATGGAACCATTTTTTTTGTTTTTGATTTTCTCAAAAACGGTACCACCGATTTTAATCATTTTTTTTTGCGAATGCTCTTCAAAAATTTAAATAGAATTGTTTATTCGAATTTTCAAAAAAATTTTTTTTGGATTTAAAAAAAAAAATTCATAATTTTTTTTTCAAAACTCAATATTTCGAAAATCCCATGCTAGATTTTTTTTAAACTTGATAAATAAAAGTCTCTTAATATAATCTACAAGATGTGAGAAAAAAAATTTTATTTTACCTTAAAATAAAGGTACCCACCATACAAATGTTAAAAAATTTAAAAAAATGGTTTTCAAAAATCGTATTTTTCTCGAAAACGGCACCTAGAATTTTGATAAATTTTTTTTTCGTTCAATTAATTTTTATGATCTTTAATTTATTAAAAAAAATTTTGAAATTAAGATATTACAGCTTGTACCTACCACAGAACCATTTTTTCGAATTTTGAATTTCTCTTATCCACATAACGGATCTTAATGAAAATTTGTATATAGAAGCTTCTAAAAAGTCTAAAACACATTGCATTTCAAAACTTTAAAATAAATATTTTTTGAATTTTTGAAAAAAAAAATTTATTTTTTTCTTTTTTTGAAAATTCGATATCTCAGAAACGGCTCAATATTTTTTTTTAATTTAATTTTTATTCGAACAATAATAAAAACTTTAAATTGGCGTACCAACAGTTTTTCTTAAAAATCTTTTAAAAATTTTGTATATAAAAGCTTTTTTTAAGAAACCACTATAACAACTTATAATTTTTGTTCTTCCATAAATTCGTATTTGCATAGCATTCTGTTTTCGTCTCTTACTATTAAAAGAATTTAAAAAATTAATTTGATCCTTATGAACAGTTTTCTCTAATAACATTCGTTTTTAAAATTCCTAGTCTATTACATAGGAGCAAGTTCGTGCGACCCAGTCGTGCATTTTATTTTTAATAAAACACCGAATCTGTGTTATTGCGTCTTGTAGATTGAATTGGAGTTGGTATACTTATTGGTGTTTAGCTCTTACTTTAAACGATTCTGTGTGATGTTAGCATATAACTGCATGGAAAGAATATACTTGGAATCTATTTTAAGTTGACCCAGTATGAAAGTGGTTGCAACATATTAAGAACACAAGGCCCTAAGTGTTACTTAGAATTGTTTACCTTGAATCGTTTGCATTTTAATTTATCAGAAATATATAGATAAATTATAAAGAGAACGATTAAAGGTCAACTTTTTTTATTTATAACAAAAAAAAAACGGAAGAAAAACAAGTTCACAGTTTTTACATAATATAATTATTATGTGTAATTACTTATACATATATTAATTTAGTCATCATTTTCGGTATCTGATGGAGCTGCAACAAAAGATGCGGTTTTTAATGTCCTGTACAATTCCTGATAAGTTAAAGGAATAAGATTTTTGGGCTCATCAGTTAGATGCTGTCGTACCCTTCTAAGACGCGATATATTAGTCGATGGTTATCAACACACATACAATTTACAGCATGAATGCAGTGTAAATTATATTTTTCTAGGGGAATTTGGTTAAATTCAGACACCTAGAAAATTATGCCCGTGGTCTGGCTAATTTAAGAAGAAGGGAAACAAAAAATATAAAAACAACAAAAATTGTGTTTATAGGGCGAAACGCATTTGGACTAAAGGTCGCAAAAACTTTCAATTTGATTTTTAATCAATAGAGTCCACAAAAACAAAAACAAAAACTATAAACACAATTTTTGTTGTTTTTATATTTTTTGTTTCCCTTCTTCTGGAATAAGATTTTGTTCACAAAGCCAAATGAGGTCAAAAAACTGAAGGTTATTCCATTACTCATTGCAATCTTTTCGAAAACTGTACAGATCGTTTGTGCGGAGATTGGAAACGTATTTAAGAACATTTTTTGGCAAACTTGCACGTTGTGTTCACTATTATCTTGAATGAAAGCTAAATTGTACTTTCCAGTGCATGTCCTTTTTGAAGTTACACCAACAAGAGTTCGTTTTTTATCATTATTTTCTACAAGTCTTGACAAGAAGTCCCACTGCCTTGTTCTGCATCCAAGTTTATGAAAGCTTTTAAAAAGATCATACCTGGCCGACTCTGAAATTTTGGTTTCACAATTCATCCTACAGGTATCTCCACATCCTTTTAGCATATGTTTTTCTTCTCTTGAAAAGCCTTTTGATGAAGTAAAAGGCTTTCCTGAATTTTTTAGAAGTTTGGCTTGATTCCGTTTCCAAAGGTTGGTTTTCAGATTTTCGGGTGTCTCGTACTGATGATTATGATCAACAATATTCTTTTGAGGTGGTGTCAAAATACTATGTGCTGGCGTGGAAATGCCTTAGCCAGACGAATATTCATCGTCCGGGACATATTCGCTTCCACCATCTTGAAAGGGCTCTATAAAAAGAAGCAATTAGCTTAGAACAGAAAGTATTTTCTACCAAGTTACCCAAAAAATCTAACTCTTTAAAAATTCAAGGGTTTTTGGAGCTGCAGAACAAGAAAGAGCACCTATGCAAGTAATTTGTTAACTTTTTTTTTTAAATAACATTGCCTTTAAAAAGAAAATTTACTTGTATCCATCGCGTCAATTAACTTGAAATCACCGGTTTCGTTCTTAGGACAGATCATAATTTCATCTGAGTTGAATTATATTTTTAACATTGTTTTCAAATATTTAAGGCTTGTATTTATTCATTTCATTGGATTTTCTTGCAAGATTAAGCATTTTTCTCGCCCTAGATGCCATAATTTATTACTTTTTTTTGGAAAAACTTTATCACTAACTTAGCTCACGAACAAAAATGTACAAAGTTCCTCCAGACATAAAAATTGTAACGGTACTTAGAATATGACATGAGACAAAAAGAAACAGTATGAAACATACTAACACCTACTTTGGTGTCATATTCGATCTCCTTTGCACACACAAGAGAATACTACCTGGCACTTGAGTGCGTTTCACTTTTGAAAATTCCAGGTAAAACAATACTATGTCAACATAGTATACAACTGAAAAATAAAAATTTCTATAATAAATATACTAAGAGCAGTTAAAGTGATTATGCTTGGAAAAAGTGTTAAAAACGGGTTGTATATTAAGTGCTATTTGAGTTATAACTTGAAGGTCTTTTGTTGGATTTGCATGAAAAAAAAAATGAAAAATAGCAGTCGATGCGATGGTTTTAAAATAACTCAAGTTGACTTAGTATAGTCTTGCATGGGACCATCGAAATGTCAAATTAAAAGTCAGAATCCATACTTCCTTAGTTTACGAGGTTTATTTCTGCACTTTCCGCAGCAAATTTGTGAGATAATTTTATGAGATTTGCAGAAACTTTTTCCCATACAAATTTTAACAGCTCGTTTCTGCGGAGATAAAATTATCTGGTTTACGAAGGTTTTCCGCGCTTACATGAATACCCTTATTGGAAACTTTGAGTACTGAAATCTCGATTTCATTACTTTCCATTGCTGGCTAGAACTTAATTCAATCCCTCAACATTTCCTCACCTCTCGACCAATATGTCAAAAAGACGAAAGACAAATCAACTGGTATAAAATTTGATAGCTGGTTCTTTTAATGTCTTAAAAAAATCCACTTCACGTTAGTGATGGACGATAACATTTTATTTTATGCTCGCAAAAAATGCATTTTCTGAGTTGACCTTTAAAAATTGGTATCTGTCATACCATATCATTATTTTAATTATCGAATTAAATATTCTTTATTATATCAAAATATACTTTTGGCATTCACTATATCAAAATATAGATCGTTCTCCATCTCTCAAGCCATGAACTGAATGATGACTACGAACTTCAATGGATTAAAAAAATTAGGTTTTGCCACTTATAATTCCATTACAAGGTGGAAATGATGTCAATCGGTTTATAAATCTCTGACAGAGGGAGTAAGATAAAGTACAGAAACCTAAAAAAAAATTAAAGGATTGGTTTGATTTTGATAAGATGAACACTCCATCTAGTGGCTTGTCAAAAAAAAAAGTTTTGACATTTTCGCTGCATGATAAGTACATATACATATTTGTTGGCGGCGTTAAGCCAGATATACATTGTTCAAATGCATGACAAGCGCGTGCAAGTCTATTATTTCAGTGGCGAGAGGACGTTGCCCTTTTTGAGTTTTTTTTTCTGTAAAATTGTGTTTTTATGAATTTCTTTGAGATTTTTTTTAAATTTTATCCGAGTAATTTGTTTTATTTTGTCTGTCCATTTCATCATATAATTTTCGCTTGAACCAATAAATACATGATCAATCATCAATCTTGCATATACAATATTTCTATGCAGTACGCGAGATTGAAAAGATTTGGATTTTTCTTCAAGCCTACATCCGATCTATATGTGTGACTTTTTCAATAATAAACCTACACGCGTTCTTGTCATGCATTTGAACAATGTATATCTAGCTTTAAAGGTAATTGCTGAAGTTGAGAAAAAGGCGGAGTTATCGTTCATTCTTCTTTGTGGTTTTCTTTTTTTATATTTGGCGTTCGCTTAGTGAAATTCACTTAATTGAGTAGAGTAAGGAATGCGAAGAGATGTCTCGTTTTTGCATGAACAAAGTTACCTTAAATTAAAAACTGCTGTGTTTAAAAGCACAGATGCACTCGAAATCGAAAGGAAGCCAAAAGAGAAACAGAGATTAAAATTGGATTCGTGTAAAAACAGTCTATTTTCTATCAGATAACATGTCTGTTTGAATACAAGTGTAAAAATATAATCACAGATAATAGAGTTACCTAGATATTGCACGCAGAGCAAAAATAAATGACCAATTTTCAAATGCCTGGGACGTACCACTACGTCCCAGTTGGATCGAACCCGTATTGACTATACTAGGACATGTTGGTTTCTTGTATTATCAAGTTGTTTGTTGTATTTACTTTTTTTGTCTTATCTCTTCAGTCTTCCTCCTTTCTTGACTTTTGTGTAAGGTGTGCGTGGTTGATGTGATTCTTATGCAATGAATTCTTCTTTGTCAAGGTTAGGTTGTCTAAATCTCTTTTGTGGATAAGAAAGCATTAGTGTGGATAAGTGTAACACACTAAAGTTTATTGTAGGTACCTACAAATTTTAGTTGTTTTTATAGAAGGAAATAATAAAGCATATGCGGTGGTAAGGGGGTTGTGTTAAAAATAAAATGCACGACTGTTATTAGAGAAAACTGTTCATAAGGATAAAATTAATTTTTTAAATTCTTTTAGTAGTAAGAGACAAAAACAGAATGCTATGTAAACATGAATCTATGCAAGAACAAAAATTATAAGTCCTTGTAGTGGTTTCTTAAAAAAAGCTTTTATATACAAAATTTTTAAAAGATTTTTAAGAAAAAAATATGGTGTGCCAACTTTAAGTTTTTATTACTGTACGAATGAAAACTAAATTTCCAAAAAAAACATTGAGTCGTTTTAGAGATATCGAATTTTCAAGAAAAAAAAATGATTTTTTTTTTCAAAAATTCAAAAAATATTTTTTTTAAAGTTTTGAAATGCAAAAGTTTTAAAACTTTTTAGAAGCATTTCTGCAAAAAATTTCATTAAAATCCGTTATGTCGGTAATGAGTAATTCAAAAATTTAAAAAATGGTTCTATGGTAGGTATGGTGGGTACCTTTATTTTTAGGTAAAACAAACCTTTTTTTCATACATCTTGTAGATTATGTTGAGAAACTTTTATTTATTAAGTTTAAAAAAAATCAAGCATAAGGTTTTCGAAATATTAAGTATTGAAAAAAAAAATTGGATTTTTTTTTTAAAAATCCAAAAAAATTCTATTCACGTTTTTGAGGAGCTTTAGCAAAAAAAAAAATGATCCAAATCGGTACTACTGTTTTTGAGAAAATTTTGTTCAACCTTTAACTAAACGAAATTTTTTGTATCTTTTTGTTTTAAATCTATTTATATTTACAAAATTTCGAAAAAAATTAGTAATGGCAGGTACCGTTATTTTTGGTCTTAAAAAAAAAAACGAAAAAACGTGTGGGGGGAAAAAATTGAAAGTGATATCTACCAACTTTAAAAAAAATCGGCCGAGTCGTTTAGGCTGTAGTCGAACCGACAGACAGACCGACAGACAGAATTGAGGGACCCACTTTTTTAGTCTTCACTATCACCGTAATGTCAACTTTGATGAAAATCTCGAGTTCGATTTTTGTTACGAATGCATAACTTGCCTTAGTACCTATAAGTCGCAAGTAAAAAGAGATTAAATTTTTTCATTGAATTTGTTTGAATTGGTTTCCTTGAGAATGATGCTTCAATACTTTCATTTGAACTTTATTTACATTTCCATATTTTCAAAAAAGACTCGTCGCATATTATTTCCTCAGGAGCCTTAAACAGTGAAGTATTTTTCGTTAATTTAGGTTGAGTTTCAGGTGTGTTTAAGTTTGAAGAGAAAGTATCTAATTAGCTTCGAGGAAATAATTTTTGACATCATAACATTAAACTCATAAGCTGAAGGATTTTTCTTGTTACCACCTTTGCTCTGAATAATAGAAAATAAATTTTTAAAGATATCTTGATGCATTCTTTTTGTCAGTAAATAATCAGTATTCTCATACGAGCCACTACTTATGTATATTTTAACTAAGTAATAAAACACCGTTAATTGTCTGTTCCATTCCTTTTAAACACAAGTTTCTAATTAGATACAAATAGTCTTAGTTCATTATAAGCTGGACTCCCTGGCTCAACTCCACGGTTCAAAATATTTTTGCCATAATATGAACCACTGTCCATGCAGTCAAAACCATTATGTACTTTTAATGTGAATTCTTTCGTTGCTAGATCACGTTTGGAACTTTCTTTTAAGCAATTAAGTTCATAAGCTGTTTGTATTGATGCCGCGGTTGTCCTGCTGAAGATTTGTGTTGCAAAGCGAACACTCATTTTTTACTTGCGACTTATAGGTATTATGTACTTATAAGGCAAGTTATGCATTCGTAAAAAAATCGAACTCGAGATTTTGACCAAAATTGACATTACGATGATAGCGAAGACTAAAAAAGTAGGTCTTGCTATTCTGTCTGTCTGTCTGTCTGTTCGACTAAAGCTTAAACGACGGATTGATTTTTCCCCCCTACAGGATTTTCTTTTTTTTTTTTAATACCCAAAATAAGGGTACCTGCCATACGAATTTTTTTCGAAATCTTATAAAAAAAACTGTTCGACAGATTTAAAAAAATCTGTTCCACAGATTTTGATAATTTTTTGCTTAGGCTCCCAGGCAATTTGAATAGATTTGCGTATTCAAATTTTCAAATTTTTTTTTTTATTTTCAAGAAAAGTTAAATTTTTTTTTCAAAACTCGATATGTCGAAAACCATGCTAAATTTTTTTAAACTTGATAAATAAAAATGAGAATAATAAATACAAATGATAAATTTTTTTTTTCTTTCAATTAGAATTTTCTTTCAATTAATTGTTATGATCTTTAATTTTATAAAAAAAAAATTGAAATTAAGAAATTAATTTTATTATTTAATGATTACTGACTAACATTTATTGGGTTCACTTGTCAAGTTTTTAAAACCTTTCGAATTGGGCATAAAAAAACTTACCAAGTAAGCCCATCAAATTTTAGTCAGTTATCATTAAATAATAAAATTTCTCTATTACATTGTAGCTGTTTCAATATTATTCTACTTTAAATATTCGATATTAAACCTTCATGAAGTAAGAACTTGGCGTACTTTTAGATCTCAGTACCTTTCACGGCTGACTTGTTAGACAATGGTTTTTGTATAGAAGAACTTGGCTCTTTTTTTAACATTTATGTTTTTGGTCTGATCTCACTCCTTTTTGCAAAGATTTTAATATTTTGCCATGTCAAAATCTTGAAAGATACGGAATGATAGAAGGGTGGACTCTACCTACTAAAATCAACTTAGTTTATAGCTTCGTATTTATTTTGGTATATTTTCTTTTTGTTATTGGTTGTTTTGATTTGTGCTTCAATTGTTTCTTCTTGTCCTGGAAAGATACATATCTTACCCTAACATACCTACCTTAATTATAAATACTAGTACCTACATCCGCTCAAAGTCATAAAAAAGCAATAATTGTTGAGGACGCGATGATGTTTTTGTTGCAATTTTAAATTCTTTTTTAAATGAAAGTAGCACACCAATTAATAGCCTAATTAGTGGTTTGATTATAGTTCACACTACTTTTAAGTTTTTTTTTTATGTAAACTCATAATTTTTTCAGGTATGCAAATGTTTTCTTTTTTCATTCATGTAGTTCTAAGAAAAGTCATGAATTTTCAAGCTGCATGTATAGTTTCAAAATGGCAAAATGATAATAAAAAGACACTTCGAATGAAAAATCTTAGATTTTCTATTTTTCGCTTTGAATGTACATTAAGTTATACCTCTCTACCAAATTTCATCAATCTATAGCAATCGTAAGTGCTTCATATAAAATAAACATTTTCTCAGAAAGTGGGCGGATACCACGCCTCCTGAATAGAAGACCTCAATTTTTCGATTTTTTCCTCTGCTTGCATGACAAGACCTACCGTTGTGCAAAATTACAAGATTCTACGATGTCGGGAAGTGCTCCATAATTTTGATGATCTGTCAGTCAGTCAGTCAGTTACGGTTTTTGTGATTTTTGAGGCCTTATATCTCAGGAACCGCTTTAGCTAGAAAGCTGAAATTTGGTGAGGCGCCTGTGCCTGACTAGCTTAGCAAATATTCGGAATTTTAAGTTTCTGACTTCATTGGTACTGAAGATAGGGAGGGGTCAAAAATCGCTTGAGTTTGTTCCTGTAAAAAGGGTGTAGTGCCAGAACTTGGCTGGGCACTACCGTGCCCTTTGATAAAAAACATTGCATTTCAAAACCTAAAAAAAAAATATTTTTTTTGGAAAATTCGATATCTCGAAAACGTCTAAATATTTTTTTTGTAAATTTAATTTTCATTCGTATAATAATAAAACCTTAAAGTTGGCGTACCGATTTTTTCTCTAAAAAATTTTGTATACCTATAAAAGCTTCTTTTTTTTAAAAGAAACCACTACAAGAACTTATAATTTTTGTTCCTGCATGAATTCATATTTGCATAGCATTCTGTTTGTATCTCTTACTACTAAAAGAATTAAAAAAAAAATAATTTCATCTTTATGAACAATTTCCTCTAATGACATTCGTTTTTAAAATTCGTAGTCTATTACATGCATAGGAGGAAGTTCGTAAGACCCAGTCGTGCATTTTATTTCGAATTTGGAGCAATTTGTGAACTTGTAAATTTTCAACATGTTTTAGCAACGTTGTCAATTTCTAAATTGAATTTTTCTCTGAAAACATCAAAGGAAATGTTACCATCTGGAGTTAGTATATATAAGCTTTGAGTAAAACATGGCGAAAAGATTTTAATAAATATAGGAAATCGTAAAAATAAAATACTGTTTTACTTTTGAAAATTGTAAAAGGCTTTTTTCGGAAACACCTAATAACTGGTAAGCTTTCATATTATTAGGTCCTTGATCGCTATAGTAAAGACCAAGTTCTTGACAGATTGATAAATTATTTTGTATACTATCGTTCAGGTTAACCCCTTTCACACCGTTTGCTAAAACGAAATAATTTAGAGCGCCTATAAAATAAACACTGACCATGAAAAAATATATTTCGTTGGCATACAATCTTTTTCTATCTGTCCTTAGGTCTTCGAAACCATCAATCAAATTGTTTTTAATGTTCTAAGTGAGATTTGAACGAATTCTTATCTCATCAAAAATTAGAACCATATAGCATTCACGGCGGCGGTGGCTTAACGAAGCAAACTTTGACTTCAGATAATTGTGGGCATTGTTTTCCAATCCTGGTTGTAAACCTTTTACCGGAGCCCATCGATAAAATGTAGATACCTTAGGAAGTCTGAACCCCAATCTATCCCTTCGAAAATTGTAGGCGCTTTAAGATCTATAAAAAATATTTTGGGAAAGTTCTTTTTCTTAACTATTATATTTCTTGGATTTGGAAAACCTCATTAGCATATCACAAAATGGTTAAGAATGTTCTGAAATATCAAGCGCTTGGATATGAGAAGATAGACTTACTTTATATTTCTTACTTTTTTGAATAGCAGTATGGGCTCTCATTTTATTTCTACATAAGTTTTCTTTTCATTTTGTTTTTTATTTTTATACTGTAACTAAGTAATGTTTTTTTTAATACGGAATTTTTTTTCTCCTCTTTTGCGCATCTTTGGAATAATTTATCGCATTTAACACAAGAAATGCTACAACTGATCGAAGTTCTTCTTCGTTTTTATAGAGGAAATTGAATATTTTCTAGACATAAGTCTATATCCAAGTCGAAATTTAAATTAAAAGAAGGAACAGCATCCCTCTTAAGCTACAAGTATTTTATTTGAATGAATTCGGAACAAAAATGATACTCACAAATTATTTAAAATTTCATTTTTGTCCGTAGAAGGACATTCAAAAATTTTCAGTTGGGGGAATTCTCTTTCAGATTTTCTGCAAACGAAGCAAGAAACTCTCGATTTTCTTTATCACCAGATCACCACCCATTGCAAAAATAAACGCTACAGAAACTCGCTCAACCATATAAATTACCTACAATCCAAATCGTTCGATCGAAACATCGAAAGTCGATGGCGACTGAGGAAGAACGAAATAAAAAAATAATAAAATCAAGTAAAGAAACCACCACCGCAAGCTGTCCACGGAGTAGTAGATAGATATAGATACGAGTATTATACACACAACGAACGAACTGGGATTATACTAAAAAAAGGGTTGTATTGGCATACAAAATCTGAAAAAATGTGTATCTTTAAAATCCAACTCACTGGTGGACACCATTTGGAATTGGTATTGTTAACTGGGTTTGATTCTTCTCTGTTTGATAAGGTTGCATGGTTTGATTTGGAAAAATTAGTTAAATATTTCATTGAAAAAGTGATCATTTTTGTTTGTACTGAATGCAATATCTATGTAACTCTATTATCTGTGATATAATGCTGTCTCAGGCAGCATCTTTGTTTAAACATAAGTCAAATAAACTTTACGTTACGTAGCGGAGTCCACTTACTCCTAACACACGCCACGAACTACTTCATCGAAGCATATTGTCGATAAGATTTTTGGGTTGTGTGAAATGAATAAGTACCGACACGGCAGTGCGAACTCTGGGAATCGCAGTAGTATGCCGACATGGCGTGTAAGGCTAGGCGCGCACATTCAATTTTTAGTTTCGCAATTGCTTGGTTCGAGCAACTAAAAAGTTTGTCTAAAAAGGGCCGAAATAGTTCGTGGACACAATTATTTATGTTGTTATTCGGCTTTAGTTGTTAACTAGTGTTTTTGATCCCATTAATCTTAAATTCACTCAATAATTTTTTGATCATTACAATAAGAGTAAAACATAAGTAATAATGGAAAATGAACAAGAAAAATGTGTTTGGACTCGTTGCGAAATAATTATTTTACTAGAAATAAGTAAAGACAACAAAATAGTTGATTACTTCAAATCGTTTTTACAGGACATGGTCCAAAAATACGTGTGTTAAGGTGGAAAGCGTTATGTACAGCCATTGACTTATTATACATGGACTGTCAGAACTACGGAACTAGCGCTATTAGTGAAAACTCGGAAAACAGTGTAACTTTTGGTTTTGGTATTTGATACATCGATTTTTGACATAATTGAGTTTGTAAAGGGGGTTGAGCGGGAATTGTTTAAGTTTATTATTAAATAAAAACTTGAGGGCTATTTTCATGCTTTATTTGCGGATTTAAGAGTCAAAATATGCATTTATCATAGACAAGAGAAGAGCATTACTTATAGTGCTGTAATTCGTTAGAATGGGAAAGCACAAAGAACTGTCGAAATGCTGATTTTGGAAAACTATTTAAATGAAACAAAAAATTGATTTTATTTTCTTATATGAAATCAAGTATGCGAATCTGTCATTGTTTAATTTATTTCGACAATAACTTTAGTCATAAAAGATATATTAAACCGAACAACATGGAAACATATAATTCAAAGGAATAGTGAAATTTATTAATTTGTACACACCTTATTGTTTAACACAAATCAAAATTTCAATAAATAAGTAAAGTTCATATTGCTGTACTTAAAATTATGTAGATAAAAGATGAAGATGTTTTTTTTTGAAATAGATAATAGCAAATTCACTTAATTAGATAAATATAATGACAAAAATGCGATTAGAAATGTATTCCATTTTAAAATATAAATACAAATTTACCTACGACCGGTCACAGGATCTTACACCATTCTACCTTTTAATAAGGTTACCTGCCGAAACCTTATAGCAACAATCGCCAAGAAATTCAGGCCCTAGAAGCAGTTTTCATTGAGCTAAATGCTTTGTTCTCGCAAGTTCATAAATTTCGCTGAACACCCTTTCTATTGTTGTTATTATTTTGTATTGACTAATGGTAAAATGTAAAGCTTAATTGAAATAGATGGCTCTGTTTTTTAATAAGGAATAATCATAGATGTCTATAGTTTCTATGTGTACAGCTATGTAGATATATTTTTGGAGTTAAGTACAAGTAAAAGGGTTAAATTGTGGGAAAAAAGTGGCTTTCATTTGAATATACCTATATCTAAAGTCACAAACTAGTACGATTGCATTGTATGTTTATTGGGTACGATCGATAACAAAAATTTGTCAATCGGACGATCGTTGATGTTTACACATCTTAACCGTGTGTCCTGGCACTCACACTTTTTTTTTTTTATTTGCTTATTTATCATCTACAAGCAAGAGAACATAAATACAACTACTATACAACAACAAAGAATAAGTTGTATTTATGTATATTAATGAATCAAATATTTTCTTTAATTACAAGAAATTAGATTGAATACTATGTTTTTGAAGCGGTCTCTGGAATAGTGCAAATCTAGAACAATGCCAAATTTATTTAAAGTATCTGGATATAGTTCCGTTTATCTCATAGATTGTTCGATGCTGTTGCTGAAAATGAAAATGTCGTTCCTTCAGTGTTCTAACAGGGTCATAAATGGGAATAAGAGATAGAAGTGGAGAGCATATAACATGTTACATAACACATCTCTAATAAACACTATTTCATGCACGTTTCTTCTACTACTAACTTTACTTTGAGCAAAATACCCAGTAACTGGCATCTATACAGAGTGCCCGGTAATTTGTGTGCCATACTTTGGGATGTGATTCTTTGTCATATTCTAAGAAAAAGATTTGCAACTTTGACATCACTTTTTAATGATTTAAAAAAAGGCTAAGTTTGGTGTACCCTGACCCATGTTAAGGTGAATTTCTCTGTCAGTACTAATGGTACTACTCATTATGGACTTTCTTTTTAGTAGAAATACTAATCTTTAAAACTAAGTTCAAATTGAACTGATATTATCTTAGGGTTGCCAGATATTCAATTTTAAATGGTGTTCAATTTTTCTTGCCCGAGCAAAATTTTAACTTTGAGGTCAATTTTTTTCAAAAAATGCGTAATAAACATAAAGTTTTCTTATTTTTACCTGATGAACAAAACAATAATTTAAAAAAACTCACTAATAAGTGCACCCAAGAAAGTATAACTTTTATCATATTTGGGAAAATCTAAAACAGGTAAAATTAAAAAAAAAATGATTTTTTGGGCTGAAGTGTAAAGGGTTTGAATAAAACAATAATTTGTGTAGTAATTCTTGAGTAATTTTTTATTTTATGTACACACAAATATAGTCATAATAATTGCCCTCTTGCGTTTTGAATGCATGCTAGAGCCCGTTTTTGGATTTTATTTTGAATGTTTATTCTCGATAACTCTTGCCAAAAAAATCCAGTACAGTGAGATCGGGAGATCTTGTAGGCCAGTGACAATATGACCAAGAATCACATCCCAAAGTATGGCACACGAATTACCGGACACCCTGTATAATGCTTCGAGTCGTACCGAATATGGTGTCATAATTATCACATTGACTTTTTCTGGATGCATTGGTAGCTCTTGCAATACTTCTGGCCGCTCTTCACTCCAAATACGGCAGTTTTGCTTGTTCACGTATCCATTCAACCAGAAATGATCTTAGTCGCTGAACACAATTTTTCCATAAAAAAGTGGATCTTAGGCCAACTTTTCAAGAGCCCATAAACCAAAAATTCGGCGTTGTGGCAGGTCTATCGGTTTCAATTTTTGCACCAGCTGTATTTTAAAAAGCACCTTAATCCTTCCGCAAAATTGTAACAGAGGCCCTATTGCTGCGAACGGCGCGTCGCCGAATCGATAATTCCGGTCATCACTAACAATGGCCGATACAGCTGCGATATTTTCCTCAGTTCGCACTCTGTGTAAGCGTGTTGGTGATTTAATGTAAATTTGGTACGAAATTTAGTCACAATAGTCGCCTCAGTAGGTCGATTAAATTGATCACAAAATGGAAGAAGCGAGTTAACACACCCTGTTAATGCTTGATAAACCGTCTGCCGGAAGAACTCAAATAAAAACAAAATTGAAAAAGTAGTAATACTTTAAAGAGAGAAAATAATTTAAACAAATAATTTAAAATATATATGTATACAACGAATATAAAATTTATAGTGTACATTTATATTTAGCATTGCGACTTTTAGTTTAGTCAAAACAAAATATAAAAAAAATACTTCAACAGTGTTATTATTCTTTATTAGAAGTTTAAAAGATATTATATGTTTGTATACAAGAAAGTTTAATTTTGAATTAAAAAAAGTAGATAAATTTAATTTTCAAAATACAATTTCATAATAATGTGACTTTTAGTTTAGTCAAAACAAAAACAAAAATTAAAGAAAAGTACAAGCTTTTAGTTTAGCTAAAAGAAAAAAAAAAACAATTATAATTATATCTCAAAACATATTCAAAAATTCATTTCATTCATTCGTATAATGAATTTTTTAATTTAGTTTATTTATTTATTATTTTATTATTTATTTTATTTATTATTTTATTATTTTCGATTTGGTAGTATTTATCTTAAGATCCCACAAACAACAGAACCGATTTAGCTGACAAAATCACTAAATCATCTGCGTAGAGCAAAACTTTGACAGATACATCTCCAAAAAGGTACAAATTTCGTTGACAGACCAATTACTGAGAGTTAATAAAGCAGGGAACTTCCATTGATCGCATCGAAAGCCGATTTCAAGTCAACGAAAAAGGTGTACAAACACTTCTGTTTATTAATAAAACGTCTTGCGCAAGTGCTAAGTACGAAAAATTTGATCAATAGTGGAGAGGTTGGCTCGAAAACCAGCTTGAAAGCAGATATTAATATTATTTTGTTTGACCCAGCTTAGTAGTCCTACATATGTGGAGTATTTGTGTAAAAACTTTTCTTAAAGAGTTTAATTCTGCAATGCCCCTATAATTTTCAGGAAGTTCGCGGTTCCGGTTACCTTTTTTAAAAATTGCTGAAATTTTGGACAACTGAAAATTTTCGGGAATTATCTCTTCACTGAATATTCTATTTAAGAAATCTAAGATGTACTCTAAAAACTCAGGGGTGGCTTGTTTATAAAACTCTACTGGGATTCCATCAGAGCCCGATGCTTTATTATTCTTCATTTTTCTGAGTGCTATCGTAAGTTCCATCATTGTGAATGTGGAGTCCAAATCGGTAATTATAACATTAGGAAAAGCAAAGCTTATTCTGTTGGAGTTAGGGTCATGCAAAAAGAGGGTTTCAAAATAAATCGTGAGTAAATTTTTATCGATTGTAAACGACATATTGCTACTCTGTCCACCTAAAAACCGCACGGTTTTCCAAAATGATTTTGAATCCCATGAGCTTAGAAGCTGACCTTTTAATGTAGAATTCCTTTTGTTATTCCTGATTTGATTGCATGTATAGTGATTTAAGAACTGAGCTATTTGTTTTTCGGAAAAGTATTAAGATAGCGAACGATTTTTTCCTACTTCTTTGCATTCTTCGTCATACCCCTTGGAATGAAAACTAACAACATGGTTCTGTGTCTTACCGCTGAGAAAACTGAATTAGTAACAATTTCTGTAGTCTCAGATGTTACATAAGGCATGTTACGAGTAATTAGGTGTTGGTTAAGTTTTCAATTTAGTATTCTGTTTAGTATTGTTGAACACTCACAAAACGATTCTCGAATTTACAAGAAAGAACGATAGGGGGTGCGACGAATAATTAGCTGGGTAAGTTTTAAAGTCTTCAATTATGCTTAACCACTCACCTTTTATAACACAGTCGTCTATCACAGAGCAACCTTAAGCAAAGACCAAAGTATAGTTTCCGTTCGCGTCATTATAAGAAGTTCCATTTGAAACAAAAAATCGAAAATCTTCTATTAGTTCTAGTAACGACTTTCCATTTTGATTCAGACAATTGTCTAATGATTTTCTTTTGTAGGAAAAGCGAGAATTATTTAGAAAGACCGAGTTCTGAAAGTCACTTATACGACCATTTAAATCCCCGATAATCATCATGTTTTCATGGTTGTGGGTTATTAAAAAGTTATAAGGTTCATTATATTTTACACTCCAATTATTATAATTTAAATAAATAGGCAGAATTTCAATTTTTTTTCTCTCATAAGTGATGTCTATAATTATATCCTTCTCACTATTTTTAAACTTAATATTGTTATTAATACTTGTATTTTGTATACCACACATTATACCGCCACTAGCTCTACCAAGTCAATTATTACTAATAGCTGGTATACAATTTATATTAAAATTTTTAAAATATTTCAGATACTGCAGTGCTTTTCCTTCGTCAATAAAAGTTTCTAAAAGAATAAATATCATAATTCGCAATAAGATAAAAAGATCAGGCATTATTAATTTGTAATAATAATAACCAAGTTATGAACGGAGCTTAAAAAAGAAAAAATAAAATAAATAAATTAACGAATGTAACAAATCAAATTCCAAACGAAATAAAATAAAATGCATGACTGGGTCGCGAACTTGCTCCTATGTAATAGACTAAGAATTTCAAAAATTAATGTTATTAGAGAAAAACTGTTTATAAGCATAGAATTAATTTTTTAAATCACTAAAACAACTTCTTTAGTAGTTGGAGGTAAAAATAGGATGACATGTGAATCAAGCAAATATAGGTTTATGCAAAAACAAAAATCATAAGTCTTTGTAGGGGTTTCATTAAAATCCGTTATGCCAATAATGAGAATTCAAAATTTAAAACAATCGTTCTATGGTAGGTACAGTCAGTAATATTTTGTTTTCAATTTTTTTTTTTAATAAACTAAAGATCTTAAGAACTAATCGAAAGAAAAAAAATTTAAGCCAAATTCTCGGAACTTTTTTCGAGAAAAATACAATTTTCGAAAACCATTTTTTAACATTTGTATGGAGGGTATTGTTATTTTTAGGAAAAATAAATTTTTTTCTCATATCTTGTAGATTATCTTAAGAAACTTTTATTAATCAAGTTTTAAAAAAATCGAGCATGGGGTTTTCGAAATATTGAGTTTTCAAAAAAAAATAAATTATTTTAAAAATCAAAAAAAAAAGTTTTTGAAAATTTGAATGTGCAATAATACTGAAACTGCTGGGGAGCCTTAACATAAAAATGATCAAAATCGGTCGTACCACAGATACTATAGTTCCATAGATATCGCACGCAGAGGAAAAAAAAATGACCATTTTTCAATCGACTGGGACGTACCGCTACGTCCCAGTTTGATCGAACTAGCATGAATCATACTCAGACATTATATTGCATTGTATTATCAAGTATCTAACTTGTTGTATTTTCTTTTTTTTACTTCTTGTGCCTTATTGTTTTTTTTTGTTTTTTGTGTATTTTATGTTGATCTTTCTTAAAGATGTGTCTGAATTTTGTTTGTATTTCCTGGGTGTAATTTTTGTATGTGCCAAGGCCAACCTGTGAATAAAAGCAAGGTTGTTCTTTAAAAGCAAGGTTGTTCTTTAAAAAAACATTAGCGCATGAAACTGGGGTAACATATAAAATCTTTAGAACAAATTATTGAAGAAACTAATTATGGCATAAGACATAAGAGTGGTCACAAAATACATTTCATGTACATAGTTCTTACCAAAATTTAATGTTTTCAGAATAGGTACGTTGTCCTTAAAAATTAAATTTTCAGTAGAGTCTTCGATTTGAGCCGTGTATTAAAAAATAAATACAGGTGTTCAGATGTAGATACACATGTAAGTAAAAATACACATCAAACAAATAATTAAAGGAACGAATCTCATTGGTTTTTACCTTTGTTTTATCATCATCAAAAAAAAAAAATGATTTTTTTTTTCAAATTTCTTCACAGTTTATCATTAGTTACATACTCATTAAATAAAATGTGAATTTAAAAAAAAAATCGGAAGAAAAAATATTTTTTTTTTTCAAAATTAAAAAAGCAAAATAAAGAAGATTTTAATTATTTAGCTTAGTTATAAAAAAAAAACGGAAAAAACTCTCATCCTAAAGTTTTATTCGATTAATTTATTATTATTATGTTAACTAAAGTTTTTTGTAGTAGATATGCGACAAAATGTTTCGACAAAAATGTTTTTAGTTCAACTAGGCAATGTCGCTTGAAACACTGGTTTTTGTAAGTTGTTTTAAATCTTTTATTTGTTTTGCTCTGTAAATGATGTAATTGTATCAAGCGCCAAAGTCTTGGCCGAAAAATTGTAGGTATTAAGCGACAAAAACTTCTTTTCTGAACCAATTTTCAGTTTTTCAATGATGATAAGTTTCTTGTTCTGAAAAAAACCTTTCGAAATCTGTATAATATTGCATTCAAATAAAAATAAAAATAAAGTAATGAAAATGTAGCTTATAAGTTATCAAATTCTTACGGGAAGGTATCGATATATGTATTTTATACTTTACTTTAAATATAGGGATATATACTTTATACATGAATGTTGCATGTTTATATAAATTAGGAATACAGACCCACTCATTGTGGATTTTGGCCCATCGAGTGTGGTTATAAGTTCACAACTGATGTGGACTTTTGGGCTGTGGGCTTTTACCCTGCCCAGTTTTAAGTGAGGTTCCCGTGCTTCTAACTCTTGGGGTGCTTGATTAAAGTGAGGTCCCCGTGCCTCTCACTCTTGGGGTGCTTGATTTAAGTGAGGTCCCCGTGCCTCTCACTCGGATTGTTTTTTACTTTTTTTTCCTGATAAAATTTTATTTTTTTTTAATTTTTCTCTCACTAGGATTGTTTTTTAATTTTTTTCCTGATGATATTTGAATTTTTTGATTTTTTGATGTTATACTTTTTTGTATCTTCCACGAACAATGCTTCCGCAATAAAACGAGGAGGGAAAAGTATAGAAAGTCTTTGCGATGCCCATAGCAAGGATTTTTTTCATCAAACCAGCCTGAATCTCTGATGTTGGTTACTCTTATGCATTCCAACGCCATTGTCTCTCTTATATGTCTTTCTTGTGGGCGTTCTCTAAAAACTCTATTAAAAACTTTAAAGTGAAGTTTACAAACATTAAAAAATTCCTCAGTTGGTGCCTTCAGACTTCCAAAGTCACTGTTTTGAGAGTAATTTTTAGCAAAGATGAAAAATGCCGAAGGACATGTTATTTTTTCATCAGCTTTTAAAAATAATTTCGAACAACTTCAACATTTGTTCCTTAAAAGCATTTTAAAAGCAAGATATCCAGTAAAATATCGCATTGTAGATGTTTCTAATGTTATTTCAGTTCCGATTTCCATATCACTTATGACTTTTTCATACAGAGTCTCATCATTTAATAAAAAAAAAAATTTTAAATTAAGATATTACAGCTTGTACCTACCATAGAACCATTTTTTCGAATTTTGAATTTCTCATTATCCACATAACGGATCTTAATAAAAAATTTTATAGAGAAGCTTCTAAAAAGTCTAGAACACATTGCATTTCAAAACCTTAAATTAAATATTTTTTGAATTTAAAAAAAAAAATCTATTTTTTATTTTTTTGAAAATTCAATATCTCAGAAATGGCTCAATATTTTTTTTTGCAAATTTAATTTTAATTCGAACAATAATAAAAACTTTAAATTGGCGTACCAAAATTTTTTCTTAAGTTTGTATATAAAAGCTTTTTTTTTAAGAAACCACTACAACGACTTATAATTTTTGTTCCTGCATAAATTCATATTTACATAGCATTCTGTTTTTATCTCTTACTACTAAAAGAATTTAAAAAAATTAATTTTATCCTTATGAACAGTTTTTTCAAATAACATTCGTATTTAAAATTCCTAGTCTATTACATAGGAGCAAGTTCGTGCGACCCAGTCGTGCATTTTATTTTATAATGCTTTATTTTTAAGTTTTTTATTTGAATTTTTAAACTTAATATTTTTTTTTTTAAATTGCATTTTTTTCTCCTCTTTTGCACATCTCTGTAATAATTGATCGCACCTTACACATGAAATGCTACAACTGCTCGAAGTTCTTCTTCGTTTAGTTGGAGGAGACTTATTAAGATCTTCTAAATTTAAGTCTGAACCCAAATCAGAATTTAAATTTAAAGAAGGACCAGCATCCTTCTTAAGATATTTTCTTCCCACAAACTCGGGACAAAAATGGTCTCCACAAACAAAGTATTTGCCTTCATTTCTGAATCCACATGCCTGCCTCCACAAATTATTCAAAATTTCTTTTTTTTCCCTAGAAGGGCACTTAGAATTTTTCAAATTAGGGTAATCTCTTTTCGTTTTCATACAAACGGAACAAGAAACCCCAGATAATCTCCTTTCACCCATTGCTATTAAAAAAAAACGTTGACAAATAAAATCGCTGAAAAAAAGGACCACTGACTATAAAATTAACAAAGAAAAATGTATTGCTCAATCATATACATACGAGTAAATGAACATCCAAATCGTTCGAAAATCGAAAGTCGACGACGAATGAAGTAAATTAAATAACTTCAAAATAAAAAGAAGAAGCCACACACAAACACCGATCGCACAACCCAAAAAAATATAGATAATGTATACCTACGCACGACCAAACAAATCCAACAACACACCAGACGAGCTATCCCCATACCTACCAGTCAATCGCTCGCTCAACCGATTAGATTGAGAAGCGAAGAAAAAGAAAGCGTTGGTTGCTGCAAAATTATATAGACAAAAAAACTACATGCACAGCAAATTGTGTGGTGGAACGTAGAAGCGACGTAAAAAGAACTCAAAAGGGTTGCATTGGCAAACGAACACGAATTGAATATGGTTGCAAGGTTTGACTTCAACAAATCGCTTTAAATAGGGGATAAAAAATATGATCATTTTTATTTGCACTGGATGCGATATCTATGTAACTCTATTATCTGTGGTCGTACCTTTTTTGAGAAAATCAAAAACAAAAAAATGGTTCCAAGAGGGGTACTAAAAATAATAATTTTTGGGAATTTTTTTTTTTCAACCATTGCCTAGCTTTAACTAAATGAAATTTTATGAATTTTTTTTTTAAATCTGTGGGACAGTTTTTGCGAAAAAAAAACATTTATAAAATTTTCGAAAAAATTCATATGGCAGGTACAGTTATTTTTTGTCTTAAAAAAAAAGAAAAAAACAACTAGGGAAAAAATTTAAACCCATATCTACCAAGTTTGAAGAAACTCGGCTGAGCCGTTTAGCTGTAGTCGAACAGACAGACACAAACAGACAGACAGAATTTCGAGACCCACTTTTTTAGTCTTCGCTATCATCATAATGTCAACTTTGATCAAAATCTCGAGTTCAATTTTTTTTACGAATGAATAACTTGCCTTATAGTACCTATAAGTCGCAAGTAAAAAAATAAAACTTTAAAAATGAATTAGTCTTAAGTTTATTTTACAAAACGAAGTTAATAAAAGGACAATTATAGTACTCCAAAAACACAATAGAATTAGGTAAAGAAAATATCGTAAGCTCTAACATATTGGTACGCACACAAACAACACCGACACAGAGATTTATACTCCTGCAGCGCCATCTGTTGGAAAATTGCGTATCTACTTTATGGAAGGAACACAAAGCTCTTTTCCAATGTCATATAATATTCCCCTTATTCCAAACAACTAGAACATTCTAAGACGAGAACCTTCGGGATTTAGTTTATAGAACAACCAATTTGAGTATACATATAAGGGAGTGTTCACGGTAAGCCCGGACGGTTGATTTTTAATTATGAAAATGTGCAAAAGTTATGCTTATTGGATTGTGGAAAGTGTTATTAAGCAAGTGTGATTTGAATTTGAATAAAAGTAATTGAGTTGATTATAAATTGAGATTTATTGTTTTGAATTGGAAAGTGTAAATAAAGAAGCAATACTAAAAAGAGTAATAAGTAAAAGAGTAATAAGGTAACAATCCTGTTAAATAATTTTGATGGTAGAGTAGATTTTAACAACAATACCCAAGAACTTAATGGAACGTATCTCATCAGATTCTCCAATGTTACACTAAATATGTTGAATAAACAATATACTGCAGAATAAATGTCTGAGATACACGCACTACCTCCAATGCTATACCAATTTTCCGATGATACAGAAATAGAAGAAATATTATCAATCCAGCTCATGAAAGAACTTCATATCAACAATACGAGACATATCAAAAAGATTCAAGTTGAAAAAGAAGTACATCATACTAATCATGAAGATAACAGATCTAAAAAACAAAAACGAACCTGAAAGAAAGATAAGATTTGTTACTTCAGAAAAAAAATTTGACCTATCCCGAAATCACGGAACATCGCAGCATTTAATCTTCCATATTTAAAAAAAAAAAACAAGATGTCTTTATTTGAGAGGGGAAGATTTAATATTAAAGTTAACAGACATCATTGAAAAATTTCTTCAAACGGAAAACTGCTGACATAGTGTCTGGGTAATGACACCAAATGAAGATTGCAGAAACAACATTCAATTCGTGGAAATTCGGAACAACGATGCGATGTGGGAAAGGCGAAACAACAATGTTGGCAGTTAATTAGAATTAAAGCCAGTGATGCCAGACTTTTAAAGCGTAAAATCCCAGAATGAATAGGAAAAAACCCTTTTATCCCACGGTATTACAAGAAAAAACCCACAAATATCCCACGAAGTGTAAAATCAAAAATTTATAGTTTTTTTCATTACCTATAATCCATTTTAAAATTAAAAAAAAAAAAGTTTTTAATAAACAACATACGTATTTATTATTCAGTCTTCAACAAACTTAAAAATGAAATAAAATTAACAATAAAAAACAAAAAATCACATATTAATTAAGTCTGATAAAAAAAAAAAAACAAAACAAAAACTTATTTCACACTTAACTTATAAAAAAAATCACATATGCAGTTATAAGAACTTATACCTATATGAACATTATTCCATTTACATATTTTATGTGTACATTTTTGAATTATGCTAAGTGCTCCTCCTTAATTTCAAAATTGTAGCAGTAAATATTTTTGGCCTGGAAGCATGATCTTAATAAACAAATTAAATTTATCATATCTTTTCCGAGGCGATTTCTTTTTTTGGATTTCATATCTGTTACAATAGAGAAAATTCTCTCTGCTTCTGCATTCGAATAAGGAAAACTTAAGGCCGTTTTGACCACATCATTTAAGCTTGGGAAAATTAGTTCGTCGTTGAAATTCTTCATGTGGCAGATCTCGAACCACATTTCGTCGATCGAAAGTTTCCTCAGTGAAGCTTTTTTCTCATCAAAATGCTTCTGAATTCTTCAACGACGTTTGAAGTTTTAATGGCAATTTGATTCAAAAGATCGGCAATTGGCTGTTTTAAAATGTTCAAGGCAGAACCATCGAAATAAATTAAACTTTTAGGCCGGTATTCACCGAGCGCTCATAACTTAAGAAGCTCATAAACCTATTCACCAAGCAATATTAGTGAAGATCTACGAGCGCTCTTAAAAGTTAGGAGTGGTCCCGACCACCATTTTCATTTGCTGAACAAGAGAGAACTTTGAAAAACACTTGCGAGTGGTTGGTGAATACCCCACAGAAATTTCAAGTTAAGAGCCTCGTAAAGTTAAGAGCCGTTTAGGAGCGCTCGGTGAATACGAGCCTTAAAGTGTACTTCGTTGTCGTTCCGTAATTTACAAATTCAAAATAAATAACAAACAACAAAGATACATTATCACAGAGACAGAGAACATTGTAGAATATAGTTGTATGCTATGGTAATCTCACTTAGGTGAAAAAGAATATGGGGAAGGTGAATAGGTGAATAGAAAAAAATTGAACAACATCCTAACACTACGTTTAGATGAAGGAAAAGTGGAAGTGATTTCTTATTTAGAATTTTTTTTAGCAAACGAAAAACGAAAATTCTCATTATGAAAAAACCCTTTTTTTTGTTCTACGAGCTTCAAAAAAACCCTTTATCCCTTTTTGCTTTTTTTAGATCAAAAAAACCCACAAAAAGGGATAAAACCCACGATATGGCATCACTGATTAAAGCTGTAGATTTAAAGAAAAGATATTCATAAATGTTTCAAAGGGAGAATCGGTTTTTAAATAAAATAAAAAATTAAAAGCAAACAAATATTTTTTTTAAACAAAACCGGAAGCATATAATTTAATTTATACTCATGTGTATAGATATACAATACGTGGTGACTGGTATGAGTTAGAGATGAAAGATTACTTTTGTTCTGTTTTTGTAAATTTGGTTCTTGACCTTCTTTGTGTTCTGTGTATGTTTTTATTGAATTCTCCTTAGTAGGTTGGGTTCGATATCCCGCCTTTTATAACCCCGTTTCTTAAAATCCCGCTTTTTATAATCCCGCTTTTTTAAAATCCCGCTTTTTAAAATCCCGTCTCCTTTAATCCAGTTTTTTATAATCCCGTTTCTTACTATCCCGCTTTTCCAATCAAAACCAGTTTTAGGGCGGGATAGTAAAAATCTTTTAAGAAATTCAAAAAAAAAGAGTTATCTTCAATAGCATTTTACTATAACAAATATAACATTAAGCAAAATAAAGTATTAGTTTGTAAGAAAATAGTTAACAGTAAACAAAATGTTTTTTTTTTCATAAACTTATAAGTACAGGAGTATGTTCACATTTTAATTCAACCTAATATTGTGAGCGATGCGCCGGAAAAAAACCAGTTTTACTCATATTGTTTCTTTTTTGTACAGTGATTTAAAATAAGTAAAAGGTAATTTTAATATAATCTTAGAGCTTAGAGATCAAAAACAAATGCGTATAGTCGAGATAAAAAATCAGCTGAAGCATTTTCTTTTAGTCTGGTTATTCTTAATCTTTTTAATGTTACCTACCTAAGGCGTTTATAATACTCAAATATAAATATAAAAAAACGGGCGTGGTGGAATTAAACAGGATAAGTCTGGATTTTAAAAAGCGGGATTATAACAGATCGGGATTTTGAATAAGCGGGATTTTAAAACTCGGGATTTTAAAAAAGCGGTATTTTTGAAGGCGGGATTTTAAAACTTTTTTTCAGGATTGTTTTGAAAAAAAACGGGATATTAAAAAGCGCGACTCCGATACGCTCCCGTCCTTGGTAGCTAGTGTTTGATGATTTTTTTTTCATTTTTAATGAAAATGTTATCATAGCTTGCAGCGGGGACTTACTAAAGAAACACCGTGTTTTTCTTAATTTTTTGCTTTATGCGCGTGCGTTTATATTCTTATACTTGGAGGATTGTTGTATCTAATTTTTTTTTCGTTCGTCGTGATCTCGATCGATTTAAAATATCTGAGAATTTGTGTAGGTCAGAAAAATATTTATCAAGGAAGGTTTCAAATAACAGTTTTTCTTTGATTTTGATTTTCCATAAATGGTTATAAACACTGTTTTAGATATATTGTTAGAGAATATAGAATGTCTCATTTTGTTTATTACATATTTTCATATTACTTATATTGAATTATTATTTTTTTCTTATTATTAAATTTATAAAAAAAATGAATTTAAGTCTAAAAAAATCTAAAAGTTAGTATGTATAGACATTATATAATGGGTATTTTTGTTCCTATTTACCTTAAGTTCACTTGTAGTATTCCAACAATTGCACTCCCAACCGGTAACAGCTTCTGACTTATACTTTATTAAAGTGGACTCATTAAACTCTGCTTGATGTTCATTTTTTTTCAGTGATTCAATAGATTTTGGTTCATTTAGAAGTGTAGCGTCACATGGCATCTTAGTAGAGAACGACGAAATGAAAAATAGGTACATCACAAAGATCTCGAGCGAATTTGTTTTGAAGTAATTGCCCCAGTTCGATGTTTGCGTCCAGCTTAGTATTTTCATTATTTCCATTTCTATTCAATAATGATAGAATTTTTAAATCTCTTACTCACTTATGTTTTCATAACAAACAGATGCTCTGAAATATTCAAAGTTGAGAAAAATATGTTTTTAAATTTGTTTCTGTGTAAGAAATTCCTACAAGGAAATTTAGCGCCTATTCAAATGAAGAAAAATAAATACGAGTAATAGTTATATGCTTCTTTTTAACAAATGTTTAATAGCCAGTATCCTGTGATAGCGAGTGGAGTAGTTTAACCAGATGAACTAAATAAACTTGATATGAGAACTTCTCAGAATACACATGCATAAATTTGATAGATCTGTTTTATCCCACAAGTATACATTTTCTAAATCAGGACATGTTTATGACACATGTCATGTTTTATAATTTAACCACAATTTGATGAAGAGTCTTGCGAGATTTTAGTGATGAACACTAGAAAGATATCATAAAGCAAAAGGGGCAAGTTCTTTCACCATATAAAAAAAAAATTGTTGATGCAACAGTTCGGAGTGAACCAGCACCTAGTGACTTACAACTCTCAACCATTCCTGTTTGCGTGTTACTAGGAACGGAGGGGACTTACAATTTTCTGCCGATTCCGAACAGCTAATGAGCAGCACTTTCCATGACAAGAGATACTCTTGGAGAATTTGTCAATTCCTCGCAAGAGGCAGCACACCCTAAAAAAAAACTTTCTTGCAGCGGCTGAGAATCGAACTTGAGATCTTCCGCACGACAGTCCAACGCCCTTTTTTTTTAATTCATTTTTATTTTATTCAATCTTAAAACTATCTTAACGCTAGACAAAAATTCATAAAACTTGTCTACTTATCAATAACTTACATCTAACTTACTATGGGCCCAGTAAGTTAGATGTAAGTTATTGATAGTTATTGATAGTTAGATGTAAGTTATTAAGAAGAAGGCTAGTTAAACTATATACTACTTATAACTACTGCCTTTCGGCCTAAGAATTATATTTGTATTCATGATTTTTTATTTTATTAGAAAATTTGAAAAAAAAACTAATACTCTTGTCATATTTTGTTCTTCCTTACATACTACTTAAAATTAGGTCCTTAAAAAAAAACTTAAAACTAATTAAAACTACCTAATCTACCTAAAATCTACTTAAAAAAACAAGACCAACCACAGCAGCAAATCTATGTTTTGTTTTTTATTTTTATTTTGTTCCTGTCAATTATGCTTCACGTTATTTCTTGTCATTATTATTATTTTTTTTTGTTGTATTTCTTTTTTAATATTTATTATTATTATATATTTTTTTTCTCCGTATTTTTTGTTTTGGTGCCACTATGCTTATTCTACTTAAAACCTAAGCCCTAGACTAAAAAAAAGGTATGTAAGCCGGCCACGGCTCTAAAACCCCACCCCGACTACCCATTATCAAATGTCGATTCAAGCCACCAAAACTGGTTCTCCCTACCAGTTTTGTCCCGTTCGGACACAGCACTACTGAACCGAAGGAGCTCTTCTCCGTCTTGTACCAGGACGTCCCAAGTGTATAAGAGCCGCCGTTCCACGGTTCTTCATCTGACGTGGTAGATTAGCGGTGCTGCCAATCTATCCTGTATGAGACCGCATCTTTCTAAATAGAGGAATGCCTCTGGTGGAATAGCCGCTCAAGCGTGTACTTTCAAAATATTCGTCGTTCGGATAGAACGCCCCAAAAATCAAATTACACTAGCTTACAAATTTCCGGTTTGTAGCGAATACCTCAAAAAAAAAAGTATTTTCTAGACTAATTTTGACTCTCTGAACACGAAAATGGCACTCATTTATTTTTCCAAAGAAGCGTTTTCGAGATTATGAGCAAAAAACCTTTTCCATGTATGAGCCTAATTCTCAAAAACGGTCGAACTAATTAACATATACTTTATGTTTTTGAACAGATATTTTGTTTGCCTTTCCAACAGTATACGACTTGTGTAAATCGGCCCAACAATCATAAAGAAAAGAGTTCATTCTGTAGTTTGAGTTAAATGACACTATTCTGCCGTTTAAAACTCAGGTTGACAACAACTTCGAACATTTGAAAATAGAATTTATTTTCATTTTTAAATTTGTTTTCCTGTCACAGGTCACAACTGAAACAAAGCTAACTTTCCTTGTTTTTTTTGATTCAGAGAAAACAATTTACTTAAACCACGTTCAATGAACTAAAAGTCAGATAAGACTGTGAAACCGGATGAGTTGAACTTCAAATTTAAACTCCAGTTTAGGTTCAGCAGAATGTAAATTTAAGCTTTCACTGTGAAACTGAGGGTTTGCAAAAGATTAAGAAAACAAAGGATTGACATAATGAAAACAAAGTTTCCCAAGCTGTCAACCGAAAAAATTAAGGCGGGTATATTCGTTGGTCCACAGATACAAAAATTGTTTAGTGACACCGGATTTTTGAATTGTCTAAAAAAAATTCGAGAAAAGAGCATGGAATGCTTTTCAAGACGAAGTTTATGGTTTTTTGGGAAACCACAGAAGTCCAAACTATCATCAATTGATCGAAAAAATTATGCTATTCATTCCATGCTTTTGGTGAGTATTTAGCAGATAAGTGTTTCAAAAACAAAGATTCTACCAGGACCTTGCAATCATGGAAAAGAGGTATGAGGGCTTTTGGGACCAAGGGATGATGAGTGACTACGCCACATAAAAGAAGAAGTGTAAGCAATACGTCATATTTGCAATAAACATTATTAAAAAAAAGAAAAAAACTGAAATGGTCTGCCTTCACGTACTGTTTCATAACTTCCACATTTATTATTCGATTTAATTGATTTTGTGCGGTTTAGCTTTGTAAAAACAATATCTTCCACCTGAGATCTTAAAAGTATTTTAAATATTTTTTTGTATATCCTTACGGAATGATTTAAAACAAACGATTTTTTAAAAACGGCGAAAAATTGTGTTTTTTTGAAACTTTGAACGGCTTTTTCTTGATGATTGATGGGCTGATTTACACAAGTCGTATACTGTTGGAAAGGCAAACAAAATGTTTAAAAACATAAAGTATATGTTAATTAGTTTGACCGTTTTTGAGAATTAGGCTCATAAAAAAAACGGTTTTTTTTGCTCATATCTCGAAAACGCTTCTTCGGAAAAATAAATGAGTGCCATTTTCGTCAAAATTAGTCTAGAAAATACTTTTTTTTGGAGGTACTTTTTTTGTGTAAACTAGTGTTATTGGTCGAAGTCATAGCCCTCGGAATGTGACCCCGAACAAGTTTTATCACGAAATTGTCAACAGTCCAGCGCACTAACCATTATCCCAAGGGGTACTACATATTCACCGTACACCAACTGAAAATTGTATATGCTGAGGAACTGAAAGTAGTTCCTTATTAAGGGTATGTCCCGCTTTTTTTTTTTATTTGTTCAAAGAAAATGTAGATACAAAACTATGAAAAATTAAGGAAATTTACATAGTGGTATGAATGCTCTACTGGATAAGACTTCATAATTATAAAAGATAACGAAGTCAAATCAACTTTTATACAAAGCCAATAAATATGTACAATTACTTTAAGTCAAAAAATATAATTTTGTTTCTAATATCTTGCGCCTTTCCTTAGGAAATGGACAGTTTTGTTTTTTAATACTTATAAAAAAAATTTTATGAAAGATCAAAGGGCACGGTAGTGCCCAGCCAAGTTCTGGCACTACACCCTTTTTACAGGAACAAACTCAGGCGATTTTTGACCCCCCCCTATCGTCAGTACCAATGAAGTCAAAAACCTAAAATTCCGAATATATGTTAAGATAGTCAGGCACAGGCGCCTCACCAAATCTCAATTTTCTAGCATAAGGGGTTCCTGTGATATAAAGCCTCAAAAATCACAAAAATTGTAACTGACTGACTGACTGACTGACCGACAGATCACCAAACTTATGGAGCACTTCCCGACATCGTAGATTCTTGTAATTCTGCACAACGGTAGGTCTTGTCATGCAAGCAGAGGAAAAAATTTGAAGTTTGGTGAACCGGTAGGGCTTAAATTGCATATAACAGAACAACAATAAACACTGAGGCTTTCCATTCAGGGGCGTGGTATCCGCCCACTTTATCCGAATTTGTGTAAGTTGAATGGAGCACTTCCTACAGCTGTAAAACGATGAAATTTAATAAAGTGGCAGGGCTTGAATTGCATACTAAGAAATAAATATAAAATTTGACGTTTTCTATCCAGGGGCGTGGTATCCGCCCACTTTCTCAGAACTGAAATAAATTATATATGGCATACTTCCGATTGCAGTAGAACAATGAAATTTGGTAGAACGGTAGGGCTCAAATTGCATTAAAGGGACCAAAAATAAAAATTAAGGTTTTCCATTCAGGGGGCGTGGTCGGTAAAGTTTAATGTACATTCAAAGCGAAAAATAGAAAATCTAAGATTTTTCATTCGAAGTGTCTTTATTGTCATTTTGAAACTATACATGCATTTTGAAAATTCAAGACATTTCTTAGAACTAGAGTGGTCGATTTGATACTATATGTTATTTTAACATGAATGAAAAAAGAAAACATTTGCATACCTGAAAAAACTATAAGCTTACATAAAAAAAATCTTAACTGTGATGTGAACTATAATCATGCCACTAATTGGTGGGCTACATTCATTTAAATCAAATGCACGACTGGGTCGCACGAACTTGCTCCTATGTAATAGACTATGAATTTTAAAAACGAATGTTATTAGAGAAAACTGTTCATAAGGATAAAATTAATTTTTAAGTTCTTTTAGTAGCAAGAGACAAAAACAGAATGCTATCCAAATATGAATTTATGCCAGAACAAAAATTATAAGTCGTTGTAGTGGTTTCTTAAAAAAAAGCTTTTATATACAAACTTTTTAAAAGCTTTTTAAGAAAAAACTTTAGTACGCCAATTTTAAGTTTTTATTATTGTTCGAATAAAAATTAAATTTCCAAAAAAAAATATTGAGCCGTTTCTAAGATATCGAATTTTCAAAAAAAGAAAAAATAGATTTTTTTTTTCAAAAATTAAAAAAAATATTTGTTTTAAGGTTTTGAAATGCAATGTGTTTAAGACTTTTTAGAGGCTTTCCTATACAAATTTTCACTAAGATCCGTCGTGTGGATATTGATAAATTCAAAATTCGAAAAAATGGTTCTATGGTAGCTACAAGCTGTAATATCTTAATTTCAAATTTTTTTTACTAAATTAAAGATCGTAAAAATTAATTGAAAGAAAAAAAATTCATCAAAATTCTGGGCGCCG
Source organism: Chrysotoxum bicinctum (assembly GCA_911387755.1). Taxonomy (NCBI): domain Eukaryota; kingdom Metazoa; phylum Arthropoda; class Insecta; order Diptera; family Syrphidae; genus Chrysotoxum; species Chrysotoxum bicinctum. The sequence goes on from OU426988.1 coordinate 104,987,865, forward strand.
TTTTCGAGAAAAATACGATTTTTGAAAACCATTTTTTTCAATTTTTTTAGCATTTGTATGGTAGGTACGAGTACCTTTATTTTTAGGTAAAATAAATTTTTTTTTATCACATCTTGGAGATTATATTGAAAAAAACTTTTATTTATCAAGTTTAAAAAAAAAATCTAGCATGGGGTTTTCGAAATATTGAGTTTTTGAACCCATCAAATTTTAGTCAGAAATCATTAAATAATAAAATTTCTCTATTACATTGTAGCTGTTTCAATATTATTCCACTTTAAATATTCGCTATTAAACCTTCATGAAGTAAGAACTTGGCGTACTTTTAGATCTCACTACTTTTCACGGTTGACTTGTTACACAAAGGTTTTTGTATAGAAGAACTTGCCTCTTTTTTTAACATTTATGTTTTTGGTCTGATTTATATACCCTGAAATGAATTCCATTTTTAAAAATAAAATCAAACTCCTCTAAAGTGCATTAAAATTCAATACGATGAACAATTCAATTCAATTTTGTTTTATTGAACATACTATTTACAATTTGGCTTACAACTAATAAGATACTACATACGAGTATGTATGAAAATTTACATTTGTAGGCTCATAGGGGGCCTAACTATATATATATATAATTATTTTTATATAAAATTTACATTACGAAAAAAATTTAAATTTAAAATGTCGGTTGACTGTATTGTCCTCAGGTTGTCAGTGGTGATTTTTGTGGGTTGTGGGCAGGGATGGCGTTTTAGCCGCGGTGGTAGGCTGACCCAATGTCAGCGTAGAACGAGACTACTTTCTCGTTGTCCATGATTACGTTGTCATCCAGAGTTTCCATCACACTGAGGTACCTCGGCTCGGGATGTCGTTGTTCTGTGGTCATCCTTCTCATAAGCTGATTCGGGTGGTCGATGATGTTCCCCATTAATTTCTTCGTTGAATAAACTAGATATTTGTCCAGTGGAAATAAGTTCGCTTATGTGTAGAGATGCTCGTCCCTGTATTGTTTCTGTCGTTGACGGTCGAAGTAGAGTCCAGTGCAGATCCTCAATATCTTCCTTTCGAATAGTTGAAGTTACTTCATAGCTGTCTTCGAGATGGAAAACCAGACTGGGAAGGAATAGCTGATCACAGGTCGCAGGAGCTGCTTGTAGATTAATATCTTTGTCGGTTGGCTAAGACCTGATCTTCTTTTTAGCAACGGGGCAAACGGCTCAAGGCCCAGCTGGCCTTTTTCAGAACATTTCTTGAGTGCAGGTTAAACCTTAGCAACTCGTTGAAGTGCACTCCCAGGTACTTGACATTTGGCTTTGTCACTATGGAGGATCGGTCAGGAAGTTTCAAAAATCTACCACGTGGCACTCATGTATACGAATTTAAAATTTTGTAAAACACTTTTTAGTACTTCAATTAAAAATTCAAATTCTAAAATTCTTTTTTTTTTAAGTTTCGATATGCAATGTTTCTTAAACTTTTTGAACGCTTCTGTATAAAAAAATTCGTTAAAATTCAATATGATAAAGCTCACAATGAGAAAGTAAATAAAATGCACGACTGGATCGCACGAACTTGCTCTTATGTAAAAGTACTTTGGAATTTAAGATACATTTTATAAATATAAAACATGGATTTAATAAGATAATAATGTTCAAATGCATAAAATTGCCGTCTGGTTTTCGGAAAAGTATGAATTTATGCAAATAAACCTTAAAAAATCGTTTTATTATTAAATAAGTTTTTTATATAAGAAATTTCTCTAAAATTTTTCAAGAAAAAAATGTGGGATGCGAATTTTAAGTACTTAATAATATTGGTTTTAGGAAATAGTTTCAAAAAATAATCGTTCATAGGTTTTGAAGATATTGACTTAAAACTTTTTTTTTTTTTTTTTAAAAACGCAATAAATATTTTTTCGAATACTTTTATATACAATATTATTTTAAACTTAAGGGGACTCCTGCTAAAAATTTTGGATTAAGATCCTTAGAGCCGTTAATGAGAAAGTCGAAAATCAGAAAAACGGGTCTATGGCAGGTACCCCTAATAACATTTTGCCCCAAATTTTTTTTTTGACCAAAATGTAGTCCATGTCCATAATATAACACTTAATTTTTTTATCAAAATCGTTAGAGCCGTTTTCGAGATAAATAAGATTTTGCATTACGGGTGTATGGGGGGTACCCTTAGTTTTGGAGCTAAAAAAAAAATTTCAATTTCTCCTCTAGGGAATCACCGAAGACTCTTAACTACCGAGATTGAAAGAAATAGGTCCAGTGGTTTAGGCTGTAGTGAGAGGTACAGACATACAGACACACTGAAACATGTTTTTTGTGTACTAAATTTTCCTTAAAATTTTTATAAAAAAATTGATATGCAAATTATTAGTATTTAATAAAATACATTTTAAAACGTAATTTACAAATTTAATCGTGTATTATTTTTCAAGATATTGAATTTTCAAAAAAAAAATTGTATTATTTTTTTAAAAATCGAAAAACTATTTTTTCGAAAAAATTTTTAGTTTATATTTTTTCAAATGCAAAGCAGCTCCTGCATAAAAATTTTGGTTCAAATCGTTAGAGCCGTTGGTAAGAAATTCGAAAATCAAAAAAACCGTTCTATGACAGGTACCCCTAATAACATTTCCCCCCAAATTTTTTTTCACCAAAATATAGTCCATGTCCATAATATCACACTTAATTTTTTTTATCAAAATCGTTAGAGCCGTTTTCGAGACAAATAAGATTTTGTATTACGGGTGTATGGGGGGTGCCCTTAGTTTTGGAGCTAAAAAAAAAATTTCAATTTCTCCTCTAGGGAATCACCGAAGACCCTTAACTACCAAGTTTGAAGAAAATATCTCCGGTAGTTTAGGCTGTAGTTCGAGGTACAGATATACAGACATACAGACAGACAGACGGAATTGTCGGACCCACTTTTTTCGCCTTCGCTATCATCGTAATGTCAACTTTGATCAAAATCTCGAGTTCGATTTTTTTTCCAAATGCAGAACTTTAAGTGAAAGTTTAGTAGAACTCATCTCTTTATTTCCAAATCTTGTGCTAAACATAAGCATTGAGGATCGGGAATTTGAGTGAAGGGCTCTACTGAATTTTACAGATTTGTCTAGAGAGCTCGAACTAGAATGATTCTGGTGTGATGTATTTTCAGCCAGAAATGGTTTGGAAGATCGTTTCCTTACTATAACAACATTTTTATAGGATCCTTACTTGTTTTGCCACACAGTAGTGCTAATTTTGAGCGAGTTTTTTTCAAACGTAAATTTGATAAAAACAAAAACTAGAAATAAATTCCTTAAATGTGACTACTGTAAGCGGTATCCTTTCAGACAAGTCGTTGTTGTACAGGTACCAGATACATGAATAGAAACTACATATATTCAAATTTATTAAAACGATACAAGAAGACTTAAATTTTTAAAATGTGGTATGTACGAGTATATACATTAATATTTTTGTTTAATTACATACATTTAAGCTTTATTTTTAAGATCGCCAGACTAATACATTATTTTTGACATGTGCAATTTAAACATAATTTTGCTTATTATTTAAATGTTCCAACGTATGAACATAAAATATAAAACTCATTAATATTATAAGATTTAAATCCAAAATATAAAAAATTCAATAATATTGTTTTCGTAGGTATAGTTCTTTGTTAATTGTGAATTTGATGAAAAAAAAACTTATATTTTTCAAAAAAAAAAAAATTTCAATGAGTGCGCTAATTTCTGCGCCACCACCAGGCTAGCGTTCGCAACACAAAATCACGCTCCATGATAATACTATATTATATATATATTATATATTATATATATTATATATATATTATGTTATATACATATATACAAAGCTTACAGTACTATCAAGAAGACGAAAGATTGTGGCGACATTTAAAGTATAGGGAAAGTACTTGATAGATTTGTCTCTGCTAAATTTATTCTCTTTTTTACTACTTGTTTTGCATCTTATCCTACTCTCCACTGTAAAGTCTAGCGCTAATTTTACTTTTTTAGATTGTATTAAATCTTGTTCAACATGGTATGCATAAATGATAAATTGAGATTTTTTTAACAACAAATTATCCGCAGCGTACCAAAGAAAGTGGTTTATTGAACAAACGAATAACAAGAAACCACAAGAAACCTAGAAGAAAAACAAACAACGGCAATCGGAAGAGAAAAAATTCAATTGCGGAATTAGGTTGAATATGGTTCTGAAGATGGGAGCTTACAAAACAAAAATGCACTTAAAATACCTACCAGAACTGAAACACTGGTAGCAATACGAGCTCTTTAAATAAATTTAATTTTGAAACACTGGTACTGGTACCATGATAATTGAAACATTGTGATACTGTGACTGGAACTACAATAACTTTTAGTCCGATTCAAATGTACATATACCTACATTAAATTGGTGTATTGATCTAATTTAGTTTTATTATGTTCATCAAAGTAAAACGAATGGAAAATGTACGAGTATGTATGCACAAGATGTTTTGTTTTCAATTAGCACTATTGTTAAATTACTTACAAAACCTTGAAGAAAACCTTGATAAAATGAACTTGTTAACTTCGAAATTTTTCACTTAATTGTATTTTTTTTTTTTGATAATATAAATTCAATAAATGTTTTGTATGAAGTCTCAATTGTGATGCCAGCTTAAGTTTTAAAAAAATTACTTTTTATAAAAATAAAGAAGTTAGAAAACGAAAAATATACAAAAAATATTCGCCAATAAAATGAGTTGAACATCTACAAAGTAAACTCTATTGAAAATCTATATTAATATTATTTAAGTCCAAGCAATAAAAGAAATCATAGCAGGTGAATGGTGAAATAAGAGATGCTGCATTCATATTCCTACCCATCAGTGAGGCCCCCTGCTACAATTGTAGCGTTCTCGGTACATTTTCCATCCTAAAAAGACTCTACGTAGAATTGGGAAATATTCACAATCATACGAAAAACACTAATCTAACAAACTTGATATTCAACATTGTATTAAGGCCTTAAATTCGCGTGCATCATGTTTTGTGCAAACGTGAGGCAACCAATATAAAATCTATGTATACATAATGTGAATACTATATAAATGGTTCAACGGAACATGTAATTTTAAAAATGATAAAAGCTGGATAGTTAGGCATATATTTTTTATTCCATTTGATCTTGTCCCTTTGATTCCTGTTTTTCCATGTCTATAACAATATTATTTGCAGAAAATACTCCAAGAGTTGTTTCTTTGATTTAAATTATAGAGGCCACAAGTATGCAACAAAAGCCTAACAAAACAGTAGAGGCCACAATTGCGTATTCGATGAGAAACACTAAAACATGCTTAAGAAAAGATTTAGAAGAATTAAATACCAAAATTAGTATTCTCTCACAATAAATCAACCAACTAATGAACGAGATCATATACTTAAAGATCAACTAAAAAATGACATGCAAAGTGTTAAGAAAAGGGGTTTATTTAAAACTTTATAACTAAAATAGTTATAATAAAAAAACAAAGCTCATTGAACTAGATAGAATTCAGGTAAAGAATAGGTAAGAAATTTGATTCCGAAGATGGCAACTTACAATATAAAAATGTCTTTCAAATAACTATCAGAACTTTATCACAGGTTTGTTTTTGATAATATAAATTCCATAAATATTTGTTGTTAAGTTATCATTTATGCTGCTATACTCTGTTCAATTTATATTTGCAGTACAGGGAAGATAGGATATTTGCCTTTCAGTCTGACCATTATGGATTTCAATAAGCTGTCTTTAATTTAAAGCTCTTACAGAATTGCCGTAGGACTGTAGGAGCATTAAAAATTGCCCGCAAATCTCAGAAAAATATTTGCTACTAAAAGCTTAAATCCTGAAAGTTACATAGCACAAACCAAAAAAAATGCTATATGAATTTCTATCAACTCGGCAATGGTAACTCTGATTCAGTATTTTTTTTTAATAAACACAATAAGGGTTGGTTGCAAATTGGTGATCAGTCTCCTTTCCTTTCACACATGGAGCAGATAGGTCATAATGGGCTCTACGTGAGCTCAAAGAATATTACACAAACAATTTTAATGTAACTCAGTGATTCTCTTTCTTATTTCAGTGGCCATTTTTTAAGTTAAGGTGCCGTGCAAACAGCAGCAGGCACCAGTGTTTCTGAAAAAGCTCTCCCATAAGGCCTGTACTGCAAATATAAATTGAACAGAGTATAGTTAAGACACCTGGGGCCTGTAACACAAAGCTACAAGCACAGATAATTATATACAGATGTCGCATGCCCATAGAAAAAACTGACATATGAAAATGAAAATCTTCATTCGAAAGAGCTTTTAAAAAAGCTGTTTTCAATTAATTATATTAAGATATTTGAGAAGTGCTTTTTCTCTTTAAAATGTGTGCTCTCTGAATTAAAGAAAAAAAACCTATTTCGTCTGTTGCTCTTGCGTATTCAACTCTGCATTTGTTCTGTATTCTTCGTTTTTTTTTAATACCGCCAGACCATTTTTTTTCAATAGATTTGTTATGAACACAAGAACAGAAGATACATACCTACATTTTTCATAGAGGAATCTTTGCAAGAAAAAATGGTATTTTGTGTGTTTATCTGGGAATCTAAGGCAATTTGGTTCATTAAAAGGACACTTACTAAGATATTTTGTTGCATTTAGAAGCAAATTAGGAACTTATGTAGGTATGTATGTCAAAGCCTTTGGATGGATTTGTGAAATAATATTATTCTCTATCTTTTTAAGGTATATTTGTTCTTTGCATTCCCATACAAATTATTCCAATTTCGTTGCTCAATTTTGTCTATCAGAGCCAAAAACAGATACCTACAATATTGTTTGTTACTCCTAGTCCTAGTTCATACATACGTAGATAATTAATGTATGTGCGTATTTTGCGTTCAGGTTCATGAGGTTATGATGACACCTGCAGGCAGGAAGGTAGGTTTTAATTGATTTGATGCGATCTTTTGATGATGGCGAGAATAGTGTGGTTGACTTTTTTGTGTTTGATAAAAATAAAAACAATCTGAAAAAAATAATTAAACTAAAACTTCAATTTGAAATAGGGCGACAAAGAAGAAGAAAATAAAATCCTAAGAAATTGTGGATACAGAATTTTTTACGGGTTAGGTATTTATTTTAAATCTACAAATAAAATTATCATTTTCCATAATTTTCGAAGTGTTTATAGGTATGATAGGTTTTATTTTTTCATGAAAAAACGCAACCAGAAGAATAACTGTAGGTATCTACGAGAATACACATTGTACAGACGTATGTATGTATAGGTAGTACCTATGTATATAGGTACAATTTTTCAAAAACATATGCCCAGGAATTCATTGCGTTTGTGAAAATTTATTAAAAGGTGACAATTTTCCAGTTATTAATTAGATACAAACATACCTTTATTGTAGCAGAAGTTAATTTATAAATGTTACGAATTGTCAAATGAAACAATTTATAGGTTAATACAATCTACCTACTACGATTTTCAAAATCATTTCATTTCAGCATAAATAAGAAAACGTACCTAGTATGTACCTACATACGAAGGTACATGAGAACGGTTTTTCTGTTTTCTATTTTTTTGTTTGTAAGTGAAAAAATAATGATAGTTTTAATGAAGAAAGAATCAGTATTTTTTTAGCTTTTGAATAGGTATTTTCTGCTCTTAGCCTATTCCATTTAAAATATATTAAATATATTAATGCAAAATCTTAAGGGTTTTAGACATTTTAGTAAGTTACTAAGTTAAAAAGAGGATTTCTTTAAACGATTTTATCATCTTACTATCTCTTAACATTTTACTTAAGTTAAAATAACAAACTGTTTATTTTAACTTTTAGTAATTTACTAAATTAATATGAAATCTGTCATTTTCCTCAAACAAAATCTCTAGGTAATTTTAGAAGAGTTAAATTGTGTTTTTTTATTTCGATTCGTGAGTAAATTGTTTTTAAAAGTAAATAAAATATTATAAAATGTTTTCGGAAAACGAAGATTTTGATATACATATGTGTATGTATGTATGTATATGATTGAAGACCCAGCTTTATGGAGAATTTTGCTCTAGAAATAGGTTTGACAAGATAGCAGATCGGCTTTTAGTTGAAAAACTTAAAGATCGAAGATCGAATTATAAGCCGTAGGCTTCCGAGTGCACCCGAATTTCAAGTACCTACTATGTATTTACATTACACTTTCTTGGAAGAAGACTGGAATTGTCCAATCCAAAGTGGCGAAATAATAAGAAAAAACATTTCGAAAAAAGTTGTCAAAAATAAACAAATAACAAAATAAATTTAAGGTTGTCCTTTTGACTTTTGAGTTTCCGACATTTCAAACTATTAGGTCCGTTCCCCAGATTTAGTTTAGTTTGGTTTGTTAATTTTAACGAACTGTCATGATTTGAATGTGTTCAAATGCACCGTTTTTGATAAAAGGGAATTAGTCTGTTACTAGTTAATAAAACGAAAAAAAAGGTTTACAAATTTCGAAGAGTTAGTAAATTACTAAAATTTTAACAAATTGCTAACTACTAAAATGCTAAGCCCTTAACAAAATGTTGTTTAAAATGTTGCTCCTATGTTTCTACCATCACGTGTGAACGTTTGTTTCCTATTGATAAATCATATAATCAATTTATTTATCTAATAAAATTGTATGTTGCGCTTGCATAGGTATTCATTCAACTTAATGTTGTGACAATTTGTGTAAAAGCTAAAATAATTCTCTTCTAATAGCAACTGATTCATTTATTGTCTGTACCGCGATTCCGACAATAATTTTTTTTGAAAATCTGTATATACGTGCCAGTTTGTAAGCTTTGGGCATATTTTTTTTTTATTTTTTCATTGTTGAAGATAAATTCGATTACCTTTCAGCTAAAAATTCCATCAGGTGGTTCTTAAAACAAAAACAAACTTTAATCAACGAAGGTACATATATGAAATACTAATAATATGTGCGTTTAGCCCAGGTACGATAGAGGGCTCATCAGTCAGATGCTGTCTGCCGTACCCTTCAACATCTTACTGATGAGCCCACTGTCGTAACTGGGCGAAAGCCCAGTACACCGAAATTAAGGACGAACAAAATATTGTCAAAACTCAAACCTGCATACCATAAAAATTGAAAAAAAAAATATATTTTTGAAAAACCTGTCTATACTAAATGTTTGTTTAGTAGGCATAGAATACTTACATAGAATCGAGAGTGTTTACATCCCAATATTTGCAGAAATATAGATCTGTTATACCACCTACTTAATTAAGAAACAAATACTTTTGATAACAAGTAGTATTCGATTAATATGTAAAATTCAATCATATGAAAAAAATCATAAAAAAATATATATTTATCTAGGGTTTAGTTAAAGGTATCTATAAAACTCGTTTGTGAAAATTGTAACTTCTGAAAAGCACAATCAATCATTATTTTGGTGCTATCATTAATTTTTTTTCATTTTATTTGTACAATTATTTCTTCTGTGCCGGCATACCTTCCACATAAAATTAATTATTATATTTCAATAATTATTGGTATGTTATTCTTATTTTAAATTTTCCGATTAGCCGCGTATATAACAGATATTTATCAAGTGCAATATGCAATACTGTAATCACCTCGAACGTTTCCCCGGTATATAAAAAAATTTAAAAGTTCGTATTTCGCTATAAAATAGTTCATAAAAAAAGATTAATATTAAACTAATGTTAATGTATGTGAAAACACATAATAATTGATGATGGTGTTTAAAAAGTGAATAAAAAAAAATAAGTTTAAATTTTCAATGATGAGTTTTAATGAAAACCTACTTAGATTTGTCTGTATGTATGTATAGGTACATATAAAGTCTAAAGTCAAATTATGTATTTTTTTTATCAAGATTTCTGTGTTAGACAAATGCCTTGATTTTTCTGTTAAATACGATACATTAAATTTTGATATATTTAAATAAAAGTGTAGATAAAATTAACACTTTATTATAACATTAAAACCTCTCTGTGTTACTCGTATTTTATTTTAACTTTAGAAAATTCTTTCTTGCTTAGAAACTTGAATGAAGACAATAATTATTTTTATTTATTTTTTATTCGTTCTTCTAATAAAAGCTATGAACGGTTCTAATTTAAGCAATGAAACCGGCCTTTCTTAACGCAGTCGCTTAGCTTGGAGACTTTGTCTAACTTTTTCATAATTTTAAACACTTTAGACAACTCTTCTAACTAATGTGGGTTTTACAACAGAACCTCAGCGATTTTACGTTGAACAACCCTTAATTTGACAGATACATAACTCAAACACAACAACACAAATAAAAAAAATAAAAAGCCAACTTTAAACCAAATAATCGCCGAAAAAAGTACACTTTATATACTACCTCGGTACAGAATTTGATTGTTTATGAATTACTTACATTATTTTAGATGGAAATGTTTTTCCTATGTAGGTGCAAATTCTTTTGGCTACACTCGTAACATCGTAACATAGTCGTATGTTTGCACACATGTATGTACAGATTTGCTGATCGTAGAGCACTTTTGCACGATTGTTTCGAATTTCTTATATGTTATTCAGTAATTGAGTCTATTTACAAAGCACATCTTTTAAAAAATCGATTGGAACAACAGTAAACATTTTTACTTCCATTTGTTTTGCTATGAAATAATCATTGTCAAAATGGATAAAGTACGCTTCTAAAAGACTAGTTTATCTTTTAACTATTTGCTGCTGTTAAAGTTAGACGAGCTCTTTGACGTTAAAGTAGGTATAGTTTATGTCCTTTAAAATTAACAAAAAGTCGGTTCTCGCTTTATATACAGTAATTAGAGCCGACTCCAATTCTAAAAATGATTTAGAGCAGGTTTTAAATATATATAAGGTGGTGTTTTTTTTTTTTCATTTCAGCAAAAATGAATTAGTAATAATATTATTAGTTCTAAGAAAGTCCATGTAGATTTTATAAGAAAAACTAAAAACTCTTGACTGTGGAATTACACTTTAGGAAATTTCATAAAAATGTTATGTACAAAAATTGAAATTCATTCACCCGTGCGCGGTGTGGGCTCTGTGTTGTCAAACTTACAGAAAAATACATGCACATTCTTCATAGAATACCGACCTACTCCATGGATATACACACACAAAGAAACAATAACAACATGACGAACAGGTGTAAAGTATTTAAAAAAAAAAACAAAGATTATAATTAATATTACACAAATGATGGAGATATTAATAGAATATGTTCTATTTATCTAATGCACCTTTTGCCTTTTTTCTGAACAAGAAAAAAGATACCCCAATAGGAAATTGCTTTTTTTGGTAGATATCTACATAATATTCCACATGAAAAACAGGTAGCCGCATTGTCTGCCAGTTTTATCTTTCTCGCGCATAATAAAAAAAAAGTCCTTAAACAGAAGAGAGAATATTACTCATATGTCGTATATTGTTCTCTTTTTAATTCAGAAAAGCTTTCTTACGGCGATTATAACATTCTCTTCTTCTTATGAAACCTTCTTAAAAAAGCTTTTGTCTGCTCGAGATTGTCTGCTCGAGAAAATTTTCGATGACAGAATTTTGTATGGAGGTGAGACATCTGTATATAATTATCTGTGCTACAAGACTACAAGTCAGCAGGCACTTGTAGGATTATGTTAATCTTACTAGTGTAGATTATTTCTGTAACAAAAAAAACTTTACAGTTGTAGCAAACAAATATTTTGTAGGCATTCTGTTTACGAGTGCTCATTGAAAGAAAGATAACGGTACTTTTACACAAAAAAAGTACCTAAAAAACAAGTATTTTCTAGACTAATTTTGGCTCTCTGAACACGAAAATGGCAATCATTTATTTTTCCAGAGAAGCGTTTTCGAGATATGGCCAAAAAACGTGTTTTTCTGCTCCTTCTCCATGTATAAGCCTAATTCTCAAAAACGGTCGAACTAATTAACATATACTTTATATTTTTGAACAGGTATTTTGTTTGTCTTTCCAACAGTATATGACTTGTGTAAATCGGCCCAACAATCATCAAGAAAAAGCCGTTCAAAGTTTCAAAAAACACAATTTTTCACCGTTTTTTGAAAATCGCTTGTTTTAAATCATTCCGTAAGGATAGAAAAAAAATATTTAAAATACTTTTAAGATCTTACGTGGAAGATATTCTTTTTACAAAGCTAAAACGTACAAGATCAGTGAAATCAAATAATAAATGTGCAAGTTATGAAACAATATGTGAAGGCAGACCATTTCAGTTTTTTTCTTTTTTTCATCATTTTTATTGAAAATATGACGTATTGCTTACACTTCTTCTTGTACGTGGCGTTGAATCTTCGCGGAGCTGCATCTAGCAGTAGTCACTCATCATCCCTTGGTCCCAAAAGCCCTCATACCTCTTTTCCATGATTGCAAGGTCCTGGTAGAATCTTTGTTTTTGAAACACTTATCTGCTAAATACTCACCAATAGCATGGGATGATAGCATCATTTTTTCGATCAAATGACGATAGTTTGGAATTCTGTGGTTTTCCAAAAAACCATCAACTACGTATTGAAAAGCATTCCATGCTCTTTTCTCGTATTTTTTTAGACAATTCAAAACTAAACAATTTGTTTATCTTTTGACCAACGAATATACCCGCCTTAATTTTTTCGGTTGAAAGCTTGGGAAACTTTGTTTTCATATACTTATACATTATGTCAATCCTTTGTTTTCGGGATCTTTTGCAAACCCTCAGTTTCACGGTGAGAGTTTAAACTTAAGTTCTGCTGAGTCTGAACTGGAGTTTAAATTTGAAGTTCAACTCGTACGGTTTCACAGTCTTATCTGAACTTCAGTTCATTGAACGTGGTTTAAGTAAATTGTTTTCTCTGAATCAAAGAAAAAACAATCAAGGAAAGTTTGCTTTGTTACAGTTGGCCTGTGATAGAAAAACAAATTTCAATATGAAAAGAAATTCTATTTTCAAATGTTTGAAGGGGTTGTCAACCTGAGGTTTAAACGGCAGAATAGTGTCGTTTAACTCAAACTACAGAATGGACTCTCTTCAGGGACTATGAAACCAAATTTATTGTTGAACTGAAGTTTAAACAAAAAGTGGGGCTTAAACTTCATAATGCCGAGTTTTATGTGCAATGGTGGAAGTATAACGTTTTGTTTTTCAACGAGTGCTTTTTCAGCAACGTTGCTTTTTCCTACTACATGATGTTCACGAAGTGGCCAATTTCGTTAGATGAAATGTTTTTCATCTGCTCTGCTATCCCAAAAACACAGAAAACATCAGCAGTATTTTGTGTAGCCACCCTGCAGGCCAGTACGTGACTACTGCTGGATGCAGCTCCAAGAAGATTCAACGCCACATAAAAGAAGAAGTGATAGCAATACGTCATAATTACAATAAAAATTATGAAAAAAAGAAAAAAACTGAAATGGTCTGCCTTCACGTACTGTTTCATAACTTCCACATTTATTATTCGATTTTATTGATCTTGTGCGTTTTAGCTTTATAAAAAGAATGTCTTCGACGTGAGATCTTAAAAGTATTTTAAATATTTTTTTTTCTTTCCTTACGGAATGATTGAAAACAAGCGATTTTCAAAAAACGGCGAAAAATTGTGTTTTTTGAAATTTTGAACGGCTCACAGTGGCGGAAAATCCCAAAAACGTGGCCAAAACTATTAAAAACAAAAATCTGAATTTTTATTGTTTTTGTATGCCAACTTATTAACAGATAAGTTAAGTACATGATCTGATTAATCCCGTTATTTTTTTGCATTTATTTAGCCAGGCGATGCGACTAAAGTGGGAATATTTTAATAAGCCGCAGTTAAAGATTTTCTTTGTGAGAGAAGGTTGGTTTTCTTGATCTTTTTTTTTTCGCTGTGTAAATTTTTTGTTCATAAAACAATATGGAATCTATTGCTGGTGGTATGTTTAGTAAAATGAATGAAAAACAGTTAAATAATTTCATGTTATATGTTGGTGTATAACATGTTCCAGGAACGCCTTTTGTGACTAAAAAAAAAATGTTGAATTTTGTGTAGTAATGAAAAAGTTTATGTTTCCCGTGAGATCCCGTGATGAAATGTAGCTCTTAATTTACCTTGATATCACCTTTATAAGTTATTAACAAAAAATGTTGCGATATTTTGCGATGTTAAGAGATATTGTAGACGGAATCTGTTGAACACACTGAAAATGCAAGTTCGCCTCAATAAATAGTTTTCGATTTTCTTATTTTTTGATATAGACTCACTATCAAACTTAATTTTTTTATCAAGATATTAGCTAAGTGAGGTTTTAAGAACTTGTTCATCACATGATTCAAAAGAAAAAATTGAGTTTTTGTCAGAAAAAGTTGAAAACTTCACCCACATTCATATGTACATCTGATGAAACAAAGAAAATATTGCCTAAATTTGTAAATGGATATAAGGATCGACGGTTATCTTCATCTAGAAATTACCGAGCTTACCAAAATAAGTTCAAAATCTGGTTGGAGTTCAAAATACCGTTTCCATGCCGAACCCATACAGTAGATGGACGCCGGAGAATTAGCTATGTGGCCCAAATGCAACTTCGATAATAAGGGAAAATTGATTCTTCCACTGAAATAAAAGATGGATGCTTTTCAAATCCATCGCGCGCCGGAAAATACCAAAAACTTATAAAAAATTGGATTGCGAAATAATTCAATTTACTGAAGATGAGACCTTGTCAACATTTGTTCAGGCCAAATTAACAAAGTTTCAATACAATATTATTAGAGATGCAGCTAAAAAACATGGTGCCCATCTATATCCTAGCTATAAAGCGATTACGGAAGCCAAAACAAATTTTTTACAGAAAATTTAAACATAAAAGAGTCACTTGCAGAATCACCACTTCAAAGTTTACTCTTATTTTCAAATGGGGTTGCGATGGAACTTCGGGCATGAGCGTGTTTTTTGTTTATTTAAATTTAAATTCTTGTATTTAATTAATTTAATGTATTTAATTTTAAGCGATTAAGTAATATGTTAAAGCCATTTTAGTAAGTTACTAAGGATTTTGCTAATCTTATGATTTTAATATCTTACTATCTCTTAACATTTTACTAAAGTTAAAATCACAAACTGGCTACTTCAACTTTCTAAAAAACTTTCCACAAAAAAAAAATCTCTTGGCAATTTTATTTTATTTTATTTGTGTTTATTTTATGATTCATTATTGATCTTAAAAGTAAATAAAATAATATAAAATGTTTTCGGAAGACGAAGATTTTGATATACATACACATACTTATGTTTGAAGACTAAGTTTTATGCAGTAAAAAGTTCCTAATGGAACACAAACTATATATCTATGTACACCAATTAATCTCATAGGAGCAATACATGGAATGTCCAGTCCACAATAGGGAAAATGATAAAAAAAAAACATTTCGAAAAAGGTTTTCACAAATAAACAAATAACGAAATAAATAATTGTAGGTTGTCTGTTCCGCAGATTTGGTCTTGTTTGTTTTGTTATTTTCCAAGAACTGTCATGATTTAAACATGTTCAGATGCACCGTTTTTAATAAAAGGGAATTAGAATTTTACTAGTTAGTAAAACGAAAAAAATGGTTTAACATTTTCGAAGAGCTAAGAAATTACTAAAAGTTTAACAAATTGCTAGCTAGTAAGATAAAGCCATTAATAATATAGGTTGTTTAAAAGTTTGCCCCATTGTCGTTATTATTTTTTTTTAAACTAAATATAATCAAAAAATATTCCTCTTGCATTCGTAATAGTTAAATCTGATAAATAAAAGCATTTATTACATTGCAAACACAAAAACATAATTTTGGCCACGTTTTTGGGATTTTCCGCCACTGTGCGGCTTTTTCTTGATGATTGTTGGGCCGATTTATACAAGTCGTATACTGTTGGAAAGACAAACAAAATATCTGTTCAAAAATATAAAGTATATGTTAATTAGTTTGACCGTTTTTAAGAATTAGGCTTATTATACATGGAGAAGGAGCAGAAAAACACGTTTTTTTGCCATATCTCGAAAACGCTTCTTTGGAAAAATAAATGATTGCCATTTTTGTGTTCAGAGAGCCAAAATTAATCTAGAAAATACTTTTTTTTGAGGTACTCGCCAAAAACCGAAAATTTGTAAACTAGTGTAAGCAACGTGAAAGCATTTTAATAAAAATAAAATGCACGACTGGATCGCACGAACTTGCTCTTATGTAAAAGTACTTTGGAATTTAAAAATTATGCATGTGTAAATATAAAACATGGATTTAATGAGATCAAAATGTTCAAATGCATGGGATTGCCGTCTTATTTCCGCAAAAGTATGAATTGATGCAAACAAAGTTTAAAAATCGTTTTATTATTAAAGTAATTTTTATATAACAAATTTCTTTAAAAAATTTCAAGAAACAAATTTTGGATGCCAATTTTCAGTATTTAGTAGTATAGATTTTAGGAAATAATTTCAAAAAATAATCGTTCACACTTTTTAAAGATATTAATTTTTCAAAAAAATAACTTGGAATTTTTTTTGTCAAAAAACCCAAAAAAATGTTTTCAATATTTGTATATACAATATTATTTTAAACTTAGGGGGCTTGTTACACTTTTTCTTCGACGCGAATTGGTATCCGACCTTTTTATTTTGTATTACTAAAATTGTTATTATTATTAATTTCGTTAATAATAATAACAAATTACTCGAACGCGAATAAAAAAAATTAAAACGAAACAACTCGACCCGATCTTACGCGTATTATGATCTCGTTTTGACAGATAGCCAAATCAACAGAAAACGAAGAAGAAAAAAAAATGTAACCCGTAGCTCGTTGATATGAGCTACCACCGCGGCTGCTCAGCTGGGCTGGGTTCAATGGGGGTGGAAGAATTCGCGATAACAAAAAGTAAATTGATTATCAATATAATCAATTTAATAAAACGAAAGAATATTTTTATTACAAGTACAGTGGAATACTTGTAATGAAAAGTGGGCGCCAGGAATTTTTGTTCGAATGAAATTAGTAAAATTCCAAAACTAATTATGGAGTGAATTAAAGAGAGAATAATTTAATTAAATAAAACACCGTTGTTAATATTTCCACTAGGGAACTTCAAAATAAGTTTTATTTGGGAAACCGTGGGCGAACCCTGGATAAAAACCCAAAATTTTTTCGATAAAATAAAATACAAATGAATTCGAAAAGCAAATGAAACGCGTTTAGGACTCTAACGATCAAAACTAAACTATACCCGAATAAACAAATTAAAATTGGTCACGAATAAAAAAAAGAAGAAAGCAAAGGTCCACCGAATATTTTTAAATACACGAAACTGTATTTGGACAAGATGTCCGTATACTTATCTTTTAATTTCTCGATATAAGTTCCTCTAACTTCTCCTGTTTCCTGTCCTCGCTCCTCGAACTACTCCTTTTTATTTTTCAAAATTTTCCTCGATCCTTTTTCTTTTTCAATCTTCTCCTCTTTTCCTCGATTTTGTGCTTCCTTTTTAATTTCCTCGAATCTTTTTCTATTTTTCTACCTTTGAACTGATCGCTTGGTTAGCTCTCTCAAGAGTGAACTTTCCTAGCTAAAATCCTTTTCTTTCCTCCCTCGACCATTCCAGTCACTCACACATGCACACATCCAGCCAATCGTTTTCGCGATCATCGGTCACGGACACCGGCTTCCTGGAAACCTTTTTCGTTTCGCAGAAAACCACCGTTGTTGAATCTCAAACGAAACTTTACTCTCACGCACACATTCACGGATTCAGCAAGTTGTTGGGTGTCTTTCCAAAACTTGCCGAATCTAAATGGTCGAGTTCAGACTATTATTAACTAAATTTCTCGAGAAAAATAAAAAAGAATAAAACCGAGGAAAAGCCCTTTTCTAGGCATTCCCCTAGTTACCATTAAATACTCGCGAGTGTTTCGAAGAGCGAAGTCATTGTTACTAAATAATATTAAGATGACAGAGGAAAGCATAATTTTAACACACGAACTAAATTCAAAGTGGACCTTTTTGAAAAAGACGAATTAATATCTTTAGGAAAAGAATCTATAAGTTACTCTAATCGTTAAAGACCTTTACGCTTACAAATGGGATTTACGTTATTTTAGAAATTAAAATTTAGGACGTTGTGTTGTTTTATTTGTTTATTTGGAGTAGGTAAGAGTCCGCCTGACTCGTTACCTCTTCAGCTCATCCGCTGGCATTCGTTTTGTTCCATGAGACCGCCCGTCTACATGTGAAGTATAATCTCGTAAATCTCGGAACCCTTTCGCTCGAAACCTGTATTTGTCACTTTTGCAAAATGCTGACTTAGTACACCAATGGTTGATGGTACCATGGTTGCCCTCAACCTCGCCAGAATTTTGCAGCAGCAACCAAAGAAAAGAAGGAAAGGAAGGAAACGAAGGCCAGTCATTGTTGCGGTAAATTTTACCGTAACAAATCCCACCCTTACCTCCCCAAGAAATGTGTTTACCTTTTGAAGAAAAGTAAACCATTTCTTAAGGCAAAACTAGGAGGGGTAACAGAAGGTAAACAACACAAACATCGGATTCCATCATTACTGAATATAAACAGTTAATAAGAAATATTAAAAAAAACTTATGGCACGACTATCAAAAAAGTTAAATATTAGTAAGTTTACAAAAAAAAATCAGAAAAGAAAGTAAAAAATAAATTTAGAACAAAAACTAAGGGACTTTTGAATTAAACATCAACGTAAGGTTTTAAATCCTTAACGTGCCACGTACCCCGATCTTTATCTCTATCATCCACTAGCAAGTATGTCCAAGGTGACACACGCTTACTAATCCTAAATGGGCCTACATATTTGGTAGCTAATTTGGCTGCAAAATAAGTTGCTGCATCGGACAGCGCGAAATTCCTCCTCCACACGAGATCGCCAGGTTGATACTGCGTGTCTCTTCTCCTAAGGTTGTAAACTTTTGCGGTCTTTTTACTCGCCGCCTCCAATTTCCTAGCTATATCCTTACGAAGCTTGTCAAACTGCCTACTGATTTCCTCACTGCTTTGATCCGTCTCACTATCCTTAAGTCCTAACTCATGGCCATTAGTTACCATGTTCCTACCGAAATTAGCAAAATATGGAGAGACACCTAACACCTCATGTTGGGAAGTTCGGATCGCACAGGCTACCTTTGCCAGTTGCGAATCCCAACTTCGTTGATTCTCGGAGACGTACGCTCGGAGCGTAGTCTTGATAATTTGATTTATCCGTTCCGCAGGATTCGCCTGCGGATGATAATTCGCCGTAAACCGAAGTTGTGACCCGTACGCATCGCTAAGCGTTTTCAGTTCCTTGCCGCGGAACTGGGGACCGTTGTCACAGACGATCCACTTTGGAACACCGAAGAGGAGGAAAACGTTTTCCTCTAATTCCCGACAAACCGCTTTAGCCGTTGCGGACCGTAACGCGAACAACAGGGGAAATTTAGTGAAATAATCGACGACCGTTAAAATGTACACAAAACCGCGCGACGACTTCGGTAATGGACCCACCAAGTCCACGCAAATCATTTCCCACGGTTGGGAATTCCCTACTCTTTCTGTCATAAGACCAGCTGGTTTCTCGTTAATTGGTTTCACTTTTTGGCAAATCTTACAATTCCTAACGTATTTGGTAACATCTCCTCTCATTTTGGGCCAGTAAAACTTTTCTGCTACCCTAGCAAAGGTTTTCTTTACACCCATGTGTCCTGCTAATGGACTATCATGGCACTCGTTCAAAATACTCGTCCTATCCTTTTTCCCTATCACTAATTTCCAACCCTCGCTCTCCTCATGAACCACGACATGATTCACCCTAACGTGCTTATAAAGCCGCCCATCTTCTACTCTCCAAGATGGGTATCCTAATGGGTTCTTTTCTACTAATGATTTCATTTTCATCATCCACGGGTCCGAATCCGCTACTGAAACTCCAGCCAACTCTGGAACTCCACGCGATAACATATCGGGGACGACATGTTCTTTACCCTTTCTGTGGATGATTTTGAAATCGAATTGTTGGAGCCGAATGGCCCAACGAGCTAATCTACCCTGCGGATCCTTAAGGTTACTCAGCCAGACCAATGAGTGATGATCAGTCACGACAGTAAATCGAACCCCCTCGACATATGGTCGCAACTTCTCAATCGCCCAAAGAACAGCCAAGCATTCCTTTTCGGTCGTAGAGTAGTTCCTTTCATTCCTATTCAATGACCGACTAATATAACATATAGCTTTTTCCCCATCTTCAAATTCTTGCGAAAGTACGGCGCCGATACCATAATCGGACGCGTCTGTTTGAACAACAAACGGCCGAGAAAAATCCGGACACGTCAGTATCGGTGCCGTCACCAAACACTCTTTGGCTTTCCTAAAACTCTCCTCACATTCTTTTGTCCACTCAAATTTCTTACCTTTCTTTAAGAGATCGGTAAGAGGCCTAACTAAAATAGCAAAATTTGGCACGAAACGTCGATACCAAGAAATAGTCCCTACAAAACTCCTAATTTCCTTCACATTTTTCGGTGCAGGAATCCTCAACATGCTTTCCACTTTTTCAGGGTCGACGTGAAGTCCATTTCTATCTACCACATAACCTAGAAATTTCAAAGAAGGCCTACAGAAGTTACATTTTTCCCTACCTACTTTAAGTCCTGCTTCCCTTAATCTTTTAAAAACTTCTTTGAGAATTTCTATGTGTTTTTCGAAAGAATCGGTGACGATGATAATGTCATCCAAGTACACAAAGACGAAAGGTTCTAGATCGGGTCCTAAAACGTCGTCAATGAACCGCTGCCACGTTGCCGGGGAATTGTGCAAACCAAAGGGCATTCTCAAAAATTGGAAGAGCCCCCTTCCCGGTACGGTAAAGGCTGTGTACTTGCGCGATTCCTTCTCCATGGGTATCTGCCAGTATGCAGATTTAATGTCAAGCGATGACAAAAACTTCGCGTTTCGAAGCTTGTCTAAAATTGACGAAATAAAGGGGAGTGGATAAGCATCCCTATCAGTTACTTCATTTAACTTCCTATAATCTACGCAGAACCGAAAACTACCATCTTTCTTCTTTACTAAAAGAATAGGAGATGCCCAAGGACTCTTGGATTTTTCGATCACTCCAGATTCTAACATCTCTTGGAGTTCCTGATCGATGTGTTTTTGGATCGCAGGTGACACTGGGTAGTATCGCTGCTTTATCGGTTCTGCGGACGTCCTAATTTTGTGCTCAACTAAGTTGGTACACCCTAAACCGTCGGTCATTGATTTAAAAAGTTCTTCTAAAACTAATTCTAATCTCCTATTCTCAGAATCGTTCAGATCCGATTTTTCCCTAATTGCTACCTTGTCTGTTATCGACGCCACCATCTCTTGGCTCGAAAATTTCCACATACCTGATCTCAAATCCGGGACTATGCCCGATAGTGCCCAAAAATCGGCACCTAAGATCAAAAGGTGTGGGAGATTTGGTATAACCAGACATTCTAACAGAATGGATTTGCTCTCGACCTCTATAGGTAAAAAGACAGATCCTGCTACTCCTACTCCCGCCCCATCTGCTAACACTACTGACCCAACACTACATTTCTCTAATTTTAAACCTAACTCCTTTAAAATGTTCCACCCATCTCCTCCTACGATGGTGCGTGAAGCACCTGAATCAAGCAATCCTAAAAACTTGATTCCATAAACTCGTACTCCTAAATATGGCCTACTATCCCTACCATTTGCCGCTAAAGTGAAACTCAATCTAACTCGATTAACCAGTTGGTCGCCAGCAGACGACCTAACTAACGCCGACGGGTCTCTCGCCCTGCTGATACAAGAGCCCGTTCCCCATTTCCCGAACACCGCCTACAATCCCTACGAAAAACGCCTACCGCTCCACAACCAAAACATCTTTTCTGAACTGAGCAGTTATGTGCGAAATGCCCTTCTCTGTTACAGTTGTAACACCTAACTACCTGCCTAAACGGATTATTCGGAGCCGAACTAACAACCGCCACTCGGTTTTGCCCCGACGTACTCGGCCTATACCCACACTCCGGTTCTAACAAATTCCTACCTCTAGAAGGGGGAGTGAAAGTATCCACGTTCACTTTCAACGTATCTAATTCCCTACCTAACACTGCGAGTTCCTTAACCGTCCGTGGTTTGGCACTCGAGATCTGTAATTGGAAGAAAGGGTCTACATTTTTCCTTAAGATAGAAAGCATTCTTCCCTCTGACAAAGGTTCCGACAATCTGCGAAACAATGTCCTCATCGTGGCCAAGTAAGCTCCAAAGGTTTCATCCTTGCCCTGCGAACGACGATTGATTTCCTCCAACAGAAGATCATCGTAATTCGCAGGTAAGAACTCTGCCTTCAGTTCCTTAATGAACTCTTGCCAATTCAAAATATCTTCCCTGACCGTCCTAAACCACATAAGCGCCCTACCAGATAAAAGCTCCGAAGCGGATTTAAAAAGATAGGTTTCTGGAACATCGTTAGCCAACCGAAGTTCCTCCACCCTCTCCAAGAAAGAATTTACTGAGGCTCCGTCCGAGTCACCAGTAAATTTGACACCCCACTTTCCTATACGTTCAGGCCACCTTTGTTGAACCGCCAATTGTTCAGGATATGCCTCGACACGTTCTAACCTACGCTCTGGAACATTAACAACTACCTCACCTGCTATAGGACTGCTGTTACCCCGACGTGGTCCAGCTGCAGTCGCTAAAGCAGGCCCTAAAAATTCCCTAGCCGTACAAGAGTCTGATGGGGATCGCGGACTTACAGTTTCTGTCCGACCAACTTGTGCTTTAAGTTGGGTTTCTGCCCTAGCTGGGGTCTTTTTCTTCGGTGACTCGTCTTCTCTATCGCTGATCTCACTTTCACCTGTGAGATCACCTAACAAAAATAAAACCTCATTCCTCAGCGAACTTATCTCCTCTTCTTCATCCTCGGCTTCACACGGTGTCCTACCTAATCTACCTATACACCATTCTATTTTGGTAATTATTTTTATGTACTCCGAAGACTTCGGATTTTTCGGAGCATCCTTTAAAAGAACCCTAATCTCATCTATTTTCGCCTTCACGGCATCCCGATCTTCCTCGAAACAAAAAGGATAAGCAACGCTAATCTCTATCGAGTTCCTCTTAACGAGTAACCTCGACGACCTTAATGCTTTCCGCATTTCCTCTACCGTCCCTACTTTCAAACCCCTGACCTTCATCTCGTAGGCCAGTTCGTCCTGTGCTAAACGCCCTATATTCATGATTTTAATTTACTAAAGAATTTAAAAAGAATAAACAGAAAAATAATTTGTATATTAAAAAAGTAAAAACAAAATTCCTATTAAACCAAATAAAACAAAAAAAACAACGCTCAAAAAAATTTTAACTATTTGTTTAACCAAATGAAAATTAAAAAAAAAATATCGATTTAAAAAAAAAACAACACCTGCGCTTAAAATAAAAAAAATTACAAAACAAAAAAAAATCAGCACGCCACTGTGTATGAAACTTATTGAATTTACTTGCACTCAATCAAAATCAAAAAGCCTAACCCACTCAAAAAAAACTCAATTATACCAAGTCGCACGAGAGATCTCTCAAATTAATATCACACAAGAAAAAAAAACAACATGCCGGTATGGAAAGATTATTCAATGCAAATGAGAATAAATTAAATGAAAATAAAAAAAAACACCAAAAAAAACAACGAATGATGAAAGGGCAAAATAGTAATAATAAAGTAATATTATAAAAAAAAAATTGATAATCAAAAGAAATAAAAACACAAAAAAAATTTTCACAACAAAAACAAATACTTGCGGAAAATCTTCAAACTCTCGTAGGTATGTTGATACTCCTTTGCCTATATATGCACTTGTTTTCTCCACTCGAAACTCGAATTCCTTTTAATTTAACTTTATAACAACCTAATAAAAAGGAAAAAACACTGTTTCAATTATTCAATTATAAAATAATTAAGATTAAACACTTTCGAAGACACAATTACACCAAACAAATCTAATCACGCAAAAAAAAAAACACAATTCTTCCACCGTAGGCCACACACGTTGGGCTCCAATTTGTTACAGGCTCCTGCTGAAAATTTTTGGCTTAGATCGTTAGAACCGTTAATGAGAAAGTTGAAAATAAAAAAAAAAAACGGTGCTATGGCAGATACCGTTAATAACATTTTGTCCCGAAATTTTTTTTGACCAAAATGTAGTCCTTGTGTATAATATCACACCAAATTTTTTTTTATCAAAATCGTAAGAGCCGTTTTCGAGATAAATAAGATTTTGCATTACCGGTGTATGGAGGGTACCGTTAATTTGAGAGCTAAAAAAACATTCAATTTCCTCTAGATAATCACCGAAGACCGTTAAGATAATAATTTCTGTGGCTTAGGCTGTAGATCGAGGTACAGGCATACAGACAGACAGATGGAATTGTCGGACCCACTTTATTCGTCTTTGTTATCATCTTAATGTCAACTTTGATCAAAATCTCGAGTTCGATTTTTTTTCCAACTTCAGAACTTGCCCTATAGTAGCCATAGTGCAATTAAAAAGGATAAAGAATCTGTTCAAAAAAAAATTCCCGTCTTGGTAAAAATCAATGAAAAAACAAACATTCTTTTTGGTGCCTTTTCGGATTGGGATTGTACGAGTATTTTCAATATAATTATGCATGTTCTGTTCCTAGTTCATTCCTAGATCATTTTGCTTAGATTTCATATGTATGTTTTCCATTAGTACTAATTTTTCTATATATATCATTAAATAAATATAAAATAATAATTCAATTAAAGTAAATCTAAGAAAAGTAATAGAATGCATTATTTTGTATCATGTTTAAATTTTTAGTTTACTGAGATTTAAAAATGTTTAACTTTTCAAAACCCTACAAAGTATAGGTTAGGTATTTTAAATTACTTATAAAACTTTTCTTTTATTATGCATGTATATTGTACACAAATTATTACCGAAATAATTAACTATTGAAATATACAAATATGCACTATACACAAAAATATATTCACAAATTGATATTTGATATTGGTTTTTTGGTTAAAAATATCATAACTAATTGGTAAGCCAATTTAAAGTTTTTATTATTGTATGAAAAAAATTAAATTTACAAAAAAAGTATTGAGCCGTTTTCGAGATATTGAATTTTCAAAAAACAAAAATGATTTTTTTTTTTCAAAATTCAAAAAAAATATTTTTCTTAAAGTTTTGAAATGCAATGTTTTTTAAACTTTTAAGAAGCTTCTCTCTTCGCAATTTAATTAAAATCCATTGTGCTGATAATGAGAAATTCAAATTTTAAAAAATCGTTCTATGGTAGGTACAGTCAGTAATATATTGTTTTCAAATTTTTTTTTTATTAAATTACAGATATTAAAAAATAATAGAAATACAAAAAATTAAAGCCAAATTCTTGGAACCGTTTTCGAGAAAAATACGATTTTCGAAAATCATTTTTTAACATTTGTGTGGAGGGTACCGTTATTTTTAAGTAAAATGAATTTATTTTTTTCATATCTTGTAGATTATTTTTCCAAACTTTTATTTATCAAGTTTTGAAAAAATCGAGCATGGAGTTTTCGAAATATTGTGTTTTCAAAAAAAAATTTTGAAAGTTTTCTTAAAAATCCAAAAAAAAAAAATTTGGAAAATTTGAATACACAATAATATTCAAACTGCTGGGAAGCTTTAGCATAAAAAAAAATGATCAAAATCGGTGGTACCGTTTTTGAGAAAATCAAAAACAAAAAAAATGGTCAAAAGGGGGGTACCAAAACACTCATTTTTTGGAAAATTTTAACTAAATTAAAACAAATTTTTGAATTTTTTTTTTAAAAAACGTTGGGACAGTTTTTGAGAAAAAAAAAATATTTATAAAATTTCGAAAAAAAATCGTATGGCAGGTATTGTTATTTTTGCTCTTAAAAAATTAAATCAAAAAAAATCCGGGGGTAAAAAATTAAAACCCATATCTACCAAGTTTGAAGAAAATCAGCCGAGCCGTTTAGCTGTAATCGAACAGACAGACAGACAGATAGACAGAATTGCCAGACCCACTTTTTTCGTCTTCGCTATCATCGTAATGTCAACTTTGATCAAAATCTCGAGTTCAATTTTTTTTAACGAATGATTAACTTGCCTTATAGTATACCTATAAGTCGAAAGTAAAAATTATGGAAATGCTGACTAGTTGAAAATATTGTTTTTTTTTTTTTTGTTTTATTTAAATACATCTTCTACATCCTACAAGTTTTGAATCACCTGTTAGATTTAGTGGATTATTCTACAAGTAAGATTTAGTTTTTTTCAACACTTGTAGCTTTGTTACAGAAAGAGGGAAATCATATAATTTCCCAGTTGTAATGTTCGCTTTTAAAACATGTAGAAAAACACTTGTAGCTTTGTGTTACAGAAATTTGTTACACTTGTAACTATTCACTTGTATTACAAGTACTTGTAGTTTTATGTTACAGGCCCCAGATCATAATCTCATGGCCAGTCGGATACGAACGTATAAGGTAAACTTCATGGCCAGACAAATTACCCCATCGACTACGAATATAATAAGTAACCCGATTCAGGGCCATGCAATTGCTGATAACAGCATATGTATTTAATATTAAGCAAATGTATACAGTTAGAATTCAAACAGTTCAATTTGGACCTTGTTAAAAATAACACACTTGTATATCTGTAAAACCTTAAATAAAATATTTTTTTTTAATTGAAAGAATATACTATACATACATATATAATTCTCAATGGCGCTTGAGCAGGTCCTCCGGCCTCCGTAAAAAAAAGATATACAAATATATTAGATAAAAAACGCACTGGCGTACGAAAAGATCAAGTGAAAAACAGTTAAAAATTGAATTCATTAATGATTCGAATAATTTAAAAAAAAAAAAAACAATTTAAAACAATAGAAAAATAAAATTTCAAAAAAGCATACAAATAAAACCAATAATTATACCTTTCTAATTTGTGAACTTTCTCAAGAATGATATAAAAATGAATTTATAAAACGCAAAAAGAAAACCAACAGTTATAGACTCCTGACAACTATAAATACATTTGAACAACATAAATTGAAGCCGACAGCAACCAGCATATAAATTGAAGCTGCACCAGAAAAATGTACCAATATAACTGGTTATTTGGTTATTGTAAGAAAGATATCGTTTTCAAATTTTCACAAAATGAATTATTTTTTGGTACAAAATTATTTAAAATAAGAATAACATACCTAAAATCAATCAATGAAATAAAAAATAAAAGACAAAAAGTAGAAAAGTAGAAAAGAAACAAAATCTATCAATGAGATAAAAATAAAATGCACGACTGGATCGCACGAACTTACTCTTATGTAAAAGTACTTTGGGATTTAAAATATGTGCATATATTTTATTAATATAAAACATGGATTTAATGAGATAAAAATGTTCAAATGCATAGAATTGCCGTCCAATTTCCGGAAAAGTATAAATTTATACAAGTGCTGAGTTATATAGATTTGAGGAAATGATTTCAAAATATAATCGTTCACAAGTTTTCAAGATATTGATTTTTCAAAAACTAAATTATATTTTTTTTTTAAAGGGGGCTCCTGGTGAAAATTTTTGGTTAAAATCGTTAGAGGCGTTAAGGAGAAAGGCGAAAATAAAAAAAAACGGTTCTATGACGTGTACCGTTATTAACATTTCCCTCCAATTTTTTTTTACCAAAATGTAGTCCATGTTTATAATATCACACCCAATTTTTTTTTATCAAAATCGTATGGGGGGTACCGTTAGTTTTGGAGCTAAAAAAAAAATCAATTTCCTCTCTAGGGAATCACCGAAAATCCTTAACTACCGAAATTGAAGAAAATAGGTCCAATGGGTTAGGCTGTAGGGAGTGGTACAGACATACAGACACACTAAAACATGTGCTTTGTGTTCTAAATTTTCCTTAAATTTTTTATAAAAAAGTTGATATGCAAATTTTTAGTATTTAATAAAATACATTTTAAAACGTTATTTAAAAAATTAACCGTGTATCCTTTTTCAAGATATTGAATTTAAAAAAAAAAAAAATTTGAGTAAGGTCGGATAA
Source organism: Chrysotoxum bicinctum (assembly GCA_911387755.1). Lineage (NCBI taxonomy): Eukaryota > Metazoa > Arthropoda > Insecta > Diptera > Syrphidae > Chrysotoxum > Chrysotoxum bicinctum. Next base: position 105,016,069 of record OU426988.1, read on the forward strand.
TGTGGAGTACCCTAATTTACCCTATACCCTAGTTTTCGGCTATATTTTTTAAACTATAGCTTTTTTTGAAGTATTAAAAAGGCGGTTTCGTTCATTGAAGCATTGGCAATAGCATTTACTAACCCTTGTTTTTAATTTTCCTCAAATGAATTAAATATTTGCAAAAGTTTGACAGTAGTGCAAAACTGACCTTTTGCAAAAGTGGCGGGTAATGTGGGCCCATAGTGCGGGTAATGTGGAGTAGTGCTCCACATTACCAGAAATTGAAATTGGTATAGATTTTTCCTATTTCATGAATGAATTAGATATATTATTATTGAAAATAACATATAACAATTCAATTTCTATTTCAATACATAACTTTTATGTTTTTCTGCATTTACGTATCCATTTAAATAAATACAAATAATATAAAACTCAATAAATATATCTATCATTTATTTCTATATAGTCTCAATAATTTTAATGAAAAAATAAATAAAAATCACATTTCTTTAAATAAATAAACGTTTAACGCTTATTTAACTTCAGTTTACTAAACAATAACGTAAAAAAATACAGTCTTCTTTCACATTACTTAGATATGTTAATTAATATTTAATTAAAACAAACTTAAATCATATAATAAAACGGCAAACATGTTTTTTGTGGTACACTTTTCGCGGCCCACAAAAACCGAAGGGGGCATAAATTACATATTAAACAAAATCATTTTTTGCATAGATGTGCAGAATGCCAAAATTATTTAAATATACTACACAGAAATTGTTTAAGACAATAAATAAAAATTGCAAAAAAAGCCCAGAAAACAGAAACAATTCGAAATGTCAAATCCACTACCGACATCTGTTGCTGAATAGAGCATACATTTACACTATACAGTCATACAGTTTAAGTTTAGTAAAAGTTAGAACCATTTAAACTTTTGCTTTTGTTTGGAAAAATACAGCACATTTTGTTCACTTTTCACTCTTTGAAGTTGAATGTAGTTAAGTCTTAAAACAATCGATTACGAAAATGATCCGATCATTTCAACCAACCGACCATTCGATTATTTTCTTTTCACTGAAATGATTCAATACTGTTCGATTTCGATGATAAGATTGACTTATGGCTTTGATAGCTCTCACAAAATATTCTATTATTAGCCGTGTTTTATTGGTTAGTGAATACACTACATCGCAAAATTTAACATGGAAAACAACAACAAACGATTAGTGAATAAAAATAAACTAGTAATTGAAATGGATAATTTAGTAAAGATGGAGTTTCGGATGTTGAAATGTAGGAGGTGTTTAGGTGGTGTCCGAAAAAATATATGTGGCATACTTGAGGGTGTGTTCGTTGGTATTTATTTTGTTATACTTTGCCTTTACTAATCCAAAGTGTGATCGCTCCGAAATTTATAGAACAAACATTTTTTCAAATGCAAAACTTTAATTCATACCATAATTCCAGCCTTACACTACTGCCACTAATTTTGTCATAAAATATTGAATATTGAAATATTGAATTCGATTGATATGTTTTATCAGTTCACTGGCATTTGTTCAAAAATGTTGTATAACTGCGGCATTATGCTGAATTTATGTAACAACTGGAAAATTTAAAGCTAAACTCTCAGAGTACCTATTTTATTTTTTTAGTATCGTTATAACTTCATATGACTCTTTAACATTTAAAAACGTCAAAATAGGTCTGTTTACTTAGTTTTTTGCACGAACTACTATTGTTTAAAGGTTGCTCAGAATCAATTTATTAAAAGAAATTGCCTTAGGCTAGGTGGTTTTGCAACTGTTTGGTTCAAAAAACTAAAAAGTTTGTTTTTTGACACAAACTAAACGATTGCCTAAAATGAGTTCGCTATTTTGTGTAACATATAATTATATGCACTTGCGCGAACATTCAACCAAATAGTTCATCTGTTTTCCATAAGTATCCAAACAGTGTTGTGCAACTAAAAATTGAATGTGCGCTCCCAGCCTTAAGACGATATTAGTTAAAAAATGTTTAAAATTAGAAAACTACTTTAAAGTTAGGAAATATATAAGAAGTATAATACTACTACCTTAATAAGAGGCTGTTTAAAATTTTGCGCCAATGTCATTTTATTGAGTACTATGTTTTTTTTCTCCAATACTCAGTATATGTATATATGCGATATATTTTCACACTTTTGTAAGTTTTAAATCAAATTTAACAGTGAGAAAAACTCTTAATCAACTTGATCTGCATTTTCATGAATATTTCAACTCCAGCTTAAAAACGAGATACAGATCTTTCGAACACGTCCGTGTAAGTTAATTCTTAATTCCACAAGTAGGAGGGAACAAGGAAGAGTAGGTCAAAGAGTGAATAAAGCGTTTTTTTGGTGCTTGTATTACTGCGCTAGATATAGATCACCAATAAAACGCGCCTATTGTAAGCCATAAATTGCCAAATAACATCGAATGATGGCTACTTTGTAAATGGATTAAAAAGTGTCAAAAAAGTTTTCGGCTGACATTTTGTATGAAATACACTTTGTACTTCATAACTGAATTCGTCCTCTATTCGTCAAGTCTTAAACTGTCAAATTCCATCAAAGGATTAAAAAACGTCTATAAATATCCCAAAAAAAAAAGATATTTTATTTTTTGCTACGGAAAAGAGCAATTTTAGGGCTTTCGGCTGACATTTGGTACGAAATACACTTTGTAAGTCATAACTGAATTCTTCCTCTATTTGTCAAGTCACAAACTGTCAAATTCCATCAAAGGATGGCTAAGATTTCGATGGATTAAAAAACGTCTATAAATATCCAAAAAAAAGGTATTTAATTTGTTGCTCCGGAATAGAGCAATTTTAGGGCTTTCGGTTAACATTTTGTACGAAATACTCTTTGTATACGTCATAACTGAATTCGTCCTCTATTCGTCGAGCCATAAACTGTCAAATTCCATCAGAGGATGGCTACGATGTCGATGGATTAAAAAACGTCAAAAAATCCACATTAAACATACCGGATTCTAATACATCAAATAACATCAGTTCAACCCAACAATTGTTTTTGCGGCCTACAACATCAACAACCAACTCGATCAATCATGTTCTTCAATGCCGAGTTCAACCCAGAAATTCCAGTCCACCGTCCGTTTGGCATTCATAATCCACATTGATTGAATCAGAACAAATGGAATCGAGTAAATCATGGTTAATCGAATCAACTGATATCGAAAATCGAGACTCATTGAAATGATTGAGATTAGGGGGTTCACATGGAAGAACATGGTTGTACAACATTGTTCCATGGGAAAATAACTGTACACACTACTTTGCGTTCACATAGGATACTGATGTTGTCGAACATCATTATTTTTATATCTTAGAAGTGAACGGAAGCAGTATGGCAATACAAATTTTGGCCGCCGTAATTATGAACGATATTCTTGAAGAGGAAGAAAACACGAAACTTGCATTTTCTTCCACTTCTTTATATTTTGTTAGGAGTTTTATTCTTATAAAATTTATTATTTATAAATTTCACTTTTTATTTTCCACAATTCTGGTAAATTTCTTATTATAAAGTTCAAAAAATCTTTTTAAAACTCATTATTTGGTATAGATGCCATGTTTCCGTTGAATGTTTTATGGCCGAGACAATTTACAGAATGAAAAAAAATATCAAAGTTGTCAACATCTGTTCACACAGGTTGGTTGGTTGCATGAACCACCCAGGTTTTCAAAATATTTTGAAAACCATGCAACATTGTTCGGTTTTGCGTTCATATGATAGAACATTGATGGTTATCGAACAATGTTGTACAAGATGTTCTTCCATGTGAACACCCCCATTAAAATAGAAAATCGAGAATCATCTAAATGATTGAGATTGAGATCGATTAAAATGAATGATTTCGATCATCAATACTTTTCGATGATCGGATCAAGAAAATCGAATCGATCCTGATTGACACAGCTCTAATTCAAATCAATAAAACGGCGGTGTTTGTCAAACATTTGAAAAAATGATGAGAGTGAAATTTAAAAAAAAAATTCACATGTATGTAACACAAAATTCACAGGTTGACGTCACTGCAACGACGTGCGTTCGAGTTTATTATATATTTTAGATATTTTTTACTTGCGACTTATAGGTACTATAAGGCAAGTTATGCATTCGGAAAAAAAATCAAACTCGAGATTTTGATCAAAGTTGACATTACGATGATAGCGAAGACTAAACAAGTGGGTCTCGCAATTCTGTCTGTCTGTCTGTCTGTCCGTTCGATTGCAGCTAAACGGCTCGGCCGATTTTCGTCAAACTTGGTATATATGGGTTTTAATTTTTTACCCCCGGATGTTTTTTGATTTGATTTTTTAAGACCAAAAATAACGGTACCTGCCATACGATTTTTTTTCGAAATTTTATAAACATTTTTTTTTCTCAAAAACTGTTCGACAGATTTTAAAAATAAAAACACAAAAAAATTTCATTTAATTAAAGCTAGGTATTTGTTGAAACAAATTTTCAGAAAAATTGTTATTGAGGGTACCCCCCATGGAACCATTTTTTTTGTTTTTGATTTTCTCAAAAACGGTACAGCCGATTTTGATCGTGTTTTTTTTTTGCTGAGGCTCCCCAAAAACTTGAATAGAATTGTGTACTCAAATTTTTTGGATTTTTAAAAAAAACTTCAAATTTTTTTTTTCAAAACTCAATATTTCGAAAACCCCTTGCTAGATTTTTTTTAAACTTGATAAATAAAAGTTTCTTAATAAAATGTATAAGATGTGAGAAAAAAATTTTTATTTTACCTAAAAATAAAGGTACCTACCATACAAATGCTAAAAAATTAAAAAAAATGGTTTTCAAAAATCGTATTTTTCTCGAAACGATGCCTAGAATTTTGATAATTTTTTTTTCTTTTAATTAATTTTTACGATCTTTAATTTAATAAAAAAAAATTAGAAATTAAGATATTACAGCTTGTACCTACCATAGAACCATTTTTTCGAATTTTGAACTTCTCATTATGCACATAACGGATCTTAATGAAAATTTTTATAGAGAAGCTTCTAAAAAGTCTAAAACACATTGGATTTCAAAACTTTAAAATAAATATTTTTTGAATTTTTGAAAAAAAAAATCTATTTTTTCTTTTTTTTTTTTTGAAAATTCGATATCTCAGAAACGGCTCAATATTTTTTTTTTGTAAATTTTATTTTTATTCGAACAATAATAAAAACTTTAAATTAGCGTACCAAAATTTTTCTTAAAAAGCTTTTAAAAAGTTTGTACATAAAAGCTTTTTTTTAAGAAACTACAACAACGACTTATAATTTTTGTTCTTGAATAAATTCATATTTTGATAGCATTATGTTTTTGTCTCTTACTACTAAAAGAATTTAAAAAATAATTTGATCCTTATGAACAGTTTTCTCTAATAACATTTGTTTTTAAAATTCCTAGTCTGTTACATAAGAGCAAGTTCGTGCGACCCAGTCGTGCATTTTATTTTTATTGCCGCGATATGAAATAAAATGCACGACTGGATCGCACGAACTTGCTCTTATGTAAAATTACTTTGGAATTTAAGATACATTTTATAAATATAAAACATTAAATCCATGAGATAATAATGTGCAAATGCATAAAATTGCCGTCTGGTTTCCGGAAAAGTATGAATTTATGCAAATAAAACTTAAAAAATTGTTTTATTATTAAATAAATTTTTTATATAAGAAATTTCTCTAAAATTTTTCATGAAAAAAATGTGGGATGCGAATTTTAAGTATTTAATAATATTGGTTTTAGGAAATAATTTCAAAAAATAATCGTTCATAGGTTTTGAAGATATTGATTTAATTTTTTTTTTTTTTTTTTTTAAACCCAATAAATATTTTTTCGAATATTTTTATATACAATATTATTTTTAACTTAAGGGGACTCCTGCTAAAAATGTTGGGTTAAAATCCTTAGAGCCGTTAATAAGAAAGTCGAAAATAAAAAAAACGGGTCTATGGCAGGTACCCCTAATAACATTTTGCCCCAAAATTTTGTTTGACCAAAATGTAGTCCATGTCCATAATATCACACTTAATTTTTTTTATCAAAATCGTTAGAGCCGTTTTCGAGATAAATAAGATTTTGCATTACTGGTGTATGGGGGGTACCCTTAGTTTTGGAGCTAAAAAAAAAAAATCAATTTTTCCTCTAGGGAATCACCGAAGACTCTTAACTACCGAGATTGAAAGAAATAGGTCCAGTGGTTTAGGCTGTAGTGAGAGGTACAGACATACAGACACACTGAAACATGTTTTTTGTGTACTAAATTTTCCTTAAAATTTTTATAAAAAAATTGATATGCAAATTGTTAGTATTTAATAATATAGATTTTAAAACGTAATTTAAAAATTTAATCGAGTATCGGTTTTCAAGATATTGAATTTTCAAAAAAAAAATTGTATTATTTTTTTAAAAATCAAAAAACTATTTTTTCGAAAAAATTTTTAGTTTATATTTTTTTAAATGCAAAGCAGCTCCTGCATAAAAATTTTGGTTAAAATCGTTAGAGCCGTTAGTGAGAAATTCGAAAATCAAAAAAACCGTTCTATGACAGGTACCCCTAATAACATTTCCCCCCAAAATTTTTTTTCACCAAAATATAGTCCATGTCCATAATATCACACTTAATTTTGTTTATCAAAATCGTTAGAGCCGTTTTCGAGATAAATAAGATTTTGCATTACTGGTGTATGGGGGGTACCCTTAGTTTTGGAGCTAAAAAAAAAAAATCAATTTTTCCTCTAGGGAATCACCGAAGACTCTTAACTACCGAGATTGAAAGAAATAGGTCCAGTGGTTTAGGCTGTAGTGAGAGGTACAGACATACAGACACACTGAAACATGTTTTTTGTGTACTAAATTTTCCTTAAAATTTTTATAAAAAAATTGATATGCAAATTGTTAGTATTTAATAAAATACATTTTAAAACGTAATTTAAAAATTTAATCGTGTATCGGTTTTCAAGATATTGAATTTTCAAAAAAAAAATTGTATTATTTTTTTAAAAATCCAAAAACTATTTTTTCGAAAAAATTTTTAGTTTATATTTTTTTAAATGCAAAGCAGCTCCTGCATAAAAATTTTGGTTAAAATCGTTAGAGCCGTTAGTGAGAAATTCGAAAATCAAAAAAACCGTTCTATGACAGGTACCCCTAATAACATTTCCGCCCAAAATTTTTTTTCACCAAAATATAGTCCATGTCCATAATATCACACTTAATTTTGTTTATCAAAATCGTTAGAGCCGTTTTCGAGATAAATAAGATTTTGCATTACTGGTGTATGGGGGGTACCCTTAGTTTTGGAGCTAAAAAAAAAAATCAATTTTTCCTCTAGGGAATCACCGAAGACCCTTAACTACCGAGATTGAAAGAAATAGGTCCAAGGGTTTAGGCTGTAGTGAGAGGTACAGACATACAGACACACTGAAACATGTTTTTTGTGTACTAAATTTTCCTTAAAATTTTTATAAAAAAAATTGATATGCAAACTGTTAGTATTTAATAAAATACATTTTAAAACGTAATTTAAAAATTTAATCTTGTATCGGTTTTCAAGATATTGAATTTTCAAAAACAAAATTGTATTATTTTTTTTTAAAATCCAAAAACTATTTTTTCGAAAAAATTTTTAGTTTATATTTTTTCAAGTGCAAAGCAGCTCCTGCATACAAATTTTGGTTAAAATCGTTTAAGCCGTTGGTGAGAAATTCGAAAATCAAAAAAACCGTTCTATGACAGGTACCCCTATTAACATTTCCCCCCAAAATTTTTTTTCACCAAAATATAGTCCATGTCCATAATATCAAACTTAATTTTTGTTATCAAAATCGTTAGAGCCGTTTTCGAGATAAATAAGATTTTGCATTACGGGTGTATGGGGGGTACCCTTAGTTTTTGAGCTAAAAAAAAAATTTCAATTTTTCCTCTAGGGAATCACCGAAGACTCTTAACTACCGAGATTGAAAGAAATAGGTCCAGTGGTTTAGGCTGTAGTGAGAGGTACAGACATACAGACACACTGAAACATGTTTTTTGTGTACTAAATTTTCCTTAAAATTTTTATAAAAAAATTGATATGCAAATTGTTAGTATTTAATAATTTAGATTTTAAAACGTAATTTAAAAATTTAATCGTGTATCGGTTTTCAAGATATTGAATTTTCAAAAAAAAAATTGTATTATTTTTTTAAAAATCCAAAAACTATTTTTTCGAAAAAATTTTTAGTTTATATTTTTTCAAATGCAAAGCAGCTCCTGCATAAAAATTTTGGTTAAAATCGTTAGAGCCGTTGGTGAGAAATTCGAAAATCAAAAAAACCGTTCTCTGATAGGTACCCCTAATAACATTTCCCCCCAAAATTTTTTTTCACCAAAATATAGTCCATGTCCATAATATCACACTTAATTTTTTTTATCAAAATCGTTAGAGCCGTTTTCGAGATAAGTAAGATTTTGCATTACGGGTGTATGGGGGGTACCCTTAGTTTTGGAGCTAAAAAAAAAAATTCAATTTTTCCTCTAGGGAATCACCGAAGACCCTTAACTACCAAGTTTGAAGAAAATACCTCCGGTAGTTTAGGCTGTAGTTCGAGGTACAGACATACAAACATAGAGACATACAGACAGACAGACGGAATTGTCGGACCCACTTTTTTCGTCTTCGCTATCATCGTAATGTCAACTTTGATCAAAATCTCGAGTTCAATTTTTTTTCCAAATGCAGAACTTGCCCTATAGCCTATAGTACCTATATCGCAAGTAAAAATGATGAGAGTGAAAGTTTTAGATGTAACACAAAATTCACAGGTTGACGTCACACCGGCGACGTGGGTTCGATTCCAATATTATGGCCATATAGTCCGGGAGCTGGCGACACAAAAAATTGTAAGATTTGCGTACTCATGATTTTATGTTTTTTGTGTAATTTAGGTGCCCGACAAACAAAAAACCGACTGCTGCAGGCTCACCCGTGGTGGGTTGATTTACTGTGAATTTTTCAAGTTGCAAAAAAAAACCGCAAAACTGTCTAAAATGCGTACTCATGAAACCAGTGACATAATATGTTAGTTTAACATTTAAAACGATGAAAAAACTTGTGCTTACACCTGGGGGGTGGTAGAAAGTTGCCAGTTAAGGCAAGTTGGACCCCCTCGTAGTGCACTATAACCTAATTATTTTTTTCCTGGCCTTAAAATCTTTTAAAAAAAAATTTTTTCGATTGAATTTCATAGATAATTAGACAAAGATTACGGGCAAAATAGCACTTTCTTTAAAAAGTCATTTTTTACCCTAAAAAGGGGCAAAACGGGGGAAAAACACTCTTTTAAAAGTTTTTTTTTAATCTCAGAAACTACATGCATTTTGATGAATCTGATAAAGCAATTTAAGATTTCATACAAACATAGACCAAATGATAAAATTATAGAAAAAAAATGGGGGGTACCGGGGTTAAAAAGTACCCTTTTTACACATCTCAAAAAATAAATGTATTTTGAAGACTTTTTTCTTCTGAGATTTTTTTATTCACAAATGCATACATATTTAATCATACCATTGTAAAATAACGGAGGGGCTTTGGGGGGGGGAATACTTTTTCGTTTTTTTGTCATATATCATAACGAAATTCATTTTTAGTAATCCGCTAATGAGGTTTATTCTGTACACAAATTCAAAATCAAACAAATTCAAAACAGAATTAAAAATATGGATAAGAATATTCACAAATCAATATATCTACCTACCTAACATTTTTTCCTAGTATTCGTTCCTATCCGTTTTAATCCTATTTCTAATTAGGTACTAATTACCTAAAATTTCCCTGTCGCGACTTGCAGGTCACCATAATCCCTCAAAGAATAACATACCCCTTTTATTCAGAAGACAAATAATACAAAACGCAATTTTTTATATGTTTTTTTTCTTTTTTAATTTCGTGTTCTTTAAAAATTATAACATTATACTCTCGTCTGAATATCCAAATGTTTCCATTAAACAGGATTAATCTTCTTCATCAGAATCTTCACTTGTGCTGACTTGGGTGTTTCTTGATTCTTCTTCAGCATCAGTTTCCTCACTATCATTTTGGATACTAGAGTCTATAAAATTGAGAAATAATTTATAAAAAAAAGTATAAAATGAAGAACGAGTCATTTTTGTAATTACCTACATCACTGATTTTCGAAAGATCTTCGAATACATTTTCGCTGACTGAAGTTGGTAATTGATCACCTTCAAACCATCGAAAGTCCGGTTTGTTGGATTTTGTAAAAAATGACATTCGGGCTTCATTCACGTCGCTAAGTTGTTTGTAGCCGTACATACATACAGCAAACAAATTTCTCCAAACGTTTGGAATACATCTGTTTCAACATCTGGATAATTTTGTAGTTTTGAGAAGGCTTCGATGAATTGAGAAGAGTTTTGCAAAATTGTGAATGGACGCTTCTTGCCTTTTTTGAAGAAAGCAGGATTAAAAGCACATCCTGTGAAAGCGTGAAAACCTGGAAGAGCTTCACATAAATGTTGACCTAGTGCATCATAGAGTTTTGTCACATTGATGAACCTCTCTGCATTGCCAGCACCAACTTTTAGCCACATTTTTACAATATCTTGCAATGCTGCATATTTCCAAGAGCAATTATTAAAATTTCGGTATAGGAGCAGCGAATGACAACGTTTGAATTTGGTTCCACTTTGCGTGCATGGTAAATCACTTTTGTGTCGGCTTCTTCGTGTGCAATACAAGTGTAACTTCCTTCCTCAGCCCTGACGACAACATCATTAGCCTCTGTCCCATAGTCACCGCCCCAAATGAAAACCATGGATTCTTGAGGTCATTTTAAGTCGAAAAACTTAAGAGGTCATTTTCTCGTTTTCGTCCCGTTTTCGAGTAATAACGGTTTTTATGATTTTTCCCTTAATTGGCTTTATCTTTGCCAAACTACGTCCGATTCGTAAGATTTTTTTTATAACCTGTGATGCTTTTTTTCTCAAAGGCTGAGGTAGCGTCAGCTTGTCCAGGGTCAGTACGAAGAAAGCACAAAACTCGGTTTTTGAAAGTTCAGAACTCCAAATAATGTCCGACTTTATTCAGTTTTATCTTAATTCTAACTAACACTTTATTTCATATACTTCTACAATTGTATCAAATCCTTAAATAACTAACACGGTATTTCATATAGTTCACAAATTTTCAAGTACCTAAATAATTAACACGGTATTTCATATACAAGGGTGAGACGGTGGGATTAGATCCCTAGCTTTGACTGAAGCTATAGGCAGAACGCAGTGGGATTAAATCCCTAGCCTCAAGCAGCGACAAGACACGGTCAGACAAGTAGGATTAAATCCTTAGCTTTGATTGAAACGCCTGGCAAAATCGGTAGTGAGATTAATCTCTAGCCTCGGCTCAAATCGCAGCGGGGTACAAACGGGGTAGGATTAAATCCTTAGCCTCAAACAAACGTTCGTGGCAAAACAAGGGGCGACGGTGACAGAAGGTGGGATAACTTCCCTAGCCTTGACTGAAGCTATAGGCAAAACGCAGCAGGATTAAATCCCTAGCCTAAAGCAGCGACGAGACACGGTCAGACGGTAGGATTAAATCCTTAGCTTTGACTGAATTGCCTGGCAAAATCGGTAGTGAGATTAATCTCTAGCCTCGGCTCAAATCGCAGCGGGGTACAAACGGGGTAGGATTAAATCCTTAGCCTCAAACAAACGTTCGTGGCAAAACAAGGGGGCGGCGGTGACAGAAGGTGGGATAACTTCCCTAGCCTTGACTGAAGCTATAGGCAAAACGCAGCAGGATTAAATCCCTAGCCTAAAGCAGCGACAAGACACGGTCAGACAAGTAGGATTAAATCCTTAGCTTTGATTGAAACGCCTGGCAAAATCGGTAGTGAGATTAATCTCTAGCCTCGGCTCAAATCGCAGCGGGGTACAAAAACGGGTAGGATTAAATCCTTAGCCTCAAACAAAGTTTAAGACGAACTAAAGGGGGGGTACCGAGAAGGCAGAACAACACACACACAATTTACGGCCAGAGCCAAAAGCTTTGAAACGTCTGGATGTACACTACGTACCCTATCAGCGTGTTTCGGGGATAATCTGTAACCTTGATACTCTAAATTGGTATCCCAACAACAATAGGCGAGAGAAAATCCGATTTTGTTTCGATTTTCTACTTCCCTATATTACATCCATCGTCAACAGCAAATGTGAATACTTAAAAACAAACACAATGCATTCATCGTAATTTGTTGTTGTACCACCGACAATGCTTTCTTCCTACTTTGTTGTTGTACCATCGACGTGTTGTGTGTACCTACATCTTCGTGGGCGCCTTAGGGTAGGCAATAGTTTTGTTGTGCTTTCAGCTGTACCTTCGGTGTATACGTTCAGATGTCGGGTTGAGCAGAAAAGGCGGCTTTATATAAGTAGCTGAGTAGTAGCGTCGGCGTGCCGCGGTGGGTGAAGTATGTGACTTCGTTACAAACCAATCAAGAATTTATTACAGTTTTAGTTTGTCCAAAGACTTTTTTTTCTGCGATCAACCGTTTCTCCGCAATTTTGCATCAAACCCAATTTTTTGGTTTTTTAAATAGTTTTTTCACTTTGATATCATTTTATTCAAAAAACACGTTAATGAGTATTATTTTTTTCACTTATTATTAAAGTCCAGTTCATTTTTTTAAAAAAATATTTTTTTTCCTTAAAAAAAATACTAAATGTAACTAACAAAAAATAAACAAACTGAGTGAATTTAAAAAAAAAATAATAATTTTTAAATACAAAATTAACTTTTTCTGAGCTATTGTGGTTAAGAAAAGGACAAATAGATAAAGTTAGTTAGTAGTAAGACCGTTTATTAATGTAAACAGTAAAGATTTGCATTATGATTTAAAGGTTGTAAATGTCTTTCTCGGGTGATCTAGTGTCCGCGTCGTGTTCTTTCACTTGATACTCCATTTTGGATTTGTTATTCAAGTTGTAGTTTTTTTTTCAATTATTTGCGAACAATGGATTACACTAATCAAGAATATCTGGAAATGTTATTAATATACACTGAAATGGGACAACTTTATCTCTTTGTCCTTTTCTTAACCACAATAGCTCAGAAAAAGGTAATTTTGTATTTAAAAATTATTTTTTTTTTTTAAATTCACTCAGTTTGTTTATTTTTTGTTAATTACATTTAGTATTCTTTTTAAGGAAAAAAAAATAATTTTAGAAAATGAAGTGGGCTTTAATAATAAGTGAAAAAAATTAATACTCATTAACGTGTTTTTTTGAATAAAATGATATCAAAGTTAAAAAACTACTTAAAAAACGAAAAAATTAGGTTTGATGCAAAATTGCGGAGAAACGGTTGTCCGCAGAAAAAAAAAGTCTTTGGACAAACTAAAACTGTAATAAATTCTTGATTGGTTATAAAAAAATCTTACGAATCGGACGTAGTTTGGCAAAGATAAAGCCAGTTAAGGGAAAAATCATAAAAACCGTTATTACTCGAAAACGGGACGAAAGCGAGAAAATGACCTCTTAAGTTTTTCGACTTAAAATGACCGCAGGAGTCCATGGTTTTCATTTGGGGCGGTAACTGTGGGACACCCTGTATATGAATTTGAAACATTTTTCGTAATCGACATACACTGTTCTATTTTTGAAAAATGTTGCCATACAGGGATTTTTCCAGTCGTCTATCAAAAATGGTACCAAACTTTCCTTAAAGTTGATGTTTCTAACTCTGCTGCAAAATCTGCTGGACGCACTTGATCAGCACCCTTAATTTGATAAAGTCCACTTCTGCAGAGCAGATTTATCCGTCTTGCAAATAGCTCCATTGATATGGCACAATCACAGTGGAACGGGTGTTGACGGGTAAGTCATGCAATGTCTAGTACATTTTCCAGAGAAATCCCTAGCTATCTTCCAAATAAATCACGTTGCATGCGAACTTCAACAATTTTTCCAGATACATTCATTTTTTTCTTTTGTGAATCCGCAAAACTAAAGATTTTGTTTTTTTTTCGCCTTTTCAAATCGGTTTGCATATCATCAGCACATTCGGTTATAAATGCTTTTCTTTGCCTGTTGCCATGCTCTTCGATGTTTATTAAATATTTTGCAATATTTTCGATTATCGCCTGTCCAGTAGAAATATTGTAGGTGTAGATTTTCCTTGTCCAGTGAATTCGAAAAAGGATCGATGTTTTGTTCGATGTTGGCGATCAATTTTTTCAATTGGCCGGTTCACTTTTGGATATATCTTTTCTGCAAATCAGCTGTGATGTCTTGTTTATTTCTCAATCCTGATGTTTCCATTACATGGGTCTTGCTCTTATGCTGTGATATTACACCAATGCTGTCGGGTCGATATTGAGTTTGTCATATGGATAACACTAGTTTATTTATTGGCAGTGTCAGCATTTATAGTCTGTTCCAGAGTCAAGTCGATCGGTTGTCGGGAGAATGGATTGTCTGTTCTTTTAACCCCAAAGGATCCTTTTTCGAATTATTTAATTTACTAAAAATTAATTTCGTTATGATATATGACAAAACATCGAAAAAGTATTCCCACCCCCCCAAAGCCTCCTCCCTTATTTTATATATGTATAATTAAATATGTATGCATTTGTGAATAGAAAAACCTCAGAAGAAAAAAGTCTTCAAAATACATTTAGTTTTTGAGATGCGTAAAAAGGGTACTTTTAACCCCGGTACCCCCCATTTTTTTTCTATATATTTATCATTAGGTCTATTTTTGTATGAAATCTAAAATTACTTTATCAGATTCATCAAAATGCATGTAGTTTCTGAGATTAAAAAAAAAAACTTTTAAAAGAGTGTTTTCCCCCCTTTTGCCCCTTTTTTATGGCAAAAGATGACTTTTTAATCTTTGTATAATTATTTATAAAATTTAATCAAAAAAAATTTGTCTTCAAGATTTTAAGGCCAGGAAAAAAATAATTAGGTTACAGTGCACTACGAGGGGGTCCAACTTCCCTTAACTGGCAGCGGTACTTTCTACCACCCCCAGGTGTAAGCACAAGTTTTTTCATCGTTTTAAATGTTAAACTAACATATGTCACTGGTTTCATTAGTACGCATTTTAGACAATTTTTCGTTTTTTTTGCAACTTCAAAAATTTACAGTAAATCAACCCACTACTGCCCAGGTGGCAGCAGTCGATTTTCGTCGTCACCTACATACCAAGAAAAAAAATATTTCATGAGTACGCATCTTAGACATTGAAAAGTGTCACCAGCTCCCGGACTAATAACATGGCCATTGAAACAAAAATTGTTAATTTGTCAAAAATGTGTATAGGTTTGAAAGTTCGTTTACCATTAACTGTTTTTCTTTAAACTCCAGGATTGGGTGCTTAGTAGATACTTCTCATTGCAATGAACAATTTAAAAAAATCATTAATTCTCTGTCTTTTATTGAATGATAATAAATTAAATAAATAAATTGGCACTCGAATTTCGAGAGCTGTGTCGGTTGGTTTTACTTTAAATAAAAAATAAAAAATGTAGATAGCATTTCTTTAAATAAACATATAGATATCCGTTTAACGCTTTAGGAACTTCAATTAACTTTAGTATTTATAAAAATAGACAAGAAACAAAAAACAGCCTTTTTATAAATAGGTTAGGTAACATAAACATTGCATTTCTTTTAGGAACTTCAATTGGCTTTAGATAGATAGATATCTATTAAAATAAACAATAAATTCATAAAATACAGTAGATATTTTAAAATTTATGCAAAGTCTTTGTCACAGGAACTGCAAATAAAAATAGCACTCCTTTTTGGGAAGATTTTTTCATGAGCCCAAACAATGTCGCATTGGAGACATTGGACCCATTTGTCCCCAGTCAAATCATCACCCCAAGACAAATCGCAGAAGTTACATTTAGTATCTCTTGAACGCGGAATTTCACTAATATCATCTTCAGAATCAGCAAATAATATTTTATAAGGAGCAAGGCAGGGTTCGGACTTGGGTTTTAAATTTTCGAAGTAAATACGGAAAAAAACTGAAGTAGAAATATATAAATAATATATAAATTTTCGAAGTAGTTTTAGGAAATTAAATTAAATAAACATAACATATATAAGTAAATTCTGATTTGAGACTTGTAAAAAAAATTTAATTAAATATAATTATTGTAAACTAAATTTTACATCAACGAACTTGTATTTTTGTATGAATTTTATCAATTCAAAAGGTGGCTCATAAATATCTTTACGTTTTTCTGTAAGTGATCTTGAAAACATTTAATTTTCCACGATGGTGCTAATGTTTAAAGGATTCCTAAACTTGCTTTTTATGTAATACAGAGAAGAATGAAGAATTTTAAAGAGAAGTAGATCATAAAAAAGAGAAGTAGGGAAGTAGATTAAATTTTTTTCTCAAAATCGAAGTAGATCTACTTCGATCGAAGTAAAGTCCGAACCCTGAGCAAGGCTATCATCTGATGATGAAAACTGACGGCGGCGCGCGGCGCGGCCGGCGGCGTCTCGATGTAGATGATTTATTTAGCTGGGTGTTAGTTAAGCTGACTTTTGCTTTTTAATTTTTTGTGGTTTTTCATTTTTTGTTTGCTCTTTTACAGTTGGGTTCTTACAAGTTTCAATTTTACCAGGCTTTCGAAGTTTATTAAGACTTTCTTGCAACTGATTCTTATACGGTGAAACAGTTAAAATTGCGGCTTCAGTTTTTCTTTCCCTGTTTGTGGTGACCACCCTTTATTTTTTTTTTTTTTTTTATAATTCACTCGCGCTCAAGGGTATGTTACGCGACCCTTATAATTTTATAAACACGGCACGGGCGAGGGGAAATTAGGAAGGGAGAGAAAGGAGGTGTCGATGAACATTGGTTTTGAATGTTTGCAAATTGAAATGGCAAGGGAAAACTGTGCCGGGTAAGTTATTCCATAATCGTGTTGTGCGACTAAAAAACGAATCTCTATATTTGGCGGTACGACCAAAGTTAGGCTCAAGGGTGAACTGATGAGCATTCCTAGCAAAGCGGGTATCACGGGTGAATTGATAAAGGGGAGGAATACAACTGGCTACTTCGAGTGAGCATTGCTTGTGAAAGAAGTGATAAAACAGGGAAATGCATGAAACATTCCGACGGTGTTCAAGAGATCTGAATGAATCCATGATAGCTCTGTTTTCAATCAGTTTTAACGCTCTGTTCTGAATTCTATCCAATAAATGGAGAGAAGATTGAGCAGCGCCTGCCCAAAGGTGTGAGTTATACTCGAGTTTTGGACATATAAACGCCTTATAAATGGTAGCCAGAAGGGGTGAAAAATTTCTTACATCGGTATAGAAATCCTAAGCATTTAGCAGCATTCTTGGCGGTCTCGAGTATGTGATCATTCCAACGAAGATCGTCGTTAACACACATACTACCGAGTACTGAGAGCTTTTCAGTTTCTTCGATGCAAGTGCCATTTAAGGACAATGGCATAGGGGGTATATTTTGCTTCAACGACAACAGACAGCATTGAGTTTTCAAAGCATTAAACTCCACACGGTTTTTTTTACCTCATTTAACAATGCTGTAAAGATCGGAGTTTAATGAACTTATCATACGATACCGTTGCACTTCCACTTCCGAAGGAGATGGACGTGAATTTGAAAACGAGTACGAAAAGCTGAGAGTAGAGTCGTCGGCAAAACAATAATGAGGAAGAGAGTCGGAGACAAAACGGAGCCCTGGGGAACACCAGCATTTATTTTTTGAAGATCAGACTTAAAACCGTCCAATACAACATGTATTGAACGATCTAGAAGGTAATTTCTAATCCAACGAATAAGGGTTTCGTTCATGCCAAACGCACGCATTTTCGATAAGAGAGCCTGGTGCCAAACTCTATCAAATGACTTAAAAATATCAAGCGCAATAATCTTACTTTCTCCAAAACAATGTAAAGATCTGTTCCATTCTTCGGTGAGATATGCCATCAGATCACCAGTGGAACGATTGCTGCGAAAGCCGTATTGCCGATCATTAAGAAGCTTTCGATCTTCGAGATATTTCTTGACCTGATGATTTATCAGCGATTGCATGACCTTGGAAAGAAGGGACGTAAGTCCGATTGGTCGATAGGACGAGGGGGGGGGGGAAGGCCCACTTTTTTTAGGAACAGGCTGGACAAATGCTGTTTTCCGTCTTTTAGGGAAGATTCCAGAACAGTAGGAGCGATGGAAAAGTTTACGCAATGGTTTTGCCAGCGATGAAGAACACCTCTTCAGAAGAATGGGGGGTAGACTGGGCCAAAAAAATTGACTATTTTTTTTTTGAAAGATATATCGAGAATATCATTCAGAATGACAAAAAAAAAATTTCGTAAAAGTTTGAGCCTTTAATATCAATTTTAAGAAGTCTATCATCGCTAATTTTGATTTTTAGTCATAATTTCATGTTTTACGTCAGAACTGACAAAACATTGAAGTAAAAAAAATTCATTTTGACTTACTTTTATATAAAATTAAATTCCCTACAAAAAAGGTCTGATTGAAAATTTTCGTCAGACAAGCCGTTTTTGAGTAATTAAGCTTAATAAATTGTTATTTTTCGTTAGTTACAAAATTCCAAATTAAAAAAGTAAAATTGAAGAAAAATAACAATTTATTAAGCTTAATTACTCAAAAACGGCTTGTCTGACGAAAATTTTCAATAAGACCTTTTTTGTAGGGAATTTAATTTTATATAAAAGTAAGTCAAAATAAATTTTTTTTACTTCAATGTTTTGTCAGTTCTGACGTAAAACATGAAATTATGACTAAAAATCAAAATTAGCGATGATAGACTTCTTAAAATTTATATTAAAGGCTCAAACTTTTACGAAAATTTTTTTTGTCATTCTGAATGATATTCTCGATATATCTTTCAAAAAAAAAAAATAGTCAATTTTTTTGGCCCAGTCTAATGGGGGGTATACCATCAGGACCAGCGGATTTGTTTATATCAAGATCTCAAAATGCTCTTGCAACTGCACGAGTGCGGAAATATACCTGTCCCATTGAATGATTTACGTTCTCAAGTATAGAAGGGGAAATGTTGCTAACAGGCAACGTGGAGTTAGCAGCAAAATGAGCTGCAAGTACATTTGCCTTTTCTAAAGAGCTAGTTATCGGTTTTTCTTTGTAGATGAGTGTTGGAACCGAAGATAAACTTGAATTTTTTATGTTCTTGACGAATTACCAAAAATTTCTACTGCCTTTGGGACATTGCAGGATTTTTTGCCTTAATTTCTGTTCATGTAAGAATTTGGTTCTCTTTATAACAGCGTTGCATTGGTTTCTAACTTGTTTAAACTTTTTCCGATTTTCCTCAGTTGGGTTGGCTTTGTAAGAGCGGAAACTTACTTCTTTATAGTTTTGGAGGAGGAGAAACTTCCCAAGGAGTAAAATGAGCTTCAGTTTGGCTCAAAATTGGAATTGGAGTGGATGTGCTTTGGCTATTTACTTCTGCTAGGTTTCGATTTTCAATTTCAACTTGTGGTAGTGGCTCAGGCTCGCACGCTATAAAATCAGCCTTCGAGAAAATGTTCCTATTGAAGGGAAAAATTCCGCTGCATTTGAATCCACTAACTGCAACCAGGCCTGTTTGTAGTTGAGCTATATCACCCAAAGCCACTTTTCGCCCAGCCTCTCTCATTAATCGTCGGATTTCTTCATTATAGTATTTCTTAAGAGGCCCCATGAATGTCCTATCCAAAGGTTGCATCTTATGGGTACAATGTGGGGGTAAGGAAATGATTATAACAAAATTATTACGCGCCAAGTCAATTACTTCCAGGTTTCTGGTATGGCTGTAGTGACCGTCTAAAATTAAAAAAACTGGCTGCTCTTCTGAAGGCTTGGAAAACTCCAGGAAATGCCTGAACCGCTCCGTAAAAATGGGCAGCTGAATCCATCCAGAAATATGGAAAGTGGCCTTGGAGTCTGCAGGAGCGTTATTCATGTAGAGTGGGTTTTGTCTTTTTCTTGGAAATACAAAATATGGTGGAATAAAATTTCCACCTGTGCTCATACAATTGACAACAGTTACCAGAGAACCACGCTCTGCTGACGTCAAAGCCCCTATTTGCCGTTTTCCTTTCTTCGC
This sequence comes from Chrysotoxum bicinctum, assembly GCA_911387755.1. Lineage (NCBI taxonomy): Eukaryota > Metazoa > Arthropoda > Insecta > Diptera > Syrphidae > Chrysotoxum > Chrysotoxum bicinctum. Next base: position 105,036,255 of record OU426988.1, read on the forward strand.
TAAAACCTATGGCTGCTTGCTTTGAACTATCGTTAGACCAGTTTCATCCACATTCCATATCCTGGATGCTGGGAAGTTATATTTTCCATAAACCCCTTCCAAAATATCGGAAAATTTGTTTACGCTTTCTTTATCAGAACCCTTAGCTCCATCGAGAGAAGTGCCTGTTGGTACCCGAAGGCTTAGATCATTTTTGTGTCTTTTCAAAAAGCCATGCAGCCAGGCTTTTCCTGCAGTTTTATGCAATAGCGAAAATTTGTTGGGGATATTATTTTTTTGAGCCATTTGAAAAGCCAGACGTCGGACATCGCGCCTTGTTACACCCCAGAAACGGTTTTCCATTTCATGCAAATATTTTACGAGCTCTTCTTCTATTACATTACTTAAAATCGGTTTTCGACCCAAGGGAGTTGACAAAATATCACTAATAAGCTTACCGGATCGTGCCATACGTTGCAACGTTTTTTTGAAACGTTATATGTTTTGGAAGCAAGCTTCACACCTTGGATTCCCTTTTTCGGCATTTTTAGATGAAACTATAATATTTGCATAAGATTAGACCTCTACAAAAACAGGTGGCTAATGTGGAGCACTACTCCACTTTGCCTGCCTGTGCCTACTCCACATTAGCCGACAGGAATATAAAGTTAAAAAATCTAATTTATTAATAAAAAAAGAAAGCAAAACAGTAAAACTTACCTTATGTGTATATAAAACAATATATTAGAAACGCGAATAAGAAATACTTTTTAAAATTCAGCCTTTATTTTTTGAAGTATAAATATTTAACGCACAGAAAAAAATTACATCGACCACACATCAAAACAAAAATCATGTCACTACGCAAAATCAACAGCTCTTGAACACGTGGCAATGAAAGCCCAAGAAACATTTTTAGCTGTATTAATGCTTCAAAAGCGCTTTCAGAGCTAATCTTAGAGCTTGTTTATTCTAAAACACGCTCTAGATCCACCTTTAGAGCAAACATCGAGCCCACTTCCAGCTAATTCATTGAGTTTGAGAGCACTTTTTAGCTCCCTAAAAGTGCTTGTAAGTATGTTTTGTCAGCTGAAAGCTTCAATATACACTCTAAAACTGCCATAGAGCCGCGTGTTTTACGAGGAGTTATAAACTATATTTTCTATTAGTATTAGTAAATACAAATCATACTATTGAACATGAGATTATCACATATTTGTATTGGTTAATCATCTTAGCATCAACATTTATTTAAATTGAATAATGAGTAAGGGTAATAATTAAAAGCAATAATACGTTCAATGTGGGGTGATTTCTAAGTGCGATTTCATTTTTATCAGAAATGTTGATATTGTACTTCGAAATATTACAACGCCCTTCTAAAATAATTTGTTTTAAGTGGATATTAAATTTTTTTTAATTTTTATTTGGAACTTCAGAAAAAAATATTTATTTTGCTCGTGCACTTTTTTGGATAAAGCTTCTGTGTTTTTCATGATTCTTTTCAAAATTCAGTTATCACATCACTGTAAATAGTTTTCTTTTTCTTTTTAATAAAAATTCTTAGATATTCGCCATTTTCTTAAACATGCATGAAGATATAGCTTGCAGCTCTTAAATAACACTTTAAAAAATTCTTTTTCTGTTAAAGAGCTATTTTAAAGGGTGCTGTACCAAAATGCTTATATGCTTTGCGACAGCTAACAAAAACATTATTATGGAGCATATTTAACGAGCAGAAAGCTTTTAAACGTAACGAAGCTAAAGATTGTTAAGAAACTCCATTATAGAGCTAGATTTTTATATTCGTTTACCAAGAGCTGCAATCTGTTTTGAAATAGAGCTAGAGCCTTGCATTTAACTCTCTCAGAGCAATTTAAGAACATTTAAATAACATATAGCTCCAACGATGTTACTTGGGAGGGTAAATTCCTAACTGCCTACTCCACATTACCCGACCTTACTCTATTATTTTTTTTTTTAAATCCAAAAACTATTTTTCCGAAAAAAATTGTAGATTATATTTTTAAAATGAGGAGCTCCTGCATACAAATTTTGGTTAAAATCGTTAGAGCCGTTGATGATACGAGTAAATTCAAAAATCAAAAAAACCGCTCCATAACTGGTACCGTTAATAAATTTTTGTTTTCCCAAAATGTAGTCCATGTCCATAATATCATACCCAATTTTTTTTTATCAAAATCGTTAGAGCCGTTTTTAAGATAAATAAGATTTTGCATTACGGGTGTATGGGGGGTACCGTTAGTTTTAGAGCTAAGACAAAATTTCAATTTCCCCTCTAGGGAATCACCGAGACCATGAAGTACCGAGTTTGAAGAAAATAGTTCCAGTGGCTTAAGCTCTGGATCGAGGTACAGGGGGAGAGTACGATAACTTGGCCGCCAAGATTTAATAACGGGCTTTTGTAGAGGGGTCAAAAACAAGCACTTTTTACTATGGGAGGGGGGGGTCTTTCTCCCTCCGTTTAGGAGATAGGGGCACTTTTAGAAAAAATGGTTTAAATTGAAAACAAAAATATTAAAAAACAACGGCAACACTTACAATTAAGTGCTATACTGCATTTGAAAGCCAGAAGATTGTTCTATAATCATGCATTTAAATTAAATTACTCATGTCAATGGGTTTTCAGAAATTCGCATTTAAAGTCCAAATTTTGATAAAAAAAAACGTAAAAAAAAGTTTAGACCGATTGTTTTCAAAATTGTGAAATGAAATTGTAAATTAGCTTATATGTGTTCCATGTACCTATCAGTTCTTAATCGAACACAAAAAAACGCATGGTTCTATGTCCTTTAGTTTTTGAGAAAATCGAAAATTACCAAAACTGCTTTTTTTGATTTTTGGTGGTGACGGTGATTCCATTTTAAGGACTAATGTTAATAAACATAATGCATCTTTGTTAGTTCAGTGCAGCAGTTCATTTAGCATTACCCAGAATTGCACACCGCCACGGGAAATGAGTTTTCATTTGGTATTAAACTAATTTCTTCGAAAAAAGTAATGCTTTTTTCGTTGGTCGACACTAAATCACCGAAAGAAGAAAATATTGGAAAATTATTCAATTTGGGATGGAGTCAGGGCCGGACAAGCTATACGTGCAAGCTGTGCAAATGCGCAGGGCGCTGAACTCAAAAGGCGCCTTGGGCAAGCGTTAAAAAAGCCACTACTTCATAACCACTACCTACCATCTTTTTTAAGTTTCATTTCTTTTTATAGCTCACTCCAATATTGGTATTTATTATATAATTAACAGCTGATTCTGAATTTAAAGACAGATATACATATATATATAGATACATATCAAGTTTTTCAAAAATAAGTCGATGTTTAATTTCCTATACACACCCCCATTCCCACAGTAAAAAAAACTACATCACAAAATCTTTACAAAGTGCACAATTTTGTTCGCTTAACAACAGATACCTACATATTTGCTATTTTTCTCTTTATCAATCCACTGTTACGTTATTCTTCACATTCACCATGGCGTGTATTTTATTTTGTTATCCCTCCCCTATGCAGTGTAACATAAAACAGAATTTCAACAGCAAATACAGACAGTTACCAGTTTGCAAGTTGATAACATGAGCACGATGCCAATTCTTCTATATGAAATCGAAGTCAGCAATGTTACTCAAACAGAAATTCTGAGGTACAAAATTCATACTCAGTGCGCAGAATTAAAAGTTGCGTCTAGGAATTTAAACTCTTCCGGTTGAGTGTTTCTTGTACTATGTTTTAGTTTGGCACTGGCCTCTGTTTATGAGTGAAATTTTATCACTGTCGTGTGTCGAGAATGAGATAAAGGGTTGAAATATGGAAATACTTGAGTGATGATGATGCGATGATTAATGTTGAGGTTTGTCGTTAATGAGTGAATCTGTTTTATTCAATTTCTCCTTTTTTTCTCTATTTTTTGGTTCTTGTCAGTTATTGTTTACATTTAAAAAGGGATTTTTTGACTGGTCTAATTACTTTATTAACTTCCCATAGTAAGTTATTTGTCTATGTATTATGGTAAAAAAAACTCAAAACAAAAGAAAGGATAGGGAATCTATATTTACAATAAAACTTGCTACGCTACTATTCCAGTAGTGTATACGAGTATGTATAAGGTTATGATAATGGTTCAAACATGAAAGGAAAAGAGGCTGGTGTTCAAAATAAAATTAAGTGTTTTGAACCAAGAGCTTATTTTGTTCAGGCTGCTTGCATTCCTTTTGGTTGTTGTTGGTTTTTAATGATTCAGCTTGCTGTTCATTGGAAGCTGTTAAGTTTTTTGACATTGCTCAATGCATATACAACTTTGTATCAGGTTCAACAATGCGTTGGGACATACATATGTATATACAAAAAATTTCGCTGGTTTGACCTTAAAACCCCTTTCTGAAACCAGATGGGAGTAGACTAAATACTTTAAAACCATTCAAAAAGATCTTAGAATCTATAATATGAAGCTCTTATTGAAATATGTGAGGCTGGAAACGTTGAGAATAGAAACATGCTGTCATTAGGAAGTAAAATTTTAGTTTCAAGTTTATATGTTGCATATTAATCTAGTTTGATATTTAAGAAAAAAGTAATGGCGCAATATTTTAATTGAATTAGTACGATGCTAAGGCTGTTTTAGTATGATACTATGTTAAAACAATAATTTTAATCGAATATAGCATCATACTTCTCTACCCTTTTATTAAAGTTAAAATCATCATTTTTAGAATCGTGTTAGCTTCGTATGACTCTGACATTTTCAGACATCAAAAAAGGTTCGTGTACTTATTTTTTTACACGAAATGTAATTGTTTTAGGTGTGTTCAGATGCAATTTATTAAGGAAATTCTTTTAGTACGAAACTAGTGAGAAAATGTTTAAAATTAAGAATGAGTTAGTAAACTACTATAAAGTTAGCAAATTGTTAAGTAGTATCATAATAATACCTTAATAATAGGCTGTTTAAAATTTTACGCCAATATACCTAGTAAGTATTTACAAACTCCGTCTGCTAATTTATCTACTAAATATGCTACTTAAAACTCTTAAGTGGAAATGCGATCAGAAGAACAATTCACTAAAGTGCAATCAGCTGAAGCCATAACTCTAAATCTATAAATACCATCACAGTTTCCTCAAATAACAGTTTTTTGAAACTAAAATTAATAAAAAAAACTACTTCAGGACCCCAATGACTCAGGAAAGATAAGTTGACTAGTCAATCATGGCTATAGAGAAAGAGTTTGTCAAGTCATTATATTATGATAATCTGGTAACTGAGTTTGCTAAAACAGAAGCCAGAAAAGTTAATATAGTCGGTTCTATTTATTTTTATTAAAATAATAATCTTATTATTATTTCCTACATGAGCAACAATTAATGAGTTCATTATTTATGTTGTGTATGTTGTTATGTTTTTGAAATACTTTTTAAATATTTTTTACTTCAAAAAATACGTTTTTCAGTTCCTAAATTTTTGTGATATATTTTTTTACTATTATTTTGTGATATATTTTTGATTTCTTAGTTTTTAATAAAAATCATATTTATTTTAATTAAATATAAGTATTATCTAGGAGTAGGCCTCTTGGGGATCCCTGGTTAAAAAAACGCATTGCAAAGGGTACCCCTTGGGTAATGAGGAAATGACTTTTTCCGCCAATCCAATCCAAATGAGAGGCGCCACTGATAAAGCTTGCGCAGAGCGCAAATTTAGCTCGGGCCGGTCCTGGTTATAACTAGGGTCAAAATAATACTAAGTGTTCTGAATTGAAGGGAAGATGTGAATACAGTTAAATTTGGAGAGCACACCAAAAAAACCGCAGAGTTATTGAAACAAAAGTACCCTGAAAAACTACTAACACCTACTCTTCATAAGATTTTGGTTCATACTTAGTCAAAATATAATCGAATACCAATCTCTTCCACTTGGAGAATTGTCAGAAGAAGGCCAAGAGTCCAAGAATAAAGACTACAAGAAATACAGATATCAAAATACACGCAAAGTTTCAAGAATTCGGCAGAATGAAGATTTATTTAACATTCTAGCAATCTCATCCGACCCACTTCTTTCTTCCTTGAGGCATGTAAGAACCCAAAAAGATCTGAAAGCCCAATAATCGCCTACTAAACTGATTTGGCCATTGTTTGATGCTAAACGCTCAAAACAACTAATTTCTATTGGTAGATTGCATATTAGCTCCATTATAGGTATCCTTACTATACACTGCCTAATAGGAAGACATGCTTTTCGTCTTGGAGTTCCTGCAAATGATTTTTGCAGAAGCTGCATAGATGAAGAAGAAGAGGAGTCAGTTCCTCACCTTTTATGTTCTTGCCTGTCCTGCCCTAGCGCAAAGACGTAGAAGACTTCACTTGGGAGACTATTACTATAACGATCCTAGTGATATAAATAATTCCGACATTCACTGTCTCAAACGCATTATTATTAGCTCAAAATGGTTTAACGAGTAAGGGTGATTTTTGAAATCCTTGTTGTATCACAACGGACCAAATATTGGTCTAGGTGTGTTGACCTTTTCTGGTCAGCAGCCACTTTAACCTAACCTAACCTAACCAATACTCACCAGAAATGATAAGTTTGTTACGCATTTCCCCGGACTTAAATGATAGTTTCCAAGAAATTTAATGTTTGTATGTAAAGTTTTGTTCCTTTTATTTTATTTTTCTACTTTTTGAATTGTAATCTATTAATAAAATATTTTATAAATACTTATAAGTACTCTTTTATATAAAAAACTAAAATAAAAAAATCAATTAACAAAAAAAAAAGATTTTTTTTTCCACATTTTCAATCAATTTGGGTTGTTTTCTTTTTTTTCCCCACTGTTTTACTTAAATTACTTCATAAATTGACTTTCAACCTTTTTAAAATTAAATACCATGTTAACCACCTTAACTAAAACTTCTTATTTCAACAGCAGATTCTGAAACACCCTGTATATATTTTTTTTTTAAATTCTCAAACTTTATAGCCTTGGAAATTTCCTTTAAGACAAAAAAAAAATTGTGTGATATCTTTATTTGTCTAAAAGATATGATTTTTGCAACCAAAAAAGTCAATTCACTGTTCGACGGTTACCTCGATAGAGGCGATTATTAGCTTAAAATTGTCCTAAAAACAAGTTTTTACTACAACATTTTATTTTTGAATGCTCAAAAACCAATAAAGTCAGTTCAAGAATGGTATAGTTAATAAAACAATTTTCTGTTTGTTAAATGCAATAAAAAATGCATTCGGCCGTAGCGAGGTATCCGTTCGGAGCGGAAATTTGTCCGCAACGCATACTTTGTGGGAGGTTCAAATTGGTTTCGAGGTATCCTATCGGAAATGGATGGATCGGAGAGAAAAATAATACACAAATGCGTTGGCGTAATTTGTTCGGCGAAGAATTTGTGTCGGACGAAATCGGAAAAACAATTGCATTTAACTGTCAGAAATTTCACAAATAAAGCACTTGATCGCACTTCAACACAGTGCACCGGGTGCGTTAAAATAATGTCGGAAAAAAATCTGAACAGCTCTTCGGAAGAATACCTCGAAGCAAAAATCCTCCGAATCGTATGAAATCGGAGAATTTTCCGCTCCGAACGGATACCTCGCTAAGGCCGATTGTTTTCCCAAGCAGAAATTTGTTGTGTAAACTATTTTTATTTATATTATTCCATTTCAAAAATGGAATTGTTGATCAAACTATCAGTTCTTGCGATAACAATCATTTTCAAGAAGTATTTTTCTTTGAACAACAATGAAACTTGTTTTTATTTGCTTTTTTCTAAAATACGTAACTGTATGTTCAAGAAATGAATTGTAAATGCATTTTTTGACGGCCAACGACGAGTAAATTAGTATAATAGTGTATGCGGAAGGCGAAAGTGAAATGGATTTAAATTCTTCGAAACATTCAGAAGCAGAACTCGAAATAAGTAACATTGAATGAAGCACCCTGGATTTATATTTCAGCTGGGGGATATTTTTCGATGGCATTTTATTTTTGGACAAGTGCGGCATTTCTAACACGGAGCTGCTAAAAACGATCAACACCCCTGAAATTGGCGAAATTTTCAATAAAGCAGAACACATCGATGATATAAGAAAATGATTTGTCCCGAAACATGTTAACGTAATTTTAAGAATTATGAATGCTTATCTTATACATAGTATCTAAACTACTCGTAGATTCTTATATTCACGACACTTCTCTTTTTTTAAATTGCTTCACACTATTCTGCTACCGCCACTCATCAGTAAAACATACAAGCCATCGATTTCGGACGCCCAAAATGACATGATTCTTCATTTAGCGAGTGTCAATAATTTTAAACAAAAAAAGGATGAGATCAAGGACCGTGCAGTTACAGAAAAATTGAAATTACAGCCAAAAATTTTCTTTATAGGTGAATATGAAGAATATTTAAAAGAGATTTATGTTTGTGTTATAGTAATGTTATTAATGAAATCGGTCCTTTGCAGCATTCTCGGTGTTTCAGATTCGAACGAAAACATCAATAATTTAAGCAATATTATCTTGTTACTAATTTCAAGAATAAATATTCCATATACTCGTACGTTGTCTATAAAAAGTCGCCTCCAGTTTTCATATAAATCTCTCAATAACACTTTTTTGTATAATGATTTTTCTAGTGTTTTAAAGAAAACTCCATTTAATTTAATAAAACATAAACCAGAGTTTATGCACACAATTGTCTCTTGGATGACAAGTTAAATCCTGGGTTTACAATTTTCATTTTAATTAATATCTTTGGCTCGCTCAAAAATAGAATAAAATCCAAAAAAAATTGATTTTTCGAGATTTTTGAAATATGTGTTGTTTTAAATTGCGCCGTGTGGATACAAAAACATTATATAAAATATTTCTAGGCTTTCAAGTGAAAGATAATTCCAAGGAAACACTTTTAACCTTATATTTGTTTAAATTGAACATTTGATAAAGGAGCTATGAAATAATAAAAGAAGGTAGAAAAATCATTTTGTTACGTACTCGTAAAATCGTTTTTTTTACAAAAAAAAAAATTTAAAACTAACGGAACCACCTAAAATATTATGGTATATCTTTTTGTGAATACAAAAATTCTTTCTGTATTTTATTTAGTTTTTTTTTAGTATACGTAAGAAATAAAAAAAAATTACTGAAAATTAAGTTTTTTTTTTTCAATTTCAACCGATTTGAGCGAGCCAAAGACGAACGATATCTTATTTTTTTTACATGTTCTTAAACCTCAGACCCTAATACAACTTTTGAGTACTATTACATTTAAAAATTAGAGTACTTTTTTGCGGTCATACAAAAGTGACACACCCTAATATATACTCTTAATATGAGAACACAAAAGGAAAAATATTTCTTACAAATCACACTTAATACTTTTATCTTTTCAAATGAGCTGTAGTCTACATCAACTTTTAAGAATTCTTTCGAACATTTATTTAATTTTAAGTTCTCCCACGATCTATGGTAATTACATATAAATAAGTCAAAGATCTGATTTGAAAATTTCGTGTTAACGGTGTTTAAGGTTTACTTAATTTAAAAAGATCAGAAATAGAAAACTAGATTTTGTTTAACTTTTCAAGAAACAAACGATTTAACATAAATTTTACAAAATTAAACATTAATTCCTAAATGAACTAGAAAAATAGCGATACTGCTGTGAAAAGTGCAGTAAATTTGGTACGATTTAATTGTTAATTTTCTTTTTAATTTGCTCTTCTAAACAGTCTTGATTTTTTCATTTTTATATTTTTACATTTAATTGATTATATGTTTTTATCACAAGAATTTTTGCTAAAAAAACTTTTAACAATTGTTGTTGTTAATGCAACAAAATTATTTTCAATTTTACTAACAATAGTCATTTTTGGGGCAACAATTATACGTTTTTATCACAACTTTTTCAACTTCTAACAGTTGTTATTGTTAACGAAATAAAGTAATTTTCAATTTTTTCAACAATTCATTTTTGATGCAACAATAATAGTTCTAAACTATGTATCTGACATTTTTAATTGTTGAGGTAAGAGCTTTTAATTTAATTTATTTAACAAAAATGTTTTTGAGGTAAAAACTTTAATTCTAATATTGTTTAGATTTTTGTTTTCAATTTAAGAATTTAAATTCTTGTAACGTTGCAAATACTTGTAATATTGATTCAAGATTTGAGACATTTGGGTTCATTTTAACCAACGAAAATGGTTGAACAAAAGTATAAAATTGTTGGCGTTGGAATGTTTTTTCTGAGTGTAATAATCATTTTCGGAATTTTTTTTCAACCATTACCTAACTTTATCAATATGAAGTTTTGTAAAAAATGCTAGCAACCAAATTTACAGAAAATCGGTGGAGCCGATTAGTGTGCAGTCGGACAGACATACTGATAGAATTGCGAGACCCAGTCTGATCAAAATCTCGAGCTCGGTTACACGAATACACTTGCCACATATTATCTATATGTCACAACAAAAATTGCAATTTCGAAAATTAAAAAAAATGTATTTGAAAATTGATTGTTGAAAAACCATTAACTGTTTAGAAAAACTTCATTTGAGTGATCAATGTTACAATTTTCAATCCAAAGATCTCCAAATTTTTCTTTTTTGTAATTGTTTACTTTGATAAGTTTTCGAGTGGGCATTTTATTACACTCACCATTATGTATAAAAAAGCTGTATGGTTTCATGGTCAGATATTTTTAAATATATATATATATATATTTTTATTTACCCACTACCCTAGTACTCGTACAGTAATCTGTACTAAAAGTACTGATTGACTTGAATTGTATTTCACTATTAATAAACACCAACACTCCACCAGTGAGCCTAGAGTTTTAATTACAAGCAACCATATTTGGCCCTATCGAAGTAACCGTCGGAGCGGAACTTTCTCCGCAACGCATCCTTCTTCGGAAATTCAATTTCGGTTCGTAGTAGCTTTCATCGGAAGAAATTTTGCAGGGGTGCCAGCACGTAACTTGATACAATCGAGTCTAGTCAATGTAATCGAGTATAGGGAGTTCCTTATTTGATTCAATCGAATCGAAAACAATCGGCTGATTATAAACAAGAACTGCCTGTTCTCAATTGTATCGACCTAACTCGATCGTATCAAGTTACGTGCTACGGCCCCAGGAATCTAGCGACGCATTGCGATGGATATAAATTTTAGACAGAGATGTGCTAATTAACCGATATATCGAAAATGCGATATATTTTCGATATTTTTTTTATAAAATGAATACCATAAGCATTTTAAACCATGACAAATCCGTGAGAGAGTGTAATTTATTGCTTATAAAAAGTATTTTTTTCAATTATAATGCGCTAGCGTTTTTAAGAAATGCAATTAGATGCACCGATTCTTAAATCAAAACTACCGAATAAAGTCCCCTACCTATTTCCATACATGTTTTTTCTTTTCATTTGAAGTGCCAAAAAAAGAATAAATTGAAAAAAAAAAACTTTTGAAACAATATTTTATATTTATTTGACTAATAGGTACTTTAATCACAATGGAAATAAATCAATACACAAAACAAAAGATCACGAACATACTTTTTTTCCATCCAAACATCGGTCCCAATTAATTTAACTGATTGGGCCAGATCTTCCCAAATACAGCAACAATTACTGGTGTCCTTTTGGTGTTATCCGCTCATATTGTTGTGAACTTGTTTTTTCGTTCGGCCTAAGAAAAAAAAGTCTATTATAAATATGTAGGTAACACAAGTTAAGGCAAATAAAGTAAATTTCTTTATTACTTACATTTTAATTAACTATTTCTCTAAAAAGAAAACTCTTTCCGCAACAAGAACCTGTCGGAGGATTTCGGAGAAAATTTTATTTGTATGTATCAGAAAAAAGACCATTAGAAGTGCTTCATCGCACACAAATGGCATGCGTTCAATTTTGTCGGACAGAATTTCCGATCAGCTGATCGGAGAAATACCCTGAAGCAAAATGTCTCCGATTCGTAGGAAATCGTAGAGTATTCCGCTCCGACGGTTACCTCGATAAGGCCGATTATAATTTTGCAATGAATATTCCGATTTTTCTATGGCCCTTATTGCGAGTGTCGTTTTCTTATCGATAAACGACTTTTATCGATAGTCGAAAGTCGAAAATCTTTTTTGGTATTGTGGATCTCTATTGTGAACGAAATTTTTCGACTGGACAATCGATCTTTATCGTTTGCATTTTACTGTTCGACTGGCCAACGAATATAATTTTCTAGGCAAAAATGTATTTTTTTTTATTTTATTAACTTATTATTTCCATTATAACAATTATTTTAACCACAGGGCAAAAGTATGGTATGATCCATGGGCAAAGAATCTTAATGCAGTGGCAAGTTTTATAATGTTTTGTATTGCCGTATTTCTTTTAGTTGGTTTGAGATGATTTTCAATGTCCGCCAATAATTGAACAAATGGTGCCTTTGACAAGCGGAAGTATTTCAAAAATCTGCAATGTAGTATGTTAATAAAAGAAAATTTATTTTTACTCATTAACGGACATATTTTCTTCAAGATGCAGAGGATTGGAAACATCTCTAAGTTGTCTCCTATTGCTGGTTCTCATTATGTGGTCGTCGTTGGTTGTTTCATCATCTGTATTATCGAAAAAGAACTCTAAGGAAATCATTTCTCGTTTATTTAAATGAAATTTATTGCATTTATTATTGTTTGTATTTTAATTTTACACAATTTCATCACTTACATTTCATTTATTTCACAATTTTCTCGTCCTAATACAAAAATTCAAATTAAAACCATATGGCAGTGCTAGTATATCAAAACAATAAAAGTACCTACATACGTGTATAAGAATATACCTATTTTTTCCCCACACCGACGCAATTCACAAAAAACACATTATAGTCACATATTAATCACATACAAATTAAATTCTCTACCACAAAGAATATTGCCACTTGCGGAATGAGTATCGTCATATATTGTTGATATTTGATTGCTGTCACTTTTGAACTTGACGGATTCGTAAAGTTCTTAATATAGTGAGTTTTATTGGAAAATATTTTATCTAGCATAATAAAACTTCCCTCGAAATACAACAAATCTCGTGTCGATAAAAGTGGCTTTGTTGTTGGTTACCTAGGGAAATTTAACTATGTAATGCATAAATTTGGCTCTCCATTTCCCAATAAAACACACTTGTATTTGACTAAAACGACTTTGTATTCTACCTCTGCTTCATGCTGCTCTTATTACACTGCTTGAACACAACAAACTTATCGCGTCAATCCGTCAACTTTGTCAATTTGCTGTATTGGTATTTTAATTAAAAAAGTTTTCTTGTGATTCATCTATTGATCAAACTATTTCATCCCTAAGTAAAGGAATTTTTTTCCACACACACCATCACTGAAACATGCCCAAATGTCAAAATATAGGATTCATTAACAATAAGCACATTCGTTATTCACAGTAACTATTGTATCTGTCGATTGAGATACACAATACCAAAAAGAAAATTTGTCGTTGCTTTCGACTTTTGTCGGGTCGAAAGTTGAACGACACTCGCAATAAGGGCCTATATCACAGGTTATACAAGTTTCTGACAATAAAATTATATCGGGTTTATTTCTTGACACTAACACTTCAGTTTCGGCAAGATTTTTTAAAACATTTTGAGAATTTAGATGTATATGAATGAATAAATTGGGGTATAAGAACACTGCGACCAAAAGATCTATTATGTCCCTAATCGTGAACTGAATGAGGTTGGCCCATCATTACAGTTCTTCCACCAAATTTGTTCCTTTGAGGAATAGAAGTATTTGGAGTATTTTAAGGGATGATAATTCACTCTCTTTTATGTGGTGCTTGCCCAGATACCTATGCCTTTGATGCACGAGTGCATCACATTTCACCAGTATGTGGTCAGGTGTCTCTTCGTGAATCTGCAAGTCGCGTTGTTCACCAGGCCAAGGATGTTGAGGTGTTTTCTCAACCTACAGTGGCCTGTGAGAAGCCCCGTGATTTTCCTGAGGTTGTTCCTACTTAAGCTAATGCAGGTTAGAAAACGCTCTCGGTTGTAGTCCCCGAGTAGGAGTTTTGCCTGTCTCAGCTTAGGGAGTTCTTTCCAGATTTTTTATCTTTTTGCCTCCTCTTCTGTTTTGATTTTATTTTTGATCACGTTTTCTCCTATTCCGGGTGTCGATGCACCTATTTTTGGACACCAACGTGGCCTGGTACCCAATGAAGTGTGACAGTGTTATTCGTGCCCAGTTCATTAAGTTTTATCAGGCATTCCGACACAAGTTTGGAATTATTAGGAGCTTAGTGCTTTTAGTGCAGCCTGACCGTCTGACATGGCAATGTTTCGGTTTTTATATTTTCTATCGAGGTTTCTTCCAGCACATATGCCTATGGCATTTACTTCTGCCTGGAATATTCTAGTGGACTGTTCCATCGGTAAGGAGTTTAGTTCTAGGCCCAAAAACTCGAGCACCAGTCCCTTCAGCTGTTCTCGATCCATCAGTGATTTACAGACTTATTTTGACATTCGATTTCATTAGAAAGTATGTCGAATTCGAATAATTTGTATTTTGAGATTCTAACGATTAGAAATTTCACTTTATCAATGGAAAGTTCATTTATCTTTCGAAAACTAAGCAAATTTTCACTTTCGAATCGTTCGAAAGAAATGTCATTTCATTCTCGTTCAATTTTTTCTGGCGAATAGGTTCATAAAACATGTAAGTTTAGTATAATGTTAGTAGCAATGGATACATAAAATGGATTTGATGCATAAATTATCCTTCTCCTCACCGTTTTCTCTATTCATACATAAAATAAATGCCATTTTGATTTTTAACATCTGGCTTCAATTTATCAATATTTTCATAAAACAATTTACAAATAGTGATTCAAAATTCAAGTGTGACCAGATTTGTGTAAATTAAATAGGCTTTGAAGTTGGCTTCGTTTTTTGTTTATCAATTTGGAACACAAAATTAGTTTACATGAAAATTAAAACATAAATCAAGTATTCTATTATACAGAGAAGTTGTACCGTTATTTTACTTCTTTTTGATATCAATAAACTTACCATACTGTTTTCTAAATGCTCCCAATTTTTAAAATGTCAGTTTTATTGATGTTTTTCAAATTTAAACTTTACCGGACCGTTAGCATTAGTTTATTTTTCTTAAATGATAAAGTATTATTTTTATATTTTTAGACCATCATTTTTTTTTTTAAATAAAAAACATAAAAAAAAAACAGTTTGGTCATACTAAATCAGATAGAAATGTCAGTAAATTTCAAACAGCTGATTTCGGAAATGAATTTCATTGAGGTTCATTTTATTCAATCATTCGACAATGAACATTTTTAGCTCGAATGTCAAAATATGCAAAGTTCATTCGAATGAAAATATCTATTCTATCGAATTAGCTATTCGTTCGAATCTCAAAACAAGCATATTAGATTTAGATTCAGATTCTTTATTAAGTAAATTCAATAGTAGTTTTTTATAAATTCGGTTTCTTTTCTGGGTTTTAAATTTTACATAACAAAGGTAAATATAAAGGCCATGGCATATTGCCGTTCAGCCAGATTAGATAGATATGTTAGAGCGGAGCTACTGTAGTGTTATAGCTACTATATTAAGAGTTGGATATAGCCAAATGCTGGAATAATTTCCAGTCGAGAGCATGGTGTTGTATTGGTAAAAAAGCATATTTACCACAGTATGTGTAAGTATCTGAGTGGGATTGGAAAAGGATAACGTAGGAAGAGGAAGTGTCTGCGATCGGCATTCGAAGGATTGATATAAGGCGTTTTTCTTTTTTAGTTCAGAACAGAGCCTGAGTTGTCAAAAAATAAATTGTGTTTCTTTTTTAGTTCAGAACGTTCAGAGCTTCGTAAATGTGTTTCTTTTTTCGTTATGAGCATGTTCTGAGCGTGTTCAGAGTGCGCTCTATAAGCTCAGAATAAAATAACTGAGCAGACAGAGTACAATGCTTAACACAGGCATTTGACAGATGGAAATTAAAAAAAAAAATTTGTCGACAGCTAAGTGTTCAGGTGTGTTTCAAAATATACTCAGAGCGCTCAGAGCACGCTTGGTTCAGAGGATGTTCGGAACATGCTCGACATACTCGGACTCTGTTCGGAGCTCTATACTGAACTAAAAAAGAAAAACGCCTATAGAAGCGATCGGACGTGCGGTGGTCGATGCACGGCAGATAGTAATTTCTTTAGTTTGTTTTAATTAATTCTGTCAGATATATTCATTTTTAATACTCGTACAATTAACTATAATCAACAACTCGGAACATGATATTTTTTATTATTTTTTTTTTATTTTTGCTTTTTAACTAAGCATACTCGTTTGTAATAGCAAAACGATAGTTTTTTGCAGATTTTAAATATTTGATCAGTGTACCATTTGGTGGTATTTTCTTTAAGACTGTAGTGTACTGTTTCGCCTAGCCAGTCTTTTTAGTAACTTAACTCCGTTTTGAAATGTTTTTCGTTGTTATATCTTTTGATCGTACCGTCAAGAAGGTTTGTTACTGCGGACCGGAGTATCGAGTTTATTTCCCTGTTTCCAATAATTTTACCCGTCCCAGTGGGCCGATTCCAGAAAGCGCGGCGCATCGCTTTGAAAGCGAAAATTCAATTTCGACTGTCTTCGCTTTAAGTTAATTCCAAAAGCGAACATGGAAGAAAGCGATCCTTCCATTTTTCCAGCTTATATGTCAAATATTTCCCTTCCCCTTCCATGATTTTTTCCAATTTTCTATTTATTTGTCAGCTGTTTCTAAAAATATGAAATTTCATTCCACTAAAAAAAAATTTGTTCTCTGACAAAAGTATTTCAATAAATGTATGTAGGTATATTTTTATAATATTTTTGGTTTCAATTAAAAAAAAACTAGTTTTAGATGGATTCCATAAGTGTTTTCTTAAATGCAGAAAAAGAAGAAAGAAGAAAAGATGCAAATTATTAAACATACAAAGAAAACTACTATTTAGAAGTGGGTCTTTCCCTCTTGATATTCCCCACAGAGTGTGTAGATATTTAATTATCTTTATCAGAATTGTATTTTTTTAATGATTTCTGTTCAATAAGGTTTATAAAATTGTTTCGATTGTCACGAGAAGCTTTTGTGTACGTTTTTGAAGAAATCAAAGATGATTTCAAACGCGAAAACACTACCTCTTTGCCTTCAATACTCAAGCTTGCCGCTACATTGCGATTTTTAGCGGAAGGTTCATACCAAAAGAGCGTTGGACAGGACTACCGAATCGCTTTGGCTCAACCAACAGTATCGAAGGTGATGAGTGAAACGCTGGACATACTGGAGAAGAAACTTTGCCCAAGACACATAACGTTTAAAATGACCGAGGAGGAAAAATTGAAGGCAAAAACGTCTTTTTTTCAAAAAAGTGGGCTTCCTGGTGTTATAATGTGTGTCGATGGGACGCATATAAGCATAGTCCGTCCTTCAAAAAATGAACAGCATTTCTACAATAGAAAAGGATACCATAGCCTGAACGTAATAATGGTAGGTAACATGCTTATAATAGTCTTACATTAAGTCAATATAATAACAAAACAGGCTTGTGACCATACGCTTAGGATTACCTGCGTTAATGCTAACTATGGTGGAAGTTCCCATGACTCTGCTGTATGTGCAATCAGTTCCGAAAGAGACTTTATGGAAAAAAAGTTCAAGGAAGGAGATTGCAGCAAAATTCTTGGTAACAAAATTATGATTTTTTTATAAGCTTATTCACAAGTACCTGCCTCTACACTAAAACTGATATAACATTGAATTTAAGGTGATGCCGGTTATACCCTTGAACCATGGTTCATGATTCCCTACAAATCACCTCTACCCAACAGTCGTGAAGCTAAATTCAATACGGTTCATTCAAAATGTAGAAGCATAATAGAAAGATGTTTTGGAGTTCTGAAAGGAAGGTTTAGATGTCTGCTGCACTCAAGAGAACTTCATTACTGGCCAGAAAAGGCAGCATTGATTACAAATGTGTGTGCAATGTTACACAATGTTTGCATAAAGTGCAAAGTAGATTTTGATGATCAGCTTTTAGCTCCTGAATATAGGGATGATAATGTCGTTAGTGCAGCTCCTCAAAATGCTGGCAACTTCAAAAATATTGCAAAGCAAATACGAAATAGTATAAAAGATTCTTTTTAAGTTGTATTAAATTTTTTTGTTTTTATTAAATAAATAAATACTCATATTTATTTTGTATAGAAAAAAAAAGGCATTCCATTGGCATCTTTTAATTTTTCGAAACATAAAAGGACATAAATAAATAATTATCTAAACCTATAAAAAAAATAGCACTTCATTACGTATTGTAAATAAAAACTTATATCTAAACGTTTACAAAAAAAATAGCACTTCTTTACACATAACAAGAACTTAATATTATTCAGGTTAAGTTTTTTTTTAAATAGTTTTTAAGATAAGTCTTCTTCTGGTTGCATTTTCAGTTCAAACTCTTTTTAATCGAGTTTCTTTTTTTAATTTCCAACTCTCTTAGTTTAAGTTTTGTGTTTTTTGTGTTTTTCCATAAATTCATTTCTTCTTTTTAAAATCTTTAGTTTTTGTTCTTTCAGTCTTCGATTTTTTTTTATCTCTTCCGTTTTCAGTTTAAGTTCTTTATTTTTTCTTTCCAACAACTTATTTTGCTCGACGAGCAGCTGTAAAGATTTTTCTTGGTACATCTTTTGTTGTTTCACTTGGAGCTCCAACAAATTTTTCGATGTTGCCACGGAAGTTCGTGTCTGGCGAGGTGGTGTCTTTTGTGCATGCTCTTCCATTTCTTCTTCGAACTCCTCTTCTTGTGGTTGTTCATTTATTTCTCCTAAAAGCAGCAGTTCAGACTTTTCAATTAATTGACGGGTTTCTGGTGAAAGATTTTCACGTAACTGCATATTTCTTTCTTTCAAAGGTTCTCTGGCTGGAACACAAACTGCTGTTCCAAATTTTCGTACTTTGAGAAGACCACACACCTGGGTGTTTAAGTCCAGCAAAGCTTTAACCTCTTCTTCTAGGACCGAAAATACATGTGTTTTATTCGGTCCACCTCCTGTCCCATGTATGGATTTTTTTGTTTTCACGCAACTTATCCTTTATATGGTACTTAAAATCTTTCCATACCTTAAATGTAAATAAAATTCGTGTTTATTATGAACACGAAACTGAGAAAAAAGCATCGACCAACCTTCTTCCAACCATCTGATGTTTTTACTGGAGGTCCTAGGCTATTAAGTACAGTCGTGATTCCATCCCAAAGTTCCCTGGTTTTGGCCTTATATTCGGGAGCATTGAGGACTCCCTTAGCTATTCCACTATTTTCTTTTAAAAATTCAACGAGGGTTGAAAATTGTTGCGTGGAGGTATGTTTGTTACTCCTTAATCAAAGAAAAAAATAAATCAGAAATATTGAACAGCAAAAGGTAATTGAAAACTTTAATTTAATTTATTAAAAACAAAAAAACACAAATAAAACTTATTTTTCCTTACATTTTGTTGGAATCCGCCACCATCACACTTGTCGTTTTCAAAACACCACCTATCGCTTTCAAAACACACTGAAAGAATGACATTTTGTTGGAAAGAACTTTTGCTTTCCAATTGGAAAGCGATTCGCTTTTGAGAATAGAAAAACACAAATCCGCCATTAAAAGCGATGCGCCGCGCTTTCTGGAATCGGCCCACAGTACTCTCCTTGGCAAACCTCATTATGGCTTCCTTAGCAGCATTTTCAATGGCCACATGTAGTGGCGTTAAATGAAGGATGGTTTCCATCGCTGCTGTAGGGCAAGTTCTCATTCCTCCTGTTATGCATATGCATGTAAGCCTTTGCAATCTGTCTAGTGATTTCCTAGTTGTGTTTAGTTCGGTTCTTTTATGTCATGCAATCGCCCCATAGGTAATGATGGGTCTTACCATCATGGTGTACTTCTATCTTATGATGTTTGGTTGCAGCTCAATGATTTACCTGCAAGTCTCTTGCATATCATAAGGGCCTTTGTGGCTTTCCCGACAGTTATTATTACTTCTCCCGCCAATTGAATGGGTTTCATGCGAGGTAGATTTAGATGTATATGCAACTGATTACTTTTTTTGGTGGCTAGAAAAATTTTATTTTTTCGTTTTCGATTTTTTGCTGATACAATACACAGCTTTGGATAAAAGCGTTTTGGTTTATGTCCAGATTTACACTATGAGTTTGTTTGCATATGAACAACTAACACATGTAGGATTTTCATTTTTCATCATACAATCGCTAAGCCTGTGATCTAGAGTGCACAGTGGGAACAAGTTTGGTTTCGATTGCATTCAGTGGAACGATGGTTAAATCCCAAGCACTTGTAGCATCTTCTTACAGATAACGATTCAAGAACTTTAAATTTTCCCCACCCTATTCGTAATTTGCTTTCTTGCATAATCCTCTTAAAAGCTTCGAACTTCACTTCAATAATGGCACAGAATTTATTTACGTTTCTGCCTTTGCTCTGATTAATTGCTTTGAAAATAATATCTTCGAATTGCAAATATTCATTTTTTTCTTTAATTTGCTTAATTAATTCTTCTTCTGAAAAAAATTTTGGTAAACCAAATACTTTTATTCTAAAATCATGCATTTTAGGAATTTGAACCTGGTAATTATCACCCATTTCTTTTTCTAAATCATGCTTAAGCTTTTGAACCGATTGATCATCTTCACATATCACCACCACTGCTCCGTTATTTCGATTTTTGACTTTGGACACTTGAACGCCTTTTGGATCAATTTTGTCCATCATTGCATTTCTTGTGGTATGTGCATCCTGAGTACCCGTTTTAGGTTTCAGAACTACAAAGGGATCATGATTTTTTATTTCTTTTAATTTTTCAGCATACGATGGTTTCATTATTTTTTCTACGTAGGATGGTCTCCCTAATTTTTTATTGTCACTTGCAACATGTTGCTCACACTTGTTTACAATTTTAATCGATTCTTTTATTTCCTCTATTTTGACACTTTGATTTTTCAACTCATCATAAATCTTTCTTACACTTTTTTCACCACTTTCAAACTTTCATTTAACGATATTAGTGCATTTTTACAATCCATACATAATACACAGATCATGCTCTTTGATTCAACTACATTTACGAAGAATTGGTCACCGATACAGCTTACATGAAAAACAACACAACCGCATGACCCGCTACACCAAATTATTGCTAAATTACCAGTAGTTTTTTTGCACTCTTTGCAATCGAAATTCATGTTTATTTTTGTTTATATCAACAACACTTTTGATTAACAAACACTTCCCGATTAATCTTCGCTAGATTTCAATGTTGTTATCCCTCTACTTTTGCAATTAATAATTAATTTTCGGGAGCCCGACGAGAATGCTGTGCATATCGATTGAATAACTCTCACATCTTGATTCAAAAACATCAATAAATCTATCTATGTATGTACTCTGTAAGGAGTTATCTGCTATATGCACCCAGATATACTATTTATTAAACGAGTATATTAGTTTACCAACTCTAAGAATTTCATGATTTATTTATAAATGAGGAAATGTTTCGTTTTAAATAAGTAACAAAAACCCTCAAAGCAAAACTTAGAAAAATAAAGAGCAGTTTCTGCTTGGGAATATTTGAGGATAACGACGAACGAAAAATATATGTGACCCGGTCTATGAAAAGGTGGCTTATGACTCAAAAACAAAATTTCGATAAATCAGATACAATGCATTTCGTCAGTTTCTCGGTAGTTGTTCTTCTTTCTTCCCATTGCCCAGTGTCTCTCGTTGTTCAAGGGCACCAAGTGAGATGCAGTGTTGCTTTTGCTCCAAATATTATGTTAGTTAATTCAATTCCATGTATTATCTCGATTCTGAATTTGAAATAAATCTACCTACCTACTTCCATACATTCATTGATTCCATACAATTTCGTTGTTCACTTTTTATTTTCCTTCACCCTCACATCAGTTGATTACCGGCATAAACAACTAATCACGATTTTTCACAATGAACAGTTCTAACCTTAAAAATTGACTTATGCAGTTGTGGCTTGTGACTAATGAAATATGGCACCGTATTTTGCATTAAAGTTATCATGATTATCAAGCTTTGAAATAAAAAAAAAAACATAATAATATTAAGTGAGGATGCGCGTCGCGTTTATTCATTTTCAATTATTGTGCTGGATATAAGTTTCATTAAAACACGCCTATTATTTATTAATTCCGCTATTTCTTATTTCTTGCCTTCTTGAACATATCTAGTGGTGTGCCATCGGCGGCGCAACGGTGATTGTTCTTCATAGTTCATAGGATTTTCGGACGCTCGGTATATGTTCAATCTCCACTCACAGAAAAGTTTGCTTAAATAAAATGAATGAATACTAAGCACTACCAAAAGAGTGTGATGATAGGCTTGGCGCCCACATATTGCTAAGGAAGTAGCTCACTCAATTTGTTGTTACTTATATTCAAACTTGAATTTAATATTATTTATATTTATACATAAGATCTGGATAAGATGTTCACACTTCGACAGATTTTGGAAAAAACCCAGGAGTTCCAAATAGATACACACCACCTTTTTATCGATTTCAAAGTCGCGTATGATAGCGTGGACAGATAACAACTATATAGAGCCATGTCTCATCTCGGAATCCCTGCCAAGCTTGTCCGCTTGTGCAGGATGACGATGGAGAAATCTCGCTGCTCCGTCAAGGTCGGTAAGAACACCACCCTTTGATGTCGAGAAAGGTCTGAGGCAAGGCGACGCGCTATCATGCAACCTATTTAACATCGCTTTTGAAGCAATTGTACGAAACTCAAACGTCAACAATAGAGGTACAATTTTTCAAGTCAGTTCAACTGCTTGTTTATGCGGATGATATTGATATCATTGGGAGGACGAAGCGAGCTGTTACCGGTGCGTTTGCAAGTATTTAACTGGAGGCGGCGAAAATGGGTTTGGCTGTTAATGAGGACAAGACGAAGTATATGCTTTCATCGAGAAAGGAATCTCAACATCGTCGACTCGGGCAAAACGTCACGATGGATAGGTATAACTTCGAAGTCGTCAAAGACTTTGTCTACCTGGGCTCCACTATAACATCGCAAAACGACATCAGTGCAGAGATCAAGCGAAGAATTACTCTTGCCAACCGCTGTTTCTTCGGGCTAAGAAGGCATTTGAGTAATAAAGCCCTATCTCAAAGAACCAAGGAGACCTTGTATAAGACCCTCATCATCCCGGTCCTGCTGTATGGGGCAGAAGCATGGACACTATCTAAAACGGATGAAAATCTGCTTGGGTACTTTGAAAGAAAAGTTTTTCGTTTGATCTTCGGTTCAGTCTGTATCGATGGAGTATGGAGGAGAAGGTTCAAAAAACGAGCTGTACGGGCTTTACAGCGAAGTTGACCTAGTCAAGAAGCTGAAAATACAACGGCTGAGATGGCTGGGACACGTGGAGCGTATAGACACCGACGAACCAGCCCGTCGAATCTTCGAATCCACCCCTGATGGTCTGCGCAGCAGAGGAAGACCCCACCTCAGGTGGCGCGCACAACTGGAGAGCGACCTCAACCAACTTGGAGTGCGTAACTGGAGGCAGCTAACTAGGGACCGAGCTAGCTGGAGGGGCTTGTTGCTTGAGGCCGTAGTCCACCCTGGACTGTGAGCGCCATCTAAAGTAAGTAAATACATAAGATAAAATAAAAATGCTTTAATTAAAAGTTTTCAATCTAGGTTTAAATATTCTAAGTGTAAGCAACTTTAATTATAAACAAAATTACTCGCTTGCAAATAAAATTTACTCTAATACTTCAGCTTATTAAATATTCTTAATTACAAATAGTTTAATTATTTGTATCATTACTTTATTAACAATAATTTTTTAAATAAGGTTCAAAGATGAATATAAGAAAAACAATATTATAAATCTGTGGTACTTAGGAAAAACCCGAAAATAAATGAAATTAGTTTTCTAAAAAAATGGGAAACGATTTTCATCGTTCAAGGGTTTGTCGAAAATAGATTTTCTTATCAATCAGATTTATACTTAAGGTATAAGCTCATTCTAGGCTAAAAATGCCTGCAAAATACAACATTTTGCAAACACTAAATTCTTCCCCAAAATCTGCGAATAAAAATGAAAAATTGATTTTGGATTTTAATTTTCAAATATCGGGTTTGCCTTAGTAAAAAAGATTAATGAGCAGCATCAATATCCCTTTGAGCTCTTGATATTTTCAATTTGTCCTTAGGTGTTTGGTCTTCGCCAGATTCGAGAGCAAACATTTTCATTTTCTCTTTAAAAGATAACTTTTCAGGAACGGCATCACACGATCGTTGTTGTTCCTTTTCATATTGTTCAGCCAGACGTCTTTGGCGAGGATCTCTGAAATGATAAATTTAGAAAAATCTTTTATATATATTTTATAAGCAAAGCTAGCTATTCAAAGGTACTTTTGTCTTAAATTTATAGTTCAATAAAAAATCAAATCACGAGCTTATCTTTAACTCGTCTTTATTTAACTGAATCAGTATCAAAACTGGCTCTGACTCATTCACTCATTGATACATCGTACAGAAGGTTTCTTTTTATATATATCGGGGTTTTCAATAAGAGCGTTACAAAAGTTTTTTTTTAAATAAAACAAAAACGGTTTTGGATATCAATGAAATTCTTTATTCCTGTGAAAGTACGTTCGATGCCATTATGTATGGAACTCGATTTCTTTTGCATGGCCATCACGGGCACGCTTGCAGAAGTCCAGACGCTGAACCCAATTTTTGACGGTTTTCAATTCGCCACAACGACGTCACAGAGATGCCCAACGCTTGAGAACGACGTGTGAGACACATTTGGGCTTTCTGCAACTGAAGCCTCAGCGGCAGCAATATTCTCGACACTACGGGCACTTCTTTGTCTCACTGGCACGGGAACATTTTGTACTGTGCCTGTGGATTCAAATTTTTCCACTAGACGCTCAATTGTTGATCTGCTAGGACGATTATGACGACCATAAATTGAACGTATCGCTCTTAACGTTGAGGCCACTGACTCCGAATTTCGGTAATAAATTTTAATAATTTCGACTCGTTGTTGGCTCGTATATCTTTCCATCATGAAATGGCAAACCTTACTGAAGAGAAATGTCAAAAGAGCGGCAAGAAATATGGCGTCATTTGCTGTCCCTGTCGCTCTACTTTTGTAGCGTCCCTGTTGAAAAACCCTTCATTAAACAAGGATATAACTACTCTTAGACGCGTCACCGGCAGCTCTTACAATCTCCTTTTTTTTAAGTTTATAGTTCGGCCATTCTGACCTTTATCATAACGTAATCTCCGACTTAATACTTTTTACTAACTCTCCTTTTGTCTTTCATTTGTTTATTATAGCTTAGGTTTTTCTTAATCCTTTCAGCTGCTCTTTTCATTAGTTTGGTTTGCTCAAAAGTATTAACTTTAAGCACCAATAAATAATTTGTGGTAGGACTAAGGGCATAAACGTGCTGCATCTTAGCCCCATTCCTATGTTCTAAAACATGGTCGTAATTTTGTAATTTAAGCGCCTATCTTGCGATTCTAGGATTTTCGTTTTCGTTTAAGAGACCTCCACCAAAAATGTCGAACTCAGATTAGAAGATCGGAACTTCGAATTAAAATAAATCACTGTTTCAACATGTTTGCTCTTCGAAAGTTGCGTTTGGGTTGCAGAGAAGTTATTGTGACACAGACAAAATTCTTTCAATTTCTTGTTTTATTTTTGTATCCTCTGCTATGTTTGATCTCGTTGGCAGAAACGGGTAGTGTAAAGTTGTATAGGGGGTGGGTGTAGGTTCAACGTTTACGTTGTGTGGAGTTTTAGTCGATGGAACATTTGAGCAAGAATAGAATTTTTTTTCATTAACCCGCCAATGGTAACGTACTTGTCTGTGAGACCGGGTGTACTAAAAAATGCGAATAACTTTATTGCCCGTTACTGTTTTTTGTTGCCGTTTCGAGTAGCTGCCGCATTGCACGTCCCCCACCATCAGTTGACGTCGAAACTTCGAATTGCGCACACGTTGTGTATTATATTTACTACCCCGGTCTGTGAGACCGTGCGTCACCATTGATGTATGTCAAATAATCAAGGATTATTTTTTTATTATTCGCGTATTTCCCATAGTTTATTATTTTATTTATTGTTTTATACATAAAATATGTATAACTGTGTATTTCTGTGTGTGTGTGTGTATATGTTTCATATTATAAAACTTGTTTCAGTATGTTTCACCAAAGCGAACAGCGTCTACTTGAAGCCCTTCTACAAGAATCGACGATCGATGGGGACAGACCTCCAAGTTCTTCAGATGGTAAATCCGAGAATGAAAACGAACCCGAGGAAATACAAAATTCAGACAGCGAAGAGGACTTAAGTGACCGAGAGCTTCCAGGTAACAACAACAACAACAACAACTCTTTATTTTATATTGGAAAAGACAAAAGTACGAAATTGAGTAAGGTACCTGCGCGCCAATCTGTTCATGATAGAAGTTTCAACATAGTTACACAGTTACCAGGACCCAAGCGAATTATAGCCAATGAAAAAGACCCTTTTGAAATTGGGAGACACTTTTTTGAGGATTCTATTATCCATATGATTGTCAAATATACTAACCAATATATTGCTAAAGTGAAAGATAAATTTTGCAGAGAAACATATGCCAGAGACTGATTTTAAGGAAATATATTGCCTGATAGGATTTCTCCTTTTAGCTGGTGCCAAGAAATCTAATCATCTCAACGTTGAAGAGTTGTTTCGAAGCGATGGTGGTTCAATTGTAATATTTCGGCTTTCAATGTCTGCCCAGATATTTAGATTCTTACTCCGAGCTTTGAGGTTTGATGATTCTACTACGAGAGCAAATAGAAAGGAATTTGACAAAATCTGCCATATTCGAGAAATATTCGAGAAATTTGTGGAAAACTGTAAGGCTAATTATGCGTTATCTGCTTTTGTGACTATAGATGAGAAGTTGGAAGGATTTCGCGAAAAGTCTTCATTTAGGCAATATATTCCAAACAAACCAAATCTATACGCCATTAAAATTCAAGCCCTTTGTGACGCCAAAATGTTTTACACATTTAATATGGAAATTTATCCCGGGAAACAACCACAAGCAGGGCCATACAATTTTGACAATTCTGGCTTACCGTTGTTCAAAGATTATGCGAACCAATTTTCAATGCAGGTCGCAACGTCACAACCGATACTTGGTATACCAGTATAACCTTACCTGAAGCATTGCTGCAAAAAGGTTAAGTAACCGTCGGCGTCGATCTCGATGTCGTGGATCGTTTATGTGCGTATTATAATTGTGCTCGAGCAACAAGGCGCTGGCCTATGGTAGTCTTTTATTCTATGCTAAATGTCAGTACCATAAACAGCCAAGTGATACATACAGCCAACAATCAAGCCACATCGGCAAACGCACTTGAACGCCACGAACAATGAAGCTTAGACTGTCTGAGATTTTACATGAAGATGGTGGACCTGGGACATCGGGTCCTTCAAGAAATGGCCGGTGCTATGAGTGCGGATGGAAAAAAAAAATAGGAAAACGAAATACTTTTGCCAAAAATGCCGAAATTACGAGTATTTGTGTCTTGAACACGTGGTGCCGTATTGCAGCTTGGTTGAAGAAATTTAGTTTTTCTAGATGTACTCGTATTTTTTTTTATTTTTGTTTGGATGGATACCAATTTTTGTTTATTTTATTACAGTTCCTAATGTCGAGAGACCAAAAACCGTGATTTTCATTAATAAATATTTGATTTTTTATTTATTACTTAAATTTAAAAAATGTACTATTAAAAAACTTGGTATTTTTAATGCTCTAAGAAAATAATTTTGTGAATTTTTAAATTGATATAAAAGAGCTTATGTTAATTAAATATCTTTGTTTTATTGCCAGGAAACACATATTTAAGAAAAAACACGAACTATTAGTAACACGTTTTGAAAAATCTTCAATTGAAAAACCCGGTCCGTGAGACCGGCGTCACCATTGATGTAAGTCAAATTCGCGTCACCAATGGAGGGTTAAGGATAGGGTTTTTATTAGGGATGGCTGAATATAATGTTTGTGTGATCCAGTATCAATTAAAATTTTTAGCACTTCACCACCATCTGTTTTAACTTCGATATATGAGGAAATCCAGTGTACTTTAGGATTTTATGTCACAATCAGATATAAAAATATAGTTCATTATAATAGTTGTTATTGGTGTAATTTTTTAAATAGGACTTAAATAGAAAGATGATCTATATGTTTATTTCAACAGAAAATGTTTTAATTTTGAATATACAGCTATTTTATTACGTGAAAACAACGAATACTAATAATTTAATTTGTCCCTTTCAATGTTTTTTTATTTCAAAACTTTGTAACTTTTTGATGCAATGTTTGATACACCTGAAAATTGAAAAAATTACTGTAGTTACTTCACTAAGTATAATCTATGTTGATATTTGGGTGTGCCACTAATAATATTGAAATGGTGAAATAAGAAAAACACGTCCCTCGCTCTTTTTGAAAATTAGATCGTTACACTTTTCTTTTCATAAATGTTTGATGCATTTATGTATATATCGTAATAACTTTTTTTTGTGCATATTCTATATACAAAAACGAAGAAATTCAGCCCAGAAAAGTTAATGTGCCTCAAAAATTTACAAACTTATCGAGGAATTAAAAAAATGTTCGACAGCGTAATTTTTATTTTAGATATAGAAAATTAAAGAGCACACTCAAAAAAAGCTTAGAAATGCCTTGAAACCTAAAGTGATCCAGAGAGTGAGTGCTGAAAAAGTAACTGTATTAAGTATCATTTTTTATTCCACTAAATAGATTATTTAAAATGAATTTTTATTTTAAACGAAAATTTTTTAACTTATTTCATGTACGTTTTTCGGACTGGAGGGTGGTGGACCAATTCTAACTTGAAATTCAAATTCAGCGCGTCAAAATACGTAAGGATATGTAGGTTTCGTTTTTGAAATTAACTACTTTTTTATTTTTTTGTGCACCTGTTGCGAGTCTGGTCACCACAGGGGTGTTTCTTTAGTGCAGAGAAAGGGGTTGCGGCATGCTTGTTTTCAGCTCGTCTCAGCTCGAAGGATGGGGGCGGTTCTTACCCCCTTCTCATGCATCTCCCACTCAGCAAACAGAATCTCATGCCTTTTGTATGGGGATAGGATATGATAGGAAAGGATTCTAATCAGGATTAAGGTTAATAGGAGCGACTGGAATATGATCAGGATAAAAAATTTAACTAGAAAGTAAGCACAAATCTATTGACCTATGCCACTGCCCGAAAGAAAGGATGGTGTCGAGCATAAAAACGTCTTTTCATAACCAATTTGAAAACTAAAACTAAACTAACTACTAAACCCTTATTAAATATGTTTATATCCTTTTGGATATAATGAATTTTCATTATGTATCTTTAAACCTAATCTAAATCTATCTAAATCTTATTTAAGAAAACTAATTTTGAAAGAGAAAAAAAAATACATCGACACCACCGTCTCTCTCAGACAATGGTTCGTCAAATCATCAGAAGCCGTGACAGATGTTATTGTCAAAAATTGGCCTCCCCACCCTTGTATCTATGATACAACCATTGTCATCTCCGTGGCCAGATTCTGCAGGTGATGACCCCTGATGTAACCCCCAGTCACAATCGTCGTATCCCTAGGTCAAGTGTTCGTCATATCCTCTCAAGTCATGGTATCATTGTCCTTTAATTACCTCCCCCTCTCGAAAGACGGCCCAGTCAAGCCCTCACACACCGTTCAAAAAAAATCACTTAGCACTTCATTATCTTCAGATCAAAAATAACTATATTTTCCCTCAAACATATAAAGTATATAATTCTTTATCATCGAATGAGAAATTAACCTACTTTAACATTAGTTTTAAAGTTCAAAAATTCAAAAAGTCAAAGCAAGGAAAGTTAAAGACAAAAAAAAATCCGAAAAGTTAAAGAGACATTCGCTTTTATATATAAGTCTTTATACATATAAGTCGAGTTATGATATGCAATATTAACTATGAAGATATATATATATATCTGTGTATATGTATGTATATAAATATGTATATTTAAAAAAACCAAATATCTATTTCAATATGGTATATTTTCTTTGAACAAATCACTTACGGTTTATTCATCCCACGAAGTCCTGCCGGCAGCACGTTCCTGAAGATATATTAACTAGGCCTTTACTCTGGGCCTTGATCGCGCACTTTCAGCATATGTATATTCATACACGTCAATATATATATATATGCGTCGCCATACACTCACACTTAATTTAACCAGAAATATCAAAAAAGCAAAAACCAGTTCATATGAAAAAAGCAAAACTTTAACTCTTAACTCTTTAACTCTTCAATTCAATTTTCATTAATTTTTAGATTTAAGTTAGTAAAATCATTAATATTAATCAAAATTCCTATACTCATATTCTAGTAAGCAAAGTTACGAAATCTACTAGTAATTTAATTTAAAATTTAAACAAAAAAAATGTTCTTTTGGAACACTCCGTTCTCACCATTTGGACTCTAAGTACTTCTAATTATCCTTTTTCTGAGGCCTTGTACAGCGAATCACGCAGAGGCCAGAGTTATCCCCGCTGATCTAGGATCGATTAAGCTTTAAATATATATATATATATGTATATATTTATTTCGCTGTGTAAATCTATATATGTATATATGCCGAGATGAAATAGGACAGCGAAGAACAGAACATTCTCTAACCCTTAGCCTAAACATATCATGGGACCTTTATTATAGTATATCCTTTTTACTTGCGATATAGGTACTATAGGGCAAGTTCTGCATTTGGAAAAAAAAATCGAACTCGAGATTTTGATCAAAGTTGACATTACGATGATAACGAAGACGAAAAAAGTGGGTCTGACAATTCCGTCTGTCTGTCTGTATGTCTGTATGTCTGTATGTCTGTAAGTCTGTATGTCTGTATGTCTGTACCTCGAACTACAGCCTAAACTACCGGAGGTATTTTCTTCAAACTCGGTAGTTAAGGGTCTTCGGTGATTCCCTAGAGGAAAAATTGAATTTTTTTTTTTAGCTCCAAAACTAAGGGTACCCCCCATACACCCGTAATGCAAAATCTTATTTATCTCAAAAACGGCTCTAACGATTTTGGTAAAAAAATTAGGTGTGATATTATGGACATGGACTATATTTTGGTGAAAAAAAATTTGGGGGGAAATGTTATTAGGGGTACCTGTCATAGAACGGCTTTTTTGATTTTCGAATTTCTCACCAACGGCTCTAACGATTTTAACAAAAATTTTTATGCAGGAGCTGCTTTGCATTTAAAAAAATATAGACTAAAAATTTTTTCCAAAAAATAGTTTTTGGATTTTTAAAAAAATAATACAATTTTTTTTTTGAAAATTCAATATCTTGAAAACCGATACACGATTAAATTTTTAAATTACGTTTTAAAATGTATTTTACTAAATACTAATAATTTGCATATCAATTTTTTTATACAAATTTTAAGTAAAATTTAGTACACAAAAAACAAG
Organism: Chrysotoxum bicinctum; assembly: GCA_911387755.1. Classification (NCBI taxonomy): domain Eukaryota; kingdom Metazoa; phylum Arthropoda; class Insecta; order Diptera; family Syrphidae; genus Chrysotoxum; species Chrysotoxum bicinctum. The sequence goes on from OU426988.1 coordinate 105,067,942, forward strand.
TTTCGGTGTGTCTGTATGTCTGTACCTCTCACTACAGCCTAAACCACTGGACCTATTTCTTTCAATCTCAGTAGTTAAGAGTCTTCGGTGATTCCCTAGAGGAAAAATTGAAATTTTTTTTTAGCTCCAAAACTAAGGGTACCCCCCATACACCCGTAATGCAAAATCTTATTTATCTCGAAAACGGCTCTAAAGATTTTGATAAAAAAAATTAGGTGTGATATTATGGACATGGACTATATTTTGGTGAAAAAAAAATTTGGGGGGAAATGTTATTAGGGGTACCTGTCATAGAACGGTTTTTTTGATTTTCGAATTTCTCACCAACGGCTCTAACGATTTTAACCAAAATTTTTATGCAGGAGCTGCTTTGCATTTGAAAAAATATAAACTAAAAATTTTTTCGAAAAAATAGTTTTTGGATTTTTAAAAAAATAATACAATTTTTTTTTTGAAAATTCAATATCTTGAAAACCGATACACGATTAAATTTTTAAATTACGTTTTAAAATTTATTTTATTAAATAATAACAATTTGCATATCAATTTTTTTTATAAAAATTTTAAGGAAAATTTAGTACACAAAAAACATGTTTCAGTGTGTCTGTATGTCTGTACCTCTCACTACAGCCTAAACCCCTAGACCTATTTCTTTCAATCTCGGTAGTTAAGGGTTTTCGGTGATTCCCTAGAGGAGAAATTGAAATTTTTTTTTTAGCTCCAAAACTAATGGTACCCCCCATACACCCGTAATGCAAAATCTTATTTATCTCGAAAACGGCTCTAACGATTTTGATAAAAAAAATTAAGTGTGATATTATGGACATGGACTACATTTTGGTCCAAAAAAATTTTGGGGCAAAATGTTATTAGGGGTACCTGCCATAGACCCGTTTTTTTAATTTTCGACTTTCTCATTAACGGCTCTAAGGATTTTATCCCAAAAGTTTTAGCAGGAGTCCCCTTAAGTTTAAAATAATATTGTATATAAAAATATTCGAAAAAATATTTATTGGTTCTTTTTTTTTGAAAAAAAAAAAAAAAAATTTTAAATCAATATCTTCAAAACCTATGAACGATTATTTTTTGAAATTATTTCCTAAACCCAATATTATTAAATAATTAAAATCCGCATCCCACATTTTTTTCTTGAAAATTTTTAGAGAAATTTCTTATATAAAAAATTTATTTAATAATAAAACAATTTTTTAAGGCTTATTTGCATAAATTCATACTTTTCCGGAAACCAGACGGCAATTTTATGCATTTGAACATTATTATCTCATTAAATCCATGTTTTATATTTATAAAATGTATCTTAAATTCCAAAGTACTTTTACATAAGAGCAAGTTCGTGCGATTCAGTCGTGCATTTTATTTCTATTTTCTTTAAAAATTTACCTCTGCATTTGTGAACAAATGATTAGGCATAAACTCCCACGGAATGTGCCAAAAGGTCTCCTCCTACTATATTATAATAGCACTCTTTTCGTAAGGACGAATTTCTACATAAAAAAATTATTTTATTTTATCACTCATCGAACCTTTTTATGTTTTTTTTTCTTTTATTTAAATAATTTCACCTTTATTTTATATTTTATAAAGTTTTCTTTTTTTTTCTTTTCTTCACTATGTGTTACGGAAATATTTCTTATCCGTTAAAACCAAACGGGTAACAAACCTCCGATCCGTACTGTTAAGAATTTCGAAAGATGCTTTCAAATGCACTTTCACTTTTGCAATGGTAAAGTTAATCTTCTTGCACACTCACTAATCATTGGCCTCATTGCCCCAACTACGTTCTCCTCTTCCAACTATAATTTCGTTAATTATTGGAAAAATAAGCTTTTATGTTCCCCTTTCTCTAATGTCCCTGTCGATCAAGGATGTTAAAAGTGTAATTTCTAACGTGTGAGTACATAAGTACTAACTATCTAGGTAAACTACTTATTCTAAAACATAAATAATGACAATAAAACTAAAAACAGAGCAACTAAAAATACTTATAAACTAATCCTTCCAGTCTTTATTCTCATCTTAATTAACTATAATCATAAATCAAAAAAATTGCACAAAATAATATCACTTTTTTTCAAACCTCGATTGATTTGGTACTTCCTGCTACCTACATCCTATTGCACATTACCCCTTAGATTTACATCTATCCGCCGCAAGATCGCGCAGCTTCGTTAAGATTTTCACATCTTAAGTCACATTTGACGTCAAAACATTTATTCATTAAATTTGTGTTTCCAACAAAAATGTGCCATCTCTTAGAAGAATAGTTTTTAAAGAAAAAGGAATCAATAAATCAAAAAAAAAAAAATACAGAATAATTAACAATAACATGGCTCTAACATTATGGATTCATTATTTTTGAGTCCAGAGAATGGAGAAACAGGTGAAACCCTAACTCAAATAACCATCAAAAGTCTTCAGCTAGTAAGTGTAATTTTTTTCTTTCTGAATCTTAAAACCATCGTTTCTTACTTTTCTATTATTCTTTTTTTTCTAGTTTGTTATTCCTTATTTACGTGAAGCAAGAACCAAATTCATCGCCAAGATAAGTTGAAAATTGTCACTGAGATTGTTTCTGGACATATGTAAGCTCCATAATAAAATTAATCACCCTAGAACATTCTCACGTGACACCAAAACAGCAAAATTTTCCTCAATCTTAATTTTATTTTATTTCTATATTCCAGGCTATCATCAAGTTCTCAAGTCATCTCTCAAAACATCATCAAGTCGAAGTTATAAAACCTCAACAATACCCTGAACCATCATCCCCAAATCCATCTTGTTCAAAAGACATCAGCATCATACATCATCAATAAATTGTACCACTGCACCATAATCGATGTTAACTATCACCCAATAAAATTAACAAAAAGAAGGTATTTATCTTGTTTTAAATTCTTGCCCTTGGTCGAGCAATATTAGCTGTATTCATTCAGTGCATTGGACATTGAATTTAATGAATTATATTATGATTCTGGATATAATCTTTTTATTTGTTTGACTTGACATGAGTAGGTTTTATTCCAGGAAATAAAGATATTTTTAATTGTGTTGTATCTTTGTATGTACATATATCGACTAAGTGCTTATTTGACTTTTTGTGTGATTAGTGTAAGCTAAATCACTCGTCGTGGTTACGTATTGCGTATAGAGTTCTTTTGGATTCTTGCTCGTATATACGAATAGTCAGAATTGTGAATGAGGAAATTTGTGATATAAATCAAATGACCTTTTGTTTTTTTCTTCTTCTTAGGATTTATTGATCTGAAGAGACGGGCTACGTAACACACCTGTGTAGAAACTCGACATATTTTTATCAATTAATTTTTGATGCTTTGATGAATTTTAGTAACGCGACTTGATTTACATTTCTGACGTTACTTTGATTATAAAAACATCAACTGTTTTGGTGTGCTAATGATTTTAATTTTTTTTTTAAACGAAAATCTTAAGGTACGCTGGATTTCCTCATATATCATAAAACAGAAAATTGGTGATGTTGACTTGAACTTGAAATAATTCAGTTATTACATTAGATTTTGTACCTATGTATATTACACCTGTGTATTTTTTCGACCTACCTATACGTAGGTATCAGTGGCGTGGCGTGGATAATTTTGAATGGGAACACGTTATAAAATTTTGTCACCTGTGTAAAAATAAAAAAAAAATCTTAGAACCTTAAAAACAACATTTCTAGTAGGGATATGGTATCTACAAATGCATTCCACATTGACTTAGCAAAAAATGTGTATCTATATTTTTTATACTTCAAAACATTAATATTTCAATCAACAATGAGCTTGAAACATAATAAAAAAGGCCGTCCTTTTAGACACCACCCCCTTCGTCGGACATAACTGCGGCACCTTCCTAGGAATGTTCTATTAACTTTTCCTTGCAATCATGTGTCAAGAATATAAAATATATGATGGGACAACTCATCTGCATTAAGACTCGCCCTAACGTCAAAAAATACAAGATATCTTTCTTGTATTCCATTCTCTGACAAGAACCGAAATATGGCCCTCAGTTGTCCCCTATGACTTAAATCTGATGTTTCGTCGATCATAATCGACACGAACCGAGCTTCTAAGATTTCTGTTTTAATTTCAGATTTAATAACAGCCGCGATACTATGTATCAAGTAATTTTGAATATCGTTGCCCTGCCTATAACACTACTCTAAATAGGATTCCATTAAAGTGTCATAGGTACTTATATGTTGATTTCCTTTACACATAAGAAATCAATTTCTGTGTGAAGATTTTGATCCCTCGCCAGATTTTGCGTTCCTTCACACCCAACAAAAATTTAAGTTTCTTTGACAGGGATCAAAATCTTTAAATCCATATTTAAAGAGGGATTTACATATACAGGGTCTCCCACAGTCACCGCCCCAAATGAAAACCATAGATTCATGAGGTCATTCTAAGTCGAAAAACTTAAGAGGTCATTTTCTCGTTTTCGTCCCGTTTTCGAGTTATAACGGTTTTTACGATTTTTCCCTTAACAGGCTTTATCTTTGCCAAACTACGTCCGATTCGTAAGATTTTTTTATAACCAATCAAGAATTTATTACAGTTTTAGTTTGTCCGATGACTTTTTTTTCTGCGGACAACCGTTTCTCCGCAATTTTGCATCAAACCCAATTTTTTCGTTTTTAAGTAGTTTTTTCACTTTCATATCAATTTATTCAAAAAAACACGTTAATGAGTATTAATTTTTTTCACTTATTATTAAAGCCCACTTCATTTTCTAAAATTATTTTTTTTTCCTTAAAAAGAATACTAAATGTAATTAACAAAAAATAAACAAACTGAGTGAAATTAAAAAAAAATAATTTTTAAATACAAAATTAACTTTTTCTGAGCTATTGTGGTTAAGAAAAGGACAAATATATAAAGTTAATTAGTAACACCCGTTAACTTATGTAAACAGTAAAGATTTGCATTATGATTTGAAGGTTGTAAATGTTTTTCTCGCGTGATCTAGTGCCCGCGTGGTGTTCTTTCACTTGATACTCCATTTTGGATTTGTTATTCAAGTTGTAGTTTTGTTTTTCAATTGTTTGCAAACAATGGATTACACTAATCAAGAATATCTGGAAATGTTATTAATATACGCTAAAATGGGACAACTTTATCTATTTGTCCTTTTCTTAACCACAATAGCTCAGAAAAAGTTAATTTTGTATTTAAATTCACTCAGTTTGTTTATTTTTTGTTAATTACATTTAGTATTCTTTTTAAGGAAAAAAATAATTTTTTTTAGAAAATGAACTGGGGCTTAACTCTGTAATTCGATACGAAAGTAAAAATTGTTCGAAAGTTGTTTCCGATTCTAATTTCAAAAGATACTCTGTAAAACTTTCGAATCCAAAGAAAATGTTGCAAAGAAACTTTGCAACTTTCGAACAAATGTTCCGGACTCGAGCTGTATTTTGTCAAAAATGACATTTTAAAATCAACAAAAAGTCAAATACATGATTTGTTTATGATTTATTAAATTTATTCGTTGTTATTGAAGTTAACTATGGATATGGATTTATTTACATTGTGGCTTGATGAAGAAACTTGTGCTGAAGAAAGAATTCAAAGAAAGATAATAAAAGACAATTCTAAAATAATGGGTTTATCAAGTAAAAGGTAATGTGATATAAAACAAAACTTAATGACGAAATCATTTATCTATACTAAATATTTTTTCTAGTTTTATAAAAAATTTTCGTCTTTCAAAAGATGCATTTATGTATAAGAAGAATTCTGCACAAAGATCTCCGATTATTCGCTAACAAGGTTCTATTGACTCAGCAATCGAAGGCGCACGACAATCGGTTTCGTTATTGCTTCGCAGTTTGACCATTAAAGCAGCTTGAATTAGACAACGATTTTGGGCCAAAAATCATTTTTTCTGACGAGGTGCATTTTGATCTCGGTGGCTACGTTGACAAACAAAATTGCCACATCTGGGGCTCGAAAAACCCATACGATATTGTCCAGAAGCCAGTCAGCCCTATCACAAATTTCATCGTAATCGAAAACTTCTTACGAATCCCGAAAAAAACTATCATTATAAAATCAACGAGAATTTCAAATTGATTTTGTTTGGTATTCATATTTTTGTTCGTGGTTTCCCTTTGAAATAAGAAATAAAATGCACGACTTTTTACTTTGGAATTAAAAATACATTTTATAAATATAAAACATGGATCTTTGGAGCCGTTTTCGAGATAAATAAGATTATGCATTATACGGGTGTATGGGGGGTACCGTTTGTCTTAGAGCTAAAAAAAAAATTTCAATTTCTCCTCTAGGGAATCACCGAAGACCCTTAAGTACCGAGTTTGAAGAAAATATCTCCAGTGGCTTAGGCTCTAGATCAAGGTACAGACATACAGACATACAGATATACAAACATAAAGACAGACAGAAGGAATCGTCGGACCCACTTTATTCGTTTTCGATATTACCGTAATGTCAACTTTGATCAAAATCTCGAGTTCGATTTTTTTTTCCAAATGCACTTGCCCTATATTACCTAATATCGCAAGTAAAAATCATCAAAAATATGATCATATTAATATTTATTATGTTTTCTTCAATTAATTTATAATTATAAAATAAATGTACATACAATTTAGCTTTACCAAAACTTTTCCGGATGGTTAATAGATATCGAATGAAATTTCAGATATTCGAATGTATTTAGCAACGAAAATAGAGTTGTAAAGTACGACATTTCCGAATTTCGAGCAAATGTATCTAGATAAATGAAACTCGGATTTCAATTTCCGATTTTCGAATAACACAGTACATATTTTCCGAATTCGAACGATTTAGCTTTAGAATCGAATTACAAAGTTAGGCCCCTGGGCTTTAATAATAAGTGAAAAAAATTAATACTCATTAACGTGTTTTTTTTTGAATAAAATGATATCAAAGTGAAAAAAAACTACTAAAAAAACGAAAAAATTGGGTTTGATGCAAAATTGCGGAGAAACGGTTGTCCGCAGAAAAAAAAGTCATTGGGCAAACTAAAACTGTAATAAATTCTTGATTGGTTATAAAAAAAATCTTACGAATCGGACGTAGTTTGGCAAAGATAAAGCCTGTTAAGGGAAAAATCATAAAAACCGTTATAACTCGAAAACGGGACGAAAACGAGAAAATGACCTCTTAAGTTTTTCGACTTAAAATGACATCAGGAATCCATGGTTTCATTTGGGGCGGTGACTGTGGGACACCCTGTATACATGAAACACGTACACCAAACAAAAACTTTCGATCTGGGATCGAAATCCCTGGTGTGTAAGCGAAAAAAAGATAAAATATAAACTATCAACTATCCATACTAAAATTATTTGGTTTCTCCGATAGGTAATCTGTTAAACAGCAATCTACAATTATCAAAGACATTTCCAAGACAAAATCTAGAACTGCAATAAAATTAAGAAGCTACATTTTTTTATCACTATAGTGGGTAATGAAAGTAATTAAATCTGCATTTTAACATCTAACTTTTCACTATTTTTAATCAAGTTCAAATTGGCTGGATTTATTTGAAGTTATTGAACCTGTGCAACACAGTCTTTTATTGAACGTCAATTGAATCTAAATTTAAATTCCTATTTCATAATTCAAAATTAACACAGTACATTTGCAAAAATATCAATCGTGCATTTTACATTAGCATGCAAATCAACATCAAGTTCAAAATCAAGAATCAACAATACCCACATGCCATATTTACGAGTATATTTATATGACATATTAAAGAAAAAAAAAATAAGTCGAAGAACACCGTCTTATTTCTTACACAAGGTTGAAAAAAGGCGAACACCTGAACTCCTGCAATGTATTATCTTCCTACTGAATTGCAATGCTAATTGCTAAAGGGAGAATAAAATACAAATAATTCCAACTCCTACTGGTATACATCAAAAATTTTAAAAGACGGAATGTAGCGTCTTATTTATTGAATATAAAAGCGGATGTTGAACAAAGGGGATCCGAAACACAATGCTTGGGGAAGAAAGGGATATAAAACAAATAAATAAGACGGTGATTGAAAAGTTTACGTCAGAGTATTTTTGTGACTCTCTTGATTAATGTTGGTTGTGGATTGTAGAATGTGTTTGGATAAAGTTTAAGATACAAACGAGAGGCAGAATGGATAACTTAAACTTATTCGATGTTTATTTGGTAGATTGTGTTATTTGTGGATTTTCTAAAAGAGAAGACAATAGGAATCGTGTTATGTGGACGCCACGCCACTGGTAGGTATGTATGTACATATGTATATCTGTAAATGCACGTTTTGATAAAATGAAAAAGAAAGACTTTTGCCTGAAATAGAAAGGGTGTTTTTTTTGCTTCTGGAATTTTTATTTGAAGAATAAGAATCTTGCGGTCTTAAAAATAATTTTAGTGGTGATCGAGTTTTCACAAAATTTCTTTTAAAAAATTTAATTTAAATATGTATGTATGTAGTATATTCTTGGCAGTCACCACCAATTTGATAAAAAACAGGCAAAAAAGGGTTAAGAAAATGCTAAAAAAAACAAAGGGAATATTAGTACTTCACTTTTCTTCTTCACTTTTAACTAGCTATTTTTAATTGCGACTTATAGGTACTACGAGTATGTATAAGGCAAGTTATGCATTCGTAAAAAAATCGAACTCGAGATTTTGATCAAAGTTGATATTACTATGATAGCGAAGATGAAAAAAGTGGGTCTCGAAATTATGTCTGTTCTACTACCCACTCGATTTTTTTCTTTTTTTAAGACCAAAATTAACGGTTCCTACGAATTTGTATCGAAATCTTATAAATATTTTTTTCTCAAAAACTGTTCGACAGATTTAAAAAAAAATCAAAAAATTTTCATACATGTACAAGTACATAGTTAAAGCTAGGTAATGCTTGAAAAATAATTTCCGAAAAATTGTTATTGATGGCATTTTCCCGCCATAGAACCATCTTTTTTTGTATTTGATTTTCTCACAAACGGTTAAACCGGTTTTGATCGTTCTTTTATGCTATGTATTGTGCATTCAAATTTTCCAAACAAATGTTTAGTTATAAAAAAAAAAAAATTTTCCAAGCTCAATATTTTGAAAACCCCATGCTCGATTTTCTTAAAACTTGACAGTTAAAAATTTTTTAATATAATTTACAAGATTTGAAAATACATATGTATATATTTTATATTAAAATAACAGTACCCACAATGCAAATGTTAAAAAATGGTGTAGGAGTATTTATCGAGTGTGCGGTTTTACGTTAGCAAAATGTAATTAACTTAAAAAGCTTTGTTAAGTATACTTCAACAAATTTATTTTAATTTCAAATTTGTATTTAAACTAAGAACTTATAAATTTATTATTAAGTGATATTGTTTATGCTCTATTACCGCACACGACAGCTTCTCTGATAATACTGGTTCTGATTCATAAATTCCAAACTTGGTTTGAGTAACGAAGTAGTGAACGATTGAGTTACTTTGGTTTTGGAGAGTTATTTAAGTTGGTCCCAAGTCAGTGGCGGAGGTTCAATTTTGTTAAGTAAATATTCATTAAGTGCATATATTAAACACCACAATGGTTTTCGAAAATCGTATTTTTCTCGATTTTTTTGAAAATTTGATATTTCTAAATTTTTAAAATTTTGTATATAAAAGTTTATTTTTTTAAGAAACTGCTACACCGACTTATAATTTTTGCACTTATGAGGAGAAAAGACTGGAAAGAGACAAAAGCGTGAAATGTTTGCAAAGTGGGATGGTACTTAAATTGGACACTGGAATTTTTCTGTTTGGTGAACGAAGGAAGATAGGAAAGGAACCAACGATGCTATGTATTTATGTATGCTATGGATTTAAGTTTGTGGTAGTGCTATGCACATCATTTTCAATCTTATAATTTCATGGTTTCTGATATGAAAATTGTATTTTGGTATGAAAAGCTGTTAACTTTTTTTTATTGTTCTTGTATGAAATGACAATGCAATACTAATATTTTTAGGTAGGTATGCCGGTGAAATATATCGTAGTTTGTAGAGAACACTTAATTCTGACTTTTCTTAAATGCAATAGTGAATAAGGGATAAGATAGGACGGTTTACCGTATTCAACAATAGGTAAAACGCAATTATTTGTTTCAGGATATACCTACGAATGAAAACTAAACACTAACATGTAGGTATGGTTCATTTTGGAAAGACTGGAATTAAATTTCAAATTTCATTTCAATCTGACTGCTGGTAAGAAAGAGAGTTAATTGTTAAAAACCAAAATTTGAATTGTTAAAATAAATTTAAATTGTTAAAATAAATTTTAAAATAGATATAGGTAAGAAGAAGAAGAAATGATATTTAAGTAACAAGCAATTGTGCCAATATTGTCAGCGATAATGTTTAATTTAATGCTATTATTTTTCAATACCTGCAGTGAAAGCGAATAACAGCTAAAACAAAATCAACACAACAGAAAATAAAATTAAATTCAAGATAAAAAACTAAATACCTACCTACCCAGTAGTATTAGCTTTTGGTGCATATACTGAAAATAAAATCTAGGTATACCTATATGACAAAAATGTAGGTTGAGCTGATAAAAATTCTGTCCAATAAAACGTTTTATCAAATTGATAAAAATTATACAGAATTTTTTTGAGATAACAAAAAATATTTTGTTGTATCCACAAAATTATTTCGTTAAGCTAACAGATTGATTTGTTGAAATAACAAAAATATTTTGTCAATATGACAAAATTTCGTAGAATTTACAAAATTAATTTGTCATATAAACAATTCTTTTTTTTTGTATCAGCAAATTTGTTTGTTAATGTTACAAATTGTTTTTTTTTTTCATTGTCGGATTAACAAAGTCATTTTGTTTAATCAAAAAAAAATTTTGTCAATTTAACAAATTTATTTTGTTGAATCCACAAAATTTATCTGTCAGCTTAATAAAAATGGTAATCAATTTAAAAAATTTTCTTGTTTCAAAATAGCTTTTTTTACTTTTAAATCCACAAAAATTGGCGTTATGTCCCTGCGATCTCACATGAAATCATCTGTGGGGGCGTATTGACAATACGCAATTTTTGTTAAATTCAGTTAATCTTACATCGATTTTTTGACAATAACTAAAAGTAAACTACATCATACACTAAAGATTTGTCATGATCAAAAAAATATTCGCAGAACTTTTTCTTTTCCTTACAAAATAGTTTTATCTATCTGATAATTTTATTTTATTAAAAAGGGACGGTAGTGCCCAGCCAAGTTCTGGCACTACACCCCTTTTACAGGAACAACCTCAGGCGATTTTAACCTCTCCCTATATTTAGTACCAATGAAGTCAGAAACTTAAAATTCCGAATATTTGCTAAGCTAGTCAGGCATAGGCGCCTCATCAAATTTCAATTTTCTAGCATAAGCGGTTCCTGAGATATAAGGCCTCAAAAATCACAAAAACCGTAACTGACTGACTGAATGACTGACAGATCGTCAAATTTATGGAGCTCTTCCCGAGATCGTAGAATCTTGTAATTTTGCACAACGGTAGGTCTTGTCATGCAAGTAGCGGAAAAAATCGAAAATTTTAGGTTATCCATTCAGCGGGCGTGGTATCCGCCCACTTTCTCCGAATCGGTGTTGGTTGAATGGAGCACTTCCGACTGCTATAAAACGATGAAATTTGGTCAACCGATAGGGCTGCATATAAAGGACCAAAAATAAAAATTGACGTTTTCTATTCGGGGGCGTGGTATCCGCCCACTTCCTCAAACTGGTGTAAATTATACATGGCGCACTTCCGATTGCAGTAGAACAATAGAATTTGGTAAAACGATAGAGCTGAAAATGCATATAAAGGACCAAAAATACAAATTGAGGATTTCCATTCCGGGGCGTGGTATCCGCCCACTTTCTCCGAATTGGTGTTAGTTGAATGGATCACTTCCGACTGCTGGAAAACGATGAAATTTGGTAAAGTGGCAGGGCTTAAATTGCATAGGTACAAGGAAAAAAATATAAGATTTGAGGTTTTCCCTTCAGGGGGCGCGGTATCGCCCACTTCCTCAGAACTGATGTAAATTATATATGGCACACTTCCGATTGCAGTAGAACAATGTAATTTGGAGCGGTATCCGCCCACTTTCTTAGAAAATGTTTAATTTATATGGAGCACTTCCGATTGCTGTAATTAAGGTAGGTATGTTAGTGTTAGGTATCTTGCCAGGACAAGAAGAAATAATTGAAGCGCAAATCAAAACAACCAATAACATAAAAGAAAATATTGGTACTAAAAGAAATCGGAAGCTATAAACTACTCGTAAGTTGATTTTAGTAGGTAGAGTCCACCCTTCTATCTTTCCGTATCTTTCGAGATTTTGACATGGCAAAATATTAAAATCCTTGCAAAAAGGAGTGAGATCAGAACAAAAACATAAATGTTAAAAAAAGAGACAAGTTCTTCTATACAAAAACCTTTGTGTAACATGTCAGCCGTGAAAAGTACTGAGATCTAAAAGTACGCCAAGTTCTTACTTCATGAAGGTTTAATACCGAATATTTAAAGTAGAATAATATTGAAACAGCATTTTAACAAAAATGTTTTAATTTTTTGTTAAATTGACAAAAATAATCAACAAAAACTTTGCGATGTTGAAAAACATTTACAAAATAATTTTTTTTAGATACGAAAAACATTTTGTTAACATCAAAAAAAAAATTGTGGATGTGACAAAAATCTCTGTTTTAACAAAAGTTGGTTTGTTAAACTGACAATATTATTTGTATTGCATATTTTGTTAAACTGACAAAAAATCATGCAGAATTACAAAAATTTTGTGAAATCAACAAAATACTTACTTATCTAAAAATTTATTAAAACGATAATATTGTTTTGTTGAAGGTCAACAAAAACGTTTTTATCAATATGACCTAGAAATTTAATTTAAGTGTATGTACAATGTAAAAGAAGGATACATATCTACATTTTTCCAAATATTAGTAATATTTTTATATCGGTTTAAATATTATAATATTTGTTAACTAATATATTAGTATTATGTAATATTACATCCCTGTGCAGGGACGGGTTAGAATATTCCTGCAGCGCCTCCCCGCTTGTCGTAAAAGGCGACTAAAAGAGTAAATACATCTAGGCCACAAACGGCAAGGTGAACCTAGCGACACGTAACACCTATAAACTTTCCCAAAAGTGTGCATGATAGTCCCTGGGTTGGCACGACTGGAGATCACCGGTGCCGTAAAAGAGAGATCAAATACAAAACTGGAGCATGCACACGTCGATACTTACAACAACAACAAAAAACGTTTCGCAGGATTTTGTGAATTAAAGCATTATGGAAGTACTCGTTCAAAATGACACTACCCCGCCAGGCACTACCATTGTTACACATGGTACTGATCCTGGACTGAGCAGCAATGCTCGGGTTAGAGCTAGACGGATTCCGGGGGCTAGCAAAGTAATGCCGCAGATTATACAAAATCTGAGAGTTGCGAGTTGGAACGTTGGCAGTATGACAGATTGAAGCTTCGAGCTGGAAGAGATGATGAAAAGAAGGCGAGTGCACATCTTATGTGTTCAAGAAACAAAATGGCGAAACACGGGAAACAGGGCCCGTTTCGAGGACAAAAAACTATAAGATGTTCTACTATAGAACGGAAAAGGGTAAAAACGGAATCGGAATCATCCTTGCAAAACATCTATTAGGCAGCGTATTGACCATTTCGAAATCCAGCGACCGTTTGATGTCCCTTAAATTGGTGATTAAAGGAAAGTTGTGGAATATTGTCACTGCATATGCTCCCCAAATTGGATGTGAGCAGGTGCAAAAAGATGCATCCCAAAGGAAGAGTTTTGTTCGTGGCCGGAGATTTGAACGGACATGTCGGGAAGACAAACGAAGACTATGAAGATTGCCATGGAGGCCTCGGATACGGCACCAGGAACCCTCCTGGTGAAGACATCCTGAGCATGTGCAAAACATACGGTCTTATCGTACTAAATACCATGTTCGTCAAACAAAGCCGACACCTGGTCACTTACAGCAGTGGTGGAAATGAAACCCAGATTGATTACCATTTGGTATCTAGTTTCATGAAACCCCGGGTAAAAGATTGCAAAGTGATACTAGGAGAAGCGATCGCCCACCAACACCGTCTCCTATTGACAGAATTTTTTATGGAGACAGTGAACGACAACAAACATACAAAAACTTTTGGGAAGATCAAATGGTATAATCTGGATAAGGAAAAAGGCGAAGCTTTTATTTCGAATATGCAAAACGTTCTGTATAACAACACCGATATAGTTCGAAATGAAGAGAGTACAGCACAAAGTATGTGGGATCTCCTACAGAGAACTTGCAAAGAAAAAGCCAAAACACTCTTAGGGGTTTCAAAAGGACACAACCAACAAGGCAAAGAAACATGGTGGTGGAATGATGAAGCTAAATCAGTTATAAGTAAAAAGAAAATGGCTTTCAAGGCTTGGTCGAAGTGCCCCTCTAATGATACAGAGCAAAAGTCACGCCTCGAAGTGGAATATAGAAACTGCAAGAAAGAAGCGAAGAAGAAGTGCGCCCAAATTCAAGCAAAGAATACAGAAAACCTGTATCGGGAGCTGGATGAAATTTCTACCCCGACAGCTGGTGCTATTCAAGAGCTACGGCAAAACACGAATAAGGGCGCAACTATCTTCAAAATAGCCGCTCAAAGAAGAAGAAATGCCCAGGAGATTTGTTCGCCAAAGTTCATTAACAATGCTCAAGGCCAACTACTTGTGGAAGACAACGAAATTCTTCACAGGTGGCGACAGTATTGTGACGGACTTCTAAACGAACAATTTCCAAGGCTATACTTTCCAATAGCTTCACCTAACTTAAGCGAAGTATCCGACGTCACAGTCGAAGAAGTTAGTGAGGCGGTAAAATACTCCAAAACGGGAAAAGCTGTTGGCCCAGACGAAATACCCTCAGAGTTTTGGAAAAAGATGGGAGACATCGGGTTTAGATGGCTCATGATTCTTGTCTCCAAACTTATACGAGGTGATCGCATGCCTAATCAATGGAGGGAAAGTTACCTTCTTCCAATTTATAAAGGCAGGGGTGATACTCGAAGCTGTGATAATTACCGTTCGATTAAGCTGATGTCACACACCATGAAGATCGTTGAGCGAGTCTTGGGTAGCCGACTGCGAAAAATAATTAGGCTATCTGATGACCAGTGCGGGTTTGTCGGGGGTAAGTCAACCACGGATGCAATCCAGAGTATAAGAATAATTATGTAAAAACATCGGGATTCTTTGGAGGATTTGCATGTCGTATTGGTTGATTTTGAAAAAGCATTCGATCGGCAACCACGAGATCTAATATGGGTGGCCCTCAGGCAACGAGGAGTTCCAGAAACCTATGTGCGGATAATTATGGACATGTATGATGGAGCAGTTACTAAAGTAAGCAGCTGGAGTCACCGAAGAATTCGAAATCACAGTAGGTGTACACCAGGGAAGTGTCTTGAGTCCCCTGCTCTTTATTACAGTTCTTGATTACCTGCTTGAAGGCAAAGTGACGGATCCAAAAGTGCATCAGTTATTCTTTGCTGACGATGGAGCCATCATAAGTGAAGACCCGATATCCCTACAACGAGCACTTGACGTATGGGTGGATGTGCTAGAAGGAAGTGGGTACCGCATAAGCGCGAAAAAGACAGAATACATATGCTGCCCATTTTCTGATCCACACAGGCCTATTCCAGACATTTATTTGAATGGAGTAGTGCTTCCCAAGTGTGAAAAGTTTAAATATCTGGGGTCTATGATAAATAACGAAGCTACTTGTGATGACGATATCAATCATCGCGTAAGCGTAGGGTGGATGAAGTGGCGGGAAAATTCTGCTATCTTCTGTGACCGAAAAATGCCCCCTAAGCTGAAAGGAAAGCTCTACACTTCAGTTGTGCGTCCAGCACTCACATACGGTTCACAATGTTGGACAATGTACAAAAAGTATGAGAGTAAGCTAACGGCAGCTGAGATGAAGATGCTTCGTATGACAGCAGGAGTTACAAAGCTTGATCGAATTAGAAGTACGAAAATCCGAGGAAGCCTTCATGTTAAGAATACCATTTCCCAAAAAATTTAACACGACCGACTCAGTTGGTATTGCCATGTTCAAAGGAGAGATCCTGAGAACCCCGTCAAAAAGGCAATATCATACAACGTTCCAATTCGGAATAAAAAGAAAGGTAGGCCTAAACACTCCTGGTACAAACAAATGCAAAAACACCAGCATTCAGTTGGCCTCAGAAATGGAACAATACAAAACCGGGAGGCTTGCCGCCGATTTCTGAGGTCAACCCGGCGAACCCCACAGGCGGATCACTAGTGTGAAGCAGATACGTGGGACATCGAGATCATAAAGCAAAGCAAAGATTATGTAATATTACAAAATATTAGTACTGACCTCTCACAACCTAGTTTTTGTGCACTTTGATGAAGATTATTTTTTAAGATGTCGAGGTAACCAAAACGATCTATCATACTCTCAATAAAAACCAGGTTACCTACTCTAGATGCCGCCAAGCACCCCCAAACCATAACCGAACCACCACCATGTTTAACAGTTCCAGTCAGGTGGTTAGGATCTAACGCCGTTTTAGGTTTTCTTCACACTTTTGCACGTCCATCAGAGCCATGGATGTTGAATTTGCTCTCGTCAGAAAATATAACGGTATTCAGAAAGTCAAATCGGTCTGAATATGACTTCTGGCAAATTCAATCCGCTTTTGGCGATTGACCTTACTAATGAATGTTTTTTTCCTAATAGCACAGCCTTATACCCGACTTCGTGAAGGATGCGGCGCACAGTGGGCAGAAATCGTGGTTTAAGTGGTCAAAAATCCATAACTTTTGAACCAGTTGAGTTTTTTTTATAATTTTTTTTTTTATTTGTAACTTTATTTAAGTACCTTTCAATACATAGCGTTTAATTTATCAATTATGTTTTATTTTGATTTTAAAATAAATAATAAAAAAAAGTTGTTTTTCTCCCTGTTAATGTGGAAGACAAATTTTTCAAAATATTGACTTAAATTGGATACAAAACTTATTTTAAAAGAACTTTCTTGAAGATCCAACAAATGGTGACCAGTAAACTATTTATTTGAAATCCTTGGGCTTGCCCTTTGGGTCTTCACAAAAACACTCAAAAAAAATTTTTAGTTCCCTTTTTGTCCTTTTCAAGCCAACACTTTGTTTAAGAATAGTTACCAAAACCTTAAATAAATTTTGTCATTTCCATCATCCAATTATTAAATGTAACGGAACAATTAATGAGAACAACATAAATAGAGCATACCATTTTCTTTTGGGTACAGAAAATATGTAAGTACAAGCAAATTTCCTAACCGCACTAAATAAAAACAACATGGTAAGTTAGGTTAGGTTAGGTTAGGTTAAAGTGGCTGTCATTAAAGCATCTGACCCACTTAGACCAGTAGAGGTCCATTGCGATACCAAGATCTAATAGGGAACAAAAAGGTTCCCTACTAGTTAAAACAATTTGGAGCTTCTGATGAAGCGAAGGAGACTTTTAATGTCTGTATTTATAAGATCGCTTGGTTCGTTATAGAAATATTCTTCTAGATGAAGTTTGCGCTTGGGCATTTACAAAGAAGGTGTGGGATTGTTTCCTCTTCCTCTTCGTCCAAGCTGCTGAGGGACAATAAATACTTTGACCGCTTCAAATCCACTTTGGGCCAGATTTGTTTGGTCGCCAAAAAAGTGGTAGTGTTAAGCCATCTTGTGTTTGATTGTTCTAGAGCAATTCGCTTCAGCATAAGTTTACTTGTAGCTACAGGCATACCAATGTTTACTCTTTTGGGCAAAATAGGCATTTTCGTTCCAATTCTGGCGAGTTCGTCGGATTTACAATTCCCCGGAATGTCCCTGTGTCCCGGCACACGGAAAAGGTGAATTTTAAGCTGTTTGGCCATCTCCATTGGAGACGAACGACAGTCTTGGGCTGTAACCATGTACAACATGCAATACTCAATGTAAAATTTTGCATACAGAAGAGTCGCTATGTAAAATGTTTTTTCGCTCTAACTCGTAAATGCGGATAGATGCGGATATGAATCTTTTGAGTTTCGATGGAGCACATATTCAATTTTAATTTCGTTAATAAATTAAAGTTGTGAAAAGTTGTGAATTTTTGTATCGCCTTTATAAACTTGAAAATTGAGTAAAATTAAGATGGGTGTTTCAAAATCAAACGGTACTAACTACTTGACGTTTCTTTATATGTTTTTTGCGTATTATAACATATAAATATGTGAAATAATTAACTGTAATGAATTCAATTACTTTCCAAAAGGATTTTCAAGAAAATCGGCAAGTAAAAATTGTGCCAAAAATGCTTCATACATCGATTTATAAGTTTTTCTCACTTTGAATTTATTTTTCTCTTAACCTGAGCATATTTATTTAAAAAAAATGTCATATATTTAACGTACAAATATTTCTTTAATTAATTAAAATTAAACTTATGTGATTCGAAAACAAAAAAAAAAATATTTTTGACCACTTAAATCACGATTTCTGCCCACTGTGCGGCGTATGGTTTGGGTACAGCATGACTTACCTGTCTCTTCTTCTATCTCGTCCTGCAGTTTTGGTGCGCTTATTTTCGCATTTTTCTTTACTTTGCGAATTATTAGTCGCTTCTCATATTCAGAGAACATTCGCGGGCGGCTACTGCGAGCCGTGTTCGAAACTGTTCCACATTGTTTCTGCTATTCCAATATTTTTTGGACGGTTGCTGGGCTCCTACCAACAAGTACAGCTACTTTCCGAATCCACTTTCCTTCACTTGAGTACTTAACTATTAATTTTTTAAAGTCCAAGGAGAGCTCTTTTCCACGTGGTGCCATTTCTAATTTTAAAAAGAATACTGAGAACTGAAATAGGCAAGTCTAGTAGTTTTGCCTTACCTTTTTAATAAAAAAACAAAAAATCGACTCAAAAGTTTTTATTGATGCAACATCACATAAGAAAAACTGTCTGTATACTAACTTTTGTAACCTATTTTTTTTACCCGTGATTACAAATAATGAGATAGCAAAGTGGATACAAATTGTGCCGTTATTTTGCTTAACAGCAGTAATGTGTATGACAAGACACTTGTGCCATATGCAGAGAATATATATGGATTTGATATTAACGGTATTTTTTCGTCTATTTACGTTTTAGCTTGATTGTATACTTACTTTTGTGACTGTGTGTACGAGTGTAAAAAAAATGTAATTTAAAATGAAATTTGTATTTTTGAAGTGCAAGTGAATGATCTCATTGAAGCAAATTGGTTTGAAATGACAGCTTAGTATATCTTGAAGCTTTCTTGAATTTAATGGGCAATTTATTTCATGAAAGTGATGAATAGACCACACATACAAATAAAACTTTCAGGTAACAAACTTGTGAATTGCAGAAAAACGAAAATTATTTTGATTTTTTTCTTTATTCGAATTTTATACTAGTTTATAGTTTTGTTGGAAAATGCTTGACCTAAGCCGGTCACAGATGAGTTGCCTCTCGAAAATTGTTCCGGATAGATGACATCTTCATTTTTTTCGTTTTGATTAGCAAGCTGCAATATCTCGGCTTGGTTTTCTTAACTGTGGGTATAGTCAATAGGCCCAATCATACGGAGGGGCATAGGGATGACAGTTTTTGTTTTTCCATGGATTAAGTATACTTCCAACAAAATCAACAAAAAATAAACTTTAAGTTAAATTCTATTCCACTTTCGTTTTGTTTTTGTTTCAAATATGTCAATATGAATTTGCAGCCAGAATAGATTGGAAATTACATTTATCGCATAGAGTAACAGAACATGAGTATATTTTGGTCTATTTTTTTATCACTCGAAGCGCATAGAAATTTGTTTGATGTTACATTTTACGGAAAAAAAATTCTTATTTAAGGGACAATTTTAATCCTCTGAGTTTGGTACCAACAATTTTATACCATCAGTAAACTTTTAATATCCTAAACAAAATTGTTTTTTAATAAAAGACATTAAAAGGAAGAAAAGTAGGAACAATTATTTAAAGACTTAGGATATGCTAGTACTTCCTTTGAAATAATTTTAGGAATAAATATTTTAACTTTTAAAAGTTTTATACAATCTAGACTTTTGAATATATAACACCATTTAAATACTTTAAATTAATTACCTATATACTTCTTGTGCGCCTATTACTCCAGGAGTTGATTTAACTGTTAAATTCCATAAATCAGCTTCGGGGGTCTGTGGAGATAGCATAATTTGATTTGACACCGAATCCAGGTCCTAAGAAAAATAATTAAATTCCCTATTCTCAAAGCTGTTTGATTAATTAAATCTTACACATGGTGAATGAATATTCATTTTATCGCAGCTACGATTTTGTTTATTTGCAGACACTGGTGTTTGAGATGGCACATAGTTATTTTCTTCGTCATGGAATGAGACCCGTTTCGTATCACGTCCAATAACCAAAAGATTACTATGGGCATTTGAATTCAACAATAATTGTGTATCATTTAAGGTCTGTGAAGGCATACATTTCAAGAAAACATTGTTATTACATTGGTTATGTGCTTCCGTTTCAGAAGGAAAAGTAAGTTTTGAAGAATTTGTATTATTTGATTGTTGCTTTTGCGACATAACAATATATGAAATATTTCGTTCTGGTGGGGAAGGAGGAGACATTGTACGAATAGGAAGAGTACTCGAAGATTGTGACGTATGTTCTCCAGAAACTAAATGTTCCAAGCTTTTCGCATTCATATCTAAATTTAAATTTGAGACGTTTTTCGATGCGCTATTTGCTTCATTTTCTCCATGATTATGCCTCAAATCATGTTTGTTTTTATTTGTGATAAAAGGTAAGGTAGATACAGTTGATATTGGTAAAGTAGAGCTATCACAACGATTATTTTTCAATATTCCTTTTGGCTGCATAGCGATGGTAGGCTGGCTCTGCAATAGAGAAGCCTGGGAATCATTTTTTGAAACTTTGTCTCTGTTTTCTAAACATCCAATATCCTGTTTTACTTCATTTTCTGTATTGCATAAATTTGTATTTGACACTTGAATTGAACTTGGGTGCGTTCGAAAACTTTCTTCTTCTTCATTTTCCTTAATAAAAGATGGTTCACTATCTTCTTCTTGCTCTTCAGCTTCATGAGCTCTTCGCTGAAACTCCCTTTCGAGAACTAATGTTTTGAGCTGTTCTTCCTGTAGCGGAATCCGGTGTGGTAGATTTGACAAATTTGTGATTCGTTTATCTCTCCAAATTTTGATGTGTTCTCGACGTATTTCTTGTTCTTTTTCTCTTTCTTCGCGCTCCCATGGATTGGCTGCTGCAAATTGTCCATGATGAATTAGTGAAGTATTAATTGGGTAGAAGCTGCCTCTCTGGGATTCTGATGAACTTGAAACACAGTTAACCCCTTGTGGTGATTGAGAATTACCTTTAAAAAGAGGATGTGTAGTAGTGGGAGGAAGAGGAGGACTTTTTTCTGTGGTGGGTTGTTTTTGGTGATTTTGAGGAGAACGATTAAGTTGAGAATTAGGGATATTCGGTTGATGTTGTTGTGTAGAAGATGCTACCGAAAAAGCTGTCAAATTATATTTATTTCCATTCGGCTTTGATACATTGGAACAAAATAGCTCCGGTTGTAGTTGGCTATTAGAAACTGTTATTATTTGATTTGAATTATTCGAAATTACTGAATTATCTCCAAGAGAAGGCTGAAAACAACCTGAATTTTTCTGCATTTGATGTTCGGTCTGAACACTTTTTTTAAAACGTTGTTGTTGATCTTGGGGTTGTTGAGTATTTACTTGGTTAGGCAGTTGATTTATCGTAGCCACATTTTGCATACTTTGACTAGTCAGCAGGCCAGTATTATAAATTTGTGGGGATAAAGATGTAGTACGAGCATCAGAAATATTTGGCATCGAAGGAGCAAGTGTTTGATTCATCCGCAAACAGTTTTGAGATTGTCCTTCTCTGCCAAAGTTTTGACTACTCTTAGAACGACTCCCTATATTAAGAAAAGGTTGTGGTTCCTGATTATTTTGTTGTGTATTCAATTGGTGTGTTGAGTTGTTCCCCTTTACATTTACATTCAGACTACTTGCGCTTTTTCCAAGATTATCACTCGAAATCAGCATATTATTGGCTAGCAGATTGGGAGTATTTTTTGTATTTTCTATATAATTAGGATAAGTGCTGCCTTGGTAATATGCTGAAGCAGGACGGTTTATGTTTTGATTTGTCAAAACTTGTTGAGTGCTTGGGAGAGTAAGTTGCTGAATCGATTTAGAATAAATTCCAGTTAATGAATTTCGTATAGATGAGTCTGTTGGTGGCCTGTTTATATAAAAGAAGAAATCAATATTCAGTGAGAGTTCCTTTGCATTGTACTTAAATATATAAAAATGATTTTTGACACGTAGAAAGGAAATATTTCTTAAATAAGTAGTAAAATAAAAAAAAATACATCAAAACTATTTGTTTATTATCTTTGACTTCTGTCTTTTTAACTCATAGGTGCATTGTACCTCCCTAACAGATGCGAAAAGTATTAGTCATTAGGGGAAATCAATCTTTGTTGTTGTTAAAAAGCCAATGAATCCCTTTTGGAGTATTTGGTGTGGATATTAGTACTACCAATTACCACAGGAAAACGAGGTACACAAACATTTAAGAAACGACCCGCGAGGGCATGAAGGCGAAAATATTATAATTCATAAAATTCATAAAACACTTTCGGATATCATTGATAAATACTTCACAGATATTCAAGGCCAATGACTTAAGTTACTCTAGATTTAGTAATTGAATACAGAAAAATGGTTTATATTAAGAAATTTGTATGTATTTATTATTTAAAAACAAGTAGAATACTATGTAATAACGGGTGATTTTTTTGAGGTTAGGATTTTCATGCATTAGTATTTGACAGATCACGCGGGATTTCAGACATGGTGTCAAAGAGAAAGATGCTCAGTATGCTTTGACATTTCATCATGAATAGACTTACTAACGAGCAACGCTTGCAAATCATTGAATTTTATTACCAAAATCAGTGTTCGGTTCGAAATGTGTTTCGCGCTTTACGTCCGATTTATGGTCTACATAATCGACCAAGTGAGCAAACAATTAATGCGATTGTGACCAAGTTTCGCACTCAGTTTACTTTATTGGACATTAAACCAACCACACGAATGCGTACAGTGCGTACAGAAGAGAATATTGCGTCTGTTTCTGAGAGTGTTGCTGAAGACCGTGAAATGTCGATTCGTCGCCGTTCGCAGCAATTGGGTTTGTGTTATTCGACCACATGGAAGATTTTACGCAAAGATCTTGGTGTAAAATTGTATAAAATACAGCTCGTGGAAGAACTGAAGCCGAACGATCTGCCACAACGTCGAATTTTCAGTGATTCTATGGCCATTTTGAGGGAAAACTTCGGAGAACAATTCATCTCAAGGAATGGACCGGTAAGTTGGCCACCAAGATCATGCGATTTGACGCCTTTAGACTATTTTTTGTGGGGCTACGTCAAGATCATGCGATTTGACGCCTTTAGACTATTTTTTGTGGGGCTACGTCAAGTCAAAGTCTACACAAATTAGCCAGCAACTATTCCAGCTTTGGAAGACAACATTTCCGAAGAAATTCGGGCTATTCCGGCCGAAATGCTCGAAAAAGTTACCCAAAATTGGACTTTCCGAATGGACCACCTAAGACGCAGCCGCGGTCAACATTTAAATGAAATTATCTTCAAAAAGTAAATGTCATGGACCAATCTAACGTTTCAAATAAAGAATCGATGAGATTTTGCAAATTTTATGCGTTTTTTTTTTTTTTTAAAGTTCTCAAGCTCTTAAAAAATCACCCGTTATATAATACAAGATTTAATATAATATACATATAACAACGCTTTCGCTTGGTCGACCGGAAGTATCTCGAATGCTTCTGAAATCGTTCGTTATATTAAAATTCAAAATCGTCAGCCTCAAGTGATGATGATGAATTCGTTGTAGAATTTTCATGAAAGGAGTTTACTACAAAGTACAAGACTCCAAAAAAAAGGAATATTCTCCGAAAATAGAATAGTTTTCACACGCTTACAAATAATGAAAAATATAAGCAACTTTACTTAGCTATCTGGTTTCATGGATACAACGAACAAAAAATTTTAAACCAAATGTTCCAACTTGTTCGTTTGGCATTCGGAACCGAAGAGTTCTGAAAGGTTCTTCCGAAGTTAGAAGTTTTTTTTAATAAATTTACAGAAGCAACAGCAAAGACAAGGAGAACACGATCAACAAGAACGAATTCAGAACCAACTGCTGGAGCAACATCACCAACAAGAGCAGCAAAAGAGTATTGAAGGCCATCAGGAGCGGGAACAAGAGGAAGGCAAGGTTAAGCTAAGGCACGGAAGAAAATACGCTCGCTCGCAAACATCAAACAGATACATTAGAAATAAATGCACGACAAGGTCGCCGTTTTTTAAAGATAGAATATTCCAAAACAAATTTTTTTTTTAAATTCAAAACATTATTTTTTTTATGTTTTTGTTCTATACGTCGATCAAAGACGAGGTTGGATTTCGTTATGTTCTCTTTTATTCATTTTCAATATGATATACCATACATACATACATATTTATATTATTACATATTTTATATTTGAGTATTTTAGGAGTTGCCAGGAGGGCAATATAATATCTATGTATAACAATAATAAATTATAAATATAACATCTCCCCTATTCAAAAAGCTTGAACCGAAAATATTTGGCTTTCTTATTTCTCTACCGTAGCGCGTTACATAACCCGATCGATTTGTTGAAGTCGTATTGTTTGGTTTCTCGATTTCCTTAACTTCAAGTGGTTTAGTTGATTGTTGTAAAGTTCTCATGTTTTTGTTTAAAACCGTATCTGATCGATCTGCAGCAATGGGAGTAGAGGTTCGATCATAAATTAAAGGAGGATGGAAGGACCTTCTTATATGTTCAGTGTTTCTCCGGATTTTCCTTCCGTTTTCATTTTGTATTATGTACGATCGCGGTGAGAAATGTTTGCCTACTATTTTTGCTGGTTCCCAAGAATTCCCATTTTTGAAGACTACATTTTCGTCCTTACTAAAGTTTACCTCACTTCTTTTCCTTCCAAAATTATGAGCTTGAGTGTATTTCATTTGATGCTCATAAGATTTTTGGTAGATGTTTGAAATTATCTTAGGCTGTAACGCTTCAATACTTATGGGAAGTTTGGTCCTTTAATTTCTGCTATTAAAATTTCCGAAGGTGAATAACCTAAAGTTGAAAGAGGAGTTGACCTATATTCTAACAGAGCAGTGTTAATATCAGTGCCCTGTTCACTTGCTTTTCGAAGTATCTGCTTTGCAATATGAACTCCTTTTTCGGCTAAACCATTTGATCGTGCATAACGAGGGCTTGAGAAACTAAAATTAAAATTCCAACTTTTAGCAAAACTTTTCAATTCATAGGAACTAAACGGTTGGTTATCCTTATCAGAAACCACTACTTCCGGAATTCCGTGGGTACTAAAAATCTTTTTAAGTGCGATTATAACACTGCTTCCAGTGGTCTTTAATATTCCAATAAAATTGTAATTCCTGCGATAAAGCATGTTTTGATTTTGGCCAACCATATTTAAAATGTTGTATAATAGACTGTGAAATTTTGTCATTTTGAATAGCTATTTTAAATTGTTCTTTTTTAGACTCGCTCAAGTTATTAGAGTGTACACAATCTCTGAATGAACTATCCATATTTATAGTATTATCGTCTAAAAAGTTTCGCGACAGTAGGTCTGCTACGTGAAGCAACTTTCCCGGTACATACTGAACATCTAAATCATATTTGAGGAGCTTAATTTTCATTTTCTGAAGCCTTGTGGAATGAATTTGACTCAGCTCTTTTGTCATAATAGACACTAATGGCTTGTGATCAGTATGTACAGTCACTTTTCTTCCGTAGATATACGCGTGAAACTTTTCACACGCATAAACTATGCCCAAAAACTCTTTCTCTATCTGTGCGTAGTTAACTTCTGGAGTTGTTAAACTGTTTGATGCAAAACATATTGGCTTTCTATTTTGAAATAAGCAACACCCTAGACCATTTTTAGATGCATCAGTTTGAAGAACTATAGGTTCATTAGGAGAAAAACTATGCAAGGAGGTAGCCCTTGCTAGCTTATCTTTAATTTCATTCAGAATCTGAGAATTCTTTTCCGTCCAAACAAATTCTACATTCTTGCGAAGCAATTCTCTTAAAGGTGCATTCATTTCCGCAAAATTAGGCACAAAGGATCTTAAAAGTTCAAAGTTCCGAAAATTTTTTATAAATCCTTTTTATTCTCAGGATTTTTAATTCCTTGAATAGCTTTTATTCTTTCTGGGTCAGGTGACAACCCATCCTTAGAGTAAACGTGTCCCAAATACTTCACCTGCTCTACTTTATATTGCAGCTTATGAGGGTTAAATTTTACATTTATTTCTCTAGCTCGCTGCAAAACTCTTTCTAAATTTTCATCGTGTTCCTTTTCTGTTCGACCGCCCACTAAAATATCGTCGATATATACAAAAAATCCTGGCAGACATCCAAAATATTTTTCATTAATTTTTTGAATTTTTCAGGTGCTATATTTACACCGAAAGGCAACACATTAAAATGATAGCAACCAAATGGAGTGCTAAAAACAGTAAGATTTTTGGATTTTGCATCTAATTCTAGCTGCCAAAATCCTTCTTTAAATCAAGGACTGAAAAATGCTTCATGTCTCTCATAACAAAACAAAAATCTTCAATTTTGGGAATGAGAAAATGTTTATGTTTTATATTTATATTTAATTCTTTAGGATCTAAGCATATTCGTAGAGTTCCATTAGGTTTCTCAACAACGACCAGGTTATGACACCATTCCGTAGGAGAATCTATCTTCGTAATAATTTTCTTTCTTTCCATACCTTTTAAAGTTTCTTCTAATCTATCTCTAAGGCTGATCGGAATCCGTCTAGGAGGACGATGGCAAGGAATGGTACCCGACTTAACCAGGAAACCGACCTATCCCACTGAAGACATCTACGTTTCGCTTTATTAAATTATCTTTTTGACTATCTGACAATGCAAGTGCATTTACTCTATTTATCAAATTTATCAAATACAAGACCTAAGACCGAGAATGGGTTTCGAATTTACATTGGCAACCACAAATCTAGTATTCAAACATTTCTCCTTATAAGTTGTAGGTATGACAATTTCACCTACCGTCTCGAGCGCGAACCCACCATAGGCTTCCAGAATGGTCTTAGACCTTAGACGACTTCAATTTAATATTTAATTTTTTAAATAAACTCAACGGCAGCACATTAACATCTGCTTCGCTATCTAATTTAAAATTAAAGAAATTGTTACCAACCTTCAGCGTCTCCACCCAAATCGATTCCGTGCTATTGATCTCTCTAACTCTATCAATATGTTCAGTATAATAATCTGAGTAATCACTTTCGTCTTGCTCAATTATTTCACGCACATTAGCATGGGTCTTGCAGTTGAAACTCATTCAGTTTCTTGAAGCCTTTGAAAGGTATTTCTAAAAACATTTCGAAAAGGAAGACGTCTGTTAGGATAACGTTCCTGGCATCTTCGTTGTGCTCTTCTTGAATTTCCATTGCAGAACTCATAAACGAATAAAATGTCGGCGTATTCTTCTCTCATAAATGAAAGCATTTCAAAAAGTGATCTTATGCAACTGTAATTGTGACATAACTTCATAATCTGATGAATGAATTTATTTTTCTATTCTTTTATACCACTTTTAAACATTCATACATTGAGAAGGGGTAAGATAATTAGGGGTTCTAAAGTAAGCCAAATGAACATACATACGTACGCTTTTAACCCTTTTCATGAGTGCACAGTCTTAAAAATTATCTAAAAACTATCAATTCTTGAAAAAACCACTCCAATTAACAAGTGCTGCAATAAAAGTAGGTAAAAAACCAAAAATTTAATTTTTTACCTGTTTTAGATTTTCCCAATGTCATAAAATGTATTAGACTAAAGGTGCGTGTCCATTTGAGAGCAAAAACACTGAGAGTAGCTATCAGGCCACTCTTGAGAGTAAACTCTCAAGTGGACACAGTCTTGAGAGAAGCTAGCGGAGAGTTGACTTTTCACTCTCGACACACTTTTTTATTACTATCGGAGATGAGCTCGCAGAATTCCAACATAGTTCGTATTTTGCGATTAGCTGTCCGAGAGTTGACATGTAAAAACATTTAACAGAAGGGGACAAACGAACTTATGAAAATGAAATCAAGTGAAAGATTCATAATTTGCGAAACCAGGTAAAGAAAATAATTTTTGTCAATCATATTGAATCTATTATGTACATTTAATTAATAATCATGAAAATATTAACGGATGTCACAAGAAATGAAAAAAAAAAAAAAAAAAAAAAACGAAAAGTGGAGCCGGAACTGATGAAGTATAGCACTAGGTGGCCATATTTTCCGGGTTTGCAGGTTTTTATTCCATTTTTAATGGCTGCTTCAACCAAGTCAAATCTGGTACGTATTTGATTTCTTAATTATTTTCTGTGATGTGCCTGTACTGGCAAGGAACTTCACCTTATGGGCTCATAAAGTAATTTTTGAATTCATCCCTGAAATCCTTTTGAGAAGTATTATAATTGTGTCTTCTTCCATTTTGAAGATCGGAAAATGAGTTTTCGAAATTGATGTCTAAACGCCAGTACATCGTGAGTTTCTATTTGTTCGGCCAAAATTATAGCTTTGCAAAAATATATCAAGTGGACGCGGTTATGAAAGTACTCTCAGAAAATCATCTCCCAAAACTTAACTAGTGAACTCGCGATAGTAAAATCTCAATAAAATTACTCTCAAATGGACAGGCACCCGAGAGCAACTCTCGAGAGTTTACTAGCGAAAGAACTCTCAAATGGACACGCACCTTAAGAAAGAGCCCACAGCAATTTTTGGGTGTGATTGATAACAAAAGATAATTAGCATAATTAGATATATAGGCCTTTTATAGTTACGAGTATTAACTTCCCATAGGGAGTTATTGTAATCGGTCCGATTTGTCAAATTGGAATTTTTGACATTTCTTGACGTTTCAAGGTCCCTAGAGGCTATATTAATCATTTTTAGATAGATGTCTGTGTGTGTGTGCACGTACGTTTGTACGTGCGTAAGTTCGTACGTGCGTAAGTTCGTACGTGCGTACGTTCGTACATTCGTACGTTCGTACGTCCGTACGTTCTGATACCATTTTTCGTCGTCGATATCTCAAGAATGAGTAAAGATATCGACTTCAAATAAATTTTGTTTAATAATAACTTCGAAAGAGGCTGAAAGGGCGTTTATTCAGTAAGTAGTTTTTTCACTATAACGGTTTAAAAAAAAAGTAAAATTTTGGTTAGTTTCAAATATCTCACGAAAAAATATTGCTATTGATTTCAAATAAAATTTAATGTACTCATTATAAGGTCATACAGATTTTGTATGAATTTGGGAAAAAATGAACATACCGTTATTTTTTTTAATAAAAAAAAAAAATGAAAAAAAAATGTCATAACCCAGATATTCTAAGAACGGAAAACAATTTGAAACTAAAAATAGTTTTATTTTACGAAAAATAATGTGTTTGACAACTGGTGAAAATTTCAAAAAAAATACCAGTTTACAGGTTTTTTACAAAAAAATCAAAAAACTATATAAAATTGGAAATTGGTAAAAATTGTTTTTCGACTCAAATTTCTCGAGAACTAGTTGTGATATTGTTGCTTATTTTGACATTCTCTTTCGTTAGAAAGTGAGTCGAATTCGTTGAAACTTAATTTTGAGACTCGGCGATTAGAATGTTAATCGAACAAATCGAAAGTTCACCCAATCCATAGAAAGTTCATTCATTTGCGAAAGCTAATTCAATTTTGACATTCGAAAGAATAGAATTAAATGTCATTTTTGTGTCGTTTGAATTTTTCTGTCGAGTAAACAACAAAACATGTAAGTTTTTAATTATTTCATGGAAAATAAATTACTTTTATTATTTATTTATGTTAAAAGGTCGCATTCCAACTGGACAAACCGCGAACAAAAGCAAAAGTTTATTAAAATAATGGAAAAGAAAACCCGGAGGTAGCAAAGGGTTTTTTTTTACCACCCGCGTTGATACGGGAAAAAAGAAAGCATCCACTATCCTTCTCCTCTGCACTTCTTCAACACCATTTTAATTTATAATTAACACAAATGCCATATTTTTATTTATTATTTTATGTTTTTATCCAAGAAATTTAAATTATTAAACAATAAACAAAACAATTACAAATAAACAAAGATTTCACCTTTTGGTTTTGACATATCACAAACACTTCTCTTTTGTTTTTGATATTTTAGTGTGACCAAGTGTATACGAAAAAAAAAAAAAATTTAGAACGCGTCATGAACAACGATTTACGAATTTTCTTATGGAACGTACGATCGCTCTATAGAGCTCGAGCTGCTCAGCAGCTAGCCGATGCCCTGTCAAAATATAAAGCTGACATAACAGCTCTTCAAGAAATCAGATGGACAGGGAATGGTGTTCTACAGAAGAAAGAATATGACATATACTATAGCTGTCATACAAAACACCATGTGCTCGGGGTAGGCTTCCTAGTCAGCGAAAAAATGAAGTCTACTATCATCGGCTTTAACGCTATAAGCGAAAGGCTATGCACCCTTCGCGTGCGAGGCAAATTTACGAATATCAGCCTCATTAACGTTCACGGACCTACGGAGGAGTCCTCAGACGAAGAAAAAGAGACTTACTACGAACAAGTCGAGAGGGCCCTCAATGCCTGTCCAAGGTATGATGTTAAAATCATCCTTGGGGATTTGAACGCAAAAATAGGTCGGGAGCCGGTATTCAGGCATTACGCAGCCACCCATAGTTTGCATGAGAACACTAATGACAATGGACTTCGAGTCTTAGAATTGGCAGCATCGAAAAACATGGTCGTTGCGAGTACCAGGTTCCCGCGTAAAGATATCTACAAAGCCACCTGGGTATCACCTGATGGAGTCACTCGTAACCAAATAGACCACGTGTTGATAGACCGTCGCCACTACTCGAACTTGATGACGGTACGAACGTACCGAGGTGCCAATATCGACTCGGATCACTATCTTGTTGGTATGGTTTTCCGAGGGCGGATTGCCTTGCGAAGACGCATTGCATCCGCCGATCAGGTTCGAATCAACACGGCTGCCCTGCGCAATGAAAACACCAGTAACACCTTTGGTAATGCGTTAAGACTCGCCCTAGAAACACCTGACTTAGGGAGAGTAAGTCCTGGAGCCAGTATGCTGGGCGTAAATGAAAAGTGGACACGTCTTAAAAATACTGTCATTAGTACTGCCAACTCCATCTTAGGCAGCAGTCGTAAAAATCGGAACGACTGGTTTGATGATGAATGCAAGCTAGCGACTGAACGCAAGAATGTTGCGTACCGAGCAATGCAACAATCTCATAGAACGCGGGCACGCGAAGAGGAATATAAAGAGCTCAGAAGAACAGAAAAACGGCTTCACAGACAAAAGAAATCAGCCTGGGAGAAGAACCTAATCTGTGAAATAGAAAACAGCCGAGAGCGAGGTCCGCACCAGGCGCGGAAGTTCTACCAATCCGTCCGAAACATGACGCAGTACACACCACGCTGCACATACTGCAAGGACGGAGAGGGAAACCTGATCACCGATCCTGAAAGCATACTGGAGCGATGGGAAGTGTACTTCAATGAATTGCTAAATGGTCAGCTCACTGCAGAAGTGGAGGCTCCACTACTTCAAGAAGAATACCCTATGTTGCCGCCACCAAGCATAGAAGAGGTTGAGAAGGCTATAGGCCGGCTTAAACAGAACAAATCCCTGGGAGCCGATGGCATACCAGCCGAATTATTTCATCACGGCGGGCCAGCCTTACGTCAAGCAATTCATGATATTATAGTGCACGTATGGGAGCAGGAAGAAATGCCAGAAGACTGGCGAAAAGGCATAATATGCCCCATACATAAGAAGGGAGATGTCACAACGTGCAGCAATTATAGAGGTATCACGTTGTTGAGTACCGCCTATAAGATACTCTCCTCTATCCTACAAGACCGGATAACCCCATACGCTAAAACCGTCATCGGACAATATCAGTGTGGTTTCATTCCAGGCAAATCAACAACTGATCAGATCTTTACCCTTAGGCAGGCGATGGAAAAATGTCTAGAATTTAACATACCAACATACCATCTGTTTATAGACTTTAAGGCCGCCTATGATAGCATAGCCAGGGTAGAACTTTACAAAGCCATTACATCTTAAGGAGAATTGTTGGCCCCATATGTGAGGAAGGACGATTCCGGAGACGGTACAATCATGAATTGTACGCAATCTACCTAGAAGCAGATATCGTGACAAAAATTAAGCTCGGTAGACTCCGGTGGGCAGGGCACCTAGCTCGCATGAGCGAAGAGGAACCTGCTCGGAAAGTTCTTTGTGGTACAATCTATGGTAGACGACAGCGTGGTAGACCATGCTTGCGCTGGAGAGATGGCGTAGACCAGGACGCCCGAAGCCTTGGGGTGCGCAACTGGATGGCGTCGGCTAGAGACCGGGATAGGTGGAGAGACTTGTTGAAAGAGGCCAGGACCGGAACCCGGTTGTCGAGCCGATGATGATGATGAGTTTCAAAACAGCTGAGTTGACACAAAAAATGTAATAAATATGTAGTTCTTTATGGTTAAACTTTACTTTATAATGAAAAAGTGTATTATTTATTTTGTTTCTTGATTATTTATCCAACATCTATAAAATGTTTAGAAACAAAAAAAATGTAAAACGGTCATACTAATTCAAATAGAAATATAGTAAATGTCAAACAGTTGACAATGAAAATGAATCTTTTTTGAAGTTCATTTTATGCTATCTTTCGCAAATGAATGATATTCGTTCGAATCTCAAAATTAAGAAAGTTCATTCGAAGGAATGAATCATTCTAACGAATAGACTATTCATAAAAATGTCAAAATAAGCATGATTGACTTCTAATTTAGTTTTTTTTATACATAGTATAATTTTGTACAATTTATTGGTAAAATGTTGACAAATATTGAATTAATAGTTTTTTTTTTTTTATTAAAAAAAAACTATTAAAAATTCTAGTGAAAACTAGTTAAAATTGTATTTCAAGTCGAATTTCTTGGGAATGAACACCGATAGTGGCTTTTAAAGTATGTTGTTTTATCCATCGATACCTTCCCGTAAGAATGTTAACTAAGCGACATTTCTAAAATTGTTCAGGAAACGAAAAAAACGAAGAAAATTCTAGTTGAATCATATTGTGCTAAGAGACAATTTTGGTTAAACTAAGTGACATCTAACAAAATTTTTTGTTGCTCACGACAACGAGATCTTTTTTTAAATAATTTATTTTAGCGAATAGGTATTCAAATATTTACGTTTGTATGCATTTATTTATTTATTTATTGATTTGTTTTTGAATTATTCATTTATTTATTTCAAAAAATATAAATTGTCAAACCATTTATATTTTTTTTTTATTGTTTAATATAGTATAAGATTTGCAGTAATACATAAAATTTATCAGAGTTTATAAAACCAATTGAAAAGACACAAGCAAACTAAAGGTGAGGAATAGGCCTATTGGAGACAGGGTTACCCATGGGATTTTTCAAAAAGTCGCAGAAAAAAGTCGCTTTTACAAAAAAAGTCGCAAATTCGAATTCTTTGAAAAAGTCGCATTTTTGAACAAAAAGTCGCAATTGAAAGAAAAACTCGCATATGTACCTAAATATTATTTTTATTTTTTACTATAGGAAAAACAATTTAGATATTTTTTTGAATTTCTTTATTTAAACACTTAGATATGTATACATTAAAAAATAACAAAAACAAAAAAAAACCTAATTTAAAGACTTCATTTTACATAAATTAATATGTATGTAGGTTTTAAGTTAAAATAAATACCTAAAAAGATATGTAAATCACATTAATGTTTCGTTTTTTTAATAAAGTTTCTCTATACTTTTTAATTAGGTTGTTTTCAGGAACCCACTCACTTATATCACAGTCAATGAGATTTGTGGAAGCTAACATATTTTCGCAGGTTTCCCTTTGTAAACTGTTTGTTAATTTATTTTTCATAAGCGTAAGCTTTGAAAAAACTTGCTGAGCGCAAGCGCTGCTGTGTGACAACGTTAAAATTTTACAAACAAATTCGTAAAGGTCAAAGTATAGGTTATCACCTAAACTATTTTTTAAAGTACCAACCTTGTACCAAAACTCTTCTATATTTTTAATTTCAAAAATTTTGCCATAGTTTTTGTCAAACGCTTGAAGCTCTAGGTGTTTGTATTGATCTACCACTTTTTCTGGCTCATTTGTAAAGCTATTAAAATTTGAAACCAACCGAAAATAGTTAAAATCCTGATTTGACCTAATTATTTTTGGATCTATATATTTTAAAATAAATAGAAAGCTTCTCATCTTTAACATTAAATCTTGAAAAAATTTCTTAGCAAAGCGTCAAATAATATTGAAGTACATTTTTTTATGCAAATAATTTAAAAATTTGTGAGTTTTTTATCCTTTAAGCAATTTTCGGCTTCCATGCCGATATATATTTCTTCAATTTTTTAAAACAATTTTCGTTTCGATAATCAATCTCAGAAATAGATTTTCCAAGAACACATTCTTTCAATAAAAAATTTTAAAAAATAATAAATAGAGGATCTTTTATATAAGAGCACAAATAAGCAATTTGTGATGTTTCACTCTGAAAAACTTTGTTTAAAATATTTATTTTTGAAAGAATATATTTTAGAAACTTTAAATACACTAAATTTTCGTTGTTCAAATTTTCGAGAATAATATCAATTTTTGAATCTGTACTTTCTTCAAATTTAGCCCTAATAAAAAAATGTTGCAGAACAACCCATTGCTCCACGATGCGGCATGTTACATGTTACAGACAAAGCACAAAGGTAAGGAGAAATTCCAGGAAATGTCAGTGTCAGTCGTCAGTGCCAAACACGTAAGAGAACAAAAAACAATCTAATAGCGCCCCGTGGTGGGAATGGGAAAACAAAAACTACTTTCGAAAACGAGAATGCAAACAGAAAACAAAGAACAAAGCAAAGACAATCATACTCACACATTCTCAGAAAAGTTTGATGGTAAATGTTTAAGCAAAGAAAAAGTCGCAATTTTAAACAATTTTAAAAAGGTCGTCGCATAGTCGCACAGCACAAAAAAGGTCGCAAAAATGCGACTAAAGTCGCATAAGGGTAACGCTGATTGGAGATACCTCTTTAAAAAGCGCGTGGAAGTTTACCTCCTGGGTCACGTAGAAACAACTTATACATCAACAATCTCAATTTCAAATCTCTTTAAATAATTAAAATGCTTTTCAATCTTAAAATAATGTTTGTTTGAATTTTACAGCAAAAGTTTGTTTCGCTGAAAATTTGGTTATTTGAAAAAAACTAAATATAAAGTTTTCAAGGCCACAAATGGGAAGTTATCAGTTTGGGTCGCACCCAGCCTCTTTTTTACAAATATAAAAGTATTGCATACTCTAGTGGGAGCAATAGTGCATCAAGTATGCAGTTCTTTCCAAGTCCAAATAATTGTGATAACAACTTTGTCAAAATGTAGAGTTAAGCCCCCTGAATGAAAATATCGAGGTCCAAGACGTTTTACAGACAGCCTTCTGCCTGCCAGACGCGATAAGAATAGGCTACTTCTTGCACCAAGAAGGCCACCTTCAAAACGTCTTGGACCTCGATATTTGCAATCAAGGCACTTAGCTGTTCATTTTGAAGTTATGGCAAATTTTGTATCCCAATTTTTTAGAATTTGGAAAGAACTGCATACTTGATGCACTATAATGCACTATTGCCCCCACTAGAGTATGCAAGACGTTCACATTCATAAATAACTATAAAAGGCCTATCTAATTATGCTAATTATTTTTTGTTATCAATCACACCCAAAAATTGCTGTGGGCTCTTGGTCTATGTGGGTTTTGGGTGCACTTAATGAGTTTTTTACTTGCGATATATGTAGGTACTATAGGGCAAGTTCTGCATTTGGAAAAAAAATCGAACTCGAGATTTTGATCAAAGTTGACATTACGATGATAGCGAAGACGAAAAAAGTGGGTCCGGTAATTCCGTCTGTCTGTCTGTCTGTCTGTATGTCTGTATGTCTGTACCTCGAACTGGAGCCTAAACTACTGGAGGTATTTTCTTCTAACTCGGTACTTAAGGGTCTTCGGTGATTCCCTAGAGGGAAAATTGAAATTTTTTTTTTAGCTCCAAAACTAACGGTACCCCCATACACCCGTAATGCAAAATCTTATTTATCTCGAAAACGGCTCTAACGATTTTGATAAAAAAAATTAGGTGTGATATTATGAGCAGGGACTATGTTTTAGTCAGAAAAAAATTTGGGGGGAAATGTTATTAGGGGTACCTGTCATAGAACCGTTTTTTTGATTTTCGAATTTCTTACCAACGACTCTAACGATTTTAACCAAAATTTGTATGCAGGAGCTGCTTTGCATTTTAAAAAATATAACCTAAAATTCTTTTCGCAAAAATAGTTTTTGGATTTTTAAAAAAATAATACAATTTTGTTTTTGAAAATTCAATATCTTGAAAACCAATACAGGATTAAATTTTTAAATTACGTTTTAAAATTTATGTTATTAAATACTAACAATTTGCATAATAATTTTTTTATAAAAATTTTAAGAAAAATTTAGTACACAAAAAACATGTTTCAGTGTGTTTGTATGTTTGTACCTCTCACTAAATCCATGTTTTATATTTATAAAATGTATCTTAAATTCCAAAGTACTATTACATAAGAGCAAGTTCGTGCGATCCAGTCGTGCATTTTATTTTTATTGTTGTTTTGTTCATTAGGTACAAAAAAGAAAACTTTATGTTTATATACGCATTTTTTTTGTTTTAAATTGACCTAAAAGTCAAAATTTTGCTCGGGCAAGAAAAATTGTACACCATTCAAAATTGAATATCTGGCAACCCCAAAAATATATCAGTTCAATTTGAACGTAGTCTTAAAGGTTAGTATTTCTACTTAGAAAAAAGTTTAAAATTAGGTCTCTACCCAGGGCCGGAAAAGCTGAACCCAAAGGGTGCCTTGGGCAGGCGTTAAAAAAGCCACTATTTCATAACCACTACCTACCATCTTTTTTAAGTCTCATTTCTTTTTATAGCTCACATCAATATTGGTATTTATTATAAAACTAACAGCTAATTCTGAATTTAAAGACAGATATACAGGGTGATTGGCATAAGGTGTGACAAAAAGCTAGGGCGTGTAGGTTGGACTTAGACAAGAAAAAAATCGTATGGGAGGGGGGGGGTCTATTTCCCCCCGTTTAGGCGGGAGGGGCAATTTAAGAAAAAAATCACTTAAAACAGAAAAAAAAATTATTAGAAAATAACGGTGATACCTACAGAGTAATGCTATGGCATTTTGAAAAGCCAGAAATACATTCTTTAATTTTGTTTTTAAATAAAGTTGTTCGAGTGAATAGTTTTTGAAAAATTAATTTTCAAAATGAAAATTTTGAAAAAAAAATTAAATTTTTTTTTTAAATAATTTTTTTTCAAAATTTTACGTAATTAAGTATTTTTTTTTATTCAATATTCAATGCTCTTATTAATTTTTGATCAAACACAAAAAACCGGATGTCAAAATGTTTTGTAGTTTTTGAGAAAATCAAAAATAACAAAAACTACTTTTGTTCTAAGAAAAGCCTTTTATTTTAGTTTTTACGTTTTTGGATTCTTATGTAGGTGAATTTACGATTGAAAGGATTAACTTTCTTTTTACTATTCTTTTAATTATCGTCTTATAAGCATACAATAATGTCACAAAGTACTGGATTAACCATATTTCACACATTTTTTCATTGAGAACACCTGCGTGAGAGCATTGGTTTAAAATTGACCTGCCACTTTTTTATTATGGTGGGGTCGGCTTGGCTTAGGTGCATTTACGAAAGAAAGGATTAACTTTTTTTGTAAAATTTTTTTATTATCAGTCTTATAAGCATACAATAACACATTTTTTCATTGAGAACACCTGCGTGAGAGCATTGGATTAATATTGATCTGCGAATGTTTTTTAAATAATGCAGCGTTACACGCCCTAACTAGTGACAGAAAAATGCAATTGCGAAATAAGAACAAAAATGTTCCTGAATCTTGAAATCAATTTAAATAATAAATACATGCATATTTAGATAAAATACATAATTACTGTTTATTTAAAGTTAATCCTTTCTTTCGTAAATGCACCTAAGCCAAGCCGACCCCACCATAATAAAAAAGTGGCAGGTCAATTTTAAACCAATGCTCTCACGCAGGTGTTCTCAATGAAAAAATGTGTGAAATATGGTTAATCCAGTACTTTGTCACATTATTGTATGCTTATAAGACGATAATTAAAAGAATAGTAAAAAGAAAGTTAATCCTTTCAATCGTAAATTCACCTACATAAGAATCCAAAAACGTAAAAACTAAAATAAAAGGCTTTTCTTAGAACAAAAGTAGTTTTTGTTATTTTTGATTTTCTCAAAAACTACAAAACATTTTGACATCCGGTTTTTTGTGTTTGATCAAAAATTAATAATAGCATTGAATATTGAATAAAAAAATAATACTTAATTACGTAAAATTTTGAAAAATTTTCATTTTGAAAATTTATTTTTCAAAAACTATTCACTCGAACAACTTTATTTAAAAACAAAATTAAAGAATGTATTTCTGGCTTTTCAAAATGCCATAGCATTACTCTGTAGGTATCACCGTTATTTTCTAATAATTTTTTTTCTGTTTTAAGTGATTTTTTTCTTAAATTGCCCCTGCCGCCTAAACGGGGGGAAATAGACCCCCCCCTCCCATACGATTTTTTTCTTGTCTAAGTCCAACCTAAACGCCCTAGCTTTTTGTCACACCTTATGCCAATCACCCTGTATACATATACATATCAACTATTCCAAAAAAAAGTCGATGTTTAATTTCCTATACACACCCCCACTTCCACAGTAAAAAAACTACATCACAAAATCTTTACAAAGTGCACGA
Source organism: Chrysotoxum bicinctum (assembly GCA_911387755.1). Lineage (NCBI taxonomy): Eukaryota > Metazoa > Arthropoda > Insecta > Diptera > Syrphidae > Chrysotoxum > Chrysotoxum bicinctum. Next base: position 105,107,290 of record OU426988.1, read on the forward strand.
TTTTGTTCGCTTAACAACAGATACCTACCTATTTGCTATTTTTCTCTTTATCAATCTACTGTTACGTTATTCTTCACACTAACCATCGCGTATATGAGCGAAGGCATTTATTTTATTTTGATAACCTTCCCCTATGCAGTGGAACATAAAAAAAAATTTCAACAGCAAATACAGACAATTAACAGCTTGCATGATGATAACTACTCGTAACATGCGCCCGATGTCAGTTCTTCTATATGAAATCGAAGTCAGCAATGTTACTCAAACAGAAATTCTGAGGTACAAAATTCATACTCATTGACATGACAGCGCGCAGACTTAAAAGTTGCGTCTAGAAATTTAAACTCTTCCGGTTGAGTGTTTCTTGTACTATGTTTTAGTTTGGCCTCTCTTTATGAGTGAAATTTTATCACTGTGATGTCGTGTGGCTCGTGTGTCGAGATGAGACAAAGGGTTAAAATATGGAAATAATGAGTGATGATAGTGCGATGACTAATGTTGAGGTTGGTCGTTAATGAGTGAATCTGTTTTATTCAATTTCTCCTTTTCTTTATTTTTTGTTCTTGCCAGTTATTGTTTACATTAAAAAAAAGGATTTTTTGACTGATCTAATTACTTTATTTGTCTATTTATTATGGTAAAAAAACTCAAAACAAAAGAAAGGATAGGGAATCTATTTTGAAAATAAAACTTGCTACTTTACTATTCCAGTAGTGTATACGAGCATGTATAAGGTTATGATAATGGTTCATACATGAAAGAAAAAGAGGCTGGTGTTCAAAACAAAATTAAGCGTCTTGAACCAAGAGCTTATTTTGTTCAGGCTGCTTGCATTCCCTTTGGTTGTTGTTGGTTTTTAAAGATTCAGCTTGCTGTTCAATGGAAGCTGTTAAGTTTTTTGACATTGCTCAATGCCTATAAAACTTTGTATCAGGTTCAAAAAGGCGTTGGGACATATTTACATAACTACAAAAAATTTCGCTGGTTTAACCTTAAAACCCCCTTCTGAAACCAGATGGGAGTAGACTAAATGCTTTAAAACCATTCAAAAAAATCTTAGGAGCTATAATATGAAGCTCTTATTGAAATATCTTATTGAAATATTGAGAATAGAAACATGCAGTCATTAGAAAGTAAAATTTTAGTTTCAAGTTTATATGTTGCATATTAATCTAGTTTGATATTTAAAAAAAAATAATACAACTTGTAAGTATTTACAAACTCCGTCTCCATCTGCTAATTTATCTACTAAATATGCTACTAAAAACTCTTTAGTGGAAATGCGATCAGAAGAACAATTCACTTACGTGCAATCAGCTGAAGCCATAGCTCTAAGTCCAGAAATACCATCACAGTTTCCTCAAATAACGTAGTTTTTCAAAACTAAAATTAATACGAAACTACTTCAGGACCCCAATGAATCCAGAAAGATAAGTTGACTTGTCAATCATGGCTATAAAGAAAGAGCTTGTCAAGTCATTAGATTATGATGATCTGGTAACTGAGTTTGCTAAAACAGAAGCCAGAAAAGTTAATCTATTGCTGATAAGGCTTGCGCAGAGCTCTAATTTAGCTCGGTCCGGTCTTGTCTCTTACGTTAGTACTGACAGAGAAATTGACCTTAACATTGGTCAGGGTACACCAAAGTTAGCCTTTTTTTAAATCGTCAAAAAGTGAAAATCAGACTTTACTGTAGAACAATTATTTTCTTAGAATATGACCAAGAATCACATCCCAAAGTATGGCACACGAATTACCGGACACCCTGTATATCTCTTATATCACCAATCTTAGAATATGCATGTTGTATTTGGTGTCTATTGTATAGAGTACGAGTAGGTATAAATCGTCTAGAATCGATACAAAAAAAATTTCAAAGTTTGCGTTGCGTAAACTTAATTGGGTTGATAACATCGTACCATCGTATGATGATAGATGTCTTCTGATCGATTTAAAGCATTTGGAAGCTAGACGGAAGTATTCACCCTTATTCCGGTAGTCCTTTTAATAAAACGCCTTTAAGACGAGAACGCTCCAGAGACCACATTTTGGTGTTTAAATAATACGAAAAGAGCAGCCTTCTCTATATTCTTCACTTTTCTAAGCATTATAACGATAATCGTTTCAATAAAATTCCAATTTTTGTTTCTAGAGCCTTGTCGTTTTACTGGCGTTTTAGTAAAACGACTATCGGATTAAGGGTGATTATCTATTAATGTTGGCCAGAGACTCTCTGTAATCGTATTGACTGTCCAAAACTTCTTTCTCTTTTCATTTTATATGTCCCTTCAAGGCGATTGAGGATACGTCAAACACTCTTTTTTGTTCCCCGTTCGTACACAAACTATGGTAGATCTGATCCAATTTCAAGGTCCAGTTCTGAGTTTAACATAATTTGCCAAAATATTGACTTGTATTTAAGCAGGGATGCTTTTAAAACTATTGTCCTGAGTTTATTGTAGTATCTATATTATATTATATTGTATTAAATTATATTATATTATATTATATTATATTATATTATATTATATTATATTATATTATATTATATTATATTATATTATATTATATTATATTATATTATATTATATTATATTATATTATATTATATTATATTATATTATATTATAATATTATATTATATTATATTATATTATATTATATTATATTATATTATATTATATTATATTATATTATATTATATTATATTATATTATAATATTATATTATATTATATTATATTATATTATATTATATTATATTATATTATATTATATTATATTATATTATATTATATTATCATCATCATCGGCTCGACAACCGGGTTCCGGTCCTGGCCTCTTTCAACAAGTCTCTCCACATATCCCGGTCGCTAGCCGACGCCATCCAGTTGCGCACCCCAAGGCTTCGGGCGTCCTGGGCCCGTATTACGAATTACGATTATCGTTCAAAATCCATCGTTATCGTTACGTTGCGATTACGTTTTACGATACTCGTTTTTTTTAAACGATAATCGTTTTCTCTTACGACTGCTTTTGGCACTCGTATTTCATTGCTTTGACACATGACTTTTGTAGCAGCTGCAACATATTTATTACGTTTGGTGTTTGAGTTTGGTTTTTCTGGTTGATAAATAAAAATGTAAGTAAAATAAAATAATACATAAATAAAAGTGTTGAATAATAGGCCATCAACACAAACGACACAAATAAATGCACTTGTTGCTTTTATGGAAAAGTATCCAGACATTGCTAAAAACTACATGCCAAGCAAAAGCCAAGTCCAAAATTTTGTGGAACAATTTGTCAACAAAACTCAATTCACTTGGCCCTCCAGAAAAGACCGTCGATGGATGGCTGATGTACTTGTTATGTTGAATGAAAAGCTTTCATCTTTGGAAAGTACGCAGAAGGATATTCTCAAAGAGATGAAGACAATGAACAAGTGGAACAAGGAAGCCGACAGATGGAAAAGAAAAGTATTCCAGCTAAAAAAAGAAAAACTCCAGGAGCAAAAGTCACATAACAAAAATAAAACAAAGGAACGTTTGGAACTTCTATCAATAAAATCTAAGAAACTTGAACTGCATTTAATAGTTTTAAGTACAACATTGTGATGCGAATTCAAATAATTTACTTTTATTTATAAGTTGTGTTTTATTTGATCTCTTATGGTGGCCGCTATGTTAGAGTATTGATTTTGAATACTTGCAGTCGTATCTCCTTCTTGTATCACCTCGGGATTTTCCGTAATTAAATCTTCAGGGACATTGAATTTTAAACAAATGTTATGAAGAGCAGCACAAATATTTGTTATTTGGATTGCGCGTTCTGGTGAGTAATGTAGCTGCCTTGCTCCAAGGATGCATCTAAATCTTGATTTTAAAACACCAATAGTTCTTTCAACGATGTTTCTACATTGAGAATGAACTGTATTAAACTTTTCCTTACAGCTTCCTTCCTCAGCAGATCGGTAAGGTGTCATTATCCACGGCTCAAGTGTGTACCCTGAATCGCCTATAGAAAAGTACATATTTACAACCATTGCAAAGAAATAGAATAAAAATCTTTCTAAAAAATAGTTTGTACTCACCCAATAACCAACTTCGCTTATCACCATTGTTCCAGTTTTCAAGAAGATGTCGACGGTAGTCACTCAAACTGAAGACGAAAGAATCATGAGATGCACCTCCATTGGATCTGATGCATCCCTCAGTAATCTCCTTGAAATTGAATTGTTCCGGTTTTCCGAATCTTCGGAATCATCGTCACTACTCAAAAAAAAATCACAATGGAAAAACATTTTACTTAAATTTAGAAATCAATTGCACTTTCTTCACTTTTTTAATTTAGTTGTACTATTTTTGACAGAAATATTGAAAGAATGAAGTTGGATGCGCTTAAAAATAATAGATTTTTTGATTTTATCTGGCAATATTTTGATGCATCCATTATCGTAAACCATAATCGGTCTGTGTCATGACTATCGTTTTCTAGGGTATCGTTTTTTTGCCTTTCGTTTCGTAATTTGTAATACGGGCCCTGGTCTACGCCATCTCTCCAGCGCAAGCATGGTCTACCACGCTGTCGTCTACCATAGAATGTACCACAAAGAACTTTCCGAGCAGGTTCCTCTTCGCTCATGCGAGCTAGGTGCCCTGCCCACCGGAGTCTACCGAGCTTAATTTTTGTCACGATATCTGCTTCAGGGTAGATTGCGTACAGTTCATGATAGTACCGTCTCCGGAATCGTCCTTCCTCACATATGGGGCCAACAATTCTCCTTAAGACTTTTCTCTCGAACGCAGCTAAGAGGTCGGAGTACCTTTTGCTAAGCACCCAAGTCTCGGATCCATATGTGAGTACTATTGACCTAAGGTATTTAAAGGATTGCACCACTTCAAATTCGTGCTCCGCAACCTTGATTGTTAGACCAACCGTTCCTCTCGCATTCGACGCCACTATGTACTTTGTTTTACCTTCAATAATGTGCCGCCCCAGATTTTGTGCCGCCTGCTCGATCTGGATGAAGGAATCGTGTACAGCTTGTTCGGTTCTTCCGATGATGTCGATGTCGTCTGCGTAAGCCAGTAACTGGCTGGACCTAATGACGATGGTCCCTCTTGTTGCCGTGCCAGAGTTACGGATTGCTTTCTCCAACGCCAGGTTGAAGAGGAGGCAGGCCAGACCGTCCCCTTGTCGCAGTCCATTAAAGATGTTGATTGTTCTGATAGCAAACCGGCTATTTTTACTTGGCTTGTTACGTTGGTCAAGGTCAACCTACATAGTCGTGTCAATTTATTTGGGATGCCGAATTCTCTCATGGCTTTGTAAAGTTCTACCCTGGCTATGCTATCATAGGCGGCTTTAAAGTCTTTAAACAGATGGTATGTTAAATTCTAGACATTTTTCCATCGCCTGCCTAAGGGTAAAGATCTGATGAGTTGTTGATTTGCCTGGAATGAAACCACACTGATATTGTCCGATGACGGTTTTAGCGTATGAGGTTATCCGGTCTTGTAGGATAGAGGAGATGCTGCACGTTGTGACATCTCCCTTCTTATGTATGGGGCATATTATCCCTTTTCGCCAGTCTTCTTGCATTTCTTCCTGCTCCCACTATAATATCATGAATTGCTTGACGTAAGGCTGGCCCGCCGTGATGAAATAATTCGGCTGGTATGCCATCGGCTCCCAGGGATTTGTTCTGTTTAAGCCGGCCTATAGCCTTCTCAACCTCTTCTATGCTTGGTGGCGGCAACATACGGTATTCTTTTTGAAGTAGTGGAGCCTCCACTCCTGTAGTGAGCTGACCATTTAGCAATTCATTAAAGTACACTTCCCATCGCTCCAGTATGCTTTCAGGATCGGTGATCAGATTTCCCTCTCCGTCCTTGCAGTATGTGCAGCGTGGTGATTACTGCGTCATGTTTCGGACAGATTGGTAGAACTTCCGCGCCTGGTGCGGACCTCGCTCTCGGCTATTTTCTATTTCACAGATTAGGTTTTTCTCCCAGGCTGATTTTTTTTGTCTGTGTAGCCGTTTTTCTATTCTTCTGAGCTCTTTATATTCCTCTTCACGTGCCCGCGTTCTATGAGATTGTTGCATTGCTCGGTACGCAACATTCTTACGTTCAGTCGCTAGTTTGCATTCATCATCAAACCAGTCGTTCCAATTTTTACGACTGCTGCCTAAGATGGAGTTGGCAGTACTAATGACAATATTCTTAAGGCGTGTCCACTTTTCATATTATATTATATTATATTATAAAAATAAAAATAAATTTGGTGGTGCAACAGCTCGAAGTGAACCAGGACCTAGTGACTTACAACTCTCAACCATTCCTGTGTCCGTGTTACCAGGAACGGAGGGAACCTACAATTTTCTGCCGATTCCGAACGGCTAGTGAGCAGCACTTTCCAAGACAAGATATACTCTTGGAGAATTTGTCAATTCCTCGCAACAGGCAGTACACGCCTGAAAAAAACTTTCTTGCAGCGGCTGAGAATCGAACTCGAGACCTTCCGCATGACAGTCCAACGCACTAACCATTATGCCACGGGGTACTACAATACTACAATACTACAAAATTATATTATATTATATTATATTATATTATATTATATTATATTATATTATATTATATTATATTATATTATATTATATTATATTATATTATATTATAAAATATTATATTATATTAAATTATATAATATTATATTATATTATAAAATATTATATTATATTATATAATTTTGTATTATATTATATAATTTTGTATTATATTATATTATATTATATTATATTTTATTATATATATATATATGTATATATATATATAATGTTATTAAATTATAAATTTTAAAATTGGTATGTTATATTTCATTATCTAATACTGCTAGTCTGATAGTTTTTAACTCGATAGATAGATAAATAAATAAATCTTACAATTGTAGGGGGGTGGATGAAAGGGGTTAAATATGAAATCAGTAGTTTTTATAAGTTTAATATAAGTTTTTAATTCACTGAATTTAAAGAGTTTAAAATAAGTTAAGCTAAAATTTAAATGAATAATGGTTAATGAAAAAATATATCGCGCTTTTCTCAACTTTAGCTTGACTTTGACTTTACTTTTCTTGACTTGACCTTTCTTTAACTTTACCTTACAGAATGCATTTACGGAATGACTTTTTTTGTTCTTAGGTTGCATTTTATAACCGCTTAGGTTTTTACGTAAGGTTTTTAATATTATGGAACGATGAAAAATGTGGTCATCCTACACGTATAAACCTTCAATTAATACAAATTTATTCGAAGAACATTTATCATAAGAGATTTTATATTTTTTATAAAAATAACAAAGCAATAGTAGAAATGGAATCGAAACACCAATTTGATTCATCCATTACATTTATGTATTCTTGTAGTAATCATCATCATCACAAAAAAATTCAAAAACAAAATACTGACCTGCGCCAACAGACAATAATAGTTAGAAAAATTACATTCTTTAAGTTCCAACGACGAAGTTTTATTCTAAGGAGGGAAGAGTTAAAATCGACACTCTAGAAAAAAACAGTAATTAAATTGAAAAGCCAGCATAAAAATCCACACAACACAAGAAGTGCACCTGCCAACGCAACATATCAAAGAAAATGTACTCTTTAAATCCAGTGTTGTAAGCACAATCACTCTTAACAGTAATCAATAAGAGATAATAGATAACTATCTCGTACCATGATTCTATTTTAAGGTCTATAGTCAATACACATTCGTTTACCGAAACCAAAACAATTGAAAATGAATAGGGAGAATTACTAGGTGATATCTTTTTGTTTTTTAATAGGACTATAACAATAGCTGTGTTTTATTTTCCCCCAGATCTGATCCGGATTGGATTTTGTTTTCAAAATAACATGTAAAACAACAAATACAAACAAAACTGGGCTTTGTGTTGTTTTTGTTATACATGCAATTTTGAATGAAGATACAATCCGGATCAGATCTGGGGGAAAATAAAACACAGCTAATATCTTTGACAATACGTCGATCTTCATAAGATAGTCTATGAGGTGATTGGAATGTTAGAAGTGAAGTAAATTTTCATTTCATAGTTCTGCTCATTAGAGTTTGGAAAACTTGCAAGGTTCAGGTCATCAGTCTCAATTATTTTCTGAATCTCTTTCTGTTAGATTTGATTTAAATTAACATTGATATTATTCTTAAACCATGGTATCTGTTTCAATTGCAAAAATGTTTGAACAAAAGGATCGTATGTATCGAAGGATTACGATGTATTATAATTTTTAATATTCATGTTTGGAAGTTTACATATGTAGATCACAAGTAGTTAAGATGTTTAAATTCTCATTTTCAATATAACTATACACGCAATGTATTTTAGTTACATATGTTTTTAGTCGAATCATCTAAGATTTCAACATTTCTTTTGAAAATTATTTAAAAATTAAATTAATTATCATAAATTTTATTTTTAACACATTTAAAAAGTCGGTACCTAATAAAAGTGGATATGGAATAATTGAATCAGGAAGAACAAATATATTAATTTGGTTAATCAACTTGCGGAAGGAAATTTGGAAATTTAAATTCGAATCTCTCTAAACATAATTTTATATTTCCCAACCCTTTGTAGGTATAATATTGAGCCCATTTATGAATTAAATCGCTTGGAACAACAGATTTTCTCACTAATCGGACTACCAGAATCAAATAAAGAAACAAAAGTATTACATTCATCTATAGGCTCACTGATCAAAAAAAAATTTAACTTACATCAATTATTACTGAAAAAGTATCGTAAGATTCTCTATTTAAATTGTTGGTGTTCTAAAACTGGGAGTCCTCTACTAAAGCCACTTTTAGTTTGTTTTTCCACGGCGATCTTCCAAAGTATATTCTTTTGAACCACATTAGAAACTTTCTCTCGTTTAGGATAAGGACAATACCTTGCTCAAAATCTGAGCAATTATAAAATAGCATGTTAAGACGATCAAAACTTGGTTTCTAAATTGATGGGTCTGTCTTAGTTACATATCTTGTAGAAGAGGTCTTATTTGTTTAGCTGACTCTTCGTTGGCTATGTAACTGGCTATAACTATGTGCCAGGCCATACGATTTTTTTCGAAATCTTATAAAGATTTTTTTCTCAGAAACTTACACACAGAATTTTGAAAAAAAAATTCATAAAATTTCATTTCGTCATTTTAGGTAATGGTTGAAAAAATTTTTCCAAAAAATGTTTATTCTTGCAAGCCCCCTTGGAACCATTTTTCTCGAAAACAGTACAACCGATTTTAATCAGTATAAAGCCCCTCCAAGGTTTAAATATACAAATTTTAAGTTTTTTTTTGGATTCCTAAAAAAAATTTCTTGATTTTTTTTAAACTTGATAAATAAAGTTTCTTAATATAATCTACAAGATCTGAGGAAAAAAAATTGTTTTACCTAAAAATAAAGATACCCACCACACAAATTTAAATAAATGGTTTTCGAAAATCGTATTTTTCTCAAAAACGGCTCCGAGAATTTTGATATATTTTTTTGTTTTGATTTATCTTTACTTTTAAGGAAGCTTATCAAAAATTAAAAAAAAACGTTGTATTTTAAGTCTTTAAAAAAATATTTTTTTAATTTTCGAAAAAAAAAATCTATTTTTTTTTTTTGAAAATACGATATCTTTAAAACTGCTCAATATTTTTTTTTTAAATTAAATTTGTATTCGAACAATAATAAAAAGTTTAAATATGCCTACCAAATTTTTTCTTAAATATGTATTAAATAAATTACATAAGCTAATATTTGTTCAAAACACATGGCATCCTGAGTTAAGCTCCAACTACTAAAGGAGTTTTAGTCATTTAAAAAATGAATTTTATGCTGTTTCTCTAATAACATTAATTTTTGAAATTCTTAGCCTTTTACATACCTAAAAGCAAGTTCGTGCGACCCAGTTGTGCATTTTGTTTTGTGCCTTCGTATTTCAACACAACTGTCTTAATTTAAATTGATGATTAACAAATAGACACGAACCGAACAGCAATTGCGTTTTTGATAATTTACATTATGTAGAGGACAGAAAACGGACTAATGGAGTAAGATTGAGTTATTGATGGCTCCAAGGTCAGAGTGTGTTAAATTACAGCAATAGAAAAAACTTACTCATTTCGTTTATGTGAAAGTTACAGTTACAGATGATTAGCACATAGCACCCTCTGAGAGCGTTTTGATTATAATTATGTAGGATAGTTAACGTAGGTACCAATTGAGTGTTGCTGGTGTCCTTATGTTTTCGTATAACTCTTTTTCGTATGATCGCAAAAGTATAACAAGTTATAACTTCACGTATTAATATATGCCGGATTTAGTTTTACAGATTTGGACTACTAAGCGAACCTAGAACTTATTATAACTATATTGTTAGGTACACTTATGGAATCACTTACACTCTTTTTCTTCGTTGTTGCATTAATGATATTAAACGAACCAAATAATGGCCTCCAGCACAGGGCCCGTAGTAAAGGTCTATGTCTAACAATTAATTCCGGAATAAAAATGCCCAAATGGGAAGCACCAAAAACGGCCTCGTAGTGAATATTTTCCAACTTTTGGTTAAATTATTCAAATTTGCCAAGTAGGATGTTTTTTTTTTTGCGATTAGCTGTATGAAATTATTCCGATAGGTCCTATCCTATCCCTAAGATCAAATATTGTTTAGTTATAAGAACATATTTATGTTAATTACAATAAAGAATATGTAATTAACAAGTACCTACAATATAGTAATAAAATAATATATTTATGAAAATCTCATATTTCCAACACCAAAAATCCAAATCGAAAAATCGACTTTTCTGGGATACGAGGTATTCGATCTACAGCGACGATATATACGAGTATGTTCACAGTTTGCAAAAATAGTGTTTCGGAATTTGCAAAATACGTTTGATATCTTCAAACTGTAGACTAGCAAAAACATTCGCATTAGAAGAAAGTTTTTTATCCAATTTTCGTCCTACACGTCGCCGAGTTTTTCCAAAATTCTTAGCTGCGCATCAATATCAATATCTTGGTGGCTTTTTTTTTTGACTGTTTGAATATTTTGCATTTTTTTTTAAACTATCAGGATTTTCTTATTCCGCAACTGCGTCAATATAGATATTCTTGAAATATCAACATTTTGCTCCAGGAGCCAAGTTCTCAATTCAGAATTCTTCATTTTTCAATCTTTTCTACAAAATCTTATTCAGGACTTTCCAAAATATTTAACTTCTGAAGTTGTTAGAGTCTTATTTTTAGTTATTTATTTAATTTTAAACAATATCAGGTCTCTTATTGATTCTTCAATTATTGGAATAAATTAATTATTTTAGCAATTAATTAAGTTGATTTAGATATACACTTGCCAATAACTCAAAACAGAGACAATTGTGTTGTATTAAATCGAATAAATAAAAGTCTATGTTCCGATTTATAGATATAATTGAGTCTTTATTGTTCGAGAGCTACAACCAAACTGTCTGCCTTTACATTACAACTATGCTCTACATAATGGTACTGTTATGATAATACATAGCGAGATGAGACAGACATATGACATGTTGATACATAACACTTCTCCTCTCTTAGAACAGAAATATAGGAATATAAAAAAATTTATAAGTAAAAACTATAAAAAAAAAATTAATTCATAGGAAACATAAATATACATATATGTACATTGTACATACCTGATGTTTTTTTTTTTTTTTTTTAACTTAAGTTTAGAATATAAGTATATTTGACATTTAATATAAGTTTTACTAAATACTATTTAACCTTTTTCTTGTATACATTTCGAAATTAAACTTCTCAGGTTTCTTTGTTGTTCTTTTTAATCTTCTTAAAATATCTGTTCTATCTTGTTTTCTTATTGTTTGGTCAGGGCGTGAACTTGACTCCGCTCTTTGTCTTTTTATAGGCAAATTCAAATTATCATTTTCTTTTCTTAAATCGAAATTTAAATTTTTAGCTACACTCGGTTTTAGCTGGTCACCGTGGGCTTTTCTTTGCACGCCCCCTATATTAACTAGATAAACTACCTTAGAAAGTTTTTTAACTACCACACTTGGAATCCAACGAATCAAAAGGTCATTATTATTATTCGAACGATACCAAATTATTTCATTTGCTTTAAAATCATAATATTTTTTTGAATTTATTGTCCGTTCTGTTTTTTGCTCGCAATTTCTAACATTTTGCTTTATTTTAGTAATATTTTCCGGATTTTGATATTTACTAATAGCTTTTTTGGTGTTAAAAAATCTAACGCGGATTTCGGTTTAAAATTAAAAACTGCCTCAGATGGTGATATTCCTGTAACAGTGCAGGGCGTATTTCGATATATAAACAGAAAATTATCTAGTTGTGTTTGTAGTGAAAGAGATTTCGATCTATCATCCAAAAGATATTTTTTCAATCCCGCTTTAGCCGTCTGTACTGCTCTTTCAGCGCTTCCGTTAGACTGTGGGTGATATGGTGGAATTTTAGAAACTTTGATGTTATTAGCTTTACACTGCGCTTCGTATTCTTGTGAATTAAACGGTGGTCCGTTATCTGAAACTATTTCAGTGGGGAATCCAAAAGTGCGAAAAATTAACCGTAGAACTTGACTAACATGTGTGGCTGACGTTTTTTTCATGATAAAAATCTCAATCCATTTCGAAAAGGAATCAAACAAAATAAAAAACGTCTCACCTTGTAAATGAAAAAAATCTACATGAACGCGTTCGAAAGGATAATGGGTAGCTGGCCAATTTTCTAGATTGGTGACACCAGACTTATAACTGGTTTGCTGACACACATCACAACCCCGCACAAAAACTTCAATGTCCCTATCTACATTGAACCACCAAACTAATCCTCTAGCTATTGACTTCATTCTAACTACTCCAATATGTCCCTCATGCAAAAGATGCAATATTTGTGGCTTTAGTTTCTCTGGAATTACTATACGATTACCCCAGAATAAACAGTTAGAATCTACACAAAAATCAAACCTTTTATTGATATATTTCTTAATTTCTGAATTTGTAGTATTTAAATTAAATTGTTATGATAATACATAGCGAGATGAGACAGACATAAGTATGACATGTTGATACATAACAATATGTACAAGAAAAGTTAAAAAAAAGAAGAAGTTCTAAAATTTGTTCTTAATGATTTATTTTAGCGAAATTTGGATAATGGAAATTTATTATTATATGTCCCGAAATAAATGGAATTACAAATTAAAAGGTTGGATCATGGGTGGAACGAAACGTCTTCCCGAAATTTTAGGGCATTATTGGTTTTCATCAATCCAAAAATCAATATCTTGAAAACGAGTGACCGATTAGTTTTTGAAATTATTTCCTAAAATATGTTTCATTAAATACTTCAAATTGACATCCCAAATTTTTTAAGAAACATTTTAAAGAAATTTCTTATACAAAAAATTAATTTAATTATACTTTTTATACTTTTCCAGAATTTAGACGGCAATCTTATTTATTTCAATTTCAATGCTGATGATCCAGACAGCTTTGGTTCTGAACGTGGTCATTTTCCAACTGCAGACTGCAAAATGAATATTGCTTTTTAACTTGCATTTACATATGTATATTTGAAAAAAAAAATAAAACAGAAGAGGAAACGACAGCAAAGTTTTTCGGATTTTTTCATAAAATATGATATAAGTACTCAAGTATTTATTAAATTCAGAATGTTCAATATTATTTTTGTTGATTGTAGGTTGTTTTGTTATTTAATTTAATACTTCAATGTTGATACAACAATTGGTATCAATAATAAATTTATTCCTAGATTCTTTGATCCATACAAAGCACATAAAATTCTTCCGAAATATCGGTAAGAAATAGGAGATGAAATCCAAAAACTCATGGTCACAAAACCAAGGGTAGCATTTTGAACTGTTTTAGTAAAATATGACTTATCTAAATCCACAGAAAATCGTTTAGTGTACAGCCTCTGCACCTATAATAGTAAGACGTTACATTTATTACACATTTTCTGTAGAAAATTAATCTCTTATTAAAAAATTATCATGGGCTTAGTAATTGAATAACTGAAGATTCCAACAAAATATCAACTGTGTTTGAACGCATTTACAAAACTTAGTATTTCTTCTTAAAATAAATTCCTAAACGAAGTTTCTAGAATTAGTGTTAAAAATTAAAGAGCAACTTCCGTTAATATTCTTAAATCCCAGATAAATTATGTCATCACTGGATATTAATGTATATCCAGTGTTGATATACATATTTATATAGAATGATTTTTCCTAAGGATATACCTAAGAATTTTTATCTTTGACGAATTAGAAAAAACCCTGTATAAATCAAATTGATGAATTATGAGTAGTCAAGTGCCTGAATTGCTGGTGTTTAGTCTAGCTATATACTTTAAAGCAGAACAAAAAAAAAAATGAAAGATTTACATATACATGACGATGACATAAAATAGTACTCGTTTTTGGGGATTATGAAGAGGATTTTTTAGTATAATGTAAAGGTTTTTGGGATTAATTAAATTATTCTTTTTTTTTCGAAAACATTTCAGAAAATTAATAAAATAATTACCTTTCTCCAAAAACAGGTTGATTTTGATTTTGAACACCATAGGCACTTAAATTTTGGTAGAAACCTTGTTCGTTGTTATTTGATAAGCTTTGAGCATATCGAGAATTCGAATTTAAGCCTGTAAATAAAATATATAATAAAAAATCACCGTCAAAGAATTCGAAATGCAAAAGTACTAACTTGAAATATTTTTGTTGGGATGATGAAGAATCGGAGCTGATTTACTAGGTGAAAGGTTTGAAGACAACTGTTCATTGCTTTTAAAATCGCTTTCAGTTATAGAAGCATCTTTTTGTGATCTATTGCCTGATTGTTACAAAAAATATAATATGTTTTAGAAATACGTATGTTTTATTTTATTAAATTAAGTTTTAAATCTTTTAAAAAAAGCTATTAAAACACATAACTTTGTAGATGCCTTAATATGATTTTCTAACTTTATTTAAACAATTAAATTAAAAACAGGAAACAATAACTTTTATTATTTTTTAAATCAGAATAACAAACTAGAATGAAAATTAATTAGAAGAAAACTATGAACAAAATATTTTACAAAATTATTTAAATGAGTTGTTTAAATGAGTGATTTAATATTGAAAATGAATTAATTGAACAGCCACATACTCTCCGCCTTCAGTTTCATCGTGAGATGAATACCGCAAAATATTTAGGAAAATGGATTTTTCTACCTACCAGAACGAGTTATGTGTGAGAAAATTGTCTACTGATTTTGCCGATTATTTTTTTTTTACTTTTCTTAGTTTGATGGGTTCTTGGATTCAGGTTTAGATTGATGATTAACGCTGTGTGCTGCCTTCAGTCTATCGATGCTTATATTTTTTTAAGTTTTTAACTAATTTCGATGTCAATTTTTGACATTTCGATTGACGACTTTCAATGGGCTATCATACGGTGGTTTGTGAGGAATCATCTTTAATGAAGACATACTTGCAGATTTTGAGATCATTGTAAATGAACACTTTGTTTGAAAAATGATTCGATGTAGCTACAGGTTTCAGTTGTTCCATGACCGCTACATACTTTTCCTGAGTCATAATAATGAAACTGGGAGAGAATCAGTCAGTGTTGATACATTTTGGCAATTTTTGAGCGTCCGATGCATACTTTCTATAATGCAATTAGCTTGGGAATGGTACGTCGTAGTGCGAAAATGTTTTGCGCCAATCAAATTCGATAATTCTTTGAAAAGCTTCAATTCTAACTGCGTTTTCCTTGATCTGGCGATATTGCATCCGGAACACCAAATCTTCCTATCCACCCTTCTACTAATGTTTTGGCAATGGTTTCTGCTCTAAAATCTTGAATAGGTACTGCTGTTGGCCAATGGACTGCGTTTTCCTTGGTCTGTCGATTCTGCATCCGGGACACCAAATTTTGATATCCAGGCGTGTACTAATGTTCTGGAAACGGTGTCTGCTCTTAAATCTTAAATAGGTACATATTGCTATTGGCTAACGGGTAAATCTATCAATGCATATTAGACAATACTTAAAACCGGCAGAAAAAGAAAATGTAAAATTAAATCAATGTTAATGTGTCGAAAAGCGTCGGCTTGGCACTCAAAAAGGATTATAGGCTTGTTTTCGAAAGCTTTTTTTTAAATATGGTCGATTAGGTTGTATAGAATCGCCATTAACGAGGCATTTGTATTTCGAGTTTCGACGTTTCTTTTTTATCGGTTATCTGATCTTCGTTAAATTATTCGAAATAAATTTGTTGGGCGACTATGTAGTCCTTCCCTGAGATGTCTTGAATATCCGTTTTAAATGCACTTATGAAGATAAATGCTCTGGTTTATTTTGGAGTTGATTGTTTTGGTGTCTGTTTGAATGTACTCGTAAATGTTAATGGATTCTGATCCGTTAAAATAGTAAAATCTCGTCCATCAATAATGTACTGACAATATTTAACTGACTGATAAATTGCCAAAAGTTCTCGGTCAAATGTGTTTATTCTTTTGAGAATCGGACAAACGTTTAAAACAAAAAAAAAAAACAATTGGCTTTAATTCTTTACCGATCAGCTTGTGAATCGATGCTTTAACGCAGAAATGACTGACATCAACATGTAGATTGAGTTTGGCATTTAGTGAAGGATGACCTAGTAGAAAGGCATTGGCGAGTTAGTGTTTGCACATTTCAAATGCTTCTTCCTTTCACATATGCTGTTTGGAAGTAGTCGGCGAAGAAAATTGAGTAATGCTATAAATTTTCTTAGTTCAAAGGCCTTTAGGTCTTGCAAAATTTTTTATTGCTTAAACTTTTTTGGTTGCTCGAGCGATGTCATCTTTTGTGATTTTGTACCCAAAAAATTGATTTCTGTTTGAACAAAAGGAAATTAATTCTTATGCTAGCTACACACGAGGCAACTGTTGCAGCAACGTGTTTCGTTTGTTGCCGCAACCATAGTTCTGTTGGAGCAACCGACCGAAAATATCAAAACTTTTTGATATTTCTAGCAACGGTTGCGGCAACACAAAATCAATTGGCAACACAGCTACACACGAAGCAACGGTTGCTTCAACATGGCTGTGTTGCTGCAACGGTTGCCTCGTGTGTATCAAGCATTAAGTTATTTTTATAGAGCCGTTGCAAAACATAATCAAGATCTTAGAATCTTTGGTTCATCTAAAATGTTTGGTTCGAACGTTGTCACATTGATTTAGAACAGTCCGAAGGGAGTTGTTATTGCCGTTTCGTCAAAGTATTCTGCACCGATGTGAACATGGTGGAACGCATGTACCAGATAAATTTTGGAAAAAGTCGATTTTTGGTACAATTTTGAGTAAAATCGGGAATGTGGGATTAAGTGCGGATCCGACTGACTTCAGCTATGACTTGCCCACTGGCTACTGCTTGGTCTCCAAATATTGATATAAATTAAGTTTGTGTGCTTTCGAATGTATTGGAGGATCTGAGAAAATCAGCTCCGATGACTGGTTTGTAACAGTAGCAACCACGAACATCAAGCCCATTTGTCTTCTAAGTCCGAAGTCCACTGCGATAAATCGCGTTTCATACGGAATAACTATAATATCAGCTCCCATGGCGATAAAGATACGGTATAAATAGACGACGAAGTTCTGTTGTCGATGCTCAGCGAGGTTTGTTTAACAGAGCTTCTAGTTTTCCGATGTAATGTCTATTTTTATTTTTTGAACTGGAAGGTGCCAGTGCACGCCTATCTCTTTTTAAAACGGGAATTCGATTTCCACTGCTGACGAATAGGAATAATGTAACAAATGCAACATCTGGTCAGCTTCCTTGGCCATGGCCACTGAATCACCACTTCCTTCCATTTCCACAGACTTGTTTAGAGGTAAACGTTCCAGCCAAACATATTTAAGCACTTACATACAATTAAAATAACCGCACAGACTTGTTTAGAGGTATTCGTTCCAGTGAAACAGATCTAAGCTCATAATCGGGTTGTTATTCGAGAGCTCTTTCATGCGCTTCAACAATAACGTTGGTTTTAAGTTACCCAATATAACTTCTTTGACCAATTTTCGCAGGTTCTTCTGGTCTGAATCGGTGTAATCTGAAAATATAGCATCTTTAACTGTTGCGCACTGTCTTTTTCTGGTGGCTTGCATATGATGTTAGCTATTTGCATCAGAACGTGGTGATATATTGTTTCATCGGATGTCACTTTTTTGTTATAGCATTTTATCAGTATGAATAGGATTCCAGCCGTTCTTTGCAAAAAGCTGGTAGTTTAATGTTAACATTTGAAGGTTTTTATAATACAAATTCTTTATACTACTTAAATAAATCAGCCAATTTAATGTTAACGTGATGCACTTCACTCTTTGTGAATTCAGCATTATCCTGCAAGTTTTTAACTATTCGATCATTGAGATATTTGGTACTTCAGATTCTTATGGCAGTTATTTTGAAAACAACTTACTTATCCGGCTCCTGATCCCTATAGGGTCTCAGCCTCCATAATGTTCGTAATTCGGGGTCACCAATGTATGTAGATGTCGCAATATAATTTTTTAACTTCATTTAAACATTTTATTAAATTAAAAACAGGAAACTTTTTACTTGTATTAATTTTTAAATCATAATAACAAACTAGAAATAACATTAATTATAAGAAAAATATGAACAAATATTATACAAAACAGAAGATAACTAGAAAACTATTTAAATGAGTTTTTAAAAGCAGGTACAAATTTAAAGAATCAAAGTGATTTAATATTGAAAATGTATTAATTGATCAACCACAACTTAAAGCGAAGCATAAAAGCATATCATTCCGTTCACAATACATTTTAACTGAATTCCTTCGATCTGAAGTAAGTATATTTCATTTGAATATTCCAATGTTCGTTAAAGAACGAACATTAAGTAAATATATTATATTTTTTATTTCAAATCAAACCAATAAGAGATCAATCTCAGGAATTGTTAAAAATAACATATTGTGTAAGAACATGCATGACTAAGTGGATATTTATGCATACTTTTTTAATATTGGATCCACTATTGCCATATCCTATGTCTCTGATGCAAAGCATTTTATTTTAATTGAACAAAAGTTATCGCTTTATGAATTGATGTAATTTTATATTGACAGTTAAAATCGAAATGAGAGATAACATTTTGAGCAGTTTTATATTAGCTCCTGGTCGTTTTCTTGTGTATTAATCGTTGTTTCTCTTGTTTGATATTTTATTGCTTTTGAACATTAGAAATAATGATCAAATCATTTAGTATTATTACCTTGGTTAAATTTTGGTTCGGCTTCAGGTCTTAAATAGTTTTTATATAAAATTTCGTTTGGCTTTAAGAAACTTTCTTCGAATTTGGGATTTTTTCCATCTACTCCGTACAAACTCCATTTTTCAATTTCTTTTAAGTTTTCAACTTGTTTAGTTTTTTCTTTTTTATTGGATTCAGTGTCTATTTTGCAACTTATATCTGAGTCTGACCGTTGTATCATTATTAAGTTACTGTCATAAGTTTGTAATTTCCCAAAAAAAGTATTTCCTTCATCATTTCTAGCATCATCTGTATTACTGCTAGGTGATGTAAACATATTTGTGTGACTATGCCGTCTATAACATAAATTGTTTTCTTCAGAAAAACTCTGCATTGTATTTACAGGATTTTCAATTGTAACCGATGAGGGGCATATTGCCGAAGAAGCTCGCCTTAATGTGTTAGCCTGTACAAGCTTTTTTCCTGATGTTGAACGATCAGTATTAAGTTCGCGTTTATATTTTCGGTCGTTAATTGGTTTATCAAAGAACTTATGATCTTGAAATGGATCGTGAATTTCATTGGGGTGAAAAAAACTATTTTCAAATCTTGTTTCCTCTATGTGATTTTCACATGAAATATTTTTGTAAAAGTTGCTTATTTCTCCCAAAGTAATGGATTTTCTCTTAAGATATGTATTTTGTTGGTCTGAAGAAACATTTTTCAAGTTCCTCGATTCTGCTGTCACTAAATCAAAACTAACTGTTTTTCTATAACGTCGTCGATTGGAAGAAATGCTTCCATTCATTACAGAGTTAGATATTGCGGTTTTGTCTGAACTATTGGTCAATTTACTCGGAAATTCCATTTCTGGCTTGTAAATGTTTACATCCTCTGAAAAAACGTTATCGTCGATGAAAGGAATGTCTGTTTCAGCAACGGATGCGATCCCCTCTTCATTTAATGGTTGGTGTGCATCTGTGTATAAGTTAATAGATCTTCCTTTTAAGTGTGGTCCATCGCAATATTCTTCAATGTATATTGAAGGGTTGGACCCACGGTTACAAAAGGCGTTATTACTTTCCATTGGTAGAAACAAATTCGTTGAGCTTGATGCTATAAGACGGGTATCTCTGTATCGAGGATCTATTTGGAACTTAAATCTTTGTTCACACAATTCGTCTTGGAGCAAAGGAGCACTCAAACGAAGTCTTTGGGTTTCATAATAAAAATTGTTCAGACTTTCTTCCGAGTCAGAATTACAATACGATCGGCAACTTACATTTTCCGAGTCTTCTGTTTCGAGCAGCATGTTCAAAATGAAACTAGTTAGCGATAAACTAAACTAAATGGAGTAGCGAATAATTATAATGGGAACTAACATTGAACGATTTCACACTAATGTTCTTTAGAAAGTTATTTATATGCCAAAAAGTCTGTATTTTGGCTAAGTTAAAACATTTTTGCATCGGCTGAGAATGAAACCAAATACCCTCTGCATGACAGTTCAACACACTACAAATTATAGCAAGTGGTACTACAATTTGAAGAGAGTTGATAAAGTAATATACTTAGATAAAAATCCCTACGCTAATATAATTTTGAAAACTATTCGAAAAATAAAACAACACATATTTTTAATGATTATTTTTTATAAAAAAATCAAATTTAGAATATAAAGTTTAATTTAATTAAAAAAAATTTTTAATTTTCATCCCAACATTTATTCTCTTTTTTATTTTATTTATTGGAACTCCTATAGATTAGCTTAAAACTAAAATAATTATAGTTTAACATTATGTTGATAATTTTGAGGAATGAAAAGTGAATTTTCCGCGATATTTATAACTTAAAGCATTTTACTGATTAATTAGAAACGTTTTACGTTCTATGAACTTTAAGAAATCAGGTCAGATTTACGAACGTGGAGAATCAGGCACTAATGACTAACAACTTTCAACCATACACATCTTCGTGTTTTGGCAGAAATGGAAAAAACTGTTTAATAAAAGCTTCTAAGGCTCAAATTACTATACATCTGTCATCCCACTCATACGACCGCCTTTTACCATTAAGAAACAAACAATTTATATAACAAAGTTTTCAAGACATTGACTTAAATTGGATACAAAACTTACATTAAAAGAACTTTCTTGAAGATCCAACTTACTAGTTACTATTTGTTTGAAATCCTTCGGCTTGCCCTTTGGGTCTTCACAAAACACTCAAAAAATTTGTAGTTCCACATTTTGTCCTTTTCAAGCCAACACTTTGTTTAAGAATAGTTACCAAAACCTTAAATCGATTTTGTCATTTCCATCATTCAATTATTAAATGTAACGGAACAATTAATGAGAACAACATAAATAGAGCATACGGTTTTTTTGTTGGGCACAGAAACTAAGTGCAAGCAAATTTGCTAACCGCACTAAATAAAAACAACATGGGTAGATACTCAATGTAAAATTTTTCATACAGAAGAGTCGCTATGTAAAGTGTTTTTTTCGCTCTAACTCGTAAGTGCGGATACATGCGGATATAAATCTTTCGAGTTCCGATAGAGCACTTATTCAATTTTTAATTCGTAAATAAATTAAAGTTGTGAAAAGTTGTGAATTTTTGTATCGAATTTATAAACTGGAGAAATTGGGTAAAATTAATACGAGTGTTTCAAAATCAAACGGCACTAATCTACTTAACGTTTCCTTTTATTTTGTTTGCGTATTATAACATAAATATGTGAAATAATTAGCTATAATGAATTCGATTGCTTTCCAAAAGAATTTTTAAGAAAATCGGGCAATAAAAAGTATGCCAAAAAATGCTTCATACATCGATTTATAAGTTTTTCTGACTTTGAATTTATTTTTCTCTTAACTCAGTATATTTAGATAAAAAAATATCATATATTTACGTAGAAATATTTCTTTACTTAATTAAAATTAAATTTTTGTGATTCGAAAAAAAAAAAAAAATATTTTTGACCACTTAAACCACGTTTTTTGCCCACTGTGTATAAATATATACGTACATATACGTAGATTTCATTTCTTCCATCATGTATACACCCGTTGGCAAAAAAATGAAGAACACTATCCAACGCGGTTTACAAATAGCATGTGTGTACCAGACACGATAGCCCGGTCAAATAAGCTTCAAAAATAGGTGTAAGGTTACATTAACTCCCACAAAGCTGAAAATTGGCATGAATGTTGAGAACACTATTACAAATAATTTGTCGAAAGTCCCCATCGATCCGACGTGGAAAAAAAATTATTCAAGGTCAAATGTTGCACAAATCGGTTTTTTGCATTTTTCGGATAAACGGCAAGTTTTATCATAAAATAGGCGAGACAAAAATTATTCATCATGCAATTATCTATAGAAATTGTCTTAACACTTTTTCTCCTAAGAATCACCATTTTGGAGATATGTATAGCGATGCAAAAAGTTGAAAAAGTTGTATTCTTCATAATATGCACACGGTTCCGCGCCACGGCTTCCCCGTTAGGCCTATTCAACGATCTATTGTGGTCCTGTTGAGTTGAAAATTTTGTATCTAATTGAAAAATACTACTGTTGGAAATGAAGAAAGCGATTATGAGTATTTTTTATAAAAGGTAAGTACCGAAACTTATCTAAGCACGTTATTACATTACAAATTTGACGCCGATATTGCAGTGCTTTTTTCATTTCAAACGCTTCATTCAATTTATTGCCACAGAATAAACAGCACTCTTTTAAACAAAAAACAATTCCGACATTCACTGTCTCAAATGGTTTAACAAGGGTGATTTTTGAAATCCTGTGGTATCACAACGGACCAAATATAGGTCTAAGTGTATTGGCTTTTCCGGTCAGCAGCCACCTTAACCTAACGTAACCTAAACAAAAAAATGATTCATTTACGCGTGCTCTAGTACTATTTTTTCGAAAATTTTTTTGGATTATATTTCTTCAAATGCATAAGAGCTTTTGTATAAAATGTTTGGTAAAAATCGTTAGAGCCGTTGATGAGAAATTCGAAAATCAAAAAACCGTTCTATGAGAGGTACCGTTAATATCATATTCCCCTATTTTTTTTTTATCTGAATGTGGTCCATGTCCACAACATCACACCATTTTATCAAAATCGTTAGAGCCGTTTTCGAGATAAATAAGATTATGCATTACGGGTGTATGGGGGGTACCGTTAGTTTTGGAACTAAAACATTTTTCAATTTTCCCTGTAGAGAATCACCGAACACCTTTAACTACCGGGATTGAAGAACATAGGTCTAGTGGTTTAGGCTGAGGGAGAAGTACAGACATACAGACACACTGAAACATGTTTTTTGTGTAGTAAATTTTCCTTAAAATTTTTATAAAAAAAATTGATATACAAATTGCTAATATTAAATAAAATACATTTTAAAACGTAATTTAAAAAAATTAATCGTGTATACGTTTTCAAGATATTGAATTTTCAAAAAAAAAATTGATTATGTATTTTTTTTTTATTCAAAAGATATTTTTTCGAAAAAAATTCTAGATTTTATTTTTTTTTAAAAAAGGAGCTCTGCATACAAATTTTGGTAAAAATCGTTAGCGCTGTTGAGAAATTCGAAAATCAAAAAAAACGTTCTATAACAGGTATACCGTTAATA
The DNA here is from genome assembly GCA_911387755.1 of Chrysotoxum bicinctum. Classification (NCBI taxonomy): domain Eukaryota; kingdom Metazoa; phylum Arthropoda; class Insecta; order Diptera; family Syrphidae; genus Chrysotoxum; species Chrysotoxum bicinctum. The sequence continues at coordinate 105,131,308 of OU426988.1, forward strand.
ACATTTCAGCTCGAAATTTTTTTTTTACCAAAATGTAGCCCATATCCATAATATTACACCTGATTTTTTTTTATCAAAATCGTTACAGCCGCTTTTGGAATAAATAAGATTATGCATTACGGGTGTATGGGGGGTACCGTTAGTTTTAGAGCTAAGAAAAAAGTTTCAATTTTCCCTCTAGGGAATCACCGAAGACCCTTAAGTACCGAGTTTGAAGAAAAAAGGTCCAGTGGCTTAGGCTTTAGATCGAGGTACAGACATACATATATACAGACATACAGACGGAATTGTCGGACCCACTTTATTCGTTTTCGCTATCATCGTAATGTCAACTTTGATCAAAATCTCGAGTTCGATTTTTTTTCCAAATGCAGAACTTAAAGAAAGTAAAAATAGAATAAAGAGAAGTATAATCTTTGTATATAAAACTTATAGTATTATGAAGAAGACGAAAGATTGTGGCGACATCTTAAGGCTAGGGACTGCAATTGCTAGATTTGTCTTTGCTAAATTTAATAATAAAATATTCTCTTTTTTACTACTTGTTTTGTATGTTATCCTACTCTCCACTGTAAAAGCGTGCGCTAATTTCTGCGCCACTACCAGGCTGGCGTTCGCAATACAAAATCACGCTACATGATAATACTATAGGTTATACATATATACAAAGGTATAATTAACACAGAGATGAATACATTTCAAGAGCCATTACATTTTTGTTGTCCGTTTCACGTGAAATGCCTCAAATGCTAGAAAATGGTTTTCAAAAATTTTATATTCCTTGAAAACTGCTCCTATAAATTAATAAAAACTTTGTAGTGAATTTAAATAAAGTTTTGTATGCAAACGACCCAGTCGTTCATTTTATGTTTATTTTACCTCCTTTTTATAAAAAATTAATTTCATTAGAATAAGATTGTGATCTGCGGACATTATCCGATTCAGTAATTGCGTTTCTAAAGTCGATTTATTAGCAAAGCAGATGCTCAACTACTTTTATCGAAATTTGTGACAGATTGTAGGTAAGATTCCATTCAAATGATCTGAATAAAATTTTTGTTTTCCTTATAATATGTACACTTTATGAAATAAATTAATGAAATCTTTAAATTCGTGAAAACACTAAAACAAACTACCCGCGCGATTGTTTAAATGGACAACGCAAATATTAAGATTGATAACAATAGTCTAATAACATTGGCGCAAGATTTTAAACAGCCTATTATTAAGGTATTAGTATGATACTACTTAACAATTTGCTAAGTTTAAAGTAGTTTACTAACTCATTCTTAATTTTAAACATTTTCTAACTAGTATCGTACTAAAGCAATTATTTTCTTTTCGTGCAAAAAAATAAATAAACAAACCTTTTCTGGCGTTTGTAAATAGCACGACACTAAAAAATAAAATAGGTATGGATGATTCTAACTTTAATAAAAGGGTAGAGAAAGTATGATTTGCAAAATAAAACAAACATGTAAAATTTGCAAAATCGTTGTTTTAACCTAGTTTCATACCAAAACAGCTAACATTTTGCGCCATTGCATTTTGACGGAATCTAAAGCAAAATTGGTACAATATATACTCCAAAACATCAATAAGATGAGTAGAAGTGATTTAAAAACCTTTCCTTGAAAGCGGCAATTCTCCAGGTTTTGAAGGAGTCAAAATTGTGAAGGTGGAGCAACATGTATCGAAACAATATATCCTGGAAAAATTACACATACTGAATAATAAACAACAAACATGAACAGGAAAACAAGACACACAAAACATTTCTGCAGTCTATTGCTCACTCATTTCTTCATAAATTTAATTTCAAAATTAGTTTCTTGTTTAGAATGAACTTCATTTGAAGTGTTTTTTTTTTGTATGAATTAACAATCATTTATGTTATATAAAGTTGTATCCAAAAGCATTTTCGTTGTACAAATGTGTATATTTTATTGTTATACTTTTTACTATGTACTTGATATTGTACCACCAAATTCTCTGTATAGCAGTGGCGTGGCGTCCATATAACACGATTCCTATCGTCTTCCCTTTTAGAAAATCCACAAATAACACAATTTACCAAACAAACATCGAATAAGTTTAAGTTATCCATTCTGCCTCTCGTTTGTATCTTATACTTTATCCAAACACATTCTACAATCCACAACCAACATTAATCAAGAGAGTCACAAAAATACTCTGACGGTCTGACGTAAACTTTTCAATCACCGTCTTATTTATTTGTGTTATATCCCTTTCTTCCCCAAGCATTGTTTTTCGGATCCTCTTTGTCCAACATATTCAAAAAATAAGACGCTACATTCCGTCTTATCAAATTTTCGATGTATACCTGTAGGAGTTGGAATTATTTGTATTTTATTCTCCCTTTAGCAATTAGCATTGCATTTCAGTAGGAAGATAATACATTACAGGAGTTCAGGTGTTCTTCGACTTATTTGTTTTTTTTTTTCTTTAATATGTCATATAAATATAAATATGGCATGTGGGTATTGTTGATTCTTGATTTTGAATTTGATATTGATTTGCATGCTAATGTAAAATGCACGATTAATGTTTTTGCAAATTTACTGTGATAATGTTGAATTATGAAATAAACCATGGTAGAATATATGGCAATTTGTCAGCAGTGTAAATTTAGCATATCGATACTCTAGACAAATAAAATGCATTTGCTTTTTTTTTAATAGGAATTTAAATTTACATAGATTCAATTGGCATTCAATAAAAGGCTGTGTTGCACAGGTTCAATAGCTTCAAATAAATCTAGTGTTTTGAAGAGCCAATTTGAACTTAATTAAAAATAGTGAAAAGTTAGATGTGAAGGTGAAGATTTAATTCCTTTTATTACCCACTATAGTGATAAAAAAAATTAAGCTTCTTAATTTTATTGCAGTTCTAGATTTTGTCTTGGAAATGTCTTTGATAAATGTAGATTGTTGTTTAACAGATTACCTATCGGAGAAACCAAATAATTTTAGTAGATAAGGATAGTTGATAGTTTACATTTTATCCTTTTTTCGTTTACACACCAGGGATTTCGATCCCAGATCGAAATTTTTTGTTTGGTGTGCGTGTTTCATGTATACATGTAAATCCCTCTTTAAATATGGATTTAAAGATTTTGATCCATGTCAAAGAAAAATAAATTTTTGTTGGGTGTTTAGGAACGCAAAATCTGGCGAGGGATCAAAATCTTCACACAGAAATTGATTTCTTATGTTCAAAGGAAATCAACATATAAGTACCTATGACACTTTAATGGAATCCTATTTAGAGTAGTGTTATAGGGCAACGATATTCAAAATGACTTGATACATAGTATCGCGGCTGTTATTAAATCTGAAATTAAAACAGAAATCATAGCAGCTCGGTTCGTGTCGATTATGATCGACGAAACATCAGGTTTGAGTCATAGGGGACAACGGAGTGCTATATTCCGGTTCTTGTCAGAGTGGAATACAAGAAAGATATCTTGTATTTTTTGACGTTAGGGCGAGTCTTAATGCAGATGAGTTGTCAAATCATATATCTTATATTCTTGACACATATGATTGCAAGGAAAAGTTAATAGAACATTCCTAGGAAGGTGCCGCAGTTATGTCCGACGGAGGTGGTGGTGTCTAAAAGGAGCTCCTTTTTTATTATGTTTCAAGCTCATTGTTGATTGAAATATTAATGTATTGAAGTATAAAAAATATAGCTACACATTTTTTGCTAAGTCAATGTGGAATGCATTTGTAGATACCATATCTTTACTAGAAATTCTTACAGGTGACAAAATTTTACAACGGGTTCCCATTTAAAATTATCCACGCCACGCCACTGCTGTATAGTATATTACTTCAACATTAGTTTACCCATAGCGATAAGTAACTACATTTACGAGTACCTCGTCTGGCAAAACATGGTTCTACTTTTGACGAGTTCTTCAGCACTGAATTGTGTGGATGCTAGATCTTGCACAAAATTGGATAGTGAAAAATCCGCTGAGACCAATCACCAAGATGACCTGATGTTGGATGCTGGATCTTACACACATAGTACACATAGTGGGATATTGAAAAATCCGCAAAGAACTAAATTGCCATGAACAATGTAAGATATGAGGTTTCTTTCCATTATTATGATAGTGATTACTTTTTGGACAATCGTCCATCTTGGACTCAATGAAGAGCAAAATAATTTATATTTTAATATTTTTTTTATTATATATTATTTATTTATTATTTGATTTTTGTTCACCTCATTAAAAAAAAAATAAGCTGGTGTCGTCCGGGCACAGTAATAAATGTTACTTGGATGAAATATAAATGAGTTCAGAATAGCCAATCTCATTATTGATGCACTGATAAGAAGCTTCGAGAGGAATGGCTGTATTGGCAGCCGTTTGTTTGCCGAATATATCGAGGGGTGGACAAAATGTCCAGTGCAGCAAAAGGATTAGTGAGAAGAACTCCGCGCATGCACAGACAAGCTAAACGTTCGAGTTTAGTAAATTTATGACAGTTAGTGGTTTAATCTAGTGCAGTTTATCATACTTCCACACTGTAGGTAGAAATCGGTCTGATTTTCAAGGTGTTATGCGAGCTTGGAGACCGCATTTATTCCCAATGGTTTTTTTACATGTGAAGAAAGCTCTTTCTCGTATTTTTCCAGCTTAACTTCAAATCCAAAATAATAAGAATGTTAGTGGTTTTCATTTCTGCTAACACACCAAGGCAATATTCGAGAGTTGTTAGTCACTCGGCTTTAGCTCTGTACGACCGGTTGACCTCTAAATTTTTTTATAAAAAAAAACTTATCATATTTTTTACAATTTAAAAAAAGGAAAGACATAAAAAGAAGCTAAACTGTAAAAGTTTTGAATGAAATCTTGTGATGAGTTTCAAAACAAATACAATTATTTACGATTAAAAAAATTAATATATTTTATAGGTTTAGCTTAAAACTATTAATCGATATTATCAAATATGACGATAAATTTTGTATATATGTATATACTAGATACTGACACAGTGTAAATGGGTGTTTGCAGGGCTAAAAAGTCTAGCTTGAGATCTTATCTGTTTGGTATCGTATACAATTTTCTTGAAATCTTAAAAATTAGATTTAATAACAAGTTAGTGTTAAATTATTTCACTCAAAAATTTTGCTAATAAATATGAAATGAAATGAAATCGATGAAAATTATTTTATATAATTAATACGTATTATATGAAAATTGTCATCACCCAAGTGATACTTCAATAATATAAACTATACCCTCAAAAAAAAAAAAAAAAACTAGAGGGCATAATTCAATTTACTTTAACTTTAAAGAACAGTTTAGTGTGATAACTTTGCACTTTCGACATGCGTTTTGTTTATACTTGAATCAATTTTATCTATTCAATCAATTTCTATTACCTCTTTGAGTTATTGGACTAGGCTGTTGCAGTAAAGTAGCCAAACCATGATATATCGCTCCTTGTTTTGCCACTTCTAATGTTACAAATGGGCCCGTACGTACTAAGTAATCAGCAGCTCTGTTTAGATAACAAATGATAAAAATTGACATTTGAGTACAATAATGGAAAAAACCTTTCTTGAGTAATTCCAACCAAGCTTTGTCCATCTACTCGCAAAAGTTGATCTCCGGCTTGTAACCTATTATCTGTATCAGCTGCACCACCAGCTACAACACTTTTTATATAGATACCCAATTGCTCTTGACCAGCTCCTTTAGCCGCTACAATCGATAACCCCATTCCATTTGAGTTCTTTTGAAGTTTTATTACTTGAACTTCGGGTTGTGGTAATTTATTTGACATTTCACTTGGTGACCGCGCCTTAGGAAATAATCATGAAATTGTTATACTTTGTAATGAAAACATATTACACTTTACATTAAATTGATGCATATAAACCGTCCAAAGTCCTATACTCGTTGGTTGGGCAGCTAAACGACAAATTCCTGCTGACTGCAGTGGATTTAAAAAATCAAGCAGCCCTGAAGGGATTCCTCTTACGACGTCGCAACTAAACCCATCATCAGGCAACAAAAGTACCAAATGAAGTTCAGGAGATTCTTCCAATCGAACTTCTCTACCATCAGCGCGAGTGAGTTCATCAGCTACTGACTCTGCCATTCGTATAGCTGTATCTATTAGATTACGTGGAATTTTTTCTTGTTGCATTAGAGCCGCCAATTGAAGTGAGTTCAAACGAAAACAAGAGCACGTTAGTTTTTGAATTTCTTCAATAGATTTTTTCGGGGACTAGAACATAATAAAAAGTTTAATTAAATATTAGTAACTTATATTTCCAAATATTAAAACCTGAAGGAATTGGGCACATTGATTAATTTTTCCCAAATGGCAATCTGCTGCAAGTTCAAGTCCTTGGCGCTCTGCCCACAATTCTAACAATAGTAAACGCTCTGTCAGCAGTTTTCCCCATTCAGGTGTACACATATGAGAATTTGTTACTATCTGTTTAAAGGAAACAAAAACCTTAATGCAATTGGGTGCAATTCACTTAACAAAAAAATCTATACCATATTAAAGCACATAGCATTGATATAATGGAATAATTGGGAGAATAATTGAATTGTTAGTGCAGCGTTTACTCGACATCTTCGTAAAAGCGCCATTGCTGATCCTAAAACTGTCAAAACTAATCCTGCTGAAGAATCGTGGTCAATTGTTTCGGACAAAAATTGGTTAAGGGTTTGTGATAAATCCACTCGAAAACAATTGACTAAATTGTGAAATGCAGTTTGTACACATTCAGCGAGTATTTCTTGGGCTTGTATACTAAAAGCACTTATATGTCGATCAGATTTCAGAAAATGAAGGAACTCCGAGCTATTAGCCATCCAGAAAGCGAGAACACGAGCATTCGTATACTGTCCTTGAATAATCGAATACATTAAATTTGCTACATGATGAAGAAAAATTGTTAGTTTGTGAGCGCGTTCCGTAGGTTGTAGTTCTGGTCTGTAATGAGTAGACGCACGGTATCTGAAAAAAAATGTAACACGAAATAAATTTAGATTTATATAAAATCCAATTAAACAGTAAATATGTTAGTTCTTGATTATAAATAAATTTGATATCACTCCAGGTCAAGGAGAAACAGGTCCTAGTGTTGACGGCAAAAATAATAAGACTTTCAATTTTCTTGCAATTTCGAACGGTTAAAATTGGAAATATTTGTTCGCCTGAAAGTTTTGTCACTTCCTCCCAAGAGGAAGTAGCCCTTCCTGAAAAACCACTTTTGTTTTAAAGCTGCAGCGATAGATTCGACGCACTATGCGCCAAATGACGTTTTGCGTCTCAAGGTCTGTAACTTTTTCGCCTTGTGAGACAATTAGCTGAAATTTTACACATACATATACTCTTGAATACACTAAACATGTTTAAGTAGAGAAAAAACGGATAAAACACATCCTACCGTCTGATTATGAGAAAAATATGAATTTATGCAAACAAAGCTCAAAAATCGTTTTATTATTAAAGTAATTTCTTATATAAGAAAATTGAAATTGGCAACTCTGGCTTGTTATAGTTTGGTTAACATTGTTATTAAAATCCGTGAAATATTTAACATTAATAAAGAAAAAAGTGTTTATAAAGTGTAATTCATTTGAAAAATATAATTAAAATGCTTCGAAGAAGCTTGGAAGAAGAAAACTATGAAGATTGCCATGGAGGCCTCGGATACGGCACCAGGAACCCTCCTGGTGAAGACATCCTGAGCATGTGCAAAACATACGGTCTTATCGTACTAAATACCATGTTCGTCAAACAAAGCCGACACCTGGTCACTTACAGCAGTGGTGGAAATGAAACCCAGATTGATTACCATTTGGTATCTAGTTTCATGAAACCCCGGGTAAAAGATTGCAAAGTGATACTAGGAGAAGCGATCGCCCACCAACACCGTCTCCTACTGACAGAATTTTTTATGGAGACAGTGAACGACAACAAACATACAAAAACTTTTGGGAAGATCAAATGGTATAATCTGGATAAGGAAAAAGGCGAAGCTTTTATTTCGAATATGCAAAACGTTCTGTATAACAACACCGATATAGTTCGAAATGAAGAGAGTACAGCACAAAGTATGTGGGATCTCCTACAGAGAACTTGCAAAGAAAAAGCCAAAACACTCTTAGGGGTTTCAAAAGGACACAACCAACAAGGCAAAGAAACATGGTGGTGGAATGATGAAGCTAAATCAGTTATAAGTAAAAAGAAAATGGCTTTCAAGGCTTGGTCGAAGTGCCCCTCTAATGATACAGAGCAAAAGTCACGCCTCGAAGTGGAATATAGAAACTGCAAGAAAGAAGCGAAGAAGAAGTGCGCCCAAATTCAAGCAAAGAATACAGAAAACCTGTATCGGGAGCTGGATGAAATTTCTACCCCGACAGCTGGTGCTATTCAAGAGCTACGGCAAAACACGAATAAGAGCGCAACTATCTTCAAAATAGCCGCTCAAAGAAGAAGAAATGCCCAGGAGATTTGTTCGCCAAAGTTCATTAACAATGCTCAAGGCCAACTACTTGTGGAAGACAACGAAATTCTTCACAGGTGGCGACAGTATTGTGACGGACTTCTAAACGAACAATTTCCAAGGCTATACTTTCCAATAGCTTCACCTAACTTAAGCGAAGTATCGGACGTCACAGTCGAAGAAGTTAGTGAGGCGGTAAAATACTCCAAAAAGGGAAAAACTGTTGGCCCAGACGAAATACCCTCAGAGTTTTGGAAAAAGATGGGAGACATCGGGTTTAGATGGCTCATGATTCTTGTCTCCAAACTTATAGGAGGTGATCGCATGCCTAATCAATGGAGGGAAAGTTACCTTCTTCCAATTTATAAAGGAAAGGGTGATACTCGAAGCTGTGATAATTACCGTTCGATTAAGCTGATGTCACACACCATGAAGATCGTTGAGCGAGTCTTGGGTAGCCGACTGCGAAAAATAATTAGGCTATCTGATGACCAGTGCGGGTTTGTCGGGGGTAAGTCAACCACGGATGCAATCCAGAGTATAAGAATAATTATGTAAAAACATCGGGATTCTTTGGAGGATTTGCATGTCGTATTGGTTGATTTTGAAAAAGCATTCGATCGGCAACCACGAGATCTAATATGGGTGGCCCTCAGGCAACGAGGAGTTCCAGAAACCTATGTGCGGATAATTATGGACATGTATGATGGAGCAGTTACTAAAGTAAGATGCGCAGCTGGAGTCACCGAAGAATTCGAAATCACAGTAGGTGTACACCAGGGAAGTGTCTTGAGTCCCCTGCTCTTTATTACAGTTCTTGATTACCTGCTTGAAGGCAAAGTGACGGATCCAAAAGTGCATCAGTTATTCTTTGCTGACGATGGAGCCATCATAAGTGAAGACCCGATATCCCTACAACGAGCACTTGACGTATGGGTGGATGTGCTAGAAGGAAGTGGGTACCGCATAAGCGCGAAAAAGACAGAATACATATGCTGCCCATTTTCTGATCCACACAGGCCTATTCCAGACATTTATTTGAATGGAGTAGTGCTTCCCAAGTGTGAAAAGTTTAAATATCTGGGGTCTATGATAAATAACGAAGCTACTTGTGATGACGATATCAATCATCGCGTAAGCGTAGGGTGGATGAAGTGGCGGGAAAATTCTGCTATCTTCTGTGACCGAAAAATGCCCCCTAAGCTGAAAGGAAAGCTCTACACTTCAGTTGTGCGTCCAGCACTCACATACGGTTCACAATGTTGGACAATGTACAAAAAGTATGAGAGTAAGCTAACGGCAGCTGAGATGAAGATGCTTCGTATGACAGCAGGAGTTACAAAGCTTGATCGAATTAGAAGTACGAAAATCCGAGGAAGCCTTCATGTTAAGAATACCATTTCCCAAAAAATTTAACACGACCGACTCAGTTGGTATTGCCATGTTCAAAGGAGAGATCCTGAGAACCCCGTCAAAAAGGCAATATCATACAACGTTCCAATTCGGAATAAAAAGAAAGGTAGGCCTAAACACTCCTGGTACAAACAAATGCAAAAACACCAGCATTCAGTTGGCCTCAGAAATGGAACAATATAAAACCGGGAGCCTTACCGCCGATTTCTGAGGTCAACCCGGCGAACCCCACAGGCGGATCACTAGTGTGAAGCAGATACGTGGGAGAGTTATGATCCCCTCGACATCGAGATCATAACAGCGCCGAAGGAAGAAGAAGAAAAATTAAAATGCTTGGAAACCATTTGTTCTAAGGTGAGCTCAAAACCGCTTCATTTTTATTCAAATAAACGTCCTACAAAATGAATGGCCTACAATGAACCCCGCACAATAAAAACAATATTAACAACTCTACCAACAACAATAAAAAAAACAAACGTCACACAATCGCAAAAACGACCGTGTAATGCCTTGTCGCCTGAAATTCAAATGTGATCTTGTTCTACAAATACAAATACTAAAAATGACCATCAATTTGATAATCTGCAAGTAATTGATACCAACACCTTCGGACGATCGTTGGCTGCACTTTTTGACGACCGCTTGAAAAACTTGGCCACAAAATCGGACTTGATTGAAGTCAAGACAAAAATGGATGGCTTGCAACGCAACAATGAAATTCTGATTTTCTTGAAGAGAAATCTAACGAAAAAAATCTTGTAATGCATATCCCGACTCAGGAAGATGATCAACAGGTTATTAAAAAAGCAGAAAATGTTTGCCTTGATCTCTTGCAACAAAACAACCCCGACAAAAGTTATTCGCTCCACGAACAACAGAGTAGCGAATGTCATTGTGGAAATGCAACAGATTGATGATGTTTCTTGTATATTGAAGGCTGGTATCAAATTACGTTGGACAGGAATCTCTAAACATCGCGTATATACCAAAACTGCTCGAGAGAAACGAAGACGTCTGGTGAAGATAAAAGCAAACGTACATGCATGCAATAAAAACACGAAAGTTTTAATACGCGACCAAGCACTTATTTTCGAAATCAAAACATTTTTTTTTTTTTATAATCGGCGCACACTCAAGGGGTTTTTTGTATACCCTTAATATGCCAGGGACACAGTGCGAGCATTAAGAAAAAAGGGAAGGGTTAGAAAGGTGTACATTGGCTTTGAATTCTTGAACATTGCAATGACTGGAAAAGACAGAGCGTGGCAAGGAATTCCACATTCGCGTAGTACGGCTGAAGAACGAATCTCTGTACTTCACAGTAAGGCCGAAGTTGGGCTCAAGAGTTAACTGATGTGCATTCCTAGAAGTGCGAGTATTACGGTTAAATTGTATAAGGGGAGGAATGCAGCTGGCTATCCGTTAAAATAACGGTAAAAAAGGGTGATGCAAGAAACATTACGACGATGTTGGAGTGACGTAAATGAGTCAATGATGTTATTGTCGCCAATCATTTTAAAAGCTCTTCTTTGAATACTGTCCAAGAGACTTAAGTAAGTAACTGGAACCTATAGATGGGAGTTATACTCAAGTTTTGGAAGTATACAGGGTGATTGGCATAAGGTGTGACAAAAAGCTAGGGCGTGTAGGTTGGACTTAGACAAGAAAAAAATCGTATGGGAGGGGGGGGTCTATTTCCCCCCGTTTAGGCGGGAGGGGCAATTTAAGAAAAAAATCACTTAAAACAGAAAAAAATTATTAGAAAATAACGGTGATACCTACAGAGTAATGCTATGGCATTTTGAAAAGCCAGAAATACATTCTTTAATTTTGTTTTTAAATAAAGTTGTTCGAGTGAATAGTTTTTGAAAAATTAATTTTCAAAATGAAAATTTTGAAAAAAAAATTAATTTTTTTTTTTTAAATAATTTTTTTTTCAAAATTTTACGTAATTAAGTATTATTTTTTTATTCAATATTCAGTGCTCTTATTAATTTTTGATCAAACACAAAAAACCGGATGTCAAAATGTTTTGTAGTTTTTGAGAAAATCAAAAATAACAAAAACTACTTTTGTTCTAAGAAAAGCCTTTTATTTTAGTTTTTACGTTTTTGGATTCTTATGTAGGTGAATTTACGATTGAAAGGATTAACTTTCTTTTTACTATTTTTTTAATTATCGTCTTATAAGCATACAATAATGTGACAAAGTACTGGATTAACCATATTTCACACATTTTTTCATTGAGAACACCTGCGTGAGAGCATTGGTTTAAAATTGACCTGCCACTTTTTTATTATGGTGGGGTCGGCTTGGCTTAGGTGCATTTACGAAAGAAAGGATTAACTTTTTTTGTAAAATTTTTTTATTATCAGTCTTATAAGCATACAATAACACATTTTTTCATTGAGAACACCTGCGTGAGAGCATTGGATTAATATTGATCTGCGAATGTTTTTTAAATAATGCAGCGTTACACGCCCTAACTAGTGACAGAAAAATGCAATTGCGAAATAAGAACAAAAATGTTCCTGAATCTTGAAATCAATTTAAATAATAAATACATGCATATTTAGATAAAATACATAATTACTGTTTATTTAAAGTTAATCCTTTCTTTCGTAAATGCACCTAAGCCAAGCCGACCCCACCATAATAAAAAAGTGGCAGGTCAATTTTAAACCAATGCTCTCACGCAGGTGTTCTCAATGAAAAAATGTGTGAAATATGGTTAATCCAGTACTTTGTCACATTATTGTATGCTTATAAGACGATAATTAAAAGAATAGTAAAAAGAAAGTTAATCCTTTCAATCGTAAATTCACCTACATAAGAATCCAAAAACGTAAAAACTAAAATAAAAGGCTTTTCTTAGAACAAAAGTAGTTTTTGCTATTTTTGATTTTCTCAAAAACTACAAAACATTTTGACATCCGGTTTTTTGTGTTTGATCAAAAATTAATAAGAGCATTGAATATTGAATAAAAAAATAATACTTAATTACGTAAAATTTTGAAAAAAAATTGTTTAAAAAAAAAAATTTCATTTTTTTTTCAAAATTTTCATTTTGAAAATTTATTTTTCAAAAACTATTCACTCGAACAACTTTATTTAAAAACAAAATTAAAGAATGTATTTCTGGCTTTTCAAAATGCCATAGCATTACTCTGTAGGTGTCACCGTTATTTTCTAATAATTTTTTTTCTGTTTTAAGTGATTTTTTTCTTAAATTGCCCCTCCCGCCTAAACGGGGGGAAATAGACCCCCCCCTCCCATACGATTTTTTTCTTGTCTAAGTCCAACCTACACGCCCTAGCTTTTTGTCACACCTTATGCCAATCACCCTGTATAAGTAGGTTTTATAGATTGTAGCCAGATCAGAAGGGGAGAAAACCCAAACATCTTGCGGCATTTTTGGCAACATCGCGTATGTGATCGTTCCACAAGAGGTGGTTCGTGATTCACATACCGAGAATATCGAGATGTTCAGTTTCACTGATGCAAGTGTCACTCATTGATAGTGGCAAGGGGGGTATATCACGCTTTAACGATATAGGACAGCATTGGGTTTTCGAAGCATTAAATTCGACACGGTTTCTTATTCCCCATAGTACAATGCTGTTAAGATCGTAATTTAATAAGCTTATCATATAATAAGGAAGAGGGTCGGGGACAAAACGGATTCCTGGGGCACACCAGCATTTATATTTTGGATTTCAGACTTGAATCCGTCTAGTAAAACTTGTATTGAACGGTTCGAAAGAAAATTTCTAATCCAACGAAGTAGGGATTCGTCGATGCCGAAAGCACGCATTTTCGATAAAAGAGCAAGATGCCAGACTTTATCAAATGCCTTTGAAATATCAAGTGCAATAGTCTTAATTTCTCCGAAACAATGTAAAGATTTGTTCCACTTTTCGGTTAGATAAACCATCAAATCACAAGTCGACCTATGGCTACGAAAGCCATACTGCCGGTCATTAAGAAGCTTTCGTTCTTCAAGTTATTTCTTGAGCTGTCACCCTTATTCCGATAGTCGTTTTACTAAAACGCCAGTAAAACGACAAGGCTCTAGAAACGAAAATTGGAAATTTATTGAAACGACTATTGTTATAATGCTTAGAAAAGTAAAGAACATAGAGAACGCTGTCCTTTTCGTATTAATTAAACTCCAAAATGTGGTCTCTGGAGCCTTGGCGTTTTACTGGCGTTTTAGTAAAACGACTATCGGAATAAGGGTGAATTAATCAGCGTTTCCATGACCTTAGAAAGAAGGGACGTTAGTGCGATCGGTCGATAATTTGAGGGAGAAGAAGAGCCGCCTTTTTTTTAGAATCGGCTGAACAAATGCAGGTGTTTTGCTAGTGTGGAAGAACACCTCTTCAGAATAATAGCGGCGATACCATCCGGACCAGGGGATTTATGAATGTTGAGATCCTTCAGGACTCTTGCCACGGTACGAGTACGAAAAAATATTTGTCCCATAGAATCATTAACGCGCTCAAGAATTGGGGGAGTAATGACACTATTCGGCAAGGTGGAATTTGCGTCGAACTGCCTTACAAACAAGTTAGCCTTATCAATAGAGCTAACAAAAGAAGTGTCATTGACAACAAGCGTAGGAACCGAGGAAGAGGAAGAATTCCTCATATTTTTTTACAAATGACCAAAAATTCTTACTGCCTTTGGGACATTGCAGTACTTTTTGCCTTGATTTTTGATCATGTAAAAATTTGGTCCGTCGAATATGGGCGTTGCAAGCCTTCCTGGCTTGTTCGAACTTTTTCCGGTTTTCCTTAGTTGGGTTGGCTCTAAAACACCGGAAGCTTATCTCTTTTTCATTGATAACCTCTTTGCAGCTCAAATCAAACCATGATTTATCCTTGGGTCTGATACTTTTAACCCTATTCGGGATAAAATGTTTCATTCACAAAAAAATTATTTTAGTTATCATATCTGCGCTGGAGTCTACGTCACTATCGAGGAAGCATAGTGACCAGTTAAAGATCCTGAAAAAGGTATTCAAACCGTACCGGTACCAGTTGGCTTTCTCGTTCTGCCATACGGTTCTTCTAGGAGCTCTTTCTCTAACTGGGTTTGTTTGACACGAGAAATTTGCAGATATATTACTATAATCAGATGTGCCTAGAGGTGTCAATACACTTATTGTGTATTTATTAGGGTCAGATGTAAGAAACAAGTCAAGAGTATTTTTTGCTCGGCCAAAAATCTCAACACACATTCCCTCGGGTGTTGTCTGGCCGGAATGGAGAAACCAAGAAGAATTTTGAACATTGAAATCGCCCGTTATAACGATTTTAGTGTGAGGATGTAGGGAAACAATTCTTTGGATGGAGTCGGACAGAGTATCGAATTCTTGAGAAGTTGAAACTCTATCCAGATTTGGGCTTTGATAAATAAAACAATAGTGAATGATGTGCTTATTAATGGAAAATTTAAACCACATAAAATTGAAGAAGGAGTTGGTGGAGCGACCATATTGTGGTAAGAACTGATATGCAACATCATTCCTAATGTAAATGGCGAGACCATGGTGGGAAAAGAATAATGGCACCAAGCTATACCCATGAATAAAAAATTCAGCAGGATCGAAATCCTCACCTACTTGGGTTTCACTCAGTGCCAAAACAGCTGGCCTGTTAGAAACAGTGTAGATATACACAGCCAGAAAATTCGCTTACAGCCCACGAACATTACAATGATCTACTCCAAAATAACCAGTCATTGCAGTGTAAAAAAATAACTAAAAACAAAACAGACGAAATCTAAGAAAAATCACTGTATAAGACTAATTAAAAAGTCGTTCTAATACAACATCACTAAAAAGTGTTATGCCTTTAGTAGTGACGTTGAATCGATCCGAACACTAACAGTCAGAACAATAATTCTCTAGCAAAATGTCACTTACTGTGCCCCGACATACGTAGGTATTTTTTTTTGTTGTTGTTGTTATCTCCTGAGTGCTTGTTTATTTGTTGTTGTATATTTGGCTATTTGTTTCTTATTGAGTGTTGTTATTTAATTTTTTTTATTTTGGATTTATTAAAACTGTATATTGTTTTATTTAGATTAGTGCTTTTTTGTATTGTTTGGTTTTATGTATGTTTTATATTTAATCGCGTCGGGAACTGGGACGGAGGCACAACAATGAACGGACGCAGAGCACGGCATTAGGACATCGACCGATCCTCTCCAAGATTCACTGACCAAAACCACAGTCTGAAATGTGATGACGTAGAAAGGAAAGAATTTACCTAATACAATAATGACAGCCGTTACTACGTTTATATGAGGTGTTGAAGCGAGCTAATCCGACCCTAATCCAACACGATCTTTCGATACTGCATATAAACGTATAAACGTATGCAATAAGAGCTCACATCTGACAAAAATTACACAACCAGCCAACATCATCGGTAATACAGTATTTTTATTATTATTATTGTATTGTACAGTGCAAATATTAATGACCAATGCTGTCGGTGGGAGTATAAATTCTAATATTTAGTAACAAAGCCGCCTGCCTTAGAGATAATAATATAATATTAGGCGTGTTTTTTTTGCAAGTCCATAAAAAATTGTAGAAAAAAAAACGAAATCGGGACTAAGCGCTTTACATGTAAATACAACAACAACTTAAGTGTATATGGATTTAGCTAAGTCCAGATAATTTTCGAGACTAAGGCTGGTATTCACCGAGCGCTCATAACTTAAGAAGCTCATAAACCTATTGACCAAGCAATATTAGTGAAGATCTACCAGCGCTCTTAAAAGTTAGGAGTGGTCCCGACTTACGAGCGCTCTCTTCGAAAGTTTGTTCGAAAATTCGAAAACTAAACAAACTAAACAAACGACGGTGAGTGCAAAACCAGTTATCATCACCAGCAACGCTCCCCAAGCAAAATCCGAAATTGACCGAAGGATTCTCACTGCCAGCTGTCATTCAAGTTCGAAAACAGTTTGATTTCACAGTTTGGGTATGCCAGAAGAAGAGACAGTGGCTCTCATTTTCGAACTTCGAAAAACACTTGTGAGTGGTTGGTGAATACCCCAAAGAAATTTCAAGTTAAGAGCCTCGTAAAGTTAAGAGCCGTTTAAGAGCACTCGGTGAATACCAGCCTTATTCTTAGACTCGATAAAAACCGTAATGCCAAAATAATATTATCTATGTTTTATCGATAATTTGTTCAGAGAAGCCAAAAGTGACGTTTATGGATGCTGGTTGATGATAGTCTCAATACAGCTGACAAATGCCATAGCGTGCACAGTGCTTCCAACTTTTTGCAAAAAAGTTCCTTAATCCCGATGTCGTTTTTTTCTACAATTCTATATGGACTTGCCCCAGTTGTTTCTCGTTCTGGTCATGAATCAACTAAGATGAATATAAATAATTCTCGCAGGTCATCATCATACCCAAATTTAATAAGCAATAACAATGAAATAGACAGTAAGAAAAAGAAAAAACATATTTCTGAATGGTGTTGTTGTTGCTTTAAATGCTACAAAGGTGAGTGATGGTGTTGCTGTAAGTGTTGTTGTTTCCGACGCCTCTTCTAATGTAGGTGACACTGTGGCTAATGAAGTTGCAGCTGTCTCCGATGCGAATTTCATGGGGAATGTCGATGGTGTTGCTGTTATTCCTAATGCTGTTGTACATGAAGCTGATAGTTTTGCTGCTGCTTCGATTCGGCTGTGAATGCTGATCTTGTTGATAATGGTGTTGTTGTTTCTAATGCTGCTGATATCTCTGATGGGACTATGATGAGTAATGATGTTATCTATCGTGATGTTGTTATCGATGTGGATGGTGCTGATGCTGCAGTCGCTGCCAATGACGTTATATTTTGTGGTACCTGGTCAAAAATATTAAGGTGTTGACCCTATTGACTCAGAGGTACATAAAAGTGTGTCAGTTACTAACAACAATTTAGACAGTAAAATTATCATCGGTACCAAGTTACAATGCAATGACCTTAAATTAGTGAGAAATTTAAAATGGTTTCATATCGGATGCTTTCATCCCTAAACCACCACTGATGGCATTGTTAACTTCGTATCCACCAATCTTGGAATTCACCCAACTGAAATTTCGTGCTTCAAACTTGTGAAACATCAAGAATCTGACCGTAATTTGAGATTCATCAACTTCAAACTTGGCGTCTCTGCAGAATATTCAAAGAAAATCTATGTTGATACTTTTTGGCCTAGTGGCATCAAAATTCGTCCCTTCGTGCTCAAGCCAAAAAACTAGTAAGGTTAGAGGGATCTCTTAAGCACTCAAGCTCGCATCTACAATCAATTCATCATAACATTCAGCTGAATAAGTGCCATAAATCTTCGCTGAATATATATGTATTATCATAATGCAAGTGGCATTCGTACAAAAGTATCTGAACTTTTTAATAACTCAAGTCATCTTGATTATGATGTTATTATAACCGTCGAAACCTGGTTACATCCCTGGTATATCTTCGTATGAAATTTTTGATTCTAGTCTATTTGTTGTCTATAGACGCGACAGATATAACTCTGCCTGTGAACGTGGAGGAGGAATTATGATTGCCGTTAGTACTAAGCTTGATTGCAAAGAAGTTGCCTTACTTTACCTGAATATTGAGCAATTATGTATCTCTGTTAATTTATTTTCAACATATAATGTTATATTATTCTTTATTGTCAGTTATATTGCACCTAGAAGTACTTTTGAAGTATATGAACAACATTTTATGAATATTGAATTTGTTAATAACACTTGCTCTGAATTTGATACTGTATGTTGCTTTGGTGATTTTAATTTGTCAAGTATTATATGGAATTGGTCGGTTAATGATAATATTTTAATAGCTTGTAATATGACAAAAGATTTTGAATTTTATTTTGTTGATTCCCTTTATTAACTTAATCTTAGTCAAATTAATAGAATTCCTTATTCATTAAATAATATCTAGACTTAGTTTTCTTATGTAATGATTATTTCAACTCTAATGTCTCAGTAGTTCCGTTTTCACTTTTAAATTAATCTATTCACCATAAAGAATTATTTATCGAAATTGAATTGTACATTTTTTCTAGTAATAAATCTGACCTATGTTCACAATGTTTTAACTTTAAAAAGGCAAATTTCATTGAGCTTAACAATTTTCTCTTTACTTTCAACTGGTCTAATGAATTTTTAAATCTTAACCTTGAGCAAATGTACATGCGATTTACCTCAAACATATTTGAAAGCTTTTCTAAATTTATACCTCTGACTCGAAAGCCGAAATCAAATCTACTACCAAAGCTTCTGTTTTACAATAGGCATCTTATCAACCTTAAAAATGTCAAACGTAAAGCTTTTAACAAATACCAGCAATCAAATAGTGATTCTGATTATGCTTATTTCAAAAAATTCCGAAAAGAATTTTTTGTTCTTAACCATGTCATTTAGTAATACCGAAGCTTTGAACATTACCTCTACACTAGACTTATTCGCCGATTTTTTCCAATCCGTTTACTCGATACCCGGTGACGATAATTTTACATGCATGCCCAATATATCAAGTAAGGTTGATATTGGTGCATTACAGTTAAGTGGTAACGAAGATCTGCTGGAGCTTCAATCAATAAAGCCCAAACCAATCCGACGGTATACCAGCTATATTTCTAAGGAATTGCTCGACATCGCTTTGCTTTCCTTTGCTTTGCTTATTCAACAAATCCCTTTCGGACGGAAACTTTCTTAATGAGTGGAATATCTCTTGTGCCTATTCATAAATCTGGGTCTAAGAATCTAATAGAAGATTAGGAAGGTATTTCCAAACTATCAGCAATTCCTAAATTGTTCGAGTGTTGTGAAATCCAAATTAGAATTCTTAACTAGGTAATCTATATCCGAACTGCAGCATGGTTTTGTATCAGGGTGCTCTACCACAACAAACATGACTCTATTTTCAGCTTATGTCATAAAATCCATTGAAAAAAAAGAGTAGATGCAATTTATACAGATTTTAGTAAAGCTTTTTACTCGGTAAACCACTCCATCCTATTGCGTAAACTAGAACTATTTGGATTCCACACTTCATTTTTTAATTGGATATCATCATACCTCATTGGTAGGTCTCAAAAAGTTATTATTAATAATTCTTTTTCGAGATCTATTGAATGCAGTTCGGGTGTTCTTCAGGGTAGCCATTTGGGTCCCCTTCTTTTTAATATTCTTATTAATGATATTACAATTGTAATAAAATATTCCCAGTGCCTTCTTTATGCAGATGATCTTAAACTATTTTTAGAAATTAACAGTGTAGAAGATTGCTATCTCATACAATCTGATATTAATCAAGTCTCTGAAAATTAAACATAAAAAAATGTAGCGCTATATCTTTTTTTTAAGTCTAATACTCACATAAGCGTTGATTATATGATTGAGTCTAACTCACTCTCATGTGTGGACAAAATTAAGGATTTAGGCATTATACTTGAATCAACTTCCTCTTTGAAAACTCATGTCGATTATGTGGTTGGAAGAGCAAATTCACTTGTAGGATTTATCAAGCGAAATTGATTTTAGTTATCCTTACGCGTTGTTATCCCTTTATACGGCTCTCGTAAGATTTATACCTGAATATGCAGACGTAATATGGGATCCGATTTTTAAGACTTTCTCGTTCCGTATTGAAAAAATCTAGGGACGTTTTACGAGATTCATATTTTATAAAATGAAATGGAGTTTCATTGCGGGTTATAAAGCAAGATTTTCATTCCTTGGAATTAAATCTCTTGAATCAAGACGAACTATTCATGGTATAATGCTTGTGAGGGATACTCGTATTTTATATTATGATATAAGATGCCCTGCTTTCCTTTCTATGATTCCAATTTATTAAGATCTTTACGTTCCAGAAATTTGCTTTTTGAGCAACATCACAGAACAAGCTATGGTAGTAATGAACCAGTGTGTAGATCAATAAGACATTTCAATGAAGTTTGCCAATTTATTAAACTAAGCAGCTCTAGAGATTTGTTTAAAGCTACTCTAGTCCTCATATATACTTTTTAATTATATTTATATTTATGTACATTATGCAAATAATGTAAATATTTTAAGACATTTTTATTTCACAATCTGTTAGCCGTAAACGCTTGTAGATCAATATATACATATATAAATAAATAAATAAATAAATGTCTATCATTGAAATGCATAATTGAAAATTTTCATTTCCATTTTTAAGACGAATAAATAAACTGCAATGGCTTTAATTGGTACCAAAATGAAGGTAAAGAGTAGTAGAATTTTTTTACTCTATAAAATATACAATTCTGGGGCCTGTTTCAGCGATACTACATCAAGTACAATGTATCATTTTGACTGTTGTATTACATCAATTCTGTTTCATAGGTACTTTCGATTTTCAGTTGTACTACATCAGTGTAGATATGGATAACTTACTGGAATTATTGGAAAAATGTATGATTCTGTTTCACAGCTTTTAGAGCTATGTACATTGTTGTAATACAACTACCAGTAAATTATTGCTACATTGATACAATATAAATGTTCGATATAGAAGCTGTTGAAAATAGTTTAAAGGATATATTACGAGTACGTTATTAGAAAACAAAATATTTTAAGACATTATTTACGCAACGACATACGGCAGATCCACAAAATGTGGATCTTCCAAATTAAAATTGATTCTTTGTAAAAATACATTACTTCTTCCTTCAACGCAAATATCAAATTTAAAGTCATCATCGAAAATATTTATGTATATCATTATTTTCAATTATTTTTGTTAAATTAAGTTTTTTTTACACGAGATTTGAATTAAACAATAAAACATGAAAAGTTAGCTCAAATAAAAATATGCAGAAGAAATGTCAAATGAACTACATCAACTATGTTTTCCAGGTACATCATACAACGCTTTCAGTTTTATGTGTGAAACAGAAAAATGTAACTGATGTAGTTGTAGGATGTAGTTGTAAGATGTAGTTGATGTAATAGCGCTGAAACAGGCCCCTGATTTAAACTTTCTTTTAAATCCACTTTTATTATTTCACTGATAGAAATCAATTTCAATGAACAGCCGATTTTCGTTTTCTTGATATGGAACACAATCGTTCCAATGAATGTTTTCAATTCTCTTTCTATTCTCAAACGTCAGTTTTACTTTGAATGATCAACTTTAAGATTAAATTGGTTGTAATCAGCCACTGACAGGATCTTTTACTGAAACCAATTTTTTAATGATTGCTATAACTGGCTTATCAAAAGAATAAAGTGAGCATTCCACTGATTTGTTCCAATGATGCATTTCAATGAAAGCTATAATTGGGGCCTTATATCAGGCCTATCTAATAAGTAAAATAATTCATTAAACTTTTATAAATTTGTGAATAGTTTTGACTTGGTATTTTTATATGAAACTTTTAAAACAGATAATAATTTTGCAAGTATTGAAAACAAGCTAATAGATTATAAGTTTGAGTGTATAGCTGCAATACGCAATCATACACGAGGAAGAGCGAGTGGAGGATGCTTTTTCGTTTTCAAAAAAAAAATAATAAGCTTAAAATGCGAGCTTCGAAAACCGTGTAACGTATGTATGTATTTTGATCTAAAAATCAACGACAAAACTCTTTTTGCTGGACATGGGTCATTAGTGATTGATTATTCTATCATAGATAAATCCTGGGAGCCATTTGTGACAAATTTTGAGATAAGAGAATTTCCGTACTCAGATCACCTGCCACTAGTTGTAACTTTCCAACGGAATGCGCAGACAATTGATGAGAACACAAACAATCACTCTTTGTTAAGACTCTACTGGAAATATTCAAAACGTTGAATTATAGGAAACAACTAGACCTCAAACTTTAAGAACACCAAAATGCAGACTATTTTTTGCTGTAGCAAATAGTAAAGTCATCGTATCCACATCAACATATTAGCGAAAAAAGATATAAAACAGGTAACGAGCCTTGGTTTGATGAAGAATGCCGAAAGGCTCGTAAAGTTTTGTTTGCATGGTTAAAAAACTTCCGGAGGTCGTTTCAAAGTCTGTTAAGAAGTGACTACATTGAGGACAATACAAAACTTAAGGATCTATGCAAAAACAAAAAGAGGTAATACGAGGAACGGCAAGCTTACAGACTGGCGATTTGCAAAAATGCAACGGAATTTAGGAAACTTGCTAGGGAATTAAATGGTAAACATTCTTCAGTCCCGAAAAATTTGATGCAAGTGTGTTATAAATGCACTTTAAGGATCTACTAAATCCATTAACGTCATCAAAAATCTGGCATTATGCACCAACCCAATTCATCAGTGAAGTTTTATTATTATTACAAGAATTAGAACAAGCGCTATGGTCTCTAAAAGATGGGAAAGCCGCAGGTGCGAATGGTATTCCCGTTGAATTGTACAAATATGGAACTAGTAATCTTAAAGAACGTCTTTTAACGCTTTTCAACAATGAAATGGAAGGGGATCTTGTAGTAAAGGAATTCCAGGAAACAATTATATTCCCAATCCACAAAAAAGGATCGGTGTTAGAAGCTTCGAACTACCGAGGAATTTCGTTTCTTAATGCAACGTATAAGATTTTTACAACAATGCTACTTAAACGACTCTCTACCTGGATTGATGCAAAGAACATTCTGAAAGAATTCCAAGCTGTCTTCAGATCAGGATACTCTACTATTGATAATATTTTCATTCTCAGAAGTATAGCGGAGAGCTTTAGCATGCGGAATAAAATTAAATAGATAGATTATATAAATAAATAGATTATCGCTGAAATTCGGATTTGTGCTCGAGGAGTTGTACAAAGGGAGTGAGACAAGGTTGCACATTGAGTCCCACCTTGTTTTCGCACTTTATTAATGATCTCATCGATTGCTTTCCTGGTGGCGTAGATTTTGCAGGAGTCCGTATCAAAGCATTATTGTTTACTGACGATATCATCATGTTTGCGAACTGCCCAGAAACATTAAAACTCATGATAAACAAAGTATATCATTACTGTTGCTTATGGAATTGATATTTAAAAAAGGTGGAGGTCGGAATGCCTCGAATGAAAAATGGACGTTTAAGTGAGAGGCTTTGGAATGTGTCAGCGAATACAAATTACTATATAGATGTAACCTTTTCAAGGAATTTGAATATGGAAAAACATTTTACTGAAAAACTTCAAAAGCTGCCATGAATATTACCTGGAAAAGATGCTTCAAGAACGGTAACCGTTGAAACCGTTGCTGAAAATATCCTTTTGTGTGGCTGTCAAGTGTGGGGATGCAAAAAGTTTCACACGGTAGAAAAACTCTTTACAAATTATATTAAGAGAATATTTCGCCTACCATGGAACACGTCGAATTACGTTATTATGATACATAGAAACCGGACTGTCTCCTCTTTTCGTAAAAAACCTTCAAATTACAAGATGATTACCTTCTGAGTTGCCTTCAAGTTGCCTGAGTTTCGACTGGTCAGGAAGTTTATTCTCAAAGCCGTCTAAGAGCAAAACAGTTGGTACAGGGAGTGGACACGTCTCGCAGAAGGATGTAATCTCAGTTTTGATTTAAACATTGACAACATATGGAGCTTTAAGGCTCTTCTGTACGAAGTAATTTCAAAGATAGATGAGAAGTTTAGAGCCGAATATGCAGATGAAGCTTCCAACGTCAATTATAGAACAATATATAGCAGGTTGAACCACAACTTGACAGACAGAAACTACTTCAGAGATGGTAATAATATCGGCGTGATTTCTACAATGGTCAGACTTTGTAGTGAATTAATAAGCCTGAACTTTATACCACATAGATCCGATTTACCGTTGGAGTGTAGCATATGTAACTTAAAGGAAAGAGAAGATATCATTCATTTCATATTGAAGTGTCCAAATCTAAGAGAATCCAGAAGAAGCATTTTTGATAGTGATT
Source organism: Chrysotoxum bicinctum (assembly GCA_911387755.1). Taxonomy (NCBI): domain Eukaryota; kingdom Metazoa; phylum Arthropoda; class Insecta; order Diptera; family Syrphidae; genus Chrysotoxum; species Chrysotoxum bicinctum. The sequence goes on from OU426988.1 coordinate 105,156,184, forward strand.
TTTTGTCAGAAGAAGAAGTTATTATCGAATTAAATGAGATGAACATTGCAAAATTTTATGAATATTGTAAAATTGCGTTAAGGTATAGAGGAAGAATAATTAATGAAGATTTCTGAATAGATAAAAATTAACTTTGTAATGAATCCTTTTTTAAAAAAAATTTCAATTAGTTTTCATTCTATCTTTAAGTGTAATCAAACTGTGATAATTATTGTATAATACTCTGAGATGTGTTGATTGTCAATCTGGCAGATGGTAAATGCCATGTCATAATGATTTTTATATACATAATGATTTGTATATACATACATATACATGTGTATAAACATATATTGTAAGAAATCAGTTTAAAATTCAATAAAAATGTATAGAAAATATACGAGTATCATCTACGAGTATCTATAAGAAATTTCTTTAAAAAATTTTAAGAATGAAATTGTTTCTGAATTCCGATCGGGTGTTTCGGCAGCAATCATTTCAGCTAAATATCGCTATGCTCGGAGGACATTTTATTACCTTATAGAAAAGCAAGGAAACTCATGGAAGCGTAAAAAATATTGCTAGTAGAGGAAGAAAAAGGGCCACAACCAAAAGGAAAGATACAAAAATTATCCGTTGCTTTAAAAGTAACCGCTGTGAAAACTTTCAAAATGCCCTAAATAATTTAAACAAAGATAGTGAAAATGCTGTTAGTGAAACGACGATACGACGGAGGTAAAAAAAAAAATAAAATTAAAGCCTAAATTAAAAACCCCCATATGCATATGTACCTATCATGAAAAAATAAAATCCTCAGACTAGAATTCACTAGGGAGCATATCAATAAACCGCCGGCTTTTTGGAGAAGTGTACTTTGGACTGATGAGACTACTTGTTCGTTGGATGGTAACTATGGCCGAAAATTTTATTACTCGGATCGCAAATCAAAAAACAAACGACCCGTTACACAACCCACAAGGCATTCCAAAGGAAGTAAAATAATGATATGGGGATACAAATAATATTGTGGCGTGGAACCAATTATTAGGTGCTCCAATCTTATGACAAAGTCGCATTGTTTGGAAATACTCAATGATGTTGCACTAGTGGCATGGTCAATTTTCATCGGGAATAATTTTATCCTTCAACAAGATAATGCTCCCATACATACGGCCCGGTCAATAAAACCTTTTTTATCTGGGGTAGACCAAGAAGTTTTAAAATGGCCCCCGCAGAACCCTGACCTAAATGTCATTGAGAATGTTTGACATCTTGTTAAATCAAAAATTCCTCAAGACATTGGAAGATCTTCAAATGAAACCTGGGAAGAGTTTATAACAGCTTGGAGTTCAGTTCCATTAAAACAAATCAAAAATTTGATAGACTCAATGCCAAGGCGCCTCGCTGCTGTTATTGCGGCAAAAGGAAGAATCGCAACTTACTTGGTAATGCTATTTTCATAACGACACGTTTAGTTTTATTTATAAAAAAAAAATACTTTTTGGCCTCTAGCGGTGTTTTATGCAGTAATTCAAACATGTGCAAACAATTTTGCCGGTTTAATATAATGTGCAAATAATTTTGCCACTTTTGTTTTTTATGTTTTTAAAATGAACCGTAAGAAGTTCGGTTTTGATATTTTAGGTACCGTTTTGAGAATATGTATCCATTATTAATAAAAATTAATATTAACAATATCTGTTTTATTTTAAGAGTTATAAAGCTTCAATGAAGAGATGTTGTGTAAATTTAACGTTGTGCAAATAATTTTGCCAACGACTGTATGTATAGTGTATACTGACGTGTTAACTGCTTCTGCCCATAATTCAAGATCCAAATTTTTCGCATAAAGAATAGTACGCGGAGCCTCAACAAGTGTTTGCATTTCTCGTTTTGCACATCCGTTTTGCTCAGGAGTATTATGCCACTGTTCGTTGATGCTGTATGTTATTTCTTTTTAAAATTTCAGCTATATCCTTGTTTACACATTCTGTACTGTTATCAGTTCCTATTATTCTTACACAAAATGCTATTTCAATTTCCACGTCCTAAATGAATCGATAAAGTACTTCCTTAAGCTCAGACTTTTGTTTATAAAAAAAATAAACTTTTCATGGCAACGAATTTCACCAACAAAGTTATCGATATAAAGCTACAAACAATTTCACAAAGAGAATATAATAAAAATAAAAAATATACTTAAAATGAATAATAATTATCCCAACTACATAATAAATGAAATAATACATGTAAAATATTAATTAAAATATAAAGAGATGTATTTATTTTGAAAGTAAAATAAGTAATGAAAATAATATTGAAAACATTTCAAACAATCTCGATGCTAAAAAATCAAACAACAATCGATTTAAGAAATTATAGCAAAGTAGTTTTCGTCAAAGTAACTGGACGGCTAGTGCTATTGATATCCATCAACGATGCTTCTATACTTTTACATAAATAATTATTATTATTAATATTATAATAAAACAAATCAAAACAATAGTAATACACATACTAATAATAAATCAACAACAGAAATTGTAGATGGCGACACCAAAAATTTTTTCAGTTTCACTTTATACCAAAACTGACGCAATGGTAAAATTCTTTACGAAGTCATAAAGGAACCCAGTAGGAAATTTGCTCCTCAAGGAAAAATAAAGGTGAATTCCGAGTAGAAATCATGTGGTACTTTCATTGAGTAGAAGGTCTGCATTGCTTTCATTCATAGAAAGTCATGCATGGAGTCAGTAGTTTGCAATTGCAGATGCATTTTGTGCTTTGTTCTCGAAAAAAAGGTGAAGACAAGAAACATAGCAATATCCTTTTTTGACATCATTTAATTTAAACAATGCTGAATACGTTGTAATTATTCCTGCATCTTTTCGTTGGTTATTGTAATCCACATAGCATTAACAACCTTAATAACTGATGATTTTTGTGACCTTTGGTTATAGATTTATAAAAGTTTGGTGGGCTATAGGTCAATATTAAAAGATGTTATTTCATTTTTTACAACGTTTCGAGTATGTTTATACTCTTCATCAGGCCTTTATTGATAAACACAAGAATAAACTTTTAACTTTTGTTTAAAACTATTGTTGGAAATGATGTTTAATGTGTTTAAATGCTGCAATTAATATTCTTTGATTAAATCTTTTTGTAAGTAATTTTTGTCGCCACACAGTAAAATGTTTGCTTATAATGTATGTATGTATTATGTTTATTCTTTTGTTTATCAATAAAGGCCTGATGAAGAGTATAAACATACTCGAAACGTTGTAAAAAATGAAATAACATCTTTTAATATTGACCTATAGCCCACCAAACTTTCATAAATTAACAGCCTTATTTTTTATTTTTCACTAATACTGGGTTCAACCTCGGAATAGTTAAACCGCGCCAAAGCACTTACTTCGGATTTACGCCACGTCAAACAAATCCTTAATTATAATACATTTTTTTAGCCGTTTTAGGTACGCCTTCCTTATGTCAAATATACTACCAAAAAAGTCGCCAATCTAAAACTCTGGTTATTATAAACGTAATGAAACCCCAGCTGATTTCCATTATTATTCGTTTTATTATAATTGTATGGATATTATGTAATAATTGAATAAATTAAAAATTTTAAAAATTGGATTGTATAATGTTCAAATCCAATAAATGAATGTACCAACCGCATTGCGTCCCCAATACCGTACAACTGTTAGAGCGTTTGAAAAATATAAATAAATAATTAATGCAAAATATCTATGCTTTTTGTCTTAGTAACAAACGAAAAAAAAATTGCTTACACTCTTTTTTGTAAATTTCACAAGATGTCATCTCAAAATAACATTTAGATACTAAAACGGCCTTAAACCTCCTATAACCCAGTTTTAGCTTTTTCCACCGCTATTCCTCGTGCATTATTATTATAAATAAGCTTTTCAGGATGAGGCGTTGTAAAGTCGAAGTAACTTTACACCGTCAACAAAAGGAGTTAGTAAATACGGCTGTTAGTGTTTAATGTCTGCGAAGTGAAAGAGAAAACCACTCCTTTTCTTTGGCATTGAAAATCAGTAAACTATCCTTCAATAGAGCCAAACTATGGTGATATCGCTAGGTAAAAGGAATGTACTCGTATCTTTTCATGAATTTTGTTTGCTGGGCAAAATATTCTACGTGAGCTGAGAACAAAAAGAGAGAGAGATTTTGAGTTTTTCTGGGTTTTTCCTGCGGTGGATCGGCGACGCTCAATAGGTCCTTTTTTGTCATTAGTCATTTCTTTTGTTTTGAAATGATTTAGTTTCGATTTCGTGATCAAAGAAAACAGTTGTGTGTGCGGGGTTTTACGTGTTTTCAATAGTTTTTTTTAATAAATTGCTTACATTATGAATCAGTTCACCAACGGTAAGTTCCTTATATTCTTTTTAATGATTTGAAAAAAGTAAATATTCCGCTTTTCCTTAGATCTCAAATGAACAGGAGAATACAGATGATTAATCCCTAAGCTGCTCCCGAAATGCTACCAAGAGTCAAGAAGAGTTTTTGACCAACTGTTTGTGTTACCTCTTCCAAGATTTTTCTCTGACTTTGAAAATAATGTAAGACATATTATATCTACTAAGTTATTTAAAATGTTTTATAAGTAAATAAAATAGATACTTACATAACACAATTTTAATTTAATTTTTTCTCATTCAAGCGATAAATTCTCCTACATTTCAGACGATTCTATTCTTCTTTTATTGAAGAAATCAGTTCATATTCCTTCTCCTAATAAAATATCCCCTTAATGCATTCTTTTTCCCAATACTAAAAAAAACAGACTTCAGAAATGCACACATTTCTGTAATGAATAATCAGTATTTTCTATGCTTCTTTCCCTCAGGCAATTGATTAAATGTGATGAATGAGGAAAGCATCACATCACTAGAACCAGTTTTTTCAGACACAAAAATTACCTATGAAATCGAAGATGCCGCACGTAGGGCAAAATGGCCTGATTACGGCGACAAAAGTATAAAAGTGAACTTCGTCAAAATATAAAAAAATTGGACTCAAAATGTTCGTAAATATCCAATATTTAGGGAAACATAAAAAGATTTTCAAAAAAATTGTAAGAGTGAAAAAACGGTACTATTCAACCTCTCTCCCACGTTCGAATTTCTGCATTTAAAATTTCTCTTAATTAATTTAATATAATATATTAATATAAAATATTTTGCTATGGATCTGTTAGCACATAGTAAGTACATACTTTATTTAGTCTTAAAAAACCGTTATATAAATCTATTATTTAATACAGAAATAGCCTTAAGTATTTATGTAGTCCAAATGGTGTGGGTGTTTTTTAATACGATTTCACGCAGGCTTTTAAAAAAAGGTCCACTTTGGTCCGCCTCAGTTTTTTTGTTTCAACATTAGCTCAGTGTTGTTGTAATTGGCTATAATTTTCAGTTGCACATTTTCGAATAATTAATATTTGTTTACAGCTAGTCGAGATCACTCCACGGAGGAGCCAACATTGATTTCAAGAAAAGTACTTAATATTAGTTCTATGTTCGCTAGCTAAATGTTTGATAAAATATATTTTGAACAAATTAAAATGCGAAAAAGAAATGTTTAAAATCATGTCTAAAAATATTTGTGTCAAAGTTATTCGTTAAATTGAAACGGTGTCATCGGTTACATAAGAGACTTATAGGAAAACTTAGATACTGGTTAAATGCAGAGTTTCAAATACCCCACTTGCAAGAATATCAAGAATCCGTTATTAAAAGACCACAAGGAAGACCAAAAAACTTCTTTATATCAACATCCCAACGTTCAAAAGAACGAAATGTAAACCAAATATCATCTGAAGTTCTCACCTTTGCAGCTAGTACAAGAAAAAAAACCAAGCTCATCGTCATAAAAATGGTGTCGACCTATCGGATTTAAATTAATTAAGGAAAGCACCGAAACTACAAGACAAGAATTTAACAACATTCAAAACCAACTTGAAGCTATTTCACCGATGTCTTGAATTTTATCTTTTATCTTAACTGTGAAGTATTCCTTGTTCGGTTTTACGTTAAATAAACGTTATATAAGAATTTTTAACTATTACTTTTAAAAATGATATTTGCCTGTAATTCGAAAACTTTAACACATTGAAATAGTTAAGAAACATTTAGGACATGCACAACAAACATTATTTTGACAAAATAAAAACAAAAATAATTTTGTCGCCGTAACCAGATTATTTTGCCTTGTGTGTGCCGTGAGCAAAGTGATTTCACAACAAAATATGCATCGAGAAAGTGTGTACCTACCAGACGTTGCAAGGAGCCACATGCTCCTACGAGCCTGGTTGGGGGAATGATTGCTCAAGTGGAGGTAAAGGAAAGGAATACCCCCTGAGTAGGCGTATACCTCTCCCTAGTCAAGTTATTATGTGACGACAGAAATTTCAATACTTTAAAAATACCCTCTGACATTTCAGGCTAAAGCTCGCTGTAACCCATCTACACCCTTAACATCAACATAATATTTGCTTACAAAGCACAATGCACTTTGAGAAAGCTTTTCTCAAACACGAAAACACCAATAGACAAGGAACAGCAACACGATGCGGTATACCAAATTAGATGCTTAGGCAATGCAAATAAAAATTGTGATGGAGTGAGGATAGCCGAATATAAAGCGGACACAAGAAAAAACAAAACAACAACAGGCTTATCGCAGCTGGTTTTGATAATGTCAAAATTTTAGACAAGGAAAAGAGGAAAAATACGAGGTACACAGTAGAAAGCTTGAGGATACAAGAAAAACTGACGAAAGTAATGAATACAAAAGAAGACTAACAGCCCTATTATAGCTATCCACTATCAACTAGATACTTGATAGATATCAACAAATTGAATGAGGTAGTACGAGTATTATGACTATCAACTATCAACATTTTATCGACTGTGAATTTTATTAGATTTTATCATTACTGTGAATGATTTTTTTTGATAGACATGGTATTACGGATATCAACAAAATACATAGATACACATCAATTTTCTTATCAACCACAAATTCTTGATTGAAACGTAAACATATAAATTTATTCGCGATTTTTAAAAGCGAACAAAGTTAAAAAGAATGTTGACTTCGATAGAATTGTTTTTTGGGGAATAATGATGAATTTTTTATAAGAACAACTTACATTTAAGCACAAAGAATTTACCATTTCGTGGCCGACAAAAAACAAATAAATATTTGAAACACGAAGCATCGAAAAAAATAAACAAAACTCATTCACAATGAACTTTTTGACAAGTAGATATTCACAATCGGTCTAAAATTTTCAGTTGATACCCATCAACTAATTGATAAAAATTATCGGCTGTCAAATTGATACTCATAATAGGGCTGTAAGACAACATAAAGTCTAATTACAGTGTGGAAATAAAGAAAGTTTAGCGATACATATTAGCATTTAAGTTCTTGTCTGTTTTATTTTATAGAGTGTAACGTATGTATTTATTTATTTATTTTCTCGTTGTGATTTTTTGATGTTCAATGTAGAATGATTATTTTTATATAACTAATTAACATCAATGATGTAAAAGTGAAATTGTTTAAAAAGGGGAAAAAACCAATTGTGTATGGGAATTTTTTACAGTAAAATAAAGACATAATGTATCTCTTGAAAAAGTTGAAAAAAAAAAACAACAAAACGTCGAGAAGGAATGAAATAGTTTTATTTGCATTCGAAAACTACGGATCTGTAAGCCTGTCATTTAAAAATTTATTTATTATAAATAAACTTTTCGATAATAGGAGAAATGATTTTTAAACAATACAAACTATTTGGCACTTCCGAAACTTAATTATTAAATCTGAATCAAATCTCCTGGATATTGAAACTTGGTTTCACTTTGTCCAAAAGGAAACAGTGTTGCTTCCCAAAAACACATGCTAAACAAAAAAAAAAGAATCTTGGAGTCTGAAGTTCGAATATTCATTTCGTTTAAATTTTAAGATAATTTGAGGAATTTTTTGGTGTCCCATTCTTTCATGCTAAAGTTTAAGTCACTTGTATACAGGGTATCCCTTAATTCGTGCATAATATTTTAGGGCGTGATTCTTTGGTATATTCTAAGAAAAAAATCGTTCCTATCTTCAGTTTTGATATCATAAATCGGATTTAAGAAAAGGCCTGTTTTAGTGTACCCTGACCCATATTATCGGTAGTTGAGCTGTTATACTCTGTCCAACAAAAATTGTCAGTACAGGCCTTATGGGAGAGCTTTTTCTAAAGCAGTGGCGCCTGATGCACCCTCACTACAATGCGTTAGGAAAAATTCCACTAAAAAAAGAGCAAGCCACTGATTTTTTTAATGGAATTGTTGTTGTAATTCTTTGCAAAAAGTTGTACACCCCAATACGACCGTCGTATCCCACTGCTGATGAGATACTGTCAAGATCAAGACAAGAGTGTCAAGTTCAAGTGTCACTCAATACGATCGTGCGCTCTTTATCTACATCAAAACAGAGTTACCATTATCATTCTCAATTGCAAGCAAAGAGCTTTTTCAGTGGTTTTTATTAAGGAGCTTTTGGGATTTGAAGCTTTTGAGAACACATTTTAAGAAGATGAGTATGTTGAGTGTTGTGGGAAAAGGTAAATTGAATATTGTTTTCAGTCGTTTTGAATCGGCAGACGGTGGCCCTACGCGTTTTTTACTTTCATTTGCGGCGATTTATAATTTAAAATACGGAATCCCTGTGAGAGCTTTAAAAGGCGACACACTAATGCATGGCAATGCAACCAGAATGAGAGACAAACGTCCTATCTTCCCTGTACTGACAATTTTTCTTGGACAGAGTATAGTACTAATCATAGAAACTTCATTTAGGCCTTTTGCCTTTATTTCTAGAAGAAATACTAGCCTTTGTAATTGCGCTTAAACAGATTCGATATTTTATCTCAGCCTTGAGAGATATATATTTTTATATTTCTAACAGGTTCCGTTTTTCCTGCCCATGATAGTTTTTTGACTTTGAGCTCAATTTTCTCAAGAAAATGTGTAATAAACATACGGTTTTACTATTTTTTTTTTTGAATGGACGTAACAATAATAAAAATAAAACTCGACGACAAATTTGAGGAAAACCCATAGATTTTATGATACTTGGGAAAACCTGAAACACGTAAAATTAAAAAAAAAAAAAGGTTTTTTGATTTTTTAGTTCTTTTTGGGAAAACCTGCAGCAGGTAAAAAGAGGGTTTTCTTATTATGGACACGTTTCTAAGAACAGTTGACAATAAGAGTGGTTTTCCAAAAGTTTTGCAAAGTTTTTTAAAATAGCATTGCGGTTTTAAAAGGTGTTTGTTCGTTTGAGTACCTCATTTTCGTTTTCTTAAAAGAGTAAGGTTTGGAGTTTAAAGGCCAATTTGGAAAATTTACTAACAAACATTGTATAAAAGATTAGAAAACTAAATAATTCATCAGTTTAATTTTTAACGCCAAGGCAACAGTTGATTAGAAACGCTGTTTGAAATATCTACATTTACAAACCAAGAATACGCAGACATTTATTTCTGTTTATGGGCTGTGTAATGGAACTTGAACTAATGCCCCTGACACACATCCAGTATAGATACCATGGTATGAATACTGTAATAATCCCAAGAATTATGTTAGAATCTAATTTAACTAAAACACGTCTGATCAGTTGGAATATATTAACAAGAATAAATATTTATTGTTCAATATACATAATTAATTATAGAGACATATCGTTCTACGATAATTATTTATTTTACTAAAATAACAAGTATTATTTATTGGCAAGTATTATTTGTAGGAACGGATCTCCACATCCCTTCTATATTCTTTAGTTTCAGTCTTAACCCTGGTCGTGGGCTTGGAGAGGAAGAAGAATTATCTTGAATGCCTTCAGTTTCTTCTGACTCGGAAAATATAGGTATTTTTTTTACATGGCTTATGTTTCGTCTTAAGACTTTTCCATCTTTCATTTTAACAGTTACTTCATTAGGCATTCGTTCAATTACCTCGAATTCAGTTGGTATAAAAGTTGGTGTCAACTTATTTTGCGATACCATGTTGCGAACAAACACTTTGTCTCCAACTTTAATGTCACTTTGTTTTGCACAACGTTTCATATCTGCTTCCTGTTTTCCTTTCTCCTTGTTTATAGTGTCTAAATCTCGTGCTTCAGAATCAATGGTTTCTGCATCTATATCCTGAACAGAAGGAATTTTGTCTCTTATCATCCTACTGTAAAGAAGTTCTGATGGTGCTTGTCCTGTAGTCCCATGCGGTGTTACATTATACATTAGCAAAAATTTCTGAATTTCCTTCTTATAATCAGACCCATTGCTGTTGGCGATTTGAAGTCTTTTTAAAATAGAACGATTCATGTTTTCAACTTCGCCGTTTGCTTGTGGCCAATATGGTGGTGAGGTTATAAGGTTTATGTTGTTGTTTTTACAGAAAATCTTGAATTCCTCACTTACAAACTGACGTCCATTGTCAGCTTTTATTGATTTTGGATAACCCAATCTGCTAAATATTTCATCCAAAATTGAAATTATTTCAGATGACGTTATTTTTTTTATGAATTTAATTTCTTGATATCTCGAATAGTAATCGATTATAACAAAAACGAAGTCTTGATTTGGAAGTGGACCCAGCAGATCCATAGCTACACATTGCCAAGGTCCGTCTGGAAATGCATGGCGTATCATAGGCACTGGAGGAGCAGGTCGGGAAACTAATAAACATTCACGGCAGCTTTTTACCCAATTTGTGACGTCTCTGTCCATTGAAGGCCACCAAACTTTTGCTCGAAGTCTTCTTTTCATAACTGTTTCTCCTGGATGTCCTTCATGTGCAAGATTTAAGACTCTAGTTCTCAGGGTAACAGGAATTATAATACGAGAACCTCGTAAAAGAATATTTCCCAAAGAGCATAGTTCCCACCTAAATGGAAAATATTTATTTTTAGATACCGGCCCCCACTTATTGTGTGTTGTATTTTCTACAGCCTCCATTAGTTCCTTATCCGTTATGCTGGTGATTGCTATGTCAGTTATTGTAAGTGCTTGTGGAACCGTTGCTTCTATTATAGCATAAATATTCTGTTCGCAGAGGCTGTCGAATGAACTCTCGTCTTCAATCTTACAGAGTCGCGAAAGTGAATCAGCGATGTTATATTTTCCTGGTTGGTAAACAATTTTAAACTTGAATGATTGAAGTCTAAGTACCCATCTTTCAATTCGGGCTGGTGGTTTGGATGTTGTCTTAAAAATGGCTTCTAATGGTTTGTGATCAGTAACTAGCTCAAACTCAATTCCAGCAAGATAGTAATAGAAACGCTCCGTTGCCCAGACTAATGCCAAACTTTCCTTTTCAGTTTGAGAGTATCGTCTTTCAGTTGGTGAAAGACTTTTGCTAGCAAAAGAAATGACTCTCGGACTATTTTCTTGAAACTGAAGTAGTACAGCTCCCAGGGCAACCGGACTTGCATCTGCTATTAATCGAGTGCGATATTTTAAGTTGAAATAGGAAAGTGTCGATATTTTTGCCAAGGCATCTTTTAACTTTTGGAACGATTGTTGTTGATCATTACCCCACACAAATTTAATATCTTTTTTTACCAACCTCCATAACGGTTCTGTAACATCTGCCAAATCTGGAATAAATTTTCCCAAATAAGTAACCAATCCCAAAAAGCTCCTGGTTTCTTCTTTAGAAGCAGGTGGCCGAAATTCTACTACACTTCTGACTTTTTCAGGATCGGCCGAAATCCCAGTACTTGAAAGAATATGACCCAAGAATTTAAGCTTCTTGACTTTAAAAAGACATTTTTCTTTGTTTAGAGTAACGTTCATGTCCCGAAAAATATTAAGAACATTTCCAAGTTCTTTATTATGTTCTTCTTCTGAAAGTCCGAAAATTATTATGTCATCCAAGTAATTCAGAGTATTTCGGCACGATACTAAAATGCTTTCCATCGTTTTTTGAAATATTTCTGGAGCTGAATTTACTCCGAACAGCAACCTTTTGTATCGAAATAAACCCTTATGAGTTATAAAGGTTGTAATTTCTCTACTCTCCTCAGCAAGCTCCAACTGATGATATGCATTTTTCAAATCTAAGCGAGAAAAATATTGAGCTCCTTTTAATTTTGTCATTAAAGAGTCAAAGGTTGGAAGAGGATAATTTTCTCTCCGAATAGCAAAATTAGCTTGGCGCATGTCTATACATAAACGAATATCACCGTTTTCCTTAAAAGCAATTACAATTGGTGAAATCCATGAACTTGGTTTTTGAACTGGCTCAATTATATCCAACTCCATTGCTTCTTTAAGTTTGGCATCTACCTTATCCTCCAACGCTGATGGTATTCGTCGCATTGGCTGTTGCACTGACCTTACGGACCTATCAATTGATAAGTTAATGAGAATGTCCTTTATTTTTGGAAATGGTTGTAAGATCTCAACTTTATTAACATCAACACCAAGTTTCAAGACACCTAGCTTAATAGCAGTTTCTCGGCCCAGGAGAGATTGTTTGGCATTTCTTATTACATAAAAAGTTGCAATCATTTCTCTCTGTTTTTTTACACTTATTGGGGCTTCAAAAATAAATTTAACCTCTAGTAAATCGTCACCGGCGTATGCTCTAAATCGGTTTTCAGATTTTGTTCGCAAGCTTCCCAAAATCGCAGAATTTGATTCAAATTTCTTCCAATCTTTTTCACTTAGCAAATTGAACTTTGAACCAGAATCAATGAGCATAAGTAACTTAGTTCCAGCAATATAACAAAAAATGTTTTCACTCATCGGTTCATTAAAATCATCCGTAACTTGGAAACAATCAAAGTCATTAGAGTTTTTTCTATTCTTATCGTTATAATTGACGTCTTCTTCATCAATAAACTGAATTTTTGAAGTTTCAGTTCGCCGACGCTTAAAACTTGAATTGTTATATGATGCGTCCTTGCGTCTGGCTGATTTTGTTTTACACATTCTTGAAAAATGGCCCAGGAATCCACACTTGTTACATTTAGAATTTTTAGCAGGACATATTTGGTTATCACCCAGATGGTCCATCCTTCCGCACCTAAAACATTCTTTACCAAGCCCTGAAAACTTGTTGTTAACAAAAACCTTATTGACGTCATTGGATAAAATAGAATATGTCATAGAATCTGTTTGACATTTAATCTGTTCATGTACCAGACACATTTCTAAAATTTCGTCTAAAGTATGTTCTTTTTCTAAAAGTCGTTTCTTAAGATCTCCTGTTGCCCACACATCTATAATTTTGTCTTTTAGGTTTATATTTGAAATTTCTTGTTGTGTATTTCCAAATGAACACTTAGATACTTGATTTCTAAGTCTAATTATAAATTTGTTAAAACTCTCTCCTTCCTCTGGTTTAAGTGTTCTAAATAAATGTCTTTCAAATGTTGAATTGCGTTTAGGAGAAAAATAATTATTTAACTTTCCAACCAGAATTGTAAAGACATCTTCATTTGCATCTTTCGCAACTTCTTCAATTAGTGCACCAGGGATATTAAAAATTACCTCTTGAAGTTGAGGTCCACCCAAATGAAGAAGTTTATTTTTCTTTTTATGAGGATCAATAATTTCTTCCGATTTGAGAAATAATTCAAAACTTCGGTACCATTTCTCCCACTCTAATCGAATCAAAGATTTGTCGATGACTTCGCATAAAAATGGTTTTATGATCGCATCACTCATTTTGTTTTGATTTTATATTTGCATCAACTTTTTTGCAATTCACCGTTTCCTAGTATTTAAAATCCAAAATAGGAAAAAAAATGTTAATGATTTTCAATATTATATATTTACATACATATGCATGTATGCTTATATATTTATGTATATAGATACATATTTCAGAAAATATTTTTATTTTTCACAACTTTTTTTTTTTATTTGCATTAACTTTTTTGCAATTTTTAACTTATTTTTGTTATTGCATCAACTTTTTTGCAATCAAACATTTTGCTTCAACTTTTTTGCAAATTTTCATTTTCTATTTGTATCAACTTTTTTACAAATTTTTATTTTCAATTTTGCATAAACTTTTTTGCATTTCTTAAATGATTACTTTTATTTGTTCTTTATCTTGTTTAGTTATATTATATTTACCTCGTCGCCAATGTAATAATCCCAAGAATTATGTTAGAATCTAATTTAACTAAAACACGTCTGATCAGTTGGAATATATTAACAAGAATAAATATTTATTGTTCAATATACATAATTAATTATAGAGACATATCGTTCTACGATAATTATTTATTTTACTAAAATAACAAGTATTATTTATTGGCAAGTATTATTTGTAGGAACGGATCTCCACAAATACCACAGTACTCTCATTACCATGTTACGTGACACACTACAGAACGTAGTATAGTTTGACAGCCAGTCATATTCTGGCAAACACAAATTTTCAATCTTTCAAACGAAGATATGTACATATTTAAGATTTGTATGGATCTTTTCAGCTTAATCACTTTAAATAATAATAAATTTCCGCTTAAACTGTCGATATTTTCCCTCCAAATATTCAAAATCTTGGCAATTTAGTCACTGTCAAGAACTTTCCGTTTATGAAATTCGTTTTCATTTTGAATTTACAAATTAGAAAATATTAAAAAAATCATAATAAACATCAATATGACACTGAGTTTTAATAAATCTATTATAGTCCAGTCAAAGCGTCATTTGACCCTGCGCGCAGAGGCATGGTCTATTTTTTTTTTCATGGATCGATAGGTGCTTATAAGAAAAGCTTAAAACCATATTTGCACCTCATGACAACTTTTTTTACCAAAGTTATTGGTAAAAATGTGTTTTGTGTCATTTTTTGGTCATTTGCGAATATCTCGGCTCCACTATCTCGTACAAACAAAAATTAAACATGTATTTATTCCTGATAACACGATATCAATGTCGATTTATCACTTCTTCATTACAATGTCGTAATAAAGGTGTATACAAAAATTCAGCTCACTAGGAATTTTTCCGCAGATTTGTGTTTAAAATGCCTAAAATGACTGGACTAAACGTCTGTGAAGTTCTTCCTGGCGGTGTTAAATTCGCCAACATTGAAGTTAAAGTCCTTTTATACGCCGACGATTTAGTTATGCTTGCTGAAATTCCTTTCACGCTTCAAATCCAAATAAACTCACTAAATTCATTTTGTGAGTCTTAGGATATTCAAATTAATGCCCAAAAAACTAAGATTCTCATTTTTGAAAGCAGACAAAACGTATCGACGTTGTACAGAAGTTCAAATATTTGGGAGTACTTCTCACACACAATTTAAGCACTCCAAAAAAAAAGTACCGATGCCAAGCTGGCCTTAAATATAATATGGCCGAAGTTTTTATTCAACCAACATATTGATTTAGCGGTTAAATATAAAGTCTTCAAAGCGATAGTTAATGCATGCATGTTATATGGTGTACACGTGTTCGAATATATACACATCGAAGTTTTGAAAAGGGTACAAAGGAACTTCTTTAAAAGAATATTTCGTTTACCAAACTCAACACCAAACTATGCTGTATATGTGCAAGTGTAACCCCTATTATACATACAAAATTTAAACGCAAACACGGACTTCATTGCCAAAGTATGAAAAGAAGTGATTCATGTATAATTTTGAAAAAACTAATCCAAAAAAATGCTTCTTTAAAGACTGGAATCAACTAGCCTTAAAAAGAAACTTCTCTAAGCTTGTGCGGAAATAATTTTGACGAGTGTCAGGCACAGTTTGCTGCTGTCATTTCGAAGGTTGATCATAAAATCTTTGTAGATAATCTTTCCAACGCAACTACTTCTGCATTAAGAGATATTTACAGAAATTTAAACAATATATTACCTAACGATTACAGTAATAAGCATTATTTTAAGAACGAGAGTTGAAATCTTAATTTTATCCCTCGTCTAGATGACCGGACTAGGCTTTCTAATTTATGTAACAGAAGAGAATGAAGATATATACCATTTTTTGGCAGCTTATCCAATTCAACAAGAAATCCGTCGGTTATACTTTCAAGAAAGTTTTAGAACGTTACAAAAACTGTATGAAATCTTAAATGATTCAATGGGTTGGCTTAGCCTCTCTAAATATTCCCATCAAGTTCTAGTTCCCTTTAAAATAACTCCGTCGATCACCCATATTAACATATTTCAGTTTTAAGTTATATACATAGCTAAATTATTGTTTTGTTTCAAACTATATAACAGTCTATTCAAGTATTAGAATTTCATGTTGGTATCCATAGGGATGCTTTTTCTTTTTTGTTTCAAATCACGATAAGATTGATAACTTTTTCATATACAGGGTGTCCCCCAGTCACCGCCCCAAATGAAAACCTGAGGTCGAAAAACTTAAGAGGTCATTTTCTCGTTTTCGTCCCGTTTTCGAGTTATAACGGTTTTTATGATTTTTCCCTTTACTGGCTTTATCTTTGCCAAACTACGTCCGATTCGTAAGATTTTTTTTATAACCAATCAAGAATTTATTACAGTTTTAGTTTGTCCAAAGACTTTTTTTTTGCGGACAACCGTTTCTCCGCAATTTTGCATCAAACCCAATTTTTTCGCTTTTTAAGTTGTTTTTTCACTTTGATATCATTTTATTCAAAAAAACACGTTAATGAGTATTAATTTTTTTCACTTATTATTAAAGCCCAGTTCATTTTCTTAAAACAAACATTTTTTTTTTTTCTTAAAAAGAATACTAAATATTATTAACAAAAAATAAACAAACTGAGTCAATTTAAAGAAAAAAAAATAATTTTTCAATACAAAATTAACTTTTTCTGAGGTTAATAAAAGGACAAAAAGATAAAGTTAATTAGTAAGACCGTTAACTAATGTATAAACAGTAAAGATTTGCATTATGATTTGAAGATTGTAAATGTCTTTCTCGCGTGATCTAATGTCCGCGTCGTGTTCTTTCACTCCATTTTGGATTTGTTATTCAAGTTGTAGTTTTTTTTTTTTCAATTATTTGCGAACAATGGATTACACTTATCAAGAATATCTGGAAATGTTATTAATATACGCCGAAATGGGACAACTATTTGTCCTTTTCTTAACCATAATAGCTCAGAAAAAGTTAATTTTGTATTTAAAAATTATTTTTTTTTTGTTAAATTCACTCAGTTTGTTTATTTTTTGTTAATTAAATTTAGTACTCTTTTTAAGAAAAAAAAATATTTTTTTTAAGAAAATGAACTGGGCTTTAATAATAAGTGAAAAAATTAATACTCATTAACGTGTTTTTTTTGAATAAAATGATATCAAAGTGAAAAAAAAACTACTTAAAAAACGAAAAAATTGGTTTTGATGCAAAATTGCGGAGAATCGGTTGTCCGTAGAAAAAAAGTCTCTAGACAAACTAAAACTGTAATAAATTCCTGATTGGTTATAACAAAAATCTTACAAATCGGACGTAGTTTGGCGAAGATAAAGCCAGTTAAGGGAAAAATCATAAAAACCGTTATAACTCGAAAACGGGACGAAAACGAGAAAATGACCTCTTAAGTTTTTCGACCTAAAATGACCTCAGGAATCCATGGTTTTCATTTGGGGCGGTGACTGTGGGACACCCTGTATATGTAATTAGTGCTTTAAATAATCGAAATTCTTAATTTTCATTATTATTGTTTTCATTTTTATCAACGATATTTGTAATTGAAAATTTTTATCTATTGTTTTCTATTATTATTTGTGTTTAAATAATGTATATTTTGTATTTATATTTTGTATGTAAATTATCTTATATTTTATATTGGCAAATTTAATGATGAAAAAATAAAGAATCTTTCTATCTATGGGTAGATATGCTTGCCTTTTTCTACCACTTATTGTGTAGGAAGCAGGGCCGCGCGCTGCAACTGGGCGAGCAGTGCGTGCGGCGCACAAGGGCGCCAACGTCTAGGGGCGGAAAATTAAGAGATCGATCTAACTCAATCTATAGCGGATTCTCCAAAAGCACAAGAAACAAACAAAAAACAGTTTTTTTAAATAAATAAATAAATTTAAAGGATACCTAAGATGTAAAGGAAATGAAAAGCCTCCAACAAAATCCTCAAATGTGACACTATTCTCCAGCTCCGGAAGTAAATAACTAAGCGTTTTAAAGAGAATGTGAAAACAAAAACTTCTAAAAATATCAAAAACTACTTTGTCTTCTTTCTGTCAAAATATAAACTATTGATTTTTACAAAAAGGATGGATTTAGCATACATAAATTAAAAACTATACTAACAACTTAAATCTTTGCATTTAATGTGAAAATGGTTTTGTTGAAGAAAATTATTCGCAATCGCCCCATTTTATGTATCCTCTTAAAACAAAATGCACGACGGGGTCGCACGAACTTGCTCTTATGTAAAAACTAGAATTTCAAAAATTAATGCTATTAGAGAAAAACTGTTCATAAACGTAAAATTCATTTATTTATTGACTAAAACAACCCCAAAATACATTTTTTTTTGTCAAGAAACTTTTATGTATCAAGTTTAAAAAAAATCGTGCATAGGGTTCTCGAAATATTGAGTTTCGAAAAAAATATTGATTTTCTTTTTGAATCAAAAAAAAAAAGGGTTTGAACATTTGAATACACAAAAATATTTAAAATTTTAGGACGCTTTAGCATACAAAATAAAATGCACGACTGGATCGCACGAACTTGCTCTTATGTAAAAGTACTTTGGAATTTAAGATACATTTTATAAATATAAAACATGGATTTAATGAGATAATAATGTTCAAATGCATAAAATTGCCGTCTGGTTTCCGGAAAAGTATGAATTTATGCAAATAAACTTTGAAAAATCGTTTTATTATTAAATAATTTTTTTATATAAGAAATATCTCTAAATTTTTTTTAAGAAAAAAATGTGGGATGCGAATTTTAAGTATTAAATAATATTGATTTTAGGAAATAATTTCAAAAAATAATCGTTCATAGGTTTTGAAGATATTGAATTAAATTTTTTTTTTTTTTTTAAACCAATAAATATTTTTTCGAATATTTTTATATACAATATTATTTTAAACTTAAGGGGACTCCTGCTAAAAATTTTAAGTTAAAATCCGTAGAGCCCTTAATGAGAAAGTCGAAAATAAAAAAAAACGGGTCTATGGCAGGTACCCCTAATAACATTTAGCCCCAAAATTTTTTTTGACCAAAATGTAGTCCATATCCATACTATCACACTTAATTTTTTTTATTAAAATCGTTAGAGCCGTTTTCGAGATAAATAAGATTTTGCATTACGGGTGTATGGGGGGTACCCTTAGTTTTGGAGCTAAAAAAAAATTTCAATTTCTCCTCTAGGGAATCACCGAAGACCCTTAACTACCGAGATTGAAAGAAATAGGTCCAGGGGTTTAGGCTGTAGTGAGAGGTACAGACATACAGACACACTGAAACATGTTTTTTGTGTACTAAATTTTCCTTAAAATTTTTATAAAAAAAATTGATATGCAAATTATTAGTATTTAATAAAATACATTTTAAAACGTAATTTAAAAATTTAATCGTGTATCGGTTTTCAAGATATTGAATTTTCAAAAAAAAAATATATTATAATTTTAAAAATCCAAAAACTATTTTTTCGAAAAAATTTTTAGTTTATATTTTTTCAAATGCAAAGCAGCTCCTGCATAAAAATTTTGGTTAAAATCGTTAGAGCCGTTGGTGAGAAATTCGAAAATCAAAAAAACCGTTCTATGACAGGTACCCCTAATAACATTTCCCCCCAAAATTTTTGTTCACCGAAATATAGTCCATGTCCATAATATCACACTTAATTTTTTTTATCAAAATCGTTAGAGCCGTTTTCGAAATGAATAAGATTTTGCATTACGGGTGTATGGGGGGTACCCTTAGTTTTGGAGCTAAAAAAAAAATTTCAATTTTTCCTCTAGGGAATCACCGAAGACTCTTAACTACCGAGATTGAAAGAAATAGGTCCAGTGGTTTAGGCTGTAGTGAGAGGTACAGACATACAGACACACCGAAACATGTTTTTTGTGTACTAAATTTTCCTTAAAATTTTTATAAAAAAAATTGATATGCAAATTGTTAGTATTTAATAAAATACATTTTAAAACGTAATTTAAAAATTTAATCGTGTATCGGTTTTCAAGATATTGAATTTTCAAAAAAAAAATTGTATTATTTTTTTAAAAATCCAAAAACTATTTTTTCGAAAAAATTTTTAGTTTATATTTTTTCAAATGCAAAGCAGCTCCTGCATAAAAATTTCGGTTAAAATCGTTAGAGCCGTTGGTGAGAAATTCAAAAATCAAAAAAACCGTTCTATGACAGGTACCCCTAATAACATTTCCCCCCAAAATTTTTTTTCACCAAAATATAGTCCATGTCCATAATATCACACTTAATTCTTTTTATCAAAATCGTTAGAGCCGTTTTCGAGATAAATAAGATTTTGCATTACGGGTGTATGGGGGGTACCCTTAGTTTTGGAGCTAAAAAAAAAATTTCAATTTTTCCTCTAGGGAATCACCGAAGACCCTTAACTACCAAGTTTGAAGAAAATACCTCCGGTAGTTTAGGCTGTAGTTCGAGGTACAGACATACAGACATACAGACATACAGACAGACAGACGGAATTGTCGGACCCACTTTTTTCGTCTTCGCTATCATCGTAATGTCAACTTTGATCAAAATCTCGAGTTCGATTTTTTTTCCAAATGCAGAACTTGCCCTATAGTACTTATATCGCAAGTAAAAATGATGAAAAACGGTTGTACTGATTTTTTAATTTTTTTGATTTTTTTTTTTAAATCTGTGGGAAATTGTTTTTTAGAAAAAAAAAGGCAGTACCGTTATTTTTGGTCTTAAAAAAAAAATAAACGTGTGGGGGGGAAATTTAAAAACAATATCTACCAAGTTTCATGAAAATCGGCTGAGCCGTTTAGGCTGTAATCGAACAGACGGACACAGAATTTCGAGACCCACTTTTTCTATCTTCACTATCATCGTCATGTCAACTTTGATCAAAATCTCGAGTTCGATTTTTTTACGAATGCATAACCTGCCTTATACTACCTATAAGTCTGAAGTAAAAAGAGTAACTA
The DNA here is from genome assembly GCA_911387755.1 of Chrysotoxum bicinctum. Classification (NCBI taxonomy): domain Eukaryota; kingdom Metazoa; phylum Arthropoda; class Insecta; order Diptera; family Syrphidae; genus Chrysotoxum; species Chrysotoxum bicinctum. The sequence continues at coordinate 105,177,326 of OU426988.1, forward strand.
AACTTACAAGGACACAAAAATTGTATATGTTATAACACAAATTCTCAAACTCATTTAAAGGAGAGATTCCCCAAATACTAGTCTGACTACATTCATGGTATAAGACTTTGGTGTAGATTGGAATACAACATCAATGCACGTGGGCACGCGGGCGCACGAACAACCACCAACCGGCGGCGGCACTGGTTGGAAGGTGTTATTTGGGGAGATTGATCTTATGTACTTGTCATTAATTTTAAATATTAACAATATAAATTTACGTACGCAATATATTTTTATCTTTCAAATAATAAGATTGATTTTTTAGTATCGTGAAGTGAAGTGTATTTCATTTTGTATTATCACTTGTATGAAGACAACACCTTATACTCATTGGCCCTTAGTAATAGACATTCATAGAATCGGTTTTAAAGTCACTTTTTGTTAGATGTAGAAAAGTTGCTTTTAAAATTTCGTAGTAGCAGATCAAATTTATAAAAGTCTTATTTATACCAATAATTGTGACTCATTTTCATAATTTCGTTATTGTGAACTGATACACAAACAGATTTCTATTAAGCAGATTCGTAAAGTTCTATTGTGATTCTATCATTTTAAATTTCACTTAGTTACAGGAAAGCCGCTTTTAAGTATTTATACTTAAAATTTGTTTTATTTCTACGAATGTTTGGTTAAAATCGAACTTAGGCTAGATTCGGATCTATTACTCAGGGCCATTGTTACTACTTAGGTATCTATACATATATGTATCAAACCCATATTCGTTTATTAAATTGAAATATCATATACATTAATGTACAGTATATTTTAGTTGAACATCCACTTCCAAAATTTGCTGTGGACTCTTAAATTATAATTGATTATAGTAATTATAACAAATTACTAGAATTTTAATATTTTAATTGAAGTGAAAAATATTGTGAGGCTCTGCTGAAATTTTTAAATTTGGTCTCAAAAAATGTCTTGGTTAATTTTTTGATAAGAGTAAATTTTTTTATATATTGTATGTTAATTGATTGAGTTTAATTATTGGGAGATTTTCGGTAACTGTAATATTCAAACAATTGGATTAAGGTTATGCGATTAGTTTGAGAATTTTTTTTTTACAATTAATATTACCTATTTTGTGAAATTAACAAAAGATAATTTCTAATTTCTAAGGTTTCATTGATATCAAACGCACGATAAGAGAGCTTGACGCCTCTCTTAAATGCCTTAGAAATTATTATTAAGTCATAAAATTACAAACACAAACAATGTTTTGCCTAATGAAAAATCGAAATCTTCCATGAGATAAGTCTTCACTATTTTTCACAGAATTCTTTTTTCATTTAATTTTTTAACCGACTTGAAACATTTTGAAATAGTCTTATACACATAATATAACTCAGCAATTAATTTTTATCCAATCTGTTTTCTTTCATTAATCATGCCATTCTGGATAAACCTTCAGTATACAGTGTGTCCGTTTGCCATACTTTGGGATGTGATTCTTGGTCATATTCCAAGAAAAAAATTGTTCTACAGTAAAGTCTGATTTACAACATTGACGTCACTTTTTGACGATTAAAAAAAAGGCTAACTTTGGTGTACCCTGACCGATGTTAAGGTCAATTTCTCTGTCAGTACTAATAGTCGGGACCTCATTTTAGATTTTTTAGTAAAGGGTTTTCCAATAAGAGGTGTTATTTTGATATTCAAAGAAAAATGGCATTTTTGGAGATAAATGATCGGATGTTTATTTCATTATAAAGAGGAAGGTATGCCGTTAATAATGGAACACAACATCAGCCAAATGGCCTCCAAGACCACGCTTACAGGACCATATCCTTTTCATGAAATTTTCCATAACCAAATCGCAAAGTGGCTGCCCTATGTCCTCGATAGCCTTACGAATTTCATCTTTGATGTCTTGAATCGACGCTGGGCTGTTGGCGTAGACCTTATCTTTCACGTGGCCCCAAAGGAAGAAGTCGCAAGGTGTTAAATCACAAGATCTCGGTGGCCAATTGTGATCACCTCTTCGAGAGATAACACGGTCCGGAAACTTTTCCCGTAAAAGATCGATGGTTTCATTGCTTGTGTGGCACGTAGCGCCGTCTTGTTGAAAGTAAACGTTGTCCAGATCAATACCATCCAATTCAGGCCATAAAAAATCATTAATCATCTCTCGATAGCGCAATCCATTGACCGTAACTGTTGCTCCAGCCTCATTTTCGAAAAAGTAAGGTCCAATGACCCCGCGGGACCATAAACCGCACCAAACAGTCACGCGTTGAGGATGGAGAGGCTTTTCAACAATAACTCTTGGGTTTTCCGAGCCCCAGATGCGACAGTTTTGCTTGTTGACGTAGCCTCCGAGGTGGAAATGGGCCTCATCAGTCAAGATGATTTTTCGATGAAATTCCGGTTCATTTTCATGCATTTCAAGGACCCAATTTTAATAATTTCAATGCGTTGTTGAAGCGTGTATCGTTCCATTTTTATTAATAGCGTAGTTTCTACTTGTCAAATGTCAAAAAATGACAGCTTCAAAAGTGACAGCTACCGAAATAGCGGGCTATTCAAAATAACACCTCTTATTGGAAAACCCTTTAGAAGTACTAACCTTTACAACTATGTTTAAATTGAGCGGATATGTTTTTAGGGTTGCCAGATATTCAATTTTAAATTATGTTCAATTTTTCTTGCACGAGCAAAATTTTGACTTTGAGGTGAATTTTTTTCAAAGAATGCGAAATAAACATAAAGTTTTCTTATTATTACCTGATGAACAAAACAATGTTAAAAACAAAAAACTTATTAATAAGTACACCCAAAAATCGAATTTTGGGTTTTTACCTACTTTCATTGCAGCACATGGCAATTGGAGTGGTTTTCCAAGAATTTATAGTTTTTAGGTAATTTTTAAGTCGGAGCACCATCTCGTTGGAAATATGATGAAGCAAGTTGAAGCAGTGGAACATCCTCCAATAGGTCTGGTAGATTATTTTGCAAAATTTCCAGATACTTAGTACAATTAAGTTGGGGTGGTAATTTGAAATTCCGGATTAATTTATTTTCAATTACACCTGCTAACATATTGACACTGAATCTAAGCTGAAATAATCTTTGCCGTCTTGAATGTGGATTGTTCGAAGCCCATGTATGGAGATTATGGAAATTCGTAATACCATCTTTTGTGAATTGATATTCGCCTGTCCAAAGAATTCTGTTTATAAACTGGTTGTCATCCAAGCTTCTCTCTAGCAACCAGTTACAAAATTCCAGTCTCTTCTTAATCATCGGGAAGCAGATCTTGCACAGGTGTATGATGACATGGATACATATTTTCTCCATGCAGTATACTGGAAATTCTGTGTTTGCCAAGCGTCTTGTCCTGATGGAAGGATCGATTTCAACAGCTGCGAGTATTCTTTCATCCACCGAAACTCTTCTTGTGCTTGCAGCTCCCGTGTCAGGTCTTGCAGTTGAAACTGATCCAGATTCTCGAAGCCTTCGAAAGGTATTTCCAAAAACATTTCGAGAACGAAGTCGTCTGTTAGGATAAAGTTCCTATTATCTTCGTTGTGCTCTTCTCGAATTTCCATTGCACAACCCATAAAGAAATAAAATGTCTGCGTATTCTTCTCTCGTAAATGAAGGCATTTCACAAAGCGCTTTTATCCAACTGTAATCGTGACTTAACTTGATAATCTGATGAATGAGTTTGTTTTTATATTCTTTTATACCACTTATTTAGTTAATTTACCCACTAAACAGTCATATCCCAAATTTAACTCTCCCTGAGAAGAGGTAAGCTAATTAGGGTTTTGACAGCAAGTCATGTAGGTATAAGTAAACTTTTTACCCTGTTCACGAGTTCACTGTCTTAAAAATTACCTAAAAACTGTCAATTCTTGGAAAACCACTCCAATTGCCAAGTCCTGCAATAAAAGTATGTAAAAAACCCAAAATTTGATTTTTTACCTGGTTTAGATTTTCCCAAGTATAATAAAATTATTGGTTTTTGGATGCACTTATTAATGAGTTTTTTTGAAAAACATTGACCCCAAAGTCAAAATTTAGCTCGGGCACGAAAAATTGAACACCATTTAAAATTGGATATCTGGCAACCCTAAAAACATATCCGCTCAATTTATACGTAGTTTTAAAGGTTAGTATTTCTACTAACAAAAATCTAAAATGAGATCCCTATCATTAGTACTGGCAGAGAAATTGACCTTAACATCGGTCAGGGTACACCAAACTTAGCCTTTTTTTTAATCGTCAAAAAATGATGTCAAAGTTGAAAAATCAGACTTTACTGTAGAACAATTTTTTTCTTAGAATATGACCAAGAATCACATCCCAAAGTATGGCAGATGAACTACCGGACACCTTGTATATTATGGTTATCAAATATCAATATGATATTTGAAATCTATTATGGTGATTAATTTTGAAGAACTGTGAATTATATGTATAAGATTTAAGATCTAATATTATGAATAGTTCTATTGATTGACTTGTTATTGCGATTCTCAAATATGTTGATATCCATCAATTTTTCTATCAACCACAAAAGCTTCGCTGAAAAATGTATCTAATATTCAGGCGGCAAACAATTCCTATTAACACAAAATTTGTAAAATGTATTTGCTGATCTTGATTGAAAAAAGAAGACTTTAAAACGAAATGTTTTTAATGAAAATAATGATAAAAAAAGAAATTATAATGGTGTCACTATACTTAAGGCATTGTGAGTAGCTTAAGTTCCAAAGTGAAGTATCAGGATCTGTATATAACCTATATTTTCACAAACGTTATTACATTACCTGGCACACAGATATAGAGAATACACTGGAGCAAGTTTAAAATGCGGCAAGTTTACATCCAATTCAGTCAAAATTTGGCTAAGAAACTGCTCCTGATGCTTTTCTGGAAATTCCAAAACAGCCGGCAAAATAAGTTCTTGTCCCTGGTTTTCAACCCCACTCACTTTATTTTGCGATCTGAAATTAATAAAATAGAGAAACAACTTATCTTCGAACTTTTAGCTTTAAAGTCAAGTTAAATTTTATTTCAAAAAAGTACTTAGATACAGGAAGCAAACAAAAAGGACACACCAAAGATTTAAATTCAATTTTGTATACAAGTTGGATCAAAATTAATCACCCTCTCGAAATTTTTGTAAATGGCGTCGTAAGTCATATTCATATTTTACATTTGTGACCTACACAGCTGCAGTATACAAACAGCCAAGCGATAGAGGCTTATACTCCGCAAGATCGTGGAGTAATTATGTCGATTTTTTTGACCAATTATCGGTCGTAGGTTTTAGCGCAGCGTGAATTTCGACATAGATTTCCTTATCGTGTCGCGCCAACTGGGCAAACATTTCAGTGCTTAGCTACTCGACTCGAACAGACTAGAACCACAGGAGACCATGCAGAGCATTGCACCACCAGACTGGTTGTTCGTCCTAGAATATCGCGGCTGTGGCTGCCAATGTCCCTGAGAACGAAGAAACATCAACCAGACGGCGCGGGCCACGCAATTGGATTTCACTAGACAGAACCTACAGCGAATTTTATGGAAAGACTTACACATGTTCCCGTCCATATTGCAAACAGTTTATACCATCCTTATACTCAACAATGAAGAGGACGATTTTCGGTCCTTATTCGGAATTCCCCCCACCAAAATGCACTTTTTTTTAATGAATCGATAAAAAAAAGTGTGCTGTTGATAAAAAACATCAAATTATGGAGGAGAAACACTTTTTTATGGTAAAAAAGTGAAGAAGTGAAAAAAATGAATACAGGCAATAGGGTAAATTCAAAGTTTCTTTAAATCGAGATTCTGTAAATGCAAAAGAAACCTAGCATACGCCCAACCTCGCACCTACCCCATATCATATAGTGTGCCCAAGCAGGGGAGTTGCAGGAGGGCAGCATGCCCCCCATACATATCTCACTTTGTACGCCGTAATGCGTAAGCAAGCAAAAAAAGAAAATATCCCATAAAAAAGTAGTTTTAGTTATAGTACTGTGGGTGGTCTGCTTATACTTCACTTTTTTACCATAAAAAAGTGTTTCTCCTCCATAATTTGATGTTTTTTATCAACAGCAAATACTTTTTTATCGATTCGTTAAAAAAAAAAGTTAATTTTGGTGGGGGGGGGGGGGAATTCCGAATAAGGGCCAACAGTACTGTGGGTGGTCCGCTTATACTTCACTTTTTTACCATAAAAAAGTGTTTCTCCTCCATAATTTGATGTTTTTTTATCAACAGCAAACACTTTTTATCGATTCGTTAAAAAAAAGTTCATTTTGGTGGGGGGGGGGGGGGGGGTATTCCGAATAATGTCCCGATTTTCTGTCAAAAATCATTTCCACTTAAGCGGTTACGTCAATAAGCGAAATCTTCGTTTCTAGGGCACTAATAAATACGCATGTGATGCACGAAGAGCCATTACACCTACGCCATCGGAAATACGGTCACTGTTACTAGCGAACGCTACATTGCAATGAGAAAGCACTTCTTATTGCCGGATATAGATATTGTTAACGAAGCGTTCCTAATCGCGAAACCTCCCGTTTCACAGTGCGGCCGAAGGCATCTTTTTGCGGCCAAAAGTCCAAAATAAAAGTTTTGAGTTAGGTGTTTTTTGTCATCAGGATGTCTAAAGGAGACCCCTAGGAGACGAAAAATGTTCGTAGTAGAATCTCTTGCCGTAAATCCCCCCCATAATCTTAGCCTGAATGTGGCTGCTAAGTTAACGTAGTCACGCGTCGTTAAGATATGCTAATGGATACTTCCATCAAAACACGTGTAAAAGTTTTTATTTTCAAGCAAATCTATTGCAATAAAATGGATTCAACAGCTGCAGGTGCGTAAAATAAGTTCAAGAATTTCGGAATAAAAATTCCTAAATAGTACATTGTTACACAGAGATATGTCAACACTATTTATTTACTTGAAAAAAAAAATTGTTTGAGTGAAAACTTTTTTTCTTGCTATTTCTTGTTCTCAAAGCTATTTAAGATAGTTAATAAAAGTATTGTGTACCAAATAAAATAAAATTCAGCTGCCCGTAGCTGCCCGTTGAGTTTTTTTGTGCATTAAGGTACTAGAGCTGTGTCAATCGCGATTGATTCGGTCATTGTGACCCGTTCATCAAAAAGATTGATTGATTGCAATCAAAGTAGACCAAATCAATCAATCCTAATGTCAATCTCTTGCCACTGAAACTGATGAACGAAACGAACGAAAAAAAGTTATGTTTCGTTCATTCAACTTGTTCTCAATCATTTCACAATACCAAATAGGAATGGACATGAAACAGAATGTGTATTCCTCATTTTATATACAATAGAAGATATATGATGGCGTGAACGAAGCAACGAAGTAGAAAAAAGCCAAACTTGCTTTCATTTTCACATTGTTTCAGTCTCGGTCTGAACGAAACGATTGGAAAAAAAATGTTTTAGTTGAATGATTGATTGAAAACATTTTGTGTCGGTCTATATCTCGCTCGGAACGAAACGGATCAATCAATGATTGATTCGGTCTTTCAAAATGAACGATTGTCACAGCTCTATAAGGTACTAGTACGGTGTAGAACGCCAAACAACGCACGATTTTTGGGATTTTTTTTTCTCGGAAACCTTATTAGATAATAACATAATTTTTTTTAAATAATGAAAACATGCGTCAAGAATACAAATTTTTTGAAATTTTTGAATTTTGGCCGAATTATAGAGGGCGCAAACGTCGACTCATCAAAAAATACATTGTCCCTCTATAATTCGGACCAAATTATAAAATTAAGACAAAAAAAAAATGTTCTTGTAATTTGTTTCCGAGAAAAAAATTCCCAAAATCGTGCGTTTTTTGGCGTTCTAGACCGTACTAGTACCTTAATTTACAACAATATCCCTGGTATTGTTTGCCCACGTTAGTTCACAAACTTTTAATTCATGGCCCCGAAATAATAAAATATTCAGTGTTACCTATCTGTCAAATGTCGGAAGAAGCACAAGAAGCATTTAATATTTTTTTTTTAATCTATCAAGCTGATTTCGCAAGAAACCATTATCGTCAAAAGACAATGGAGGATGTTTTTAAAAGATTCCTAATCGCATCCGATCCATTCATATCTAGCTGTCGGAAATTACCTCTAAAACCACTTAAATCTTTGTGTAAGGACTGTATCAATTTGTTAGCACCTCCACCTGTAAATAATCGAACAGAAGATGAACAACAATCTTTTGACAGCTCTTCCGCTTCTGAAACAGATACAGATAAAGATGATTGTGACTGTTACGAGATGGGCAATTAAAAATTTTTCATGTTAATATCGGATTAACTTATATACCTATTGTTTGCTCATATTGCATTTTGTATTTCTAAACTTATGATTTATAAATTACTGTGTTCGATTTCAATAAAAATATATAAATAATTTTGTTTTCATTTTTTTGTTATATATGTATAATATTGCCACATAGCATTCCACCATTTTGAATTTATTCACTTTTAATAAATTTTCAAGTACATGCCCTAACAATGGGTGATATGCATAAAACGGAAGTATTTACTACAAGTAAAAGATAATAGTAAATACTATAACTTAAAGCAAATGGTTAAATTTAACGTATTTACTTCATTCCATATGCATAAAGTTTAGTACTTACTAACTGGCAAATACTTTCAGTATATACTAAATTCAACCAAGTAAATACTAGAATTCATCGGAAATAGATAGTAAATACTTTTTTTTCTTATCGGGTTAGTAAGCAAATAGTTTTTTGCCAGATTAACCGTTTAATCCCTATATTAAATTACTGTTGCCCTTCTTGTTGTTTTTTAAACATCTGTTCATGAAATTTTATCAATCATTAATTTATTGAAAGTCGACTGAGCAACAATGAAGAACGAAGGTTTGTCAATAAGCCAAATGCACCTAGTTTTTGTGCGTATTTTAAAAGTACATAGTGTTCTTATGAATAAGTCGCAGCAACCGGCAGTAAAAAAAGTGAAGTCAGAGGCTATGAAAATATTCATAAATGAAAATAAATCCTTTGAGAATAGAGTTAAGACTGTAAGTTTTTATGGTTTCGAAGCTACATAGTTATGTGTTTAAATCAAAAAAAGTATGTACTTTTAAATGTTGCTATCTCTTGACTTTGAAAAAAAGAAGTAATTCCTACAGAAAAAAAATACTTGCTACTTTTTATGCATACGGAATAAAGTATTTACTGAAAAAGTTCATCCGAAAAAAGTAAGTACTGTGGCCTCAAGTAAATACTTTATTTTCAGCCTTTACTGCATTTTTATGCATATCAAAAAAAAGTAATTACTTAGAAATTCTCAAGTAAAAGCATTTACTATCTTTTATGCATATCACCCAATGAGTGATATGCATAAAACGGAAGTATTTACTACAAGTAAAAGATAATAGTAAATACTATAACTTAAAGCAAATGGTTAAATTTAAAGTATTTACTTCATTCCATATGCATAAAGTTTAGTACTTAATACTTGAAATACTATGAAAATATTCATAAATGAAAATAAATCCTTTGAGAATAGAGTTAAGACTGTAAGTTTTTATGGTTTCGAAGCTACATAGTTGTGTTTAAATCAAAAAAAGTATGTACTTTTAAATTTTCATGTTGCTATCCTTTGACTTTGAAAAAAAGAAGTAATTCCTACAGAAAAAAAGTACTTGCTACTATTTATGCATACGGAATAAAGTATTTACTGAAAAAGTTCATCCGAAAAAAGTAAGTACTGTGGCCTCAAGTAAATACTTTATTTTCAGCATTTACTGCATTTTTATGCATATCAAAAAAAGTAATTACTTAGAAATTCTCAAGTAAAAGCATTTACTATCTTTTATGCATATCACCCAATATAAAAAAAAAACAATTTTTTTAACCAACTACGAGTATATCAAAGTTATTTCATTTTTGATAAGTTTTTTCGTATGACATGACGCCATATTAGGTCGGCCATTTTGAATTTGCTGATTCTGATAACAGATTCGTAATCAGCGACCCCAAAAACCCCTATTGTGGATCATTCTCTACGTTTTTCGACTTATGGCCGCACAAAGCGGTTTTCGGCCGCACTGTGCGTTTTGGCGATTTGGCATAGCCAGCAAGATCGCCCGATTTAACCATCCCAGACTTTATTCTTTAAGGCTACTTAAAGAGGCGGATTTATGCCAACAAGCCTCAGACAATCGCAGCCCATAAAAAGAATATTAGACATGAATGCGATTTCTTGAGGAAAATCACGATACGATAAAAAGGATGGCACCCACTTGACCGATATCAAAAAATTACAAAGGTCCAAATAAAGATTTCTATCACTCAAAATCATTTTTTTTAATTTAGTAAAAAATTAATTTAAAACACAAAATGGGTCGATTAATTTTGCGCCACGTTGTATGGAATCGAAGCATCATTGCAATTTACCTTTGATCCAGGTTGTGGGATTCGGTTGATTTTATACTTATTATCGATTTCGTTTCACTGTCCAAACTTTGTTCGGCAGCCTCGTAATTAAGTTCAATTTCTTTAGCCAGAGTATTAAGTTGTTTCTGCGACGATCTGCTATTCAAATGATTTTTATAATCATCCCCTAATCCGATATTGGTATGGTTGTTATTGGTTGCCTTATTCACATCTCCCGATTGAGTCTGTTGTTATTATAAATGTTGTTCCATACAAACACATTCAACACATACATATACTTTTATAGGGTATCTTACCGTACTTATATTTCCTTCTTCTTTATTCCAAGATGCTGGTAAGGTTGGTGATCGACTGCAGATATGTCGGTATGTTGTTTTATGTATATAAAGTGCGAAAATTGTAACGAATTATATGAAATGAATACAAATAAAAATTAAATTAAAAATTATTTGAATAATGTGTTCAAAATATGTTTACTGTGCAAAATTAAACAAAAAACTATGCATACATTCAAATTTGCAAGCACTTAGAAAATATAAATTTTAAATAATAAGAAGAACAATTGTTGTTCGGTTCCATATTCTTACCTTTCGTAGAGACATGCTGAATCCAATTGCGATTGAGAAAGAGCTAGATTAAAGCGTCCATCAGACGGTGAATCTAAAAAGCGATATGATGCCACACGACCTATCATTACTACAGATCCATTCTAAAAGCATGTAAAAGACATATTTAAATCTGCATAAATATAATTGTATATGGTTTTATATATAATATATAATATGTGAAAGGTGAGCAAGATCGAACGTTCGGCATAGATTTTTTACATAAACATTTTCGGGACTTTTCACACTATCGCACACGCACAAGTCGAAAAATCATATACTCTCCTGACCATAACATAATTGAAAATGTTAGGGGGTGGATGATCCGCGAGATCTATGAGCCAGGAATACATTATCATTATAAGGGTACTCTTAACCCCTTGAGTGCGCGTTTAATATATATAAAAAAAAAGAGGCTGGGTGCGACCCACACTTATAACTTCCCATTTGTGGTCTTGAAAACTTTATATTTAGTTTTTTTCAAATAACCAAATTTTCAGCGAAACAAACTTTAGGTGTAAAATTCAAACAAACATTATTTTAAGATTGAAAAGCATTTTAATTATTTAAAGAGATTTGAAATTGAGATTGTTGATGTATAAGTTGTTTCCACGTGACGTAAAAAAAAACTATTAATTCAATATTTGCCAACATTTTACCAATTGTACAAAATTATACTATGTATAAAATAAACTAAATTAGAAGTCAATATCACTACTAGTTCTCGAAAAATTTGAGTCGAAAAACAATTTTTACCAATTTTCAATAGAATTTTATATAGTTTTTGTTTTATTTTTCGTAAAATAAAATTATTTTGAGTTTCAAATTGTTTTCCGTTCTTAGAATATCTGGGTTATGAAATTTTTTTTTTTCAGTTTTTTCTTATTTATTTATTTCATTTTTTCCGAATTCACACCAAATCTGTATGACCTTATAATGAGTACATTAAATTTTATTTGAAATCAATAGCATTATTTTTTCGTGAGATATTTGAAACTAACCAAAATTTTAACTTTTTTTTAAACCGTTATAGTGAAAAAAGTACTCACTGAATTTTAATAAACGCCCTTTCAGCCTCTTTCGAAGTTATTATCTATTAAACAAAATTTATTTGAAGTCGTTATCTTTACTCGTTCTTGAGATATCGACGACGAAAAATGGTACCAGAACGTACGGACGTACGAACGTACGAACGTACGTACACACACACACACAGACATCTTTCTAAAAATGATTGATATAGCCTCTAGGGACCCTGAAACGTCGAGAAATGTCAAAAATTCAAATTTGACAAATCAAACCGATTACAATAACTCCCTATGGGAAGTTAAAAAACAAAAAAATAATTTAAAAGATGAACCCATTGATGCCATCAAAAATGCATTGAGTGACAAAACATTAGATTATTTGGCTAAACTGTATAATTATTAAATGGTGGATGAGATATTCTTCCTTCGGCTTTTTTGGTCACTGGAATTGGCAATGAAACAGAGTTGCATCGATTTGTTCCCACGTTTCGACAGGGCTTGCTGTCCTCTTCAGGGGATCTTTATTAAACACTATAAAATAACAAATTAAAGGTAACATGTATGAAAAAGAAAATATATTAGAACAATTTTAGTGGTGAATGACTTTCGTTAAAATACGATTAACATTAATAAAAAAAATTAAAAAAAAAAGAATTTAAAAAAAAAACACATTTCTGAAATGTTTTTTAAACAAATGGGAAACATTTCAGGAACGTTTTTTGAACAATATTTCCTGAAATGTTATGTTCCTTTGGCGTGGACACACCTTCTGTTTAAAACAAATAAAATAAGTTATAAAAATTTGTTATGTCAATAACAAATTCCATTGTTTAGATTGCTCGTATACTTTGATGGGGTATATCCCAGTTGCTTTTCTAGCAAAGCAATTTGCATCCTTACTTTAACGTTTAGCAACTCAATGTGCTCAACCATAAGCTTTCTCTTTTAAAGAGAAAGAGTAGATTTACATTGCGCTTCAGATGTTGTCTGAATCGATTATACAGGGTGATTGGCATAAGGTGTGACAAAAAGCTAGGGCGTGTAGGTTGGACTTAGACAAGAAAAAAATCGTATGGGAGGGGGGGTCTATTTCCCCCCGTTTAGGCGGGAGGGGCAATTTAAGAAAAAAATCACTTAAAACAGAAAAAAAATTATTAGAAAATAACGGTGATACCTACAGAGTAATGCTATAGCATTTTGAAAAGCCAGAAATACATTCTTTAATCTTGTTTTTAAATAAAGTTGTTCGAGTGAATAGTTTTTGAAAAATTAATTTTCAAAATCAAAATTTTGAAAAAAAAATGAAAAATTTTTTTTTTAAACAAATTTTTTTCAAAATTTAACGTAATTAAGTATTATTTTTTTATTCAATATTCAATGCTCATATTAATTTTTGATCAAACACAAAAAACCGGATGTCAAAATGTTTTGTAGTTTTTGAGAAAATCAAAAATAAGAAAAACTACTTTTGTTCTAAGAAAAGCCTTTTATTTTAGTTTTTATACGTTTTTGGATTCTTAGGTGAATTTACGATTGAAAGGATTAACTTTCTTTTTACTATTTTTTTAATTATCGTCTTATAAACATACAATAATGTCACAAAGTACTGGATTAACCATATTTCACACATTTTTTTCATTGAGAACACCTGCCTGAGAGCATTGGATTAATATTGACCTGCGAATGTTTTTTAAGTAATGCAACGTTACACGCCCTAACTAGTGACAGAAAAGTGCAATTGCGAAATAAGAACAAGAATGTTCCTGAATCTTGAAATCAATTAAAATAAGAAATACATGCATATTTAGATAAAATACATAATTATTGTTTATTTAAATTTTTAACAATTTTTTAACTAAAGCTTATTACAAAAAATTATTTGAAAAACATTCGCAGGTTAATATTAATCCAATGCTCTCACGCAGGTGTTCTCAATGAAAAAATGTGTTAATCCAGTACTTTGTCACTTTATTGTATGCTTATAAGACTGATAATAAAAAAATTTAAAAAAAAGTTAATCCTTTCTTTCGTAAATGCACCTACGCCAAGCCGACCCCACCATAATAAAAAAGTGGCAGGTCAATTTTAAACCAATGCTCTCACGCAGGTGTTCTCAATGAAAAAATGTGTGAAATATGGTTAATCCAGTACTTTGTCACATTATTGTATGTTTATAAGACGATAATTAAAAAAATAGTAAAAAGAAAGTTAATCCTTTCAATCGTAAATTCACCTAAGAATCCAAAAACGTATAAAAACTAAAATAAAAGGCTTTTCTTAGAACAAAAGTAGTTTTTCTTATTTTTGATTTTCTCAAAAACTACAAAACATTTTGACATCCGGTTTTTTGTGTTTGATCAAAAATTAATATGAGCATTGAATATTGAATAAAAAAATAATACTTAATTACGTTAAATTTTGAAAAAAATTTGTTTAAAAAAAAAATTTTTCATTTTTTTTTCAAAATTTTGATTTTGAAAATTAATTTTTCAAAAACTATTCACTCGAACAACTTTATTTAAAAACAAGATTAAAGAATGTATTTCTGGCTTTTCAAAATGCTATAGCATTACTCTGTAGGTATCACCGTTATTTTCTAATAATTTTTTTTCTGTTTTAAGTGATTTTTTTCTTAAATTGCCCCTCCCGCCTAAACGGGGGGAAATAGACCCCCCCCTCCCATACGATTTTTTTCTTGTCTAAGTCCAACCTACACGCCCTAGCTTTTTGTCACACCTTATGCCAATCACCCTGTATAATTCAAGTGCGCCCTAGTGGTGTTCATTTCAGAAAACCTCTCTATGTAGGTAGGCCAGTTTTGGCGTGGATAGTTTTAATAAGGCTTGTTGAAAAATCTACTATGCTTCTTCTTGCGGCTTGATCATCAGTAGGTTTGAATACATTTTTTGTAGATTTAACTAAGGCATAGGCCCTTATTGCGAGTGTCGTTTCCTTATCGATAAACGACTTTTATCGATAGTCGAAAGTCGAAAATCTTTTTTGGTATTGTGGATCTCTACTGTGAACGAAATTTTTCGACTGGACAATCGATCTTTATCGTTTGCATTTTACTGTTCGACTGGCCAACGAATATAATTTTCTAGGCAAAAATGTATTTTTTTTTATTTTATTAACTTATTATTTCCATTATAATAATTATTTTAACCACAGGGCAAAAGTATGGTATGATCCATGGGCAAAGAATCTTAATGCAGTGGCAAGTTTTATTATGTTTGGTATTGCCGTATTTCTTTTAGTTGGTTTGAGATGATTTTCAATAATAATTGAACAAATGGTGGCTTTGACAAGCGGAAGTATTTCAAAAATCTGCAATGTAGTATGTTAATAAAAGAAAATTTATTTTTACTCATTAACGGACATATTTTCTTCAAGCTGCAGAGGATTGGAAATATCTCTAAGTTGTCTCCTATTCCTGGCAATCATTATGTGGTCGTCGTTGGTTGTTTCATCATCTGTATTATCGAAAAAGAACTCGAAGGAAATCATTTCTTGTTTATTTAAATGAAATTTATTGCATTTATTATTGTTTGTATTTTAATTTTACACAATTTCATCACTTACATTTCATTTATTTCACAATTTTCTCGTATTAATACAAAAATTCAAATTAAAACCATATGGCAGTGCTAGTATATCAAAACAATAAAAGTACCTACATACGTGTATAAGAATATACCTATTTTTTCCCCACACCGACGCAATTCACAAAAAACACATTATAGTCGTAAAGTTCTTAATATAGTGAGTTTTATTGGAAAATATTTTATCTAGCATAATAAAACTTCCCTCGAAATACAACAAATCTCGTGTCGATAAAAGTGGCTTTGTTGTTGGTTACCTAGGGAAATTGAACTATGTAATGCATAAATTTGGCTCTCCATTTCCCAATAAAACACACTTGTATTTGACTAGAACGACTTTGTGTTCTACCTCTGCTTCATGCTGCTCTTATTATACTGCTTGAACACAACAAACTTATCGCGTCAATCCGTCAACTTTGTCAATTTGCTGTATTGGTGTTTTAATTAAAAATGCTTTTTTGTGATTCTTCTATTGATCAAACTATTTGATCCCTAAGTAAAGGAATTTTTTTCCACATACACCATCACTGAAACATGCCCAAATGTCAAAATATAGGATTCATTAACAATAAGCACATTCGTTATTCACAGTAACTATTGTATCTGTCGATTGAGATACACAATACCAAAAAGAAAATTTGTCGTTGCTTTCGACTTTTGTCGGGTCGAAAGTTGAACGACACTCGCAATAAGGGCCATAGTCAATCTTACTTAGTATTAACATTTTATTCATATAACAAAGTGGGTAGACACTGTAGACACGGCGAATATGAAGTGTTTAACATTTGTCTAAAAATAGTTTTGTACCAGACATGGTGGAACATTGTGTTATTTCATTAAGTCAATTATAGAAAATTATAAATTTTGTTTTGATTAAGATCATTGTGTTCACATAAAATGTATGCATCTTCAGCAAGCAAACAGTGATCTTAATATTTGTATTTACTCGTAGATATTGATGTGCTACGCTCATCAAAATCGATTGCAAAAAGGAGAGAGAACCTTGCGGAATTCCAATTTCGACGGATACGGTTTTTGAAAATGTTTTGCCAACTTTGACAAAAAAAAATTCTGTTGGAAAGGAAGGATTTTATTTTGGAACCAAGTCCCCATACGATTATTTTTTTAATACAAGGTGAATAGCTATACAATCGAAAGCTTTTTCGAGAGGTAGGATAGAAACATGGTTTCGTGCAGATAACGCGGTTGATATCACCTAAACCTAACCTAAAACTTTGTTTTATTTTCCAGCGAGACCGGTGCCGAGGGTCTCTAAAATAATTTTTTTTGAGATACTCTAAACTAATTTTAATATTAACAAATCCAAGAAATAATTGTGCAATCAGAAAATAAACAACAATAAAAGAATGTCTAAATTCTCTTTCTTTCCATCAGACTATGGAAAAATTATAGATTATTCTTTTATGTCGTAGGAATTTATTTATTTTGATATACCATCACTGCATAATAATAACGTCTATTTAGAATTGAAATTGCGAAACTTACAATGACTATAAAATTTCCGGGCGAAAGAACAATTGTGAAGTAAAATATTTTTCTGGTGAAAAAAATATTTTCCAATCATGGTATTCCCAAACCCATCGTTTCGGATATTCAGCCTTTCATCGTTTGAATTGAGTAGTTTTGCGATGCAGGGAACTAAGTCCCCACGAACTAAGTCCACTGAGGGACTAAGTTCTCACTTGTGCAGGGAAATAAGTCCCCAGGAACTAAGTCCACTGGTGGACTAAGTTCTCACTTAATGGGAGCGAAATCCACTTTACTAAAGTTGTCTTTGTTCCCAGGCAAGGTGGGAAATTCGTTACAAATAAAATGCACGACTGGGTCGCACGAACTTGCTCCTATGTAATCGACTGGGAATTTTAAAAACGAATGTTATTAGAGAAAATTGTTCATAAGGATAAAATTAATTTTTAAATTCTTTTAGTAGATAGTAACAGAATGCTATGCAAATATGAATTTATGCAAGAACAAAAATTATAAGTCCTTGTAGTGGTTTCTTTAAAAGAAGCTTTTATAAACAAACTTTTTAAAAGCTTTTTAAGAAAAAATTTTGGTACGCTAATATAAAGTTTTTATTATTGTTCCAATAAAATTTAAATTTACGAAAAGAAATATTGACCCGTTTCGGAGATATCGAATTTTCAAAAAAAAAGAAAAAAATAGATTTTTTTTTTCAAAAATTCAAAAATATTTATTTTAAAGTTTTGAAATGCAATGTGTTTTAGACTTTTTAGAAGCTTCTCTATAAAAATTTTCATTAAAATCCGTTATATGGATAATGAGAAATTCAAAATTCGAAAAAATGGTTCTATGGTAGGTACAAGCTGTAATATCTTAATTTCAAAATTTTTCTTATTAAATTAAAGATCGTAAAAATTAATTGAAAGAAAAAAAATTTTATCAAAATTCTAGGTGCCGTTTTCGAGAAAAATACGCTTTTTGAAAACCATTTTTTTTATTTTTTAGCATTTGTATGGTAGGTACCTTTATTTTTAGGTAAAATAAAAAATTTTGTTTCACATTTTGTAGACCATATTGATAAACTTTTATTTGTCAAGTTTAAAAAAAAATCTAGCATGGGGTTTTCGAAATATTGAGTTTTGAAAAAAAAAAATTTTAAGTTTTTTTTTAAAATCCAAAAAAAATTTTTTTGAAAATTTGAGTACACAATTCTATTTATGTTTTTGGGGAGCTTTAGCAAAAAAAAAATGATCAAAATCGGTTGAACCGTTTTTGAGAAAATAAAAAACAAAAAAAATGGTTCCATGGGGGGTACCCTAAATAACCATTTTTCGGAAAATTTTTTTCAACCAATACCTAGATTTAATTAAATGAAATTTTTCTGTCTTTATTTTTAAAATCTGTTGAACAGTTTTTGAGAAAAAAAAATGTTTATAAAATTTCGAAAAAAAATCGTATGGGGGGTACCGTTATTTTTGGTCTTAAAAAAAAACAAAAAACGTGTGGGGGAAAAAATTAAAAATGATATGTACCAAGTTTAAAGAAAATCGGCCGAGTCGTTTCGCCTGTAGTCGAACAGACAGACAGAATTGCGAGACCCACTTTTTTAGTCTTCGCTATCATCGTAATGTCAACTTTGATCAAAATCTCGAGTTCGATTTTTTTTACGAATGCATAACTTGCCTTATAGTACCTATAAGTCGCAAGTAAAAAGTGTGGGTTTTAGTTCCCTTTGAATGTGAAATAAATTCCCATGTTAAGCCAGGAAAAAAAATAATACTTAAAGTATAAAAAAAAAATACATTTCTGTACAAAAAATTATTCTATTTCTATCGAGATACCAAATTTAATTAACAAAATTGTAAAAAGGTTAAACATTTTATAGATGATAACACAACAAAAAACAATAATCCTTTCAATTTAACATTTAAATAATAAATTCAAGTGAAAGAAAAAACATAAAAAATTCAACAAAGTAAACAAAGTAAACAAGAATTCAAATCAAATACAATCTACAAAAAAACTATCGTAAAACTCGTAACTATAGTTCTACAATACGCACACAATAATTCAGATGTAGCATTTTTCGAAATTGTATTATAACAATTTTCACATAATCTTGATGTGATTACAAGGAGAAAGAAGAATATTACGATTATTTATATAGCAAATAATACACAACGTGGTATTTAATAATAATAATAATAATTATATTAATTAATTATATTTAAAAGTTTAATTAAAATATTACGAGTTTCTTCGCTCTCTGACTCGGCATCTTCTTGGGCGGTAATTTCAAATTCCATATCATTTTTTTGTTTAAAATTTTTTACAATTTTTGTTAGGTATTCACATAGACTTATCCCATAGGTGTCGACTTTTGTAATAAGATTGGATATTATTGAATTTCTCCGTGCAAAAAATGGCTTTGGAGGTTCGAACCTGAGCAATGTTTCGCCGTCCATTGCTGACATGAAATCCCGTGAAGATTTATACTCTTCATCAATCAAACAAGCGACGAATTTAAAAAAATTTCACTTTTTACATAGCTTTTTGCCCAAGCGGCTGTTATAGCCTTCAAGTGCGCTTGTTGTTCGCATTCGTTTATTGTAAACGCTAAACGAATGTGGTGTTTCTTTTTAAATTAAATTAAAAATGTATGTATTTTTAAAGTTTATTTTACCTGCAACATCCACTGCCTTTTGATATACATATACCATGAATGAAGACAAGCTGGATGAAGAAATTGCATTTGCCTCATTTTCAACCAACGAAAATCCTGCATTTATATTTTCCACGCTCAACAGAGGCAACGTCAATAATTTTTTGAAAATGTGGTTAATGTTTGTGTCGGTTCTCATAGGCCCAAATTGCGCTTGTCGATTTTCTAATCGACGATCGACCTTTTTCGATCATCGATCGTCGATTAATCTATTTCATATTGCGAATGTCGATTGGGATCGAAACTTTTCGATTTCACAGTCGTTTCTTTTCGATTGTCATTTTCTGATCGACGCGTAGGGAAGGTGAAGTCCAGAAGTTTTTCTTGTAAACAAAATGTAAGCTTCTTACAATCAAATAATTATTTAAGGACAAAACATTCAAATATTAATTTAATGCAGGTCAAAAGTGATAACGAAAAAAAGGCAAATAGAAATTTTGGTCAGATTGATGGAGGAAAATGTGGACATCGCGAAGATGGTTTGTGCTAAGAGCCAAGCAAAGCAAATATGAGAGAAATTCGCTAACGATTGTAATATGCCTGCTGAATTTCTTTTTTTAGAGACCTTGATAATATATGTATGTGTACCGCTAATACACCCTATCACACCTGGTATTTCACTTTTTCATAAATATGCATTCTAGTCCGAAGCTTTTTTGCTTCAGAGTAAATAAAAGTAACCTATTTGGAGCAAATATGCGTTTCTAGAACTGAGAGCTTTTCCTTTAGCACCGAAGGCACTGGATTGTGCAAGGCCATACAAAATTAATTACCAACACTAACTTAATAAGATCCATGAGCACAAAATCTCAAAGTATTAGCAAGTTGTATTATGAGCTTAAGAGCTTCTTATTGCTGACATAAGTTTTGGGGTTAATTCCACTTAGAAGTTCTGTGAAACATTTTTGGATAAGCGAAAGTATTTAAAAAAGCAAATATGTATATGTGCATACGAAATAACAACCTTTATTCCATAAATCTTACATTGTTTCTTCCAGTTCCATAAGATTAGAGGTGTATCTGATGTCTTCTTTTTGTGGTAATTTCAAAATTTTCTTGGACATTGTCGGTTTCTGTGTTACTATCGCTAAACCATAACTCAATTTCTCTCATTTTAAAATGTTAATAAACTATTTTAATTTATATTAAAAAAAGAAAAACAGAAAACCAAATAATGATTTCAAAAGTTAACACATCATACAACTGTCAAATTTGAAATATTCGCAATATTCTGTGGGTTCATTCACAATAGTACATTGTTCGATCGATTGAGTTACACAATACAAAATATGAAAACCAATCGAAACAATCGAAAAGTTTCGATTCGATTGCCAATCGACAACGGCAATCGGGGCCATAGTCTATAAGAAATTTGGAATTTTTGAAGCCTTTCTTCTTAAGGCTCTGGTATAATGAAACCAACATCCGTTGATTACAGCATTTGGAAATACAGTCTGATCTGAAGGGCGTTTCGTAAACTCCTATCAAAGTCAGTTGTGAATGAGGTGGCATGGGATTCATATAGATTTCCCTTAACAAATTTAAATAAATGTTCGTACATACTTGTTGATTTATTTGTTGTTAAAACATATAGGAATAGATAAGCCTAAAACCATAAAATTATTTAAAAAAAATTTGAACTTCTGAAATAGGTATCTACTCTATTCAGTTTATTTCAAAATTCAGTTTATTTCAAAATTCAGTTAAAATAATCAAAAAAAAAAACGCGCGATTTTTATTTGATTATTTTTGAAAACTCGAAAACTGAATTTCGAAATAAAATGATGCTTTTTGATTCAATTTCGAACTTTCGAAAACTCGAAAACTCAATTTCGAAACAAACTGATGCTTTTTAATTCAATTTTCGAGTTTTCGAAAATAATCAAATTAAAATATCTTCGAAAATAATCAAATAGTATAAAAAAGGTAGGTACTTACATGTTCTGCATAAGCGAAATGAATAATAATTAGTTGTTGGTATCCACATGATGTGGGCACAACATTAAACGTCCCATCTACAAAATAACGTTTTTGAAATGTGTCGGGCATTTCTCCTATTAATCATGTAATTCTTTTAGCCATAAAAACGGTGTATACCGTGTGTTGGTAGAATGGGGCTTTATCGCTAAATTTAGAAATTCCATAGTTTGCCATGAAGGTTTCATTTTGATAGCACATAAAAACGTCACTTGGACTCGTTGGGCATTTTGGTAAGCTTTGGTTTTTTTTATTTTATTAAGTCCCCTTTTCACATTTTTAAAATTTATATTTATTGTTTCATCATTGAACTTAGAGCGGTTGTCGTCAAAAATCTCGCGAGCTGTAAGGCCCCGTTTTAAAGGTGTATTGACACAATCTTTTTTCATGGCATTTATAATTTTCATTTTTTTCATTGTTTTCTCTTGGTTTTTATGTGGATGATGAGCTTCATTTGGTTTAATTAGTTTTTCAGTGTTTTCATGAATTATAAAGCTGCCTTTGCAATTTTTATTAAAATAGCACCTGTACCGAGAGATATTATTCCGTGTATACTTTTTAACATATATTTGTTTTTCTACCCGATCATTAAAACACTATTTTTTCGAAAAACCGTAATAAATTCAATTTGATTTTCCATTTCAACACGCTCTATATTATATCGCCACTGAACCTTACACTGTTTACACTAATATTCAAATAACAAATGATGTATTGAATATCGACTGTGACATACGTGTACTTATCAAGATAAATTTAAGAAAACATAAGAAAAGGTCTAAGAACTAACAGTAGTTCACATCTCTGTTTAATTTTTAATATTAAAATTTTTACAAGAAAATGAGAAACTACCCGTAAATTTAAGTCGGCCAAGAAAAGAATTTGAATTGAGAAAAAAGAAAAAACAAAGTTTATAAATAATCAAAAAGGTAGAAGTTACATATATGTATATCCAGCACCCTGTCCAAGTAAAGGATTTACCAATAAGCATAATAAATACCATTAGCCCAATTCAGCCTGATTTATGCGCCAGAGTTATGGTGTGCTCAGTTCTCAGTTTTTTGAAGTAAAACTTCTTTTCCGGCGTTGGGGTGAAAAATGTTCTATGCAGTTGTCAGTGACATGTCAAAACGACACGTTATCAGTCAAAGACAGCGACACGTTTTTAGAATACAACATGTTTGTACGTTTATAGGTTAGAATCCTAAATAGGCTTTGCTTGAAAGAAAAGAAGTTTTGCTTCTACCGCGCGTATGTCAATACACACAACCTTTTTTTTTTTAATATAGGAACCGCTTAATGTTAGTACCACTTGGTAGAATCGTGAGTGCGTTGGACTGTCATGCAGAAGCTATAGGCCAAGTTTTCCATTTGGAAAACATCGAATCCGAGATTTTGATCGTACGATAACGATAACAAAGAACACAGAAAAAGTGGGCTCCGTTGGTCGGTACTTCAACTTACAGCCAAAAAATAGATTTTCGCAAATTTGTATATACAATATTACTGAAGTAAAACTTACTTTACGGCGTGCGTTGGGGGCAAAAAAATGTATATGCAGTTGTTAGTGACATGTCAAAACAACACGTAACACTAGTTTACACAAAAAAGTACCTCCAAAAAAAAGTATTTTCTAGGCTAATTTTGACTCTCTGAACACGAAAATAGCACTCATTTATTTTTCCAAAGAAGCGTTTTCGAGATATGACCAAAAAACCGTTTTTTGCTCCTTTTCCATGTATGAGCCTAATTCTCAAAAACGGTCGAACTAATTAACATATACACGTGTACTTTTTGTTTTTGAACAGACATTTTGTTTGTCTTTCTAACAGTATACGACTTGTGTAAATCGGCCCAACAATCATCAAGAAAAAGCCGTTCAAAATTTCAAAAAACACATTTTTTTGCCGTTTTTAGAAAATCGCTCGTTTTAAGTCATTCCGTAAGGATAGACAAAAAAATATTTAAAATACTTTTAAGATCTCAGGAGGAAGATATTGTTTTTACAAACCTAAAACGCACGAAATCAATAAAATCGAATAATAAATGTGGAAGTTATGAAACAGTACGTGAAGCAGACCATTTCAGTTTTTTCTTTTTTAATAATTTTTATTGAAAATATGAAGTATTGCTTACACTTCTTCTTTTATGTGGCGTTGAATCTTCGCTTAGCTGCATCCAGCAGTAGTCATAGTCACGTACTGGCCTGCTGGGTGGCGGTACAAAATACTGCCGTTTTCTGTGTTTTTGGGATAGCAGAGCAGATGAAAAGCATTTCATGTAGTAGGAAAGAGCAACGTTGCTGAAAAAGCACTCGTTGAAAAACAAAATGTAATACTTCCACCATTGCACATATACGTAAATCTCGGCATTATGAAGGTTTTTGTAAAAGCCTTACCCCCAGTTTCACAGTGGAAGCTTAAATGCCACTTTTGGTTTTAACTTCAGTTCAGCAATAAATTTGGTTTCACAGTCCTGGAACAGATTTCATTCTGTAGTTTGAGTTAAATGACACTATTCTGCCGTTTAAAACTCAGGTTGATAACAACTTCGAACATTTGAAAATAGAATTTATTTTCATTTTTAAATTTGTTTTCCTGTAACAGGTCACAACTATAACAAAGCAAACTTTCCTTGATTGTTTTTTTATTTTATTCAGAGAAAACAATTTACTTAAACCATGTTCAATGAAATGAAGTTCAGATAAGACTGTGAAACTGGACGAGTTGAACTTCAACTTAAACTCGAGTTCAGGTTCAGCAGAACTTAAGTTTAAACTCTCACTGTGAAACCGAGGGTTTGCAAAAGATCCCGAAAACAAAGGATTGATACATATATGAAAAAAAAGTTTCCTAAGCTGTCAACCGAAAAAATTAGGGCGGGTATATTCGTTGGTCCACAGATACAAACATTGTTTAGTGTCTAAAAAAAAATTCGAGAAAAGAGCATGGAATGCTTTTCAAGACATAGTTCATTGTTTTTTTGGGAAACCATAGAAGTCAAAACTATCATCAATTGATCGAAAAAAATTATGCTATTCAATCCATGCATTTGGTGAATATTTAGCAGATAAGTGTTTCAAAAACAAAGATTCCACCAGGACCTTGCAGTCATGGAAAAGAGGTATGAGGGCTTTTGGGACCAAGAGATGATGAGAGATTCAACGCCACATAAAAGAAGAAGTGTAAGCAATACGTCATATTTTTATTAAAAATTATTAAAAAAATTATTAAAAAAAAAAGAAAAAAACTGAAATGGTCTGCCTTCATGTACTGTTTCATAACTTCCACATTTATTATTCGATTTCATTGATTTTGTGCGTTTTAGCTTTGTAAAGACAATATCTTCCACCTGAGATCTTAAAAGTATTTTAAATATTTTTTTGTCTATCCTTACGGAATGACTTAAAACAAGCGATTTTTTAAAAACGGCAAAAATTTGTGTTTTTTTAAACTTTGAACGGCTTTTTCTTGATGATTGTTGGGCCGATTTACACAAGTCGTATACTTTTGGAAAGACAAACAAAATGTCTGTTCAAAAGTATAAAGTTTATGTTAATTAGTTCGACAGTTTTTGAGAATTAGGCTCATACATGGAAAAGGAACAAAAAAAAAACGTTTTTTTGCTCATATCTCGAAAACGCTTCTTTGGAAAAATAAATGAGTGCCAATTTCGTGTTCAGAGAGTCAAAATTAGTCTGGAAAATACATTTTTTTGGAGGTACTCGCTACAAACCGAAAATTTGTAAACTAGTGAATCAGTCAAAGACAGCGACAAGTTGTTAGAATGATTGTTCGAACCGCATTCAAGATTATTTAAAACACTTAAAAAAAATCTTTTTTCGGCAAAAATAAAAAAATATCGGGTTTTTCAATAAGAGCGCTACAAAAGTTTTTTTAAATAAAACAAAAACGGTTTTGGATATCAATGAAATTCTTTATTCCTGTGAACGTACGTTCGATGCCATTATGTATGGAACTCGATTTCTTTTGCATGGCCATCACCACGGGCACGCTTGCAGAAGTCCAGACGCTGAACCCAATTTTCGACGGTTTTCAAGCATAAATCGGCCGATACTGCTGCAATTTCATCTTCGATTTTCGTACGAAGTTCATCAATCGTCGCTGGCTTGTTGGCATATAACATAGACTTGACGTAGCCCCACAGGAAATAGTCTAACGGCGTCAAATCGCACGACCGAGGCGGTCAAGCGACTGGACCATTTCGTGAGATAATACGTTCTCCAAACTTGGTTTCCAATAAATTGATTCTGACATTCGCTGGGTGGCTTGTGGCGCCGTCCTGTTGGAACCACATGTCCTCCAAGTCCATATCATCCAATTGGGGCCAAAAATATTCGGTTATCATTGAACGGTAGCGATCCCCATTCACAGTAACGTGCTGGTCTTGATCATCACGGAAGAAGTACGGCCCAATGACGCCGCCGCCGCCGGCCCATAAAACACACCAAACCGTAATTTTTTCGGGATGCAATGATGACTTATGGAGTACGTGTAGATTGCTGCCTGACCAATACCGAATATTTTGTTTATTGACGAAGCCATTCAGCCAGAAATGAGCCTCATCGCTGAAGATGATTTTTCGATGAAAATCCGAATCATTTTCAAGTTGTTACTCAGCCCAATTCACGAACATACGACGCTTCTGGTGGTCAAGCGGCTTCAGTTCTTGCGTCAATTAAATCTTGTAAGGATGTAGGCCAAGATCTTTTCGCAAAATTCGCCACAACGACGTCACAGAGATGCCCAACGCTTGAGAACGACGAGTGAGAGACACATTTGGGCTTTCTGCAACTGAAGCCTCAGCGGCAGCAATATTCGCGACACTACGGGCACTTCTTTGTCTCACGGGCACGGGAACATCTTGTACTGTGGATTCCACAAGACGCTCAATTGTTGATCTGCTAGGACGATTATGACAACCATAAATTGGACGTAGCGCTCTTAACGTTGAAGCCACTGACTCCGAATTTCGGTAGTAAATTTTAATAATTTCGACTCGTTGTTGGCTCGTATATCTTTCCATCATGAAATGGCAAACCTTACTCAGGGGTGGCCGTGGCGCGATGGATGTGTGCTCGCCTGTGAACCTCATGATCACAGGTTCGATCCCTGCCGTCATCTATGTCGTTTTAATTCCATTAAAAACCTTTTTAAATTGTCATCAATGGGTTGCTGGTTTACTCATTACATGTTGTTCAGGCATAACACTAACAACATGTAATTGAGTTAAACTAGTATGCCCAACAAGGATGAACACGAATAAAATTATGTGAATTATAAGCGACATAGAAATAAGACACGGCATTCTCCGCTTTAGTTCAGCCGCCATCCCTGGAGATAAAATATCTGAGACAGCAACCTTCAGTCGCAGAACATCGTGCCACACATCTTTCCTATCTTTCTTTCTCTTCCTTAACTTCACACCCGCGCTGTGTTCAAACATTTAAAAGGGTAATCATAATCCCTTGAGCGCGTGTAGATTATAAAAAAAAAAAGAAAAAAAAAGAGAAATGTCAAAAGAGCGGCAAGAAATATGGCGTCGTTTGCAGTCCCTGTCGCTCTACTTTTGTAGCGTCCCTGTTGAAAAACCCTTTACATCAACAACTAACCAACAAAACAATTAGAAACATAATTTTATTAACAAATAAAATACACGACTGGATCGTAAGAAATTGTTCTTATGTAAAAGTACTTTGGAATTTAAAATACATTTTATAAATATAAAAAAATGGATTTAATGAGATAAGAGATAAAAATGTTCAAATGCTTGAAATTGTCGTCTGATTTCCGGAAAAGTATGAATTTATGCAAACAAAGTTTAAAAATCGTTTTACCAACTCAGGTTCTCTCTACTGAGTGAACCCAAATAAAAACCATGCTTAAAATCGTTTTATTATTAAAGTAATTTTTTATATAACGAATTTCTTTAAAATTTTTCGACAACAAAATTATGTCAAACTCTATCCAATGCTTTTGAAATACGAGTACCAAGTGCAATAATCTTACTTTCTCCAAAACGATGTTAAGATTTGTGCCCCTGTTCGGTGAAAGATCTATCAAATCGACGGTGGGCTTAAAAACTACGGAAGCTGATTTTCCATGACCTTTGAAAGAAGGGATGTAAGTGTATTTGGACGATAGTTAGAAGAGGCAGAAGATTCACCCTTTTTAGGAACAGGCTGGACAAATGTTGTATTCCATCCATTTGGAAAGAGACCAGTAGAGTAGGACAGATGGAAAAGCTTATGCAATGGTTTTGTCTTGTATACGAGTGCGGGAGAACATTTTTGCCATAAAATCGTTCAAGCTCTCAATTACAGGAGGTATGACACTATCTGACAAAGTCGAATTAACAAGCAAGCAAGCAAATTGTGGGCTGATTTAAGAAGGGTCATTGAAGACGAGCATAGGAACCGAAGACGAAGCCGTTTTCTGTTCATTTTCTACAAATGACCAAAAATTTGTAATACTTTTGGTACAATGTCCCGTATTTTTTGCCTTAATTTTTGGTCATGCAAATATTTGCTTCTTTGAATATAATCATTACAGGTCTTTCTAGCTTGTATGAACTTATTCTGGTTTTCCTCAGTAGGGTTGGCTAATAACCACTTAACAGATCGAATCAAACCATGAATTCTCGTTCGGTTTGATAGATTTTTCACTATTCGGGATACAAAATTTCCTTCCGAAAAGAATTAAATTTGAAATCATATCTGCACTGGCATCTACGTCACTATCGAGAAAACATAGTGACCAGTTTGAGTATTAGTGAAACGAAGCATGCTTCTTGACAGCTCCACATGCCATATCTACAAAAAATCTAAACCTGTGTCTGCAAATTACTACCGAGGCATATGTATACTAACCAGTGGTACCACTTTCCTTCAATTGAAGTAGATCTACTTCAATACATAGAGAAATGAAAATTATTTCTGTTTAAGTGGAGTGATTGAATTAAATTCAAAATATTTTAAAATCTACTTCCTACTTCGCACCATCATTAAAATACTGAAATCTACTCAATTTTAAGAATCTCTATATCAATCTACTTCAATTTTACAAAAAAAAAAGCCTAAATCTACTTCTTTTTCTCTATTTCACTCTAGGTAGTATGTAGCAGGAGAATTACAAAAAAATGTATGTCAGCACAATAAAAATACATAAATGAGTAATTTTAAAAGCATAGAAATACGAATCTTATGAAAATTTCGCTTGCGTGTGTTTTATTAGTAAATTAATTCTTTATAACTATACAAATTTGCTTAAAATTAAAAGAAATGTATTGAAAATTTTAAATATTTAATAATATATGTACATTTAAAGAAAACATTTTTGTATACAATTATTTCAAAATCAAAGAAGCTCCTATATGAAAATTTTGATCGAAATCGGTAGTCAGAAATGAGAAAGTAGATAATCAAAAAAAGGATCTATGACAGGTACCGTTAATAACATTTTTACTTGCGATATATGTAGGTACTATAGGGCAAGTTCTGCATTTGGAAAAATAAAATGCACGACTGGATCGCACGAACTTGCTCTTACGTAAAAGTACTTTGGAATTTAAGATACATTTTATAAATATAAAACATGAGGTGATTCCCTAGAGGAGAAATTGAATTTTTTTTTTAGCTCCAAAACTAACGGAACCCCCCATACACCCGTAATGCAAATCTTATTTATCTCGAAAACGGCTCTAACGATTTTGATAAAAAAAAAATAGGTGTGATATTATGAACATAAGCTACGTTTTGGTCAAACAAAATTTTAGGGCAAAATGTTATTAGGGGTACCTGCCATAGACCCGTTTTTTTTATTTTCGACTTTCTCATTAACGGCTCTAAGGATTTTAACCCAAAATTTTCAGCAGAAGTCCCTTAAGTTTAAAATTATATTGCATACAAAAATATTCGAAAAAATATTTGTTGGGTTTTTTTGAAAAAAAAATTTTTTTTTTTTAAATCAATATCTTCAAAACCTATGAACGATAATTTTTTGAAATTATTTCCTAAAATCAATATTATTTAATACTTAAAATTCGCATCCCACATTTTTTTCTTGAAAAATTTTAGAGAAATTTCTTATATAAAAAATTTATTTATTAATAAAATTTTTTAAAGTTTATTTGCATAATTTCATACTTTTCCGGAAACGAGACGGCAATTTTATGCATTTGAACATTATTGGTGCTTATTTTGACATTCTCTTTCGTTCGAAAGTGAGTCGAATTCGTTGAAACTTAATTTTGAGACTCGGCGATTAGAATGTTAATCGAACAAATCGAAAGTTCACCCAATCCATTCATTCATTTGCGAAAGCTAATTCAATTTTGACATTCGAAAGAATAGAATTAAATGTCATTTTTGTGTCGTTTGAATTTTTCTGTCGAGTAAGCAACAAAACATGTAAGTTTTTAATTATTTCATGGAAAATAAATCACTTTTATTAATTTTTTTGTTGTTTTATGTTTAAAGGTCGCATTCCAACTGGACAAACCGCGAACAAAATTAAAAATTAAT
Source organism: Chrysotoxum bicinctum (assembly GCA_911387755.1). Taxonomy (NCBI): domain Eukaryota; kingdom Metazoa; phylum Arthropoda; class Insecta; order Diptera; family Syrphidae; genus Chrysotoxum; species Chrysotoxum bicinctum. The sequence goes on from OU426988.1 coordinate 105,207,756, forward strand.
CAAAATAGTGGAAGAAAACCCGGAGGTAGTAAAGGGTTTTTTTTACCACCCGCGTTGATACGGAAAGCATCCAATATCTTTCTCCTCTGCACTTCTTCAACACCATCTTCATTTATAAACAACACAAATGCCATATTTTTATTTTTTATTTACTATTTTATGTTTTTATCAAAGAAATTTAAATTATTAAACAATAAACAAAACAATTACAACTAAACAAAGATTTCACTTTTTGGTTTTGACATTCCGCAAACACTTCTCTTTTGTTTTTGATATTTTAGTGTGACCAAGTGTATACGAAAAAAAAAATAAAAATTTAGGACGCGTCATGAACAACTTATTTTTTTTAAGAATAGTTTCAAAACAGCTGAGTTGACACAAAAAATGTAATGAATATGTAGTTCTTTATGGTTAAACTTTACTTTAAAATGAAAAAGTGTATTATTTATTTTGTTTCTTGATTCTTTATCCAACATCTATAAAATGTTTAGAAACAAAAAAATGTAAGACGGTCATACTAATTCAAATAGAAATATAGTAAATTTCAAACAGCTGATAATGAAAATGAATCTCTTTTGAAGTTCATTTTATGCTATCTTTCGCAAATGAATGTTATTCGTTCGAATCTCAAAATTAAGAAAGTTCATTCGAAGGAATAGAATCATTCTAACGAATAGACTATTCATGAGAATGTCAAAATAAGCATGATTATCTCATTAGATCCATGTTTTATATTTATAAAATGTATTTTAAATTCCAAAGTACTTTTACATAAGAGCAAGTTCGTGCGATCCAGTCGTGCATTTTATTTTTACTAAAATGTGAACTGCATTGTTGGTATGGTCTGAAGATATTTTTTTTTATAAAAACCATTAGAGCCGTCTTCGAAATAAATAAGATATTTCATAATGGCTGTATGGAAGAAACCGAGCTAAGAAAAAAAAACATTTCAATTTCCCATTTAGGCTGCAGGTTTGAGGTACAGTAAACAGACCTGTAGACAGACGGAATCCCTACTTTTTCGTGTTGTAATGTCAATTGATGAAAATCTCGAGTTCTAATTTTTCAAAAAGCAAGTAAAAAGTCATTTTAAAATCTACTTTGATTTTTCTCAATTTACTTCACTTTTTTCTTCAAATATACTTCGACTTTTGTTCCGGAAGTGGTAACGCTGATACTAACTAAGTAGCATGAGATCCTTTCCAACATACTGTTAGAGCGTCTTAAGACTTTCTGCAATACTATAGTCGGCAAGTACCAGTGTAGTTTTCGGGCCGGTAGATTGACCATAGACATTTTAGGGAACAGACTATCGCATTTCAAGTCGAAAAACATCATATTTTCATATGCTTCAAAGATGGCAAAGAGCGAAGTGAGGATGCTGGGAAAACTGAATAAGTTATTTGGCGTTAAAAGGTGGAATTGACCGTTCCCAACGTTCAGTTATAGGCGAAAATGTTTAGCCTTGTAATAAACGAGGAAAAATAGATGATGATATCAACAAACAAGCAAAAATTTGTCCACCGACAAAACATCATTGATAACAACAGCTTCAAAGAAGGTAAAGAGTTCATATACATCGAAGTTAATATTTACTCTACAAACGACACCTAACTCCTACTTTGCGGCGGCTTGAGTGTTGGGCGATAAGCAGAAAAGGAGAGCTGGTACTGGGATCTTTCGAAAAACTTTTCTATGGATACTTCGGCCTTTATGTGAGAAGAAAAAACCGAGAACTCTATGAGCTGTACCGAGATGTGGATGTGGTCTATAAAGTCAAAACACGAGGGCCACTTTGGTTCGACCACATATAAGGAATGGACAGGAATGCTCAAGCAGAAAGTTATTGAATCCCAAGCCCTCCGGTTTAAGTATTAATGCATTACGAATGCAAGTGCTTTTGATTAAAATGACTGATGATGGAAACATCTTGTTGGGGATTGCAGGGATGGAAAGCGGCCGTATCTCAGGCAGCAAAACAACATGGGTCGAGAGCCAGATAAGTAATTTAGTAAGTACGTATCGAATGGCGTTATATAATGTATAATCAAATATAAAGTAGGCATATGAACTTACATGTAGTATTGTAGGTTGCGTTACATGGTGTCCATTTACAAATGTCAAGGCATCAGCATGTAAGGGTGTAACGGTGCAAAATCCTTCCAATAACGAAATCAAACAATGTCTAGCTTGTATGGATGGTCCAAATAATTGCAAGGAGTTAGTGTTTGCAGATCCCACCTTTAAAAAAGTTTTATGCTATTTCATGTCCAATCATTTACATAAATATATTTACTTCAATAGGATCAAGTCCCAATTTAATTCGTCGACCGCTATCGCTACTGTGCGTTACTTCTACTAGGACTGGACCTTCTCGATCTGTGGATGTATTATTACCTCCATTAGAGGCACCAAGTGGTTTTTTCTTTCGTCTTCTCGGCTGAGCATCTGCGGGGCGTCTTCTTACATGAAACATTATCGAACCTTTAAACAATAAAAATATTTACTATAAACACTTATTTATGATTAAAATTAGAAAACGTTACAAAAAAAATATGCATTATACAGGGTCGAAAAAAACTTGCCCCTGTGGTTAAAGCTAAAACGTGACCGAGCAGTGATGTATTTTAATATTTATATTAATATTTTTAATTAATAGATATTAATATATATTATATTATAGAAGGAAACATGCGAAGAAGAAAGTGTACTAAATGCATTTTTTTTTTTTGTATTTTATAAAGAGTTTTCTTTGGGGATTTCTAGGGTGGCTCCACAGTCCGGAACAAAGCAGGGCCTCAACCAACAAACTTCTTCATATATAGCCCCTAGTCTTCCACTTGTGTGCGCCATCGTCTTCGTCAACTGAGGCGCCGCTTAGGATTGATGTAGAGGTTTACCGCGCTCTTTCGTAACTGCCCCAACCATCGGGTTTGGATAAGGTCTGAATAACCCAGTTGCCTCAATCGTTGACTATTTACATAATTTGTTGGTCAGATTGTTGTTGCTATACTACCCCAATAGAATTTTACTCTGAAAATAGTCTACAGCGTCTTCACACAGGTTTGACTGGTTCCATGCCTCTTCACCATATAAATTTACATATGTAGACAAATACTCCCGAAAGACTTCCTTTGTTTTCATTAACAAAGGAATTTTTTCGATTAATTTGGTTCCTTCGCTAGAAAAAAAAACACTGATGCGGATTTAATTTGGTCCTTTAAAAAAAAAAACTCCTCAAAATCAAGACGATCTACCTTCAGGGTGAAACTTTATACTCTTTATAGATTTTTATCAAAAATCACTTTGATTTATTGAATGCCCCAAAGTCCTAAGATTGACGTTTAAAATTTATAAATTAAAATTAAATTTAAAAAAATGGCAGTTCGAGATTCGCTTCAACACTGTTTTTTTTTTCTGTTTTCAAATTATTATCTAAGTAAATAGTTACTACTTCATTTGAGTGAGATAACTATTTTCAACCCTACTGGTAGAAATAATGATAGTTGGAACCTTATATTCCATCCCTATCCCTTACATTGGTATCCCCTCACCCATGTCCAAAACTTCACTCACACACATTCTCAGTCTAACCTCTCATAATAAATAATAAATTTATAAATCTAATAAATAAAATATGTATATTTAATCTCATCATAATTAATTCAAAAGTCCATATTACTATCATTTCCCTTTCTAACAAAATTTTCCTTTTTCTATACTAATACACAATTCATATAGAATTTTCTCTATATAGTACATTTTATTGCGCGAATTCGTTATGCACATGTTACATATGAACAGAAAGGGATAAACCTATTAATGCATGCACAGAAGAGATCAACTACTGTAGTGAACCATCACGAAACTCAACAAAACTAAGTGTCTAAGGCCAAAGTGTTCTTTTTGTATTATGTTTTTATTTTTCTTATTTCGTTTTCAGTTAGGTACAGTTGAACATTTTTAATTATGAAAAAGGTAAGTAGCGTAGCCTAAATGTACATATGTATGTAACTTTTGTTATAAAAATTGGTACGCATATCCATTTAATTTTTACAAATTGCTAGCATCTAACCAATCCATTTACATTGTTTTTCTTTGGATCTGTAATTAACCCTGCAGTCGTCGCGCACCAAACAGTTCCACCAGTCGTCACGCGGATAACATATATGTAGATAATCCATTTTAAAATTAGAATAAAAGCAGTATGCTTTAATTTTTCAAATTTATTTTGCTGGAAAATGCAATTACATATTATTTAAAGATAAAAAATATAAATTATTACTTCACTATTTAACTGTAAGGGAATTCTCATTTTTGCATTAGTGGATTACAATAGTAATCCGCGCGACGACTGCAAGGTTAAGTAATTTGATTTGTTTATTTTGTTTTTTTAAGGAATCGTTCAAGGCCTAAGCCCACCTCCAAACCAAACTATTGTTTGGTGAGCGGCCAGCTAGGAGACACAGCTCCTGAAGGCTGAAACTATTCCTGTGCGTAGTGTATGCTTTTGGCAGGAATGTAGAAGGCCCACAATTTATTCTTTGTCGAAGTGGGAAGGCTACCTCAGGCACGGATTTTTGTAGAGGGGTCAAATACAAACATTTTTTACTATAGGAGGGGGGGGTCTATCTCGCCCCGTTTAGGAGGTAGGGCAGGTTTTCGACAAAAATGACTTAAATGGAAAAAACAAATACAGTCAACTCTTTCTAAGCCGAACTCCCTCTAAGTCGAAGTTCCCTCTAACTAGAACTTTTTAGCCGTATTTTTGCATTCCCCTCAATTTTCCATACAAAAACTATTCTCTAAGTCGAACTCCCTCTAAGTCGAAGTTCCCTCTAACTCGAACACATTTTCTTGATTATTGACCTATTTTCTTTCCTTTTAAGTCAATTTTTTTTCTTTTAAAAAAAAAAAATCAAAAAAATCTCTCAAATCGCAACTCGTTATTGTTTGTAATTCTTACTAAAACATCAAGCACACACTCGAACACTTTGATTCTCTATGTTGCATCGTCTGCACCGTCACCGTCATGTCAGTGTGCTATACCTGCAATTTACAATACATATTATCAAACGTAAAAATCTCTTCCTAAAAATATATTCATAAAAAAATTTGAAGGCAATAAAAAAGCATTTGTTGGTTGGATTCTATTCCATTCCAACTTCTAAACATGTTGTGCTTTATTTGAAAGCAGTAAAACTATATCACTGAAGTTATCTTAAATCATTGTGGGTCTGTGTATTGGAAAAGAAAAGGAGAACGTGGCGATGAGATTCCAATTGCCATACATTACAAATTACAATTACAAATTTTTTTTAAATAACAAAGCTCTTCAAATCCAGAAATCTCACCATAACTTCAAAACTGCTGCTGTACAGGACCATGGTCCTGCCAGTACTCACATATGGATCCGAGACTTGGGTGCTTAGCAAAAGGCACTCCGACCTCTTAGCTGCGTTCGAGAGAAAAGTCTTAAGGAGAATTGTTGGCCCCGTATGTGAGGAAGGACGATTCCGGAGACGGTACAATCATGAACTGTACGCAATCTACCTTGAAGCAGATATCGTGACAAAAATTAAGCTCGGTAGACTCCGGTGGGCAGGGCACCTAGCTCGCATGAGCGAAGAGGAACCTGCTCGGAAAGTTCTTTGTGGTACATTCTATGGTAGACGACAGCGTGGTAGACCATGCTTGCGCTGGAGAGATGGCGTAGACCAGGACGCCCGAAGCCTTGGGGTGCGCAACTGGATGGCGTCGGCTAGAGACCGGGATAGGTGGAGAGACTTGTTGAAAGAGGCCAGGACCGGAACCCGGTTGTCGAGCCGATGATGATGATGAAGATGAAAAAATATTTTTTTATAATACATTATTATGAATTAATGTGCGATAAAAGCAAGAAGCTTAGCTTTATTTATTTTATTCATTTTACTTAATTTGTTTATTTATTTTATTAGTTATTTAATTCAATAAATCATAAAAAAAAATCTCTCAAACTCGAATTTTTCTAAAACTCCCTCTAACTCAAACTAGTTTTGATATCCCGTGAAAGTTCGACTTAGAGGGAGTCGACTGTATTTAATAACAACGACAATACTTAAAATACAAAATAACGGTTTTAAAAGCCAGAAGCCTGTTCTTTCATTCTACATTTAAATTATATTATTTGTGTCAATGGTTTTCAAAAAATTTGCATTCAAACTCAAAATTTTGATAATAAGAAGCAAAAACAAAATGTTCGCATCAATTTTTCTCAAAATTGTAAAATGAGAAACTAAATATTTTTTTTTGGGGTCAATGCTCATATCAATTTTAAATCGAACACAAACACAAAAAACCGAAAGTTTTTATGTTTTCTAGTTTTTAAGAAAATTAAAAATTACTGATACTACTTTTTTGAGATATTTTTAATTTGCTTGCATTGCTTTGCATTGCCAGCATTACGGCGGGCGGCGCACAGTGGGGCCAAGGCGGAAAAAACTCGATTTTGCAAAAGTGCTGATTTCGATTAGCTGTTTCATGTTTCGCACTGTAAATTAGACAGAGAATCTGGGTACACTAAGGATTTGGGCCAAAACTGAAGTCTTAACACCTAAAAAGACGCTTAAAGTCGAAATATTTGAAATAGTGTGAGAATTTGATTTGACTTTCCTTGGGTGTTACATATATTCGGGATGAACTAAAAATAGGATTGTTTTTTGTTTGCTTATTTGGGATGCCTAATAATACAATACAGCGGTCAAACTCAGCAAAAAAAATTTGAGTGAATTACGGCAGCACAAAATAAAACTCAGTCCTCAGTAATGGAAAGTTGTAGTCATTTAAAAAAAAGCTCCACTTTCCTCTGCTGTGAGATGTAGACATGTCCAAGTTTACATTCAAATCAAATTTAGCTGCAAAAACCTGCAAATCCGCACAATGAGCAGGCTTAAAGTTACGAAATCTTGCAAAGAAATAATATACACTTCTGTGTACTAAAAAGGAATATTTGTATTGTATTTGTATAATCTTTAGTCAATAATTAGGAAAAATTCACAATAATTACTTAAAGCTAGGAATATATATTAACAATATTGAATAAATTAGTGTTTTTTTAATTTTTTTTTAAACAGAGTTAAATGTCACATCAGTAAGAATTAGGTGTTACATGGAAGAACTTGTATACATTTTTTTACGACTTAGAATTAGTATTAATATAAATAAAAGTCTTTGTTTTCTTTTTTTATTACATTCATATAGTTCTATTTCGTAACGTACTCCTTCTTTCCAAAAGCCTCTTTTTCAAAATTGAGAAAAATGTCTTAAACATGTTTTGCGTTGTTTTTGGTTCTGCTTTGAAGTTTGCTCATTATTTTCAGTAGTGAAGGCTTAACATAAAACGTGTTGCTGGTTTAATGTTTGAGTATGCGTTTGTAAATTAACACTTGTCGGCTTTTAATGGTTACATTATTTTTATGATTTACCACCACATAAAAAGTTACTTTTTTTGGATACACTCACTTTTGCTAGATATAACAAACACGAAATACCGAATGTTCATAATTTTTCTCCGAAAATAAGAACAGCATCGCTTCTTTCCATTATATATATCATAAAAACACTGAACGTCTGAACCGATAGATACGTAATGGTTGCATTTATCAAGCATTTTATTTGATGTTTTTTTTTCGCGAAAATATATTTTTCTAAATACTTAAAATTTAGCTTACCAACTTTGGAATTTAGACAAACTTTTGTGTGGGCGTGTCAGTGGGTGGAAATAGTTTGTTTTCATTTCTAAAACTATCCTTTATAATATTTGAAAATATTATTTAAATCAGTTGTGTGGTTCCAATTTTATCGCAATAACAAAACCTGTCTACCTACATACAAAACAAGTGCAAGAAAGTTAAAAAAAAAGATTAAAAACCGTCCAAAAAGAGGGTGCGGAAAATCTGAATGGCCAACTTCCTTAAAAAAAAGCATCATCTTTAACCTTGACTTGGAAGAAAACCTGGATTTTTATCAATTTTGACGATTTCTTTGTTAGTGGGCGTGGCAGTGGGTGGAAAAATTTTCAAAACACAAAATTTTCACCTACTGCCACGTCCACTAACAGAAAAAACTCAAAATAGATTTTTTAAAGTAAGTTGGCCATTCAAATTTTCCACACACTCTTTTTGGCGTTTTTTTACTCTTTTTTTTATACTTTTTTCTAGTGTTTACTTGTTTTGTATGGAGGCGTTCTTTTTTAGTGCCATAAAATCGGAACCACCCATCTGATTTAAATAAAGTTTTCAAATTTTATAAAGGTTAGTTTAAGGAATGAAAACAAAATTTTTCCACCCATTGAAACGCCCACACAATATTTTTGTTCCAGTCAAAGCGTCATGAAAAAAGGGCCTGACCTTGCGCGATCGATAGGTGCTTATGAGAAAAGCTTAAAACCAAATTTGCACCACATGACAACTTTTTTTACCAAAGTTATTGGTAAAAATGTGTTTTGTGTAATTTTTTGGTCACTTGCGAATATCTGGGCTTCACTATCTCCTACAAACAAAAATTAAACATGTATTTATTCCTAATAACATTATCTATTATGTTATAAAAAAACATTTATTTAAACAAATGAAAATAAAGTTATAGTAAATTAAAATAATATTTTGTTGTTTAAAAATCACTTTTTCGTGATTATTAAGAAAAAAGCTCATTTAACGATGAAATTTTTAGTTTTTATTATTAAAGTTCTTGTAATTCCCTACAATTTAAAAAATAATCAACATCAAAAAATAATCAATGAATGAAAGCCGAGTAACAAATTATTGAACATAGGTAAGTCAGCGCACCCACGCATTTTATGATTTTATGTTTTAATTAATATCTCAGCCCCAGTATGTCGCAAACTGAAAATAAAAAACTGTATTGCTAATAACAATATTATTTTCTATCAACTTGCATTTAATTTAATATGTTTGAGCAAAAACATAAAAAGTTACCGTTGATTTCAACGTTTTTTTTTCTTGTTTTTAATACCTTTTTTTTTCATAGTTATTGAGAAAAAAAACTGTGTTTTACGGTAAATATTATTCAGTTTTGGATTTTTGTTTTATAGTCCTGCTAATTTTCTTCAAATTAAAAAAAAATAGTCCATTACGACAGACGAGAGCAAAGATATTCATGATTTAAAAACTTAGGAAAGCTTACAATTTAGTATCTTAACCTTGTAGCTTGTAATTTTGGTGTCGCCAGCAACAAGTTGCAATAAGTATGTGTGGGGTGTTTGAAGGATACCAATATATCCAATTCCAAAGTTAGAAAGTTAAATTTTAAGTAATTTGGAAAATATATTTTCGCGAAAAAAATCAAATAAAATGCTTGATTCATTTAATCATTAAGTATGTGTCGGATTTTTTCTGAGAAAGATAATGGAAAGAAGCGATGTTATTTTTATTTTCGGATAAAAATTATGAAAATTTAGGTTTTCATGTTTATTATAGCGAAATTGAGTGTATCTAAAGAAGTAACTTTTTATGAGGTGGTAAATCATAAAAATAATGTAACCATTAAAAGCTGACAAGTTGTAATTTACAAACGTATAGTCAAACATTCATGAATGCATTAAACCAGCAACACGTTGTTACGGTAAAAATTCACCGCAACAATCTTCATTCTTTCTATTTCCTTTTCCTTGCGTCCTTCCAATTTTCCTTTTTATTACACAGGTGTTCGTTTTACGATAGTGCGAGAGAGCAGGGCGACCATGGTCCATCAGCCAGTGGTTCTCTCTCTCAGTATCGTAAAACAAACAAATCGTCGACGAGTATTGACAGACGGAACAGACCCATGGGTTTCAATTCGAAAACGTTGAAGACACTTGGTCTTTAAACGTAGATGTCGCTCTTAAAGGAGAACGGCCGAGTGCCCAACCTAGAACTAAAAATTAACTAATTTGTAAAAGATGGAACGTTAAGTGTGAGTTCCCAAACCCCCCCTTGTCCGAGATGGAATCACGACCTATTGAGTAGATGTATTCAACTTGATCGATTTCTCTTTCTTTTGCTTTCCTCTCAAATTATTATTATTGTTAAAAGTCCGGTGGGGACTAATGTGCGCGAATCCTTATTAATTCTACTTAAGATTTTAAAGATTTTTTTTCTATCAGCGCAAAAACTGTGGGGATAATTGTGAACTAACCAAAGGAAACGTCGTGATCTGGAAGGAAATTCCAGAGGGCGGCGAATTCCATGGAAAGTTCGAGAGAAATTGAAGGAAAGAGAATTTGTGAGTAAGCAGGATCGCCATATTTCGACACCAAAGGCTCTTCAGCAAACTTGCTGAGATTGGCTGTCGATGACGTGATCGAAATCCGCGATACCGAATTGGCTGAAAGCACGAGGGTATGGGGCGAAATTTTGAGCGGCTATCCAGGAGAAAAATCTTGGAAGTCACTCTTATCTTGATAGAGAAAGAACTGAGAAGCTCGTGGAAGAAAATCATTAAAGCAGAAGTGGAATTATAAAAAAAAATTGTTTGAAAATTAAAATAGAAATTTAAAAAGGTAGAAAGAAAATAATAGTGGAAGTGGATAAAATGCGGAGGACAAAATTTTGAAAAGTTATTGGGAAAAATAAAGGAAGAGGAAAGGAAGAAAGAGGAAAACGAGGAATATTATATCGCAGGAATATTGTCGAGGAGAATAAAAAAGCTAAGTACCGTTTCTTGTGCTTGTCTGTTTAGTAAATTTGTCTTTTATTTGGTTGTGATTGCTTTTAACTGCGTTACGTTCTTTTCCGAAAATTGCGGAAATCGCGACCCGTTAATATCCGTTGTGTTTCTGGGAACCAGACCTTAACGGTCCATCTTATTGTTTCAAATTTCTTGTATTTGCTTGAAAAGATCCTGGGTTTTAATCCTACTAGTAAGGTTTCCCAGGCAACTAAATCTTTAAAAATTCAAAAAAAAATATCTTTCATTTTCATTTAATTTCAACTCATCATCGTTGTTTATTTTCGCTCCAAAGGTTTGCAATTTCCTTTTTCGTATTTCAGGAAAAAAATTGCTGGCGCCCTTTTATTACGCAGTAAGTACGCCACTGGGGCGACTAATCGTAATAAATCACATGTTTTTTTTATCAATTTGATATCATACATATCACCCTTAAATCTCATAATTAAATTTTCCAACCCCCATTGTGAACCCACCCCAACTGCTCTAGCCGTGGTGACAGCATCTTACCCGCTGTCAGCTGCACTTCTTGTTTTGTCAATTGACACTTCGCCTTCATCTCAACTCGTGGTGGTTGCCGTCGCGCCGTCGCAGAATTCGTTTCGTTTCATTGTTTTTCTTAAATCATTATCAATAATTATATTTTAATCCATTTCCGCGAAAAATCAAGTGTAGCAACGTTATACGAGTATGTTAAGTATTTACTAATGAAACTTGCATCAAATAATAGGCAAACTTCAAAGCAGAACCAAAAACCAAGGCACAAAATGTTTAAGACATTTTTATCAATTTTTGAAAAAGAGGATTTTGGAACGAAGTAGTACGCTACGAAATAGAACCACATGTATATAAAAAAAGAAAACAAAGAGTTAAATTTATATTGATATTAATTCTTATTAAAAAATGTATATAAGTTCGCCCAGTTACACCTAATTCTTACTGATGTGACATATAATTCTGTTTTTGATTTTTTAATAAAAAAAAATCACTGATTTGTTCAATAATGTTATCATACCTATGTTGCTTGCTGTAAGTAATTATTGTACATTTTTCCCAATTATTGAATAAAGATTATACAAATACAATACAAATATTCCTTTTAGGGAAACAAAGTGACAAAAAAAAAAAAAAACGATTTTCTTGCAAGACTTCGTAACTTAAAATCTGCTCACTGTGCCGATTTGCAGGTATTTGCAGCTAAATTTAGTTTGAATGTAAACTTGGACATGTCTACATCGAGAAAATAGGTATGTCAGACCAGAGGAAAGTGGAGCTTTTTTTAAATGACTACAACTTTCCATTACTGTGTACTGAGTTTTATATTGTGCTACCGTAACTCACAAAATTTTTTTTGCTGAGTTTAACCGTTGTATTGTATTATTAGGCATCCTAAACAAGCAAACAAAAAACAATCCTATTTTTAGTTCATCCCAAATAGACGTTACACTATAGGGAAGTTAAATCAAGTTCCCACACTATTTCAAATATTTTGAATTTTAGAGCATAAACATAGAAATTGCATTTTCATTTTTTTTTATTTTTGTCCACTAGTCGGCGCACTGTGCCCCCCCTAATTTCGCCATCGCCCGTGCTGTGTTTAACATGATAAGGGTCTCTTAACATACCCATACATACATATAAAAAAAAACATGTTGGAGCTTCTAGGTACAAATAATAATTTTTTCTTGCTCAAATGTTCCATTGATTTTAGAATAAATGAAAAAAAAAATAATGCAGCCTAATACTCCAGACAACGCAAACTTATAATCTACACTTTCCCCTTTACATATTTGGGTCGTTTTAAAAAAATTACATTTTTAGCGTTATAGCTTCTATTTTGTTTGCATTTCAATTTAAAGACTTGAAATTTGGCATGGAACTGTGTTTATATGTCAGCATTATAAGAACAAATTTGCAGATCGATTGAATGTAACGAATATCCATGGTAATTAATAATGTGTAATCTCTGTGGCCTTTTTGGGATGTGATTTTGATGCTTAATCAGTTTTATTGATATTTTTAATGATGAAAATGATTTTTTTTAATTTTGGGCCTTGTCGTTTTAAAGGCCTTCGCTTAAAATTCAATTTTATGATATGCAAAAAAAAAAAAATTTTTTTTTGTTGTCCCAATACTTAGTTGAATGAGTGTGACACGATTTTGAAAAAAAAAAAAAAAAAACATAATTGAACATTTTCGCTTTTTCACACAACTAAACAATTTTTAATAATTTTTAACGGTGCATTATCTTATAGTACGTTAAAAAACTTTCAATTTCATGTTTTATTATTATTTAATTAGTGCAGTTAATTCCTTTAAAATTTACATACAAAATAATTTTTTCATCCGAGTAAAAAATCAGTGTAATCTCCGTGGCCTTGTTATCCTTGTACCATATTAATATTTTTTAGTCTAACCATCGCCAAAAGAAAGGTATTTAATCATACTTGAACCTTATATAATTTGGATGACATTGAATAACATTGACTGACTATATTAAAATTCAGCCTTGTTGTGAGTTTCACCCGAACAACATTCCACCCGGAAAATTTGACATTTCACTTTTCGCCTATTGTGAGTTTCACCCGCAAAATTATTCATGTTCGAAAAATTCCCCTTATTGTGAGCAATTATTTCGGGCGGAATAATATGCCATTGATAGCCATAATTTTCACTTATTTTTATTAGGCGAACGAGAGCAAAATAAGGCGGAAAATGTAAGTTGTTTGTTTATTTTTTAAGATAAGAAAATTTTAAATTCATGTTTTTTGTTATAATGCAGGAGAAAAACAATAAAAAAAACACCAAAGCGTACTGTAGTACTGATGAAATTTGGAAAAAAAATAAGGATTAATTCGTTTTCACACTCGCGCATCTCCAAAAGATTGCTTAGGTCATGTTTATTAACAAAGTTTTTATTTTGGGCTTCCTAACATATCACTTTTTCCTTTTAAGCTCTTCCTTTATGTCTTCGATCTCTTGCTTCAGATTGTTATTGAACGCCCTAACAAACTCTTTAAATTTCTCCGGGGTCATATCAGTCAAACCACGTCGATCGGCTGTACTCTTCGTCTTGTACATCATTGCAACAACCAGCAAGGGGCAGCCCTTTTCATTGGATAGCTTTCGGACATTTTCTGAATGAGCTGCTCATTGTTGGCTAGATATCGAAAGAGGATTCGGCGAACCATTTTCTAAAATTGTATATTCTTATATTTTCTAATCAACTGCTGTTTCAGTTGGAGTTGACTCTTGAGAAGCTCTAGCTTCTTAAGTTGTTCCTATTTGTTATAATTTATGCCTGACAATTGTTTGATTTGATTGCGAGCACTTTCGAAACGTTTTTATAGCTCTACGATCTTTTGACTACACTCCTGAGATTCTTTTTGCTTGGCTGCGTTATCGAGAGGATCCTTTTCCACACAATGAATGATGTAGATAACAGGTAAAAGTTCGATATCGAGCTGGTCGACTGTCAAAGCCCCGGTGGATTCTGATGGGGTGTTGTTTGGATTAATTTGTTGGATTTTATCAATAGATTCTGAAGGCGAGAGGTCCATTATTGATTAAATTAATGCATTGTTTATTTGAATGTTTATAAGACAACGAAAATATTAAACAAATTTTAGTTATTTAGATAAAACTGAAAAGAGAGAATATTGTATTGTGTTGTTTTGTTAGGTTGCTTCTTTTCGTTCAGAATGAGTAATCCCTCAAATTCCTTCGAAGTGCTCACTCCTCAAACATTTGTTCTTCCTCAGACAAGATATATAGCGCTATGCTATGCTATATTTTTGATAATTATCCTTTCTTTATTATAAAATAACAATTTAATTTTATATCCTGAAATTGTTATTTAACAATTGTCAAAACAAACATATGTATGTTCAAACTCACAACAACGCATTTTCCGAACGCGATAAGTCCGCTGTTTAAAAATAGGTGTGCAAATTAATCGTTTAAAATAATCCAATTAAAAATTGGGAGCCACAATGAGTGGCACTACTAGCGTAGCCACAATTTTATCTCTATTGCAAGTAATTTCGACAAATAACTGATGCCCCAAATTCAATTATATTACTATTTTAGTTAACAGAGAATTTGGAGGTTGCATTTCATTCTCCGTTTCCATCATAGTGGAGTGAGAATTTATTGCGGGCCTCATTTTTCTGAACGTGCCTATTTTTCGAACTGTCACTCCTGATTCGAAGTGAAATTTTTATTCGGGCGAAACTCATAATAGCTTTTAAGATTTCGGGGGAACAAAAATAATTCGGGGGAAATGTTTTCCGGGTGAAACTTACAATAAGGCTGATTAAGAAATAGTCGATTTTGTAATCTCCGTGGCCTGTAATCTCCGTGGCCATTTTCGTATTTGTTTTTAAATATGTTCTTTTAGTTTATAATGGCTCATATTATTATTATTTTTTTTTTATATTCCAGATAAATATACTGAATTTCATCATTCCTTACAGTATTGGTACCGTAAAAGTTCCAAGAAAGTAATGTGTCGTTATTTAAAAATATTTTTTTGACTCTTTCATGCTTTTAAACAAAATCATTTCGTAAACAAACAACTTCATAAACAAAATATGTATATGTTACACAAAATTTCAACTATTTATTGTTACTATTTATTTTGTGGATTATTGTTATTTTATGCAAGAAAAGAACATTTTTAATACATTCGAAATTTTCAATTTTAATTTTTATCGAAAAAAACTCGTAAAATGAAAAATATTTGAAATTATTTTTGCGCAACTCGGAGAACTCCTTTTCTACTTGCTTACTTTAGATTTAGAAACTAAAACCCAGGAAAAACTGAATTTTTTTTTTTGAAACGATCAATAAAAAATGTCAACTTTTAAAAAATGACCCATTAACACTATCCTATTCTACCAAACTGTGTATGCATCAGAGATCAGTCGGAGCAGAGGATGCACAAAATAAAGCAACGTCAATTTGATCGTCAAATGGTCGTCATTTTTTGACGCAAATATTGATGTCGTCTCATCATCCTGCTTGCACAAAATCTATTAGATCAATGTCAGTGAATTTTCTTGCAAATGCATTTGACGTTTACGAACACGGTCAACAAAATTAAAAATGGATGCAAAATTTTTTTCAAAAATTGTGGTTGAAAATTGTTCACAAAATTTATATACGTGCTACTTTAGCAAAAAAAAAAAAAATTTTTACACAAAAAAAAAATTTTTTAAACAAAAAAAAACAAGGCGATTTGGTTTAAACTCCGAAGTTCGAGCCGTAAAACTCCAAAGGTGCGTATGTGTAATTACATACGTCAAAACAATCGAAAAATTTTCGGATGAGGAATTTTTCGATCATTTCAGAATGTCAAAGCAATTATTTTTTGTAAGTACAAACAAATGAAATGTTTCAATTCATAAAAAGTAACATTCTTAATGGATACCTAATTCTAGGGATTGAAAGAAGAACAGGCAAAACCAGAACGCCCAGGAACAGACTTAGAACAAAGCCTAAACATTACTCTTTGGGCCTTAAGCAACAAAAATCATACCGAGAAATCGGAGATCGTTTCAACAAATCTATCAACTGCGTATTTCATACTATAACTAAAACTTGTAAAACAATTGTGTGTCTACTTTCAAAATTTGTGAGATGGCCAACTACAAATGAAGAAATTGATAATGTTGTGCACCAATTTAACTACTAACGTGGGCAAAACAGCTTTTCAAACGTTGTGAGTGCAATCGACTGCACCCATATCAATATCTTGTGCCGACAGCACCAGCTACTATAATCGGAAAGGTTATACGTCCATGATTCTTCAAGTAATTAACATCATACGTGTACTATTTTATTACTCAATCACAATTAACTTCCTTAGGCAACTTGTGACAGTAATGCAGTATTCACCAGTGTGTTCTTTGGTCGGCCTGGAAGATCACATGATGCCAATGTATTCAAAGAAATCGAGCTTGGCAAACAACTTGAAAATGGAACCCTTAAACTACCACAAGATACTCATATCATCGGCGACTCTGCGCACCCATTATATACATATGTACATACTTGTTAGTACCATTCCGAGACAACGGCCATTCGTCGGAGATTGAACGACGATACAACTATATATTAAGCTCATCAAGAGTTGTTATAGCAAGCATTCGGAATCCTAAAAGCCAAATTTAGGATTCTAGATCATATAATTTTGAAAAAGATTGAAAACATAAAATTAATTGTTCTATCATGCGTCCTTCACAACTTTGTCATCTTAAAAGGAAAAAATCCCTTCCACAATAAACCAGATGCTATTACAGTCGCAGAATATCCACCCAACACAAGACCAAGACGTAATATAAGCTGTGCAGAAGGACGAGCAAAAAGAGATCTTATCGCTTGTTTGTTAAATGCCTGAAAACCAAATCCTACTCCAATAAACATTCATAAAAGCAAAATTGATTTTCTTCTCTACTTTTTTAAATAAATAAATAAAAGTTTGTGTAATTCATTTATATGCACATTTTCTTAAAAAAATAAAGCTTATTATCATTTTTCATAGACCCAAATTACAATCGTAGATAGGTACTTTAAACTTAACTTAATCTCACTGAAAAGCCTTAAACGAGCGTCTACATAATAAACGAACTTAAGGCAAGGCATTTGGCTTGAAAAACTTTCTGAAATGTTATTATTATGCTTGAGCTTTTACCAGATCCTGAGGCCATAAAGTAATTTAAACATTTTTAATTTAATTACGTGTGTAATTTCGGCCATTGAAACAAAATTTACATTCTTGCACTAAAAAATAAATTAAACGATTTCTAAACATCTTATGAAAGTTGAGTTTAAAATTATTGACGAGTGTTAAAGTACTCTTGTAAATCCTTGAGGATAACAAGTTTTTTCTGTTCGATATCCATTTTTTCCCTTTGAAGCTACATGTAGTCTGCATTCCGCTTCGCTTCATTTTTTTCCTACATTTTCTTTTACGTCCAGATATTTTTATCGGTTTTACAGCTGTTTTAAGATCATCTTCACAGTTAATTCCTCCTTCAGAGAACTTTAATGAATGGCCAATATTTGCTTTTGGTGGACTAACGAAATGTTTTGTTCCATAAAGAGAATCAAATTCTTCAAAATATTCCCAGTTTCTGTCTGTGAATTTCGTTTTTTTATGCGTTTGTAAGTCGTGAACAAATTCGTAATTTTTTTTTAATGTCTTCACAAGGGAAAGTCATCGTCTTGAAGGCGAATCTTCCATAATGTGTTTTTGGATTTTTTACCATTTTGGAAAGAGGCTTCATGTTCAAAGCGAACACTTATTAGCAATTTGGTCCGTTCATGCCTCCAATGTTGAATTCCACCCTCTTATTGAGTCGGGGTAGGAGGGAGAGTGCTATTAATATAATAATAATTAACGATTATCTAAAATTTCTTTTAAGAAAATATAAATAAACTTACACTTCAATGAAATCAAAATCGGATTCACTTCCACTTAACATTTTTCTTTTCAACATTTTTTTTTTGTAAATAAATCACCGGTCTGATAATCTAAACACGATTTTCTGAACTTCGATTATTTTCGTCATCAACTCGATTTTTTTACTGCAGAGCTGCGCCGCAAATGATGTTATCGAACATATGACTGCGTTATCGAAAATGATGCTTTTGCATGAAAATTTCGTTTTGGGTTTTGGAACAGTTGACTTTTGCAGTTTGCATTTAAGAACATTCTGCAAGTGCATTTTTGATGCAGATGATGTTTTCGAAAACGGCCTAAAACAAGAAAATGAAAAAAGGTTGTGTAGATACTCTGTCACTCTGTGAAGCAGTACACAAATCAAGTTTTTTTTATGAATTTTTGAATATTACAACAACAACTTGAATGAACTACCACCAAGTGGGTTCTTATTTGGCTGGAGTTATAGCTATTTCACGGTTGCCAAGCCGATCATCAGACTCCTTTATTAGTGGTGCTTAGCCTTTATACTATCAAGTTTAATCGAAAAACTTTTTGCCTCGACTGAGATTTGAACCCAGACCTAGCGTCGTCAGAAGCCAATGCCCTTTTTTTTTTTTTTTTTTTAATTCATTTTTATTCAATTCAAACTTATAACTATCTTAATGCTAGACAAAAATTCATAAAACTAGCCTACTTATCAATAACTTACAACTAACTTACTGGCCCAATGCGGGCACTCTAAGTTAAACTATATTCTTATAACTACTGCCTTTCGGCCTAAAAAACTATTTAGAATTCAATTACTATATCTATTTTTTTTTTTTGTTTTCTCGAGAAAATTTAAAAAACTCGGATTCTTTATCATTTTGACTTTTTTATATAAAACTTACAAACTAAAATTAAACTAATTAAAACTACCTAAAACCACTTAAACTACTTAAAATAAACTGAAACTAAACTAAAACTACCTATAACCACTTAAATTACTTAAAATAAATAAAACTAAACTAAAACTACTTAAAAACTACTTAAAAACTAGAACAGCCACAGCGGAGTTTTTTTTTTTTTTTTTTTTTTTTTTTTTTTTTTTTTTTTTTTTTTTTTTTTTTTTTTTGTACATTTCAAAAATGTAATTTTTTTTTTTTTTTTTTTGTACATTTGAAGAATGTATTTTTTTTTTTTTTTTTTTTTTTTTTTTTTTTTTTTTTTTTGCTGCCACTGTGCCTTTTCTAAACTACACCTGTGACTAAAAACAGGTATGCAAGCCGGCCACGGCTCTAACACCCCACCCGGACTAACCATTATCGAATGCTGATTGAAGCCACCAAAACTGGTTCTCCTGCTTCACCCTATCAGTTTTGTCCCGTTCGGACACAGCCCTACTGAACCGTAGGAGCTCTTCTCCGTCTTGTGCCAGGACGTCCGGAGTGTATAGGAGCCGCCGGTCCACGGTTCTTCGCCTGACGTGGTAGATTAGCGGTACTAGGGTTGCTTAAACATCGATAGTCTATCGATAGTATCGATAGTAAAAAACTATCGCCTACATCGATAGTTTTAAAAAACTATCGATTGTTTATCATCCCACAAGTTTATTAGTGGTGAAACCCATAATAAGCAACATAAACTAAAAATCACACTAACACTTATGCATTCATACGAGATATGAGTGAGAAAAGAGATCGGATCTCACCTTCGCACTCATTTAATTTCAAAAAGGGTCATGACTCTTGAGTCAACGTGTAATAGCTGACAATATAATGACCTGACTCTAAATTTCAAAACAATGCACAAGTACGCGATTAAAATAAGTAATAAAACACATTGGCGCAAAATTTTAGTTTTAGTATGAAACTAGGTTAAAACAAATACTTATTTTGCAAATTTTAATTAAATATAGCATCATACTTTCTCTACTCTTTTATTAAAGTTAAAATCATCGAACACCTATTTTATTTTTTTAGTATCGTGCTATTTACAAACGCCACAAAAGGTCCGTTTACTTAGTTTTTTATTAGGAAAATTGATTCAGTACGATACTAGTTCGAAAATGTTTAAAATTAAGAATGAGTTAGCAATCTACTTTAAAGATAGGAGTAGGATCATACTAATACTTTAATAATAGGCTGTTTAAAATTGTGCGCCATTGTCACTTGTGCTGGACTAGCCATAGTCTGAATTAAGAAGCACTCTAAAAGCTAAAAATCTGCACAACTCGTTTATTATTGAAAACAATGGCGCAAAATTTTAAACGATTTAGTAATATGTTAAAGCCATTTTGGTAAGTTACTACGGATTTTCTTAATTTTGAACGATTTTAGCATTATACTATCTCTTAAAATTTTACTAAAGTTAAAATCACAAACTGGCTACTTTAACTTTTGGTAATTAAATTAAATCTGTCATTTTATTAGAAAACAAATTTCGGCAATTTTATTTGAAAGAGTTAAATTATATTTTTTATGATTCATGAGCTAATTATTTTAAAAAGTAAATAAAATAATATAAAATGCTTTCGGAAGATGAAGATTTTGTTATATTTGAAGACTCAGCCTTATGCATATGCAGTAAAGACCAGATAGAGAATTTTACCAGAATTTCAAGTACATACTATTAACATGACATGAGGCTGATGCTGGTAAGTTTACTTCCTAATAGTACACAAGGAGATATCTAATGTATGTATACCAATTAATCTTGTAGGAGCATTACAGAACTGGCCCAGTTCACAGTGGGGAAAATAATAAAAAAAACATTTAGAAAAAGATTGTCACAAATAAACAAATAACAAAATAAATTGTAGGTTGTTCGTTTGAGATTTGAGTTTCCGACATTTCAAATTATTTGGTCCGTTCCCCAGATTTGGTTTTGTTTGTTTTGTTCACGAACTGTCATGATTTAAACGTGTTCAGATGCATCGTTTTTAATAAGAGGGAATTAGTATTTTACTAGTATTGTTGGTAAAATGAAAAAAAAATGTTTAAAATTTTCGAAGAGC
Source organism: Chrysotoxum bicinctum (assembly GCA_911387755.1). Lineage (NCBI taxonomy): Eukaryota > Metazoa > Arthropoda > Insecta > Diptera > Syrphidae > Chrysotoxum > Chrysotoxum bicinctum. The sequence goes on from OU426988.1 coordinate 105,228,902, forward strand.
TAGTAAATTACTAATAGTTTAACAAATTGCTAACTAATAGTAGGTTGTTTAAAATTTTGCCCCAATTGTGATTTGTTTGATTCTTATTACTGTAACACATACATATGTATAAATACTTACATTTGTCTAAGAGGTATTCAAAAAAACCTATTTATTTCCTTTTTTTAAGAAATCTTTGTTTTGTTTTTGAAGTACCTAACTACTAATTTATGAATGCTTTGTTTTTGTTTTATTGAAGTAGCAACTTATTTACGTTATATTATGTTTTTTTTTAAATACAAATTATTATTCCAAATATTTTCATTTTTTTTATCTCACGTGATCTTCATAAAAGAATCCGGTAGAAAGTGGTATCTGTGGTTTTTGTTCTACGCGGTAAGGTTAATAAGATCCAGATTGGTATTGATATTACACACCAACAGCTAGGGCTTTTAAAATGAACAATACTATCGATACTATCGATAGTATCGATAGTTTTATCTTAAAACTATCGATACTATCGAAAGCGCCGACTATCGATGTTTATGCAACCCTAAGCGGTACTGCCAATCTATCCTGTATCAGACCGCATCTATCTAAATAGAGGAATGCCTCTGGAGGAATGAAGCCACTAAAGCGTGCATTTTCAAAATATTCGTTATTTGGGTAGAACGCCCCGAAAATCAAATTATTGGTCGAAGTCATAGCCCTCGCAATGTGACCCCGAATAAGTTTTATCACGAAATTGTCAACTCTGTTGATCCGAGCCCCGTTGTATAGAGCCTCGTTCGGATAATAGTGAACATAAGAAGATTCGGGTGTCCGATGCAAACCAGTACAGCGTCGAAGACACTGCCGCTCGAACACCCGAATTCTCTCCATCTGAGATGGAGCAACGTTGAACCACACTGGACAACCATAAACGATCATCGGCCGTATGAGGGCCATGTAGCAAATGACCTTCACTCTGGGGTCAAGCCGACTGCTGTAAAACAGTCGTTTCGTCAGACCGAAGGCTCCTCTGGCCCTGGCCAGCGCAGCATCTATATGTCTGTCGAAATACAGATACTGATCCAACCAGATACCGAGGTACTTCACTACACTTTTGCTCGCTAACCGCTGCCCGTGAGGATCAACGATGACCATCTTGCGCCAATTCTTGCGCGTATCCCGCGGGGCTCTAGCCAACGGAGTCCGGAACAAAATTGTTTCCGACTTCTGGACATTTGTTTTCAGTTTCCAGTCATCGCAATATCGCTGAATCTTCTCAAAGTCACGCTGCAAGAGAATTCTAATAACCTCAACCTTTCGGGCCGTTCTGTACGCAATTAGATCGTCGGCATACGCTATTGATTGCGGAAGACTACCTATCAGATCGCTGGTGTAAATGCTGAAGAGAATTGGCGAATTAACCGCTCCCTGTTGTAGACCATTTTTGATTTCAAAAGTTGTGGTAGAAGTTACATTGCCACTTTTGACAACAAACTTTCTACCGTTAAGCATATCATAAAGCATATACATCAATGGTTTGCTAATGCCAAGTCTGTTCAGTTTCAGATAAAGACCCTCTAACCATACGGTGTCGAAGGCCTTTTCTAAATCCACCAAAACAGCACCCGTGCATTGTTGTTTTGACTTATTCCATTGGATATCAGAAACGAGCTTAGCCGCGGCATGAATTGTGTCATGTCCCGCCTTGAACCCGAACTGGTTATCCGGAATTATTGTGTTGTCCGCAGCCCACTTAATCAGAGCCCTATTAATGATCTTTTCGAAAACTTTACTGATGCTCGGAAGAAGACTTATCGACCGAAGATTGGACGGATTGGAGTTGTCCTTTCCCTTTTTCGGGAGAGGATATACCACCGCTGTCTTCCAATGCACTGGATAATATGCATTATTCAGCGCATTGTTAAAGAGTGTGGCATAAATGTCAATTGCCTCATTCGGTAAATGTCTTAGTACAACGTTAGATATACCATCGACACCCGCTGACTTCTTATTCTTAATAGAACTGAAGATGAGCTGGAGATCCATCTTCGTCACTAACAAGGGACTTGTCCCTATTCGCTCGGCGATTGTGGCATTTGCCAAAAGATCGTCATTGAACCTCAAGAAACCAGGGTTCTCAGATCGCCATTGCGTTATTTCATTTCGAAGATAGAAGTGATGCAGTAGTGCTCTGTTTTCCAGGTCGTGGTTCGGGCGAATGCAAGCATTCACCTTGTACACTTGCTGAAACGCAGCCCCCACTGCCTCCACCTTCTCCCTCTGATCCTCAACTATAAAGAAGTCATCTTCCAAGACGGCTTCCTCTGGATCAATTTGCGCTGTCCGGAGTACGTCTGTGTTCTCTACTGTTCTCTGGAGTTTAAGACACGGAAGGTCATTTTGATTGTTTTTCCTAAATATCTTATTGATTTCAGGAAACATACTAGGGTCGCTGGAATTTACAGAACGAATTCTGTTGTCCCAGAACCTGTTAATAGATAACCTGTAGTTATCCTTAATCAATATATTGATAATCTTTATTGACGACTTCAGTGTCCTAACCTCCAGGTCGTGTGGGTCCGTGAATCGTCTGTATAAGTTTTTAAGTCTTGTCAGTATACCACTCTTATGTCTATGTAGTGCGTCTATGGTCGCGTTTCTGTAGACGTCCATTTGGTCGCGTTCTTTGTACTTGGGTATTGTCCGTTCCATTGTTCGTTTAATCGTTTCGTCCATCTGTTGTAGATGTTGGTCGATTTCTGTATTTGTCAGGTTTCTGTTATTTGGTGGGGCTATGTCACTCGAACGAATTTCTCTCGCTAAGGCGTTGGTGAAACGAGGCCAGCGCATCTTACTGTAATTGTAAGAATGCACTGCAACGTATTCCTCCAACTCCACGCGTTCGTTCGGAATCTGAATTACAGCAGCCAGTCCGCAGTGATCACTGTCGTACTCGATTGTCTGTAAGCAGTTTCGAGGGTGATTACCCACTTTGTCTGTAACTGTCAGTCTGGTATCGTAAAGCAAAAGGTCCAGAAAGGAACCGCCTCTTGGATACGACGGCCTTTCAGTAGCCAGCAGGCCAATACCATATTCAACGCTGTAAAGATTCATCAAATTAAAAAGATGATTACCTCTAAGATTATTTGTTTGATTTCCCCAATCATCATGTTTTGCGTTCAAATCACCGGCCATAATAAAGTAGTTTTCTTCCAAGCTCAGTTTTAGTGTTCTAAAGAGAATCTCGAGCTCTGAATCAAAAGTATTAGCCTGCGGAGCTTCAGCCGCATAGGCCGCAATCACATACATCCGCTTCCCTTGAGTGAGAGAGATGCATATGACGCAAACCTCTAGCGTCCGGAGCTTTCGAAGATCATTGTTGTATATGACTTTATAATTAATGCCTTTTCGTATGAAGATGGCGACACCGCCTCCTTGAGTAGAGTCGGGTCGATCTCTTCTTACGATATTGTAATTTTTGTGAGTCAATTTATGTTTCAGGTTTAGCTTGGTTTCGCTAGCCAAAAACACATCTGGACTGAGGTCTTTCAACAATTGGAACAAATTAGCTCTACGTTCAATCCTAATCAGTGAATTTACATTCACAGCCAGGATTTTTAAGCGCGTCTCCGGTAGCGCGCCCATTATGGTCTATGTTGCACTAGGCCAGGCAACAAAGAGTAGAGATGGTCTACTCTTTTGCCTTGCTCCTTTAACTGACTTTGCAGTCCTGCTAGCTGGCCTTGAATGCTCAGTAACAAAGCTACAATGTCGGGCTGCACCTCTGGCGCCTTAGGCACGGGGGCCTTTGGGGCAACCGTTGGTGGGGCCTGTCTCGTAATCCTATCTCTTGACGCCATTTGGGCGTAAGAGAAGTTAGGAACCACGAATTTTGTTGTTGGAGCCTGTCGAACTTCGGCTTTTTGACTGGCCTGTTGTTGTTTTATTTGCTGAACCTTAGGGCAGCCCCTATAATTAGCGGGGTGCCCCTCGTTTCCGCAGATGACACACTTTAGCTGGGTTAAATCTTCAACCCGCTCAATCCCTAACTGACATTCACCCCTTATGTGGGTTTCTGCGCACTTGACACAGCGCATCCGCATATCGCAGTTGGCTGCGACATGGCCGAACCTCTGGCAACGCATGCACTGAAGCATGTCGTTGTGTCTTTTTAATGTTTCCCAACGTACAGCCTGGAAGTCGAGGCGGGAAATATTCCTCAGACTTTCAAACTTACTGTGGGGCGATAATGTTACGAGGAACATTGGCAACCCGTAACCCCCCCGTCTTGACTTCACCGTGGTGAATGGCTTGACCCCGATAAACTCGAGATCGTCGCTGGCTTTTTGACGGAGCTCATCTAAGAGCGCCTCCGGTTCCGTGCAGGAACTTATGCCCTTCAGGAGGACCGTTTTCATTTTTTCGCTTTTAGGCGTGAAGCTGAAGAATTCAGCTGTGACTTCCCTCAATAGCTCTTTAGTTGTTTTGTATTCGGCCAGTGAGAAGCACTGAACCGAGTATCGCTTTTCTTTTTCATTTATTATTTTAATTAGAAAGTGGCCGTTTGTGGCCCGCTTACATACCTGTTTTATGTCCTTTAGGTCGAGCTTGAATGTCCGAATTGGTGGCACTTTCTCCGTTTTCGGCTGTGGCTGCTTCTGGTGTTGCTGCTGCGTCTGTCGTTGTTCTGGCTGCTGCTGCTGCTGTTGCTGTTGCTGTTTCTCCTGTTGCTGCTTCTGTTGTTGTCTTGCTGCTGCTGACGTTGTTGGGCCCTCAGTATATTGGCCTGCTGCTTTCGTTAGTTTTTGGGCGCCTTGCTCCGCTTCTGTATTTTTCCTTGCGGGCTTTGGTTGCTGTTGTTGTTGCGCTTGATGCCGCTGTGGTTGTTGCGGTGTGAAGCCAATGCCCTACGCATCACGCTACCGAGACCACATGATCAGGTCCATCCCAATTTAGGTTTTATCGTTTATCAATTATCACTTGAGGACTAGCGTTTTTATTAGTCATTCAAGTTTTGTTGTTGTAAATTCGGTTTCTTTCTATTTCTCCGAACTCTGTTTATAAGCCAACAATTCGTTGTATATTATAAGGAGGGAGATTTTAATGAAAGATTTGACTCTGGTCAAGTTTTAAATCTATTGAAGGGGTTTTTGTATGGTTACATACATGCAGTGTACCTGCGAAGCTTCATATATTTATGAATTTTTGAAACCGAATTTACAACAACAAAACTTGAATGACTAATAAAAACGCTAGTCCTCAAGTGATAATTGATAAACGATAAAACCTAAATTGGGATGGACCTGATCATGTGGTCTCGGTAGCGTGATGCGTAGGGCATTGGCTTCTGACGACGCTAGGTCTGGGTTCAAATCTCAGTCGAGGCAAAAAGTTTTTCGATTAAACTTGATAGTATAAAGGCTAAGCACCACTAATAAAGGAGTCTGATGATCGGCTTGGCAACCGTGAAATAGCTATAACTCCAGCCAAATAAGAACCCACTTGGTGGTAGTTCATTCAAGTTGTTGTTGTAATATTCAAAAATTCATAAATATATGAAGCTTCGCAGGTACACTGCATGTATGTAACCATACAAAAACCCCTTCAATAGATTTAAAACTTGACCAGAGTCAAATCTTTCATTAAAATCTCCCTCCTTATAATATACAACGAATTGTTGGCTTATAAACAGAGTTCGGAGAAATAGAAAGAAACCGAATTTACAACAACAAAACTTGAATGACTAATAAAAACGCTAGTCCTCAAGTGATAATTGATAAACGATAAAACCTAAATTGGGATGGACCTGATCATGTGGTCTCGGTAGCGTGATGCGTAGGGCATTGGCTTCTGACGACGCTAGGTCTGGGTTCAAATCTCAGTCGAGGCAAAAAGTTTTTCGATTAAACTTGATAGTATAAAGGCTAAGCACCACTAATAAAGGAGTCTGATGATCGGCTTGGCAACCGTGAAATAGCTATAACTCCAGCCAAATAAGAACCCACTTGGTGGTAGTTCATTCAAGTTGTTGTTGTAATATTCAAAAATTCATAAATATATGAAGCTTCGCAGGTACACTGCATGTATGTAACCATACAAAAACCCCTTCAAGTTGTTTTTATTTTTACTTCTCTCGAACACAAACGCGACTTTCAAAGTTCAAACATGTCGAGTGAACTAGAGCTGTGTCAATCAGGATCGATTCGATTTTCTTGATCCGATCATCGAAAAGAAGTATTGATGATCGAAATCAATCATTTTAATCGATTTCAATCTCAAACATTTAGATGATTCTCGATTCTGGATTCTCGATTTTCTATTTCAATCTCAATCATTTCAATGAGTCTCGATTTTCGATATTAGTTGACTCGATTAATCATGATTTACTCGATTCCATTTGTTCCGATTCAATCAATGTGGATTATGAAAGCCAAACGGACGGTGGACTAAAATTTCTGGGTTGAACTCGGCATTGAAGAACATGATTGATCGGGTCGGTTGTTGATGTTGTAGGCCGCAAAAACAATTTTTGGGTTGAACTGATGTTATTTGATGTATCAGGATCCGATATGTTTAATGTGGATTTTTGGACGTTTCTTAATCCATCGAAATCGTAGCCATCCTTTGATGGAATTTGACAGTTTATGACTTAAAGAATAGAGGACGAATTCAGTTATGACGTACAAAGTGTATTTCGTACAAAATTTCAGCAGTAAAATTGATTTTTTCCGGAGCAAAAAATAAAATCTCTTTTTTTTTTGGTATTTTTAAACGTTTCTTAATCCATCGACATCGTAGCCATCTTTTGATGTAATTTGACAGTTTATGACTTAAATAATAGAGGACGAATTCAGTTTTGATGTACAAAGAGTATTTCGTACCAAATATTAGCGGAAAGCCCTAAAATTGCTCTTTTTCGAAACAACAAACAAAATCTCTTTTTCTTGAATTTTTGACACTTTTTATTCTATGTACAAAGTAGCCATCATTCGATGTTATTTGGCAATTTATGGCTTACAATAACAGAGTATTTTGTGAGAACTATCAAAGCCACAAGTCAATCTTATCATCGAAATCGAAATTAAAATCGAATAGGAACAGTATTGAATCATTTCAGTGAAATGAAAATGATCGTATGATCGATTGATTGAAATTAAAGCTTTTAAGAAAATACTGCAACATTATTAATTCATGGAAAACAACTTTTGTTGTCAAGTGTTGTTAAAAACGGGTACAAACTCTTAAATTCCTTTTTTACTATGTGTTTTTCCACAAACCTGTTATTGATGTTTACCATTGTTACATTCATTAAAAGAATAGTTTATTACACATTTTATGGAGAAAAATGTGCTCAAAGTCAAAAATAAGGGTGGGTCAGAAAAAATGTACAGGTTTAGAAATTGGATATCTGAGCACCCCAACAAGATATCAGCTTTATTTAATTGCCGTTATAAAGGCTTATATATCTTCAAAGATTAAAGTCCCTGAAAACGTTTCTAACATTACAAATTATTTATTTATTTGTTCAAACTTGTTTAAACAAAAAGTAGTATATAAATGATGGTGAACGTTAGGTATAACTAATAATTTGTTTTTACTATTTTCTCATAGCGGTATATTTCGAACCGAGATATTCATAAAATACAAAAATTTTTTTTGTTGTTTTATATCAAGGCGTCAATTCAACCCTGTAGATTGATGGCGCTCGTTGGCCGTGAAGAAATTTTTGATGAGTCTTTTCGATATATACATAATTTGGAAAAAGCTTATGATAAAAAACTAACTAAGTTATCATAGCTTTGTATTTATTTTTCAAAACTTGCTTGAACAAACAAAATTACATTAAAGTGTTACCGAATATTATAAGGCCAATATTACATAAGTAGGTTTTACTTACGTATGTAAGTTAATTACCTTTTTTTTAATTATTAGTGTAAGCTGCTTTGTAAGTGACTTATAGTAAATTCTACCAATATACGTTAACGTTTTTTCTCACTTACGGAATTTTTATAATTTGCACAACCGACAGTGATAAATTTTGGACTTAAATTTCAAACTTACAAGAAGAAGTTGGTTCTGTAAGGCTTACGTAAGTAAAAAGTAAAACTCACAAAACCACTATTAGGAAGGGTGAAAGAAATATGATTTAAAAACAGATTTAATAACAGTTTTTAAAATCATGTATTCAGTCATCCTACATATGAAACAGTAGTTAAAAAAAAAATGTATACATGAGCAACAGAGTGTCGTAACCTCGTAACTGGTTTTTAAACTTTTTATCGGACAATAACATTTAAACATACTATGTACTTCATTTTAAATCTCTGGGACTTCCTTGTCCTGCTTGAGCTTAAGATATGTAACAAGGACCACTTAAATTAACAACAAAAACTCTTTGATAAATATCTATTTATTAATTTATTTCAATACTTTAAACGCAAACGTTAACATCTAGAATATAATATAGAATATAATCAAATTCTAGAATGCTACTTTTTTCAGAGAATGGAACACATTGTCGACTTCATGTTTTTGTATTCCTTCAGATATTCAGGCTTTACAAATAGAAATTTTTTTGCGGGGTCTTCTAATGATCTCTCAATTTTCGCATACTTATTTGGCCACAAGTTGGTCCTATTCACCCTGTGATAGCAATTCGTGTACCCCACCTAACATTCAAAACAAAATTGTCAGTAGTTTCAGTTTCCCAAAGTTCCATAGCGTAACTTCGTCGTAATGACGTATGCCAATTTGATTCTAGGTAACATATAATAGTGCATAGAAAAAATGAACAGACTTAGAAATTGGATATCTGAAGACCTCAACAAGATATCAACTTTATTTAAATGCAGTTATAAAGGCTTGTAAAAATATCATCATCATTCGTATTAATAGAGAAATATCAGTTTACATACATTTGTCAGAGTAGATCAAAAGGCCTTTTCTTAAATCCCCAAAAAATGATGTCAACTTTGGAGATACTCCATACTTTAAAACGATTTTGTTCTTAGAATACACCCAAGAATTAAATCCCAAAATTTCTAAATTAAGGACTGTTTGATAAAGTCACTATTTTGGAATTTTCCTTTAAGTTTTGATTAACACTAACTTCGAATTTGTTGTATACATGAAACCTAGTGAAAATGTTATGTAGATTGTACATAGGATAGAATTTTATTAGTATTATTACGAATATTAACTGATTTAACATTTGTATATCCTGGCTTATTGACATCGCAATTTATCGATATATATGTTATTAAATATTTATAGTTACCTCAATAAATATTTAATAATACAGGAATGTACATCTAGTTCAGAAAACAAATTCTTACAATTAAACTGAAACTACCCGACGCGACACTTTGTTATGTGGTGCAGAGCATAACAAATGAACTGGAAATGGAAAATCAATAATTGTGTTGCTGTTGAGTCTTATACAAATGAAGACAATATGTTTCAGATATTAATATAAAATTGTAGTATAATACAAAAATGTTCAAAAACAATCAAAACTATACACAAACATACATAAACCACATACAAAATTGAAACTCTCGAATTTAATTGGAACTGAGAGAACATTTTTAATCAAAACATGACTTACGACGAATACCCCAATCCATCATTTTCGTTTATTTATCCCATGCTTTTTAGACACTTTAAACTCATTGTTTGTAAGGTTCATTAAATGTTATTTAAATTAAACATTTGTAAATGCGCAACAAGCTATTTAGTTGTTTAAAAATACTATTCCAAAAACAATTAAAATTATATAGGAAACATCTACAATACGTACTATTTCTTAGCTAACTAACAATTTTACTACATGGGAACTTTCAAACATAACCCCTCAGATTGTTTCTTTTTTAAAAGTTGAGTTAGCTTCAATTATTTTTGAGATATGTATATATTCTTGTATTTTCAGATAGTTTAAAGCTTTCAAAAGCTTTTTTAAAAATAAAATGTAGTAGACTACATTTTAAAAATAAAAAAAAAATAGTCGTGAGTGTACATAATTTAAATGGAAACAAAATAAACAATACAATATTATGCCCAAGTTATTTTTGAGACCAAAGCTCTATTATTGATATTTTGTTTTTTACGGAAAACTATCTAGATACTGAAATAATAACAGAACTTCCAATAGAATTTGACGAGAACGTTCGAAACTTACATCATTTAACGAAAAAGATTTTGATGGTCTTATTGGACCATCTAACATTATAGTCCCAAACGAAGTTTCTAGAATTACAAATTATTTATTTATTTGTTCAAACTTGTTTAAACAAAAAGTAGCAGTAAATGATGGTAAACGTTATAACAAAAAATTTGTTTTTATTATTTTCTCAGAGCGATATATTGCGAACCGAGATATTCATAAAATATAAAAAAACGTTTTTGTTCTTTTATACCGAGGCGTCAATTTAGTTCTGTAAATTGATGGCGCTCGTTTAAAACCCCTATAAAATAAAATGCACGACTGGATCGCACGAACTTGCTCCTATGTAATCGACTGGGAATTTTAAAAACGAATGTTATTAGAGAAAATTGTTCATAAGAATAAAATTAATTTTTAAATTCTTTTAGTACCTAGTAACAGAATACTATGCAAATATGAATTTATGCAAGAACAAAAATTATAAGTCCTAGTAGTGGTTTCTTTAAAAGAAGCTTTTATATACAAACTTTTTAAAAGCTTTTTAAGAAAAAATTTTGGTACGCTAATTTAAAGTTTTTATTATTGTTCGAAAAAAGAATCAAAAGTGGTCACACTGGTCTTGTTAATTGTTGACGCGTATTGTCTTGCTCTCCGCAATTTTGTATTTAATTTAAAGTTTTTCTTACTCTAACTCTTACACTAACAACATGTAATTGAGTTAAACTAGTATGCCCAACAAGGATGAACACGAATAAAATAATGTGAATCATAAGTGACATAGAAATAAGACACGGCATTCTCCGCTTTAGTTCAACCGCCATCCCTGGAGATAAAATATCTGAGACAACAACCTTCAGTCTCAGAACATCGTGCCACACATTTTTCCTATCCTTCTTTCTCTTCCTTAACTTCACGCCCGCGCTGTGTTCAAACATTTAAAGGGTAATCATAATCCCTTGAGCGCGTGTAGATTATAAAAAAAAAAAAAAAAAAAAAAAAGTTTTTCTTACTCGGTTTATTTAGAATTGTATTTGTATTAATTAATCTTATTTTTGACTTGCATGTAAATACATGCTTTATATCTTTTAATTTAAAAATCGGCAATAATTAGTGTTTTTTTTTTTTTGTGATTTAATTTACGTAAGTTTGTTTGCCATTTTTTTGTTTACCCATATATGTATGTCAAGCTCTACTCTGAATTGCATATGCATTTGCATCGCCTTTGTTCCTCTCAATTTTTGTCTAAACTCCCTCTTTCCTTTCTTTCAGTAGGAAGAACTAATTCTAATTTTACGAGCTTTTTCATACAGCTTTCAGTTTTACTTTTTCTTCTCTCCACTCGAGGTCTCTATTCTCTATTTATTTAACTTATAATATATTATCATTTGCATTAATAATATTAATTCAGAATCCCCCTTCATAACAGATCAGTGGTGGTGCGCGTCTGCGCGTTGACTGTAATTAGTATTAAATATAAGTGCAAAGGTTCAAATCCAGCTTGTCCCCAATTTTCTACTTTTTTTTTTTTTTTTTTTATAATTTATAATTCGAATCATTATTTAATATTATATTTTCGTATTGGAAATTTTTTTCTTATTTGTCTGTCCCTTATTTATTAAAAATGTCTTGCGCCAATACGAATTGTCTGGATCGCTCTGGCGTAGCCCCTCTTTTCAAGTGTTACGGACCTTGTGGAAATCTATTCCATGCCAAATGTGTCGGTACAAATAACTCGTTAATGGACAAAATTAATTCTTCAAGTATTGCTTTTTGGTATTGTCCTAACTGTAGAAAGATTTCGCTGGCTCATTTCTGTTTTAAGCTATCCTCCTTAAAAGATGAGCTAACGAAAATCTCCAAGGGATTTGAAGAGTTAAGTTTGAACTTTGCTAGTATTGTGACAACGGTTGATAGTATCCCTTCTCCGGTGCTAGTAGCGGACAATTCCTCTTCAACGGATGATATTCTCTCATCAAATCCTTCTACTTCTAAGAAAAGTAAAAAGAGAAGAAGGGACATGACCACCATGTCAGCCAACGTAGGCCCGGCACCTAAAAAAACGTCCCTTATTGGTAGTGAAGTCGTTGTAAATTCAATAACTTTATCCGACCCGGTTATCGAATCACTACATATTAATGAACCAAATAATAATGTTACCGAAACCTCCGCTGAACCCACTGAACCTATTCCACCTCAACCTGTCACCGAAAATCTTGACTTGACTCCAACACAGGAATCCGTCGTTACTGGTCCAAAAACTTTAATTTCAGTTCCGAAGCCCAGGGCCATATTTATATCTCGTCTCCAACCCGAAACGATGCCTGAAGATGTTGTGGATCATTTGATTGCTACTAAGGCTATTATCAATTCATCATGCGTCAAATGCTCCAAAATAAGCAAACCAAACAGCTTCGTAGCCTCCTTCAAAATAATAGCTCCCAATTCTCTCTTCGAACCCATATGTAGTACTTCTTGGCCTCCTAACACATTGGTAAAAGAATTTACAGCGCCCTTGAGAAGAAAATCAAATTTAAATTCGTCTTCTAGTATAAATTCAAAAAACTGCCCAGGTTCTGCATCTACTACCAAAATGTGAGAGGTCTTCGAAGTAAAACTTCTAAGACTTTCAAAAATTCCCTAGTTTTGCCATACGATCTTTTTGCCCTTACAGAAACTTGGCTTAACGCAACAATATTAGACACTGAACTTTTTGATAATGAGTTCTTAGTTTTCCGAAAGGACCGTCACGTTGACGTTACAAATTCAGTTGGCGGGGGAGTACTTATTGCTGTTAGAAGTAATTTCTGCTCAACACAAATAGTCTTCCCATTCAATCTGACAATTGATCTGTTATGCGTCAAAATAACTAGGGAATCTTTAGTCTTATTTGTTTTAAATGTTTACATTCCACCTAAATGTCCTGTTTCCATATACACTGAACTTTCTTTAGCACTCGATTTTATTTTCAGTCTAGCTAGCCTTGACAGTAAAATTCTTTTATTAGGGGATTTTAATCTTCCCCATATTGAATGGGTTCCCTCTGATGACGAATCCTATTTTGAAGCATCCACAAGTTCACCCCAACAAGAGCTCCAAATGTTGGATAATATTATCTCTACAGATTTACAGCAAATTAGCTGTATACGAAATAATATGAATAGACAACTTGACCTTGTATTCTCATCTGACGCCGTTAGTACAGTAGTGGTAGAATCTATTTCTGCTTTATCTAACATAGATCAATATCACCCGCCTCTTGACATTTTTCTTGACTTGAGTGGTCATTTACTAGAAAATAGTAATCCCCACGACTGTTCTTATACTTTTGACTTTCGGGGAGGTGATTTTCAACAGCTTTTAGATAGTTTAATTATTTCCGGTATAGAACGTTTACCGATTTCTAATGATCTTGACAAAACTGTCTCAAGCTTTTATTCTATTTTGATGAGATGCATAAATGAAACTGTCCCTAAAAAGAGATCTATTCCCTCTAATTCTTCTTGTCATCCTTGGTTCACAAAAGAACTCAAGTGCCTTCGAAATAAAAGAAATAAGGCTTGGAAAAAATATATAAGGTCCATGACAGTAGAGAATCAAGTAGTATACATTTCCCTTTTAGAAGAATTCAAAAAACTCTCTTATGATTGTTATAATGATTATCTTCAAACCATGGAGCTTTCCCTGAAATTAGACCCGAAAAACTTCTGGAAATTTATAAATTCTAAAAAGAAAAGCGACGGTTATCCTGTTAAACTAGTTTATAATGACGTAATCTTGAGTACTACTACAGAAATCTGTGAGGGATTTGCAAATAATTTTAGCCAATCCTTCATTGATTCCCCTGTTGTTGTTGACGATAATTATTTTCAATTCTTACGAAATTGTCCTCAGGTATCATTTAATAATATTACAATAGATCATGACAAAATTTTGGACTTTCTGTCACATTTAAAAGACGACTATTCTATTGGACCCGATGGAATACCATCCGCTTTATTGAAGAAATGTAAGTCTGTTTTAGCTCTTCCTCTGCGTAATATTTTTGTTCTATCCTTGAAATTAGGTAAATTCCCTGCAGTTTGGAAGAAAGCATTTTTAACGCTAGTATTTAAAAAGGGAGATAAAGCCAATATTACCAACTATAGACCAATTTCCAAACTTTCTTGCATTCCGAAGTTGTTCGAACAAGTTGTATGTGACAGTTTGACATTTATATGTAAAACTATTATCTGCAACCAACAACATGGTTTTATGCAAAAACGTTCTACGGTTACTAATCTTGTTGTCTTTTTGAATAAATGTTTAAACTCTCTAGAAAGTTGTCAAGAAGTTGATTGTGTATACACTGACTTCTCGAAAGCTTTTGATCAACTGTCTCATGAGATTATCAAGTTTAAACTTCACTCATACGGATTTCCACCACTTTTCATCAAGTGGATATCTTCATATTATCTTGAAGATAGGTTATATCAAGTCAAATTCAGAAATTCATACTCAAGAGAATTTATTGCCAAATCAGGTGTTCCGCAGGGAAGCCATCTGGGACCACTACTCTTTACATTGGCTATTAATGATGCTCCTCTGTGTGTTCGCAATAGCGAAATTCTAATCTTCGCAGATGATATGAAAATTTATAAAAATATAGTATCTTCAAATGATCGGACTCTACTGCAAGATGATATTAACAATTTTGCCTTGTGGTGTGAAAAGAACAGTCTGAACCTCAACCCGACAAAATGTCAAACTATGACTTTTTCTAAAAAACGTTTTCCTTACTCTCATGAATATGTTATCTCACGGCACATTTTAACTCGTGTTATGACTGTAAGGGACCTTGGAGTTCTTTTTACACCCAATTTAGATTTTTCTGCTCATATTAATAAAATCGTGAATAAGGCCAATTCAATGTTAGGGTTTATTAAGCGCTGGTCTAAAGAATTTGTTGATCCCAATGTCACCCGGGCTTTATACAACTCCTTGGTGCGTCCCCATCTTGAGTATGCATCGCAGGTTTGGACTCCTCTTTATGATATTCATATTGAGAGATTAGAATCTGTGCAAAGAAACTTTACTCGTTTTGCCTTGAAAGGACTTCAATGGAGTGATCCTTCGTATGTCATCTCTTATGACCAACAATTATCTATTCTTCAGATGCAAACTTTGGAACAAAGAAGAACAAACAATGATTTGGTATTTTTCCACCAATTAATAACAGGCGTCACAGATGCACCAGATCTTTTATGTTCGGTTTATTTTAATTATCGGGGAGGAGGTTATAATCTTCGAGGCCTCGATATGATTAAGGTCTCAACACATAGGACCAACTATGGCATGCATGAGCCCTTGACACGTATGGGTAGACTTGTAAATTGGAATTCAAATATTTTGGATTTTAATATAAATAAAAGTAAATTAAAAAACCTACTCAAAACCAGTGGTCCACGCTCCTAAATGTTCTTTGTTTCATGTTATGTTATTGTTTTGTTCATACGTAATATTATTTGTTTATTTTTCATGTTTTCTTGTGTCAGTGTTAATTGTTATAGAGTTTGCCTACTAACAACTAACACTGCACTAAATGATGAGCCGGTGGTATAACACAGTTCTCTGTGTTGGCAAACCATTGGTCGAAAGACGGAGCTTGCTATAAGCTTTCTTCGACCAATTCTGATAGTGTAAAAAAAAAAAAAAAAAAAAAAAATTAAATTTACGAAAAGAAATATTGACCCGTTTCGGAGATATCGAATTTTCAAAAAAAAAAAGAAAAAAATAGTTTTTTTTTTTCAAAAATTCAAAAAATATTTATTTTAAAGTTTTGAAATGCAATGTGTTTTAGACTTTTTAGAAGCTTCTCTATAAAAATTTTCATTAAGATCCGTTATGTGGATAATGAGAAATTCAAAATTCGAAAAAATGGTTCTATGGTAGGTACAACTGTAATATCTTAATTTCAAAATTTTTTTTATTAAATTAAAGATCGTAAAAATTAATTGAAAAAAAAAAATTTTATCAAAATTCTAGGTGCCGTTTTCGAGAAAAATACGATTTTTGAAAACCATTTTTTTTAATTTTTTAGCATTTGTATGGTAGGTACCTTTATTTTTAGGTAAAATAAAAAATTTTGTTTTACATTTTGTAGATCATACTGATAAACTTTTATTTGTCAAGTTTAAAAAAAATCTAGCATGGGGTTTTCGAAATATTGAGTTTGAAAAAAAAATTTTGAAGTTTTTTTTAAAAATCCAAAAAAATTTTTTTTGAAAATTTGAGTACACAATTCTATTTATGTTTTTGGGGAGCTTTAGCAAAAAAAAAATGATCAAAATCGGTTGAACCGTTTTTGAGAAAATCAAAAACAAAAAAATGGTTCCATGGGGGTTACCCTCAATAACCATTTTTCGGAAAATTTTTTTCAACCAATACCTAGATTTAATTAAATGAAATTTTTCTGTATCTTTATTTTTAAAATCTGTTGAACAGTTTTTGAGAAAAAAAAATGTTTATAAAATTTCGAAAAAAATTCGTATGGGGGGTACCGTTATTTTTGGTCTTAAAAAAAAAAAAGAAAAAAACGTGTGGGGGGAAAAAATTAAAAATGATATGTACCAAGTTTAAAGAAAATCGGCCGAGTCGTTTAGCCTGTAGTCGAACAGACAGACAGACAGACAGACAGAATTGCGAGACCCACTTTTTTAGTCTTTGCTATCATCGTAATGTCAACTTTGATCAAAATCTCGAGTTCGATTTTTTTTACGAATGCATAACTTGCCTTATAGTACCTATAAGTCGCAAGTAATAAATTTTGAAGGGTACATACTCTTAGACTTCACCAATTTATGGAAATTTCAAACACAAATGGAAATTACTGAATCTAGTCTTCACTACCATTGATGAAGTCATTACAGTGGAAAAATCAAGTGAGCCTCAAGTATCTGAAGACAACCACAATCCATCCAGCTCTAAATTTTACTCTTTTTCTGAACTCAGATAATTTAAATAATGAAATTTTTGAAACCTGTTGCACCTACTCGTAGAATTTTTAAAAGACAGATTCTGTATAACTAAATACCATGTTATCACAAACAGAATGGTTTTTCCTTAGTAATTGTTTAAATGTTAATTTTATGGTCTATGCATTGTATAATGTTTTCTTCAATTGTTTTCTACAATCTATTCCTCTGACCATAATTAAACCAAGATCTTTTGTTCAAGATTGGTGGATAGTGAGTTGAAAAGCTTCAAAAATAGAAGAAATAATGTATATTATACAGGGTGTCCGGTAATTTGTGTGCCATACTTTGGGATGTGATTCTTGGTCATATTTAAAAAAAAAATTGTTCTACAGTAAAGTCCGATTTTCAACTTTGACATCACTTTTTGACAATTTAAAAAAAAGGCTAACTTTAGTGTACCCTGACCCATGTTAAGGTCAATTTCTCTGTCAGTACTAACGGTAGGGACCTCATTTTGGACTTTTTTTTCAGTAGAAATACTAACCTTTAACACTACGTCTAAATTGAGCTGATATGCGTTTAGGGTTGCCAGATATTCCATTTTAAGTGGTGTTCATTTTATCTTGCCCAAGCAAAATTTTGACTGAGGTACATTTCTTTTAAAAAAATGCGTAATAAACAAAAAGTTTTCTTATTTTTACCTAGTGAACAAAACAATAATAAAAAAAAACTTGTAATAAGTGCACCCAAAAACCCATATATTTTATCATACTTGGGAAAATCTAAAACAGGTAAACAATCGGATCTTGGGTTTTTTACCTACTTTTATTGCAGCACTTGGCAATTAGATTGGTTATCAAGGAATTGATAGTTTTTAGGTAATTTTTAAGACTGTACACTCATGAAAATTGTTAAAAATGTA
The DNA here is from genome assembly GCA_911387755.1 of Chrysotoxum bicinctum. NCBI lineage: Eukaryota > Metazoa > Arthropoda > Insecta > Diptera > Syrphidae > Chrysotoxum > Chrysotoxum bicinctum. Next base: position 105,246,909 of record OU426988.1, read on the forward strand.
GGTACTTATGCCTACTTGACTTTCTGTCAAGATCATAATTACCTGACCTCTTCTCAGGGAGAGTTAAATTTGGGGTACACTGAGAAAACTGTACTATGAGTTATTTAAATAGAAACATGTTTAACTGCATGTTTAAATAAGGACAAATATAATTCGTTTATAACTAAACTCAAATCTGTTTAGATTCGAAAATACTATTATTTTACAGTAAAATATGTTTTAATCAAACTCATTCATGTTTAAGAATTTCATTAAGATCTGCACTAAATTTTGTATATGTATTCAAATTAGTTTTAGTTTGATTTTTAAAATGCAGGTTTAATTGTTTTACTAACTTAAAAATTGTAACATACAATGAACATGAACGAGTTTGTTTGAAATATAAACGAAGTTGAAATATTTACATGAGTAAGAGATTAAACATAAATGTTAAATTTAATCACGAACGAGTTTGAATTGAATAAAAATGAAGTAGCTACTCGTAAATACAACTTTTCTTCTTTTTGGCATCGAAAGTCATGGAGTGTGTTTATGTTCCGCGTGTGTTTGTGATCTTACTAAAGTGAGTAATTTATAAAATAATAAAGAAATATTTGATTACCATTATAATGTTACATAATTGAAGTTCTGTTTCAAGCAAAAATATAAACCATAAGATTATTCGAGGAGTGGAAGTTAATACCATTGTTCCCTGCTCTCTATTGTAAGTATAAAAAAAAATATTTGTTTCAAAAACTGTTTATTTATATAATTTTATTTAAAAAAATACTGATTAATAAGTATGTTTTATAATTAACTATCATTTGACTTCTATATTCTTGCCACAGGACGACTAGAGCACGACGAAAGACGTAAAAAAAAGAAGCAAATTCCAGAAGACGAATTATATGAACCAGAATTTGAAGATGTTCTCAAGACGTGACAAAGATGAGATCTTAAAGCGCTCCACAACAATTTAATGACTTTTTGGAAAAATGTAAATAGATAAAATAAAAATATAAATACATACATAATGTATGTAGGTGTAGGTACTTATTAATTTGTATTTGTGTTGAGTTTTTTTTTTATTTCTGAATTTCTGAAAAATCTGAAGTAACAAAAAATTAATATGATTCTATTTGAAACAACATCAAATAATGTTAATAAAAACAAAGATAAGCATGTTTAAATCAAATAGAAAACGTGGTAAATTTAAACCAAATCATGTTCAAATCGTGTCAAACATGGGTAAATACGTTTCTATTCAAATTAAATAGATATCGATTCCATGCCAAATCGTATGTGTTTGAGTTTGATTTAAATATGAATATGTTTGATATTTTTCTCAGTGTATGAATATTTAGTGGGTAAATTAACTAAATAAATGTTATAAAAGAATAGAAAAACAAATTCATTCATCTGATTATCAGGTAAAGTCAATATAAGATAAGAGCGCGCTTTTTGAAAGCCTTCAAATTACCACCCCAACTTAATTCTACTAACTATCTGGAGTTTTTACAAAATAATTTACCAGACCTATTGGAGGATGTTCCACTACTTCAACTAGCTTCATATTTCCAATAAAATGGTGCTCCGGCCTACTACAAGCTATCTCAGAGCGATAAATTAACTGCCGAAGGTTCAGAGATCTTAAATTAAATCCTAAATATTTTTTGGAGATTCATAATTTGTAAAGGAAAGTCTTCTACTTACCCGTCTGTCCACAAGTTAAATGACATTTCAAGTCAAGACCCTCGGGTTATAACACAATAATTTTTTGACTTCTTTCAGGTACTTTCAGCTGTGATACTAACATCTGTGATACTTTAAACTTTGATATTTTGAACTGTAATAATTTCGATGCAATTGCCCAAACTATGGGCACTTCAAATCTTTTTCTTATTTAACTGACATTAACTTTAATATAAATACTGAAAACATTGCAAAATGTATATCTAACCTAGACGATAGTTGTATACCAGGATCTGATGGTATACCTTCTACAATTTTGAAAAACTGTGTAAGTCACTTGTCGTGATCGCAGGTGGAAAAATTAAGGGCCTGCACTCAAAAGGACCTACACTGTTCAAAACTGCACAAGTGGTATCAAACAGTAACAGCTATATGCCATATGACGGGACGGAGGGACCACCTGCAGACCTAACAGTCCAGCTAGTAGAGCGAGCAGCAATCGAAGGATGGGACGTGGTTCTAGGATGTGATGCTAATTCACATCATGCTCAATGGGCAAGTACCGACACCAACAGTAGAGGTGAGTCTCTTTTTGAATTTATTATAGAACATAATTTACTGGTAGCAAATAGGGGCAATGAGCCCACTTTTGTTATAAAAAACAGGGAAGAAGTGATTGATATAACTGTTACTAATAATTCAGATACAATTTCAATCGACCAATGGAATGTTCTCAAAGAAGAATCATTCTCAGACCACAGGCTTATAGGCTTCTTGATAAATGATACAGTGGAAACTCCGAAACCTTATAGGAATTTCAGAAACACCAACTGGGATCTCTTTAATAGGGAATTAGAGAAGAAACTCAAAAATCTCAATAACACTGCGATTCAAGAACCCAAGCATATTGATCAAGCATCAGAAGAACTCAGGGTGATTCTAAGTAACGCCTTCGAGAAAGGTTGTCCACTGAAACATATAGGGAAAGGAAAAAAGAAACCACCCTGGTGGACGGGAGAACTCGATAACTTGAGAAAAGAAACAAGAAGACTTTTCAATGCTGCCAAAAACACTAGAAATGAGAATGACTGGGAAGTATATAAAACCAGTCAACGAAAATTTAAAGCAGAAACGCAAGGAGCGAAACGAAGCTCATGGAGAACTTTTTGCAGTGAAATCGAAGGAACAAACGAATCAGCTAGACTAAGGAAAATTCTTTCCAAGGATTCAATCCCTTTAGGATCTCTTAAAACGCCCACTGGGTGCTGGACAGAGTCCTGCAATGAGACTCTTGAGCACCTGATAAATACTCACTTCCCGGGTTGCGGGTCAAATGACAGCAACCTGGAAACAGAATCCTACACGGAACACATTATACCATCGGATATTATAACGGAAGAAAAGATAAGATGGGCAATCCATTCTTTTTCTCCGTATAAATCCCCTGGCCTTGATGGCATCTTCCCAATGATGCTACAGAAAAGCGAAATCCAAATAATGCCGCTCCTGAAAAACATATTCCTTAACAGTTTAAAATGGGGATATGTTCCTTTATCATGGCGCGAAGTCAAAGTGGTTTTCATTCCAAAAGCTGGCAAGCCCAGTCATAGAGAAGCCAAAGATTTCAGGCCAATTAGTCTGACATCGTTTATTCTTAAAACGTTTGAAAGACTGATAGACCTACATATTCGTGGCACTCTGAAACTGGTTGATTTATCCACAGCTCAGCACGCCTACACAAAGGGGAAGAGAGTAGAAACGGCACTTCACAGCGTCGTTAGCACGATTGAGAAGACAATGAACGACAAAGAATATACCCTTGCTGCGTTTCTCGATATTGAAGGAGCTTTTAATAACGTTAACAACAAAGCAGTAAAGGCAGCTCTAGTAGACAATAAAATCGATAATTCGATAATACTTTGGGTTATGTGCATGCTAAAGAACAGGCAAATTAACTCGAAACCGGCAGGGATACAGATAAGAGTATTCACATCCAGGGGCACCCCACAGGGGGGAGTTCTCTCACCACTCCTTTTGGGTGCTGGTTATGAACAGAATTCTCATTAATCTAAATCACTCTGGAGTAAAGGTAGTATAGCCTACGCTGACGATCTTGCGTTATTAGCTACTATCAGTGAACAGATTGAATACGCCCTTTCTAAGGTTAGTAGATGGACTAGAGAGTGCGGCCTGATGGTTAACCCGACAAAAACAGAATTAGTCCTCTTCACAAATAAAAGGAAAATACCAAATTCAGAATACCTTCAATTGAAGGCACCCCGCTGAAGATTTCAGATCATGCAAAGTATCTTGGTGTGATTCTAGATAGGAAATTAAACTGGAGTCTTAACACTAAGGAAAGAGCGAAAAAAGGAATGATTGCATTCTACTTCTGAATCTTTGGGAAATCCTGGGGACCTAGTCCAAAAATTATCAGGTGGATGTATTTGGAGATAATCAGACCAATACTAACCTATGGTAATTTGGTATGGTGGAATGCAACGGAAAAAAGCACGAACCTCAAAACTCTGACAAAAGTACAGAGACTCGCGTGCATTGGGATTACGGGTGCCATGAGATCCACACCAACTGCAGGGTTGGAGGCGATACTCAACCTGAAACCCCTAGACCTTTTCGTACAAGAATCCGCAGCATATAGCGCCTTAAGGCTAAGCCAGACTAATACCTGGAAAAACAGCGCAATAGGACATGCTCAAATTCTTCAGAAATACTTGGGTGATAGCATTACAAATTATACAACACCCGAGCTTGACTTTTATAAACCATTCCAAACTGCCTTTCTAAGCAGAGAAGAATGGCTGAACAACCAACCCTACACCAGTGAATCAGAAATAGCAATCTACACTGATGGCTCCAAAATGGACACAGGTGTTGGTGCAGGGTTTTTCTCAAAACCTCTTAAGCTAAACAACTCACTTAGGCTCCCAGATCATAGCAGTGGCTTCCAAGCGGAGGTACGCAGGGACAACAGCTGCTATTAATGATGGCGGTACCACGGGCTGATATCACCTTTTACATTGACAGCCAAGCGGCAATAAAAGCGATTTCTGCCACTGTGATAAAATCGAAGCTTGTCTCCTGCTGCCGCGAAGAGCTTAAGGTTCTTGGCACGCAGCACAATATTAGACTCTGCTGGGTACCGGTACTCAGCGGCATACCAAGTAATGAAAATGCCGATGAGTTGACAAGACAGGGATCAGCGCTCGACGCTAGTCAAGCAGAGATGGTAAGCATCCCACTCAACAACATTAAACAGGAAATTTCAGATACTCGTATAATCCTAGGGAAATCCAATGAAAGGTGGAGTCTACTTGACACCTGTGATACTACTAGGAAAATATGGCCCTGCTTTAACAAGCAGAGGACTGACAAAATTATACAACTTAGTAAGAAGTCCCTTCGCTCTCTTACGAGCATAATCACCGGACATAATTTATTGAAATGCCATAAATTTAAAATGAAACTAAGTACAGATGACCTATGCAGAGGATGTGGTAATGAAGAGGTACATGAAGACACATCACACTTTCTCTATCATTGCCCGTCACCATGCCACCAGAGAAGGAAATGGTTTGGTAGCTACTTCTTTGACAATCTAGAAGATATTTCTAATATTTCAGGAATACACATATTGAACTTCGTCAATGCCTCAAAATGGCTTGACTGATTAATAGAATACATAGGTTTTATCAGGAAAGAGTGATTACACTGGATCTACATTGATCTAAGTGTGACGATAGCAACATCAATTGTCAGCCCAACAACCTAACCTAACCACTTGTCGTTACATCTGTTCTTTATTTTTAACTTATCAATGTCCTATTGTGTCGCCATCTATATGGAAATTTTTTTTCATAATCACTACATAAGAAAGGTAAGAAAGCTGAAATCAAAAATTATAGACCTATAAAGGTTGTCCCAAAAGTCAACGTCGAAACGAAGAGATTAAAAGGGTAGGTAGTTACAGTTATCAGAAAAATAATAAAAAAAAAATTCGTAGACATGGATTTTATGAGTTATAGGCATTCAAAAAAATCGAAAAAATTGTCACCCTGGGACGATCTTTCAAATGCCGTGATAACAAATCTTAATTTTTCTCAATTTTGTTTTTTGTTATGGATTCTTGAATAAACCTGCTAACAATTGCATCCAAGAATTAATTTAAACACACTTTCATCAGTTTTAAAGAAAATAACACTTTTTTGCACAACTAATTACTCAAAATTTTTACATGACCGTATTTTAATAAACTTTATTGTAAAAAAAATGTACTACGAAATTTTGGCAAGTGACCTTAAAAGTTGACGGTTTCAATTCCCATTTCAAAATGGTATAACATTTTTGAGGAATTCCATAAATAACGGTAATAAAAATGTTTTTCTTAAGAAATCCGATTTTTTTTTTAATAAGCTAATTTTTCCCTATTGTTTTTTTTTTGTGTACGCTTTCAGAACTGAATTTATATTTTTCGTAGTAATAAAGTGCGCTGATTTTTTAAAAGATAAAAGAGTCTTAATGAATACCCTTAAAATTGTGTTATACAAAAATATGATGTATTTGTTGTTGTATTTGATGATTGTATATGAACTTCTGACTTCTTGGGAAAGGCGTTATACCGATTTGTTCGTTATTGCTTTCTTTTTCCTCCTTTTTTTGCTTTGCTAATAGTGTTGGAGTCTATAAGAGGAACACTTTCATTTATTAAATTGAGTTTTGGTTGCCTTGTCGTTTAGTAAAACCGATCCGATGGATACATCGACCTTCACAATTTCCACGAGTGGCATGTAGAAAATCCACATTTGATGCAGGAAGACATATCGCAGTATCGCTTCAAAGTTAATATGTGGACCGGAATTCTGAATGGTAAAATTATTTGACCATTCGAGCTACCAGAGAACTTAAACGGCGAGGTGTATTTAGATTCTTTACAAAACCACTTACCAAATTTATTGGAAGATATGCCACTTAGCATTTATGGAAATATGTGGTTTCAACGGGAGTTTGGAGCTGACCGTTCGTGACGAGTAGACCTATTATTCATAGTGACGAAACAAATCTCTGTGCTTAACTTTTAATCGAGACGGCTTTAGCCCCTCATGTACATTTATACTTTGACACAGTGGGCCTTACTAATAATCAAATTTAGTGTTAAGGTTAAAAGAAAATCTCCAGATTTTAGAAAATCCCCATACCAATAACTTATTTAAATCTCCAGTTTAGTCGTTAGTTATATGTCAAAATTTAATACACGGAAATCCATGATTAAAGTCGAACATTAAATAAAAAGTGTTGCCTTAGTGATGTTTTATGGTACCTAAATTTGTATTTAACACTTAAATATACTCTCATGCTCTCATCACTTTATCAGGTTGATTTTTCAGATTTTTATTTAAAGTGAAAAGAAAGTACTTTATTTGTTTGTTTGTATGTTTATGTGCAACTGGAATAGATTATTTATTTTTTTCATACATATTTAGTACGTCTGGATTTTACTTAAAATACGTGGTTAATTCGTTGATTCCATTTTATGTATTTACATAATTACGTACATATATCTAAAAAAGTAATTTTTGTGTTGAGAGGAAATCGATTTAACATTATTTTTGTCTGTTGTTGTATTGGTAAAATTGTGTGTATCCAAGTATATTCATTCTGAAAACAAAAACAAAAATAATATTTGAACCGCATTCAGTAGAGTTAGATGAACTTGAAAAACTTATCTTACAAAAACAAATTTACAAATTTATAGCGGGATGATCTTTTTTTAGTACAAAAAAAAAAAAACATTACAACAATATATGCGTCGAATACAACTTCAAAACCGAACAACCAAATTATAATTGTATTTTTGTTTGTTTAAGAATTATAATTTTGATGGTGCTGGTTAAATCGTGTTAATCAATCAACTGAAATTAACTGATTAGCTAAATCCATGATAAAAAACTAAACTCAAACTTTGAATTTTTTGTTACGAATTGAAATAATCATGGATTTAAGATGACCCACTGTGAAAAAACTGGCCCCTACTGTTTATCAATAGAAAACCTAATAAAATGCACGACTGGATGGCACGAACTTGCTCTTATGTAAAAGTACTTTGAAATTTAAGATACATTTTATAAATATAAAACATAAAATTGCCATCTGTTTTCTAGAAAAATATGAATTTATGCAAACAAACTTTAAAAAATCGTTTTATTTTTAAATAAATCTTTTATATGAGAAATTTCTTTAAAATTGTTCAAGAAAAAAATGTAGGATGCGAATTTTAAGTATTTAATAATATTGATTTTAGGAAATAATTTCAAAAAATAATCGTTCATAGGTTTTGAAGATATTGATTTTTCAAAAAAAAAAAATTCAAAAAACCCAACTAAAATTTTTTATAATATTTTTATATACAATATTATTTTAAACTTAAAAAGACTCCTGCTGAAAATTTTTGGTTAAAATCCTTAGACCCATTAATGAGAAAGTCGAAAATCAAAAAAACTGTTCTATGACTGGTACCGTTAATAACATTTTGCCCCAAAATTTGTTTGACCAAAATGTAGTCCATGTCCATAATCATCATCATCATCGGCTCGACAACCGGGTTCCGGTCCTGGCCTCTTTCAACAAGTCTCTCCACCTATCCCGGTCTCTAGCCGACGCCATCCAGTTGCGCACCCCAAGGCTTCGGGCGTCCTGGTCTACGCCATCTCTCCAGCGCAAGCATGGTCTACCACGCTGTCGTCTACCATAGAATGTACCACAAAGAACTTTCCGAGCAGGTTCCTCTTCGCTCATGCGAGCTAGGTGCCCTGCCCACCGGAGTCTACCGAGCTTATTTTTTGTCACGATATCTGCTTCAAGGTAGATTGCGTACAGTTCATGATTGTACCGTCTCCGGAATCGTCCTTCCTCACATACGGGGCCAAAAATTCTCCTTAAGACTTTTCTCTCGAACGCAGCTAAGAGGTCGGAGTGCTTTTTGCTAAGCACCCAAGTTTCGGATCCATATGTGAGTACTGGCAGGACCATGGTCCTGTACAGCAGCAGTTTTGAAGTTATGGTGAGATTTCTGGATTTGAAGAGCTTTGACAGACTATAGTAGGCTCTGTTGGATTTGAGAAGCCGCCCGCGTATTTCTTCTTATATATTGTTATCGGCTGCTACTATTGACCCAAGGTATTTAAAGGATTGCACCACTTCAAATTCGTGCTCCGCAACCTTGATTGTTTGACCAACTGTTCCTCTCGCATTCGACGCCACCATGTACTTTGTTTTACCTTCACTAATGTGCAGCCCCAGATTTTGTGCCGCCTGCTCGATCTGGATGAAGGAATCGTGTACAGCTTGTTCGGTTCTTCCGATGATGTCGATGTCGTCTGCGTAAGCCAGTAACTGGCTGGACCTGTTGATGATGGTCCCTCTTGTTGCCGTGCCAGTCACGGATTGCTTTCTCCAACGCCAGGTTGAAGAGGAGGCAGGCCAAACCGTCCCCTTGTCGGAGTCCATTAAAGATGTTGATTGGTCTGGATAGCAATCCGGCTATTTTTACTTGGCTTGTTACGTTGGTCATGGTCAACCTACATAGTCCTGTCAATTTATTTGGGATGCCGAATTCTCTCATGGCTTTGTAAAGTTCTACCCTGGCTATGCTATCATAGGCGGCCTTAAAGTCTATAAAGAGATGGTATGTTGGGATGTTAAATTCTAGACATTTTTCCATCGCCTGCCTAAGGGTAAATATCTGATCAGTTGTTGATTTGCCTGGAATGAAACCACACTGATATTGTCCGATAACGGTTTTAGCGTATGGGGTTATCCGATCTTGTAGGATAGAGGAGAGTATCTTATAGGCGGTACTCAAAAACGTGATACCTCTATAATTGCTGCACGTTGTGACATCTCCCTTCTTATGTATGGGGCATATTAAACCTTTTCGCCAGTCTTCTGGCATTTCTTCCTGCTCCCATACCTGTACTATAATATCATGAATTGCTTGACGTAAGGCTGGCCCGCCGTGATGGAATAATTCGGTTGGTATGCCATCGGCTCCCGGGGCTTTGTTCTGTTTAAGCCGGCCTATAGCCTTCTCAAGCTCTTCTATGCTTGGTGGCGGCAACATAGAGTATTCTTCTTGAAGTAGTGGAGCTTCCACTTCTGCAGTGAGCTGACCATTTAGCAATTCATTAAAGTACACTTCCCATCGCTTCAGTATGCTTTCAAGATCGGTGATCAGATTTCCCTCTCCGTCCTTGCAGTATGTGCAGCGTGGTGTGTACTGCGTCATGTTTCGGACGGATTGGTAGAACTTCCGCGCCTGGTGCGGACCTCGCTCTCAGCTATTTTCTATTTCACAGATTAGGTTCTTCTCCCAGGCTGATTTTTTTTGTCTGTGTAGCCGTTTTTCTATTCTTCTGAGCTCTTTATATTCCTCTTCGCGTGCCCGCGTTCTATGAGATTGTTGCATTGCTCGGTACGCAACATTCTTACGTTCAGTCGCTAGCTTGCATTCATCATCAAACCAGTCGTTCCGATTTTTACGACTGCTGCCTAAGATGGAGTTGGCAGTACTAATGACAATATTCTTAAGGCGTGTCCACTTCTCATTTACGCCCAGCATACTGGCTCCAGGACTTACTCTCCCTAAATCAAGTGATTCTAGGGCGAGTCCTAACGCATTACCAAAGGTGTTACTTGTGTTTTCATTGCGCAGGGCAGCCGTGTTGATTCGAACCTGATCGGCGGATGCAATGCGTCTCCTCAAGGCAATCCGCCCTCGGAAAACCATACCAACAAGATAGTGATCCGAGTCGATATTGGCACCTCGGTACGTTCGTACCGTCATCAAGTTCGAGTAGTGGCGACGGTCTATCAACACGTGGTCTATTTGGTTACGAGTGACTCCATCAGGTGATACCCAGGTGGCTTTGTAGATATCTTTACGCGGGAACCTGGTACTCGCAACGACCATGTTTTTCGATGCTGCCAATTCTAAGACTCGAAGTCCATTGTCATTAGTGTTCTCATGCAAACTATGGGTGCCTGCGTAATGCCTGAATACCGGCTCCCGACCTATTTTTGCGTTCAAATCCCCAAGGATGATTTTAACATCATACCTTGGACAGACATTGAGGGCCCTCTCGACTTGTTCGTAGTAAGTCTCTTTTTCTTCGTCTGAGGACTCCTCCGTAGGTCCGTGAACGTTAATGAGGCTGATGTTCGTAAATTTGCCACGCACGCGAAGGGTGCATAGCCTTTCGCTTATAGCGTTAAAGCCGATGATGGTAGACTTCATTTTTTCGCTGACTAGGAAGCCTACCCCGAGCACATGGTGTTTTGTATGACAGCTATAGTATATGTCATATTCTTTCTTCTGTAGAACACCATTCCCTGTCCATCTGATTTCTTGAAGAGCTGTTATGTCAGCTTTATATTTTGACAGGGCATCGGCTAGCTGCTGAGCAGCTCGAGCTCTATAGAGCGATCGTACGTTCCATAAGAAAATTCGTAAATCGTTTTTCAGTTTTCGTTGCGTTGGTTGTCGTCGTGTGATCAGTCCGTTTCCGAGGCTTATTGTCGGTCTCGTAATTCAAAAGTTTTACGGGACAGAGAATTAACCTGTCGCCAACCTGGGCCCGTATTACGAATTACGATTATCGTTTAAAATCCCTCGTTATCGTTAAGTTGCGATTACGTTTTACGATACTCGTTTTTTTAAAACGATAATCGTTTTCTCTTACGACTGCTTTTGGCACTCGTATTTCATTGTTTTGACACATGTACTATTTTTGACAGAAATATTGAAAGAATGAAGTTGGATGCGCTTAAAAAAATAGATTTTTTTTATTTTATCAGGCAATATTTTGATGTATCCATTATCGTAAACCATAATCGGTCCATGTGTTGACTATCGTTTTCTAGGGTATCGTTTTTTTGCCTTTCGTTTCGTAATCTGTAATACGGGCCCTGAGGAACCAGCCTGATCATATTAGCCAAATCTTTTTAAAGGCTTGTTTCTCCATAATATCACACCTAATTTTTTTTTATCAAAATCGTTAGAGCTGTTTTCGAGATAAATAAGATTTTGCATTACGGATGTATGGGGGGTACCGTTAGTTTTGGAGTTAAAGAAAATATTTCAATTTCTCCTCTAGGGAATCACCGAAAACCCTTAACTACCGAGATTGAAAGAAATACAGTGAACATTGGTAAACGTGAACTAATTAAAATCGAGGGTGTTCATGTTTTTGAGATTGTTCATGTTTTGGAATGTAACATTTTATGATTTAAATTGTATTCCTACAGTCTTACTATTGCTCATAAAATAAAACACATTTTCTTCCACTTTATCTTCTTTTTTCTTCTGTTATAAATTATTTTTTCTTTATATTTTGTTGCTTTTTTATATATATTACTTACTTAAACTGAAATCAAAAATGTTCTAGTTTTATAACCTTTAATGCATACAAAGCCAAATTTGGCCTGTATTCTTAGATATTATTTAAACAAATAATTTATTTTTCTGGTTTTTTTTAAATAAAAGATGTCTTAAAACAGCCCCAAAGAAGCTATTTAAAAAGTATTTTTTTTTTAATAATAATTCATGCAGTAAAGGATTAAGGTTAAAACCTTAACTTTCTTTCAACACATTTTTAAATAGAGAATAAGACGTTGATCAACCCAAACTATGCAGAGAAAAACAAAACAAAACTGAATAAGGATGATAGCAATACGTACACGCACTAACGAACGTACCACGGTACCAAATGCACATACTAGGTACGCATTGTCAATATTATAGGATCCCCCGAATACTACGCATTGTCTATATTATGGTATTCCCCGAAGTTATAAAAATTAATTCAGTACATTTTGATTTAAAAATGTTGGGAAAATATCTGTTCACGTTTTAGAGCTTTTAGATTTGTTCACGTTTTAGAGCAGTCAATGTAAAAAATACAGTGTTCACGTTTTGGGGTAGTTCACATTTTGGGGGGTTCACGTTTTCCAATGTTCACTGTAGGTCCAGTGGTTTCGGCTGTAGTTCGAGGTACAGACATACAGACACACTGAAACATGTTTTTTGTGTACTAAATTTTCCTTGAAATTTTTATAAAAAAAAATTGATATGCAAGTTGTTAGTATTTAATAGAATACATTTTAAAACGTAATTTAAAAGTTTAATCGTGTATCGGTTTTCAAGATATTGAATTTTCAAAAAAAAAATTGTATTATTTTTTTTTAAAATCTAAAAACTATTTTTTCGAAAAAAAATTTGAGTTTATATTTTTTCACATGCAAGGCAGCTCCTGCATAAAAATTTGGGTTAAAATCGTTAGAGCCGTTGGTGAGAAATTCGAAAATCAAAACAACGGTTCTATGATTTTTTTTTTTTTGACCAAAATATAGTCCATGTCCATAATATCACACTCAATTTTTTTTTTTATCAAAATCGTTAGAGCCGTTTTAAATAAGATTTTTAGATAAGCCGCGATAAATAAGATTTTGCATTACGGGTGTATGGGGGTACCGTTAGTTTTGGAGCTAAAAAAAAAAATTTCAATTTTTCCTTTAGGGAACCACCGAAGACCCTTAACTACCGAGTTTGAAGAAAATACCTCCAGTAGTTTAGGCTGTAGTTCGAGATACAGACATACAGACAGACGGAATTGTCAGACCCACTTTTTTCGTCTTCGCTATCATCGTAATGTCAACTTTGATCAAAATCTCGAGTTCGATTTTTTTTCCAAATGCAGAACTTGCCCTATAGTACCTATATCGCAAGTAAAAAAAAAAACAATATTCTCGCACAATATAAATATGTATGTATGCCAGTTCACTTATTTATAGTTTAAAAATATTTTAAGCTTAAGACTTTCTTATTTTGGTACCTATATGTACATTTTGCGAATGAAAATGTTGTGTTTCAAGCTAGTTTATAAATTCTTTGCAAAAATTAATTAATCATCTGCGAAAAACAACTGTTAGTTTTGTTCAAAGGTGTTTATTTTATATTTTATTATTTATTTTTGTAAAAATATACAGTTTCGGGTAATGTGGTATACTAGCCGTGGCTAATGTATAGTATACCACTTTACCCATCATAGAAGTTTATATCTTTTTAAAATTGGCTATTTGTGTTTTTTCTAAAGATTCATTCGTTAAAATGTATTGAAATAAGAAAATGAGATTCCAAAGACATGGAATTATGCTGTGAGGAATGAAAAAATGGGAAATTTAAGATTTCACACACATTTAAAAAATCTACTGGGTAATGTGGTATAGTATACCACAATAGACAGCATAGTGTACCACATTACCCTTTAACTTTCAAAAGTGACGATTTAGGGGTTATATCAATATTTTGTCTAAATCTTTGTTAGTTATTGTTAGAATTCGACAAAAAGAAATCACTTGGTAGATTATATGTTTTTGGTAAAATCTACCAAATTTAAGAGCATTTGTTTCATAACTTTTTCTGTTAAGTCAAAAAAACAAACATGTATACCACAATACCCTAACTTCCTCTAAGTACTTTAATGCTTTCTGTTAAAAAAAGAGTACGGCAATACTTAACTTTGAAGGTATAGGGCAAATTATGACAGCTCCTGAACTTTGACAGACCTTGGTAAAAATTCTGACAGTTCATTACATTTTTTTCTCATTTGTTGTAGATTTTGTAATAGATTTAATAAAAAGTCTGGAGATTAGTTAGTGAAAGGATTAAATTGTTTATTGGTAGCATTTTGTTAAAGCTCAGCGCTTTGTTTTAACCTTCTAGTTAACTAATAGTAGACATAATCGTTTGATTATTAGTAAGGCCCAGTGACTCGAAAACAAAACAAGTGAAGATTGAAAAAAAAACAATAATTTTCCAGCATTATTGCTGGAAACTGTAAAAATGGATGAAAGTGCATCCCAATCATATACATGTGCTTTTATTACCAATCAAAAAAATGAGAAATCTTATTTAACTAAAACTGCCTCGCAAACAATAAGTGTCTATGCTAACAATAGTGCTCTTGCAAACAATAGTTCCTTTCAGGGATGGAAAATTCGGTACAATTGTACCGAATTCGACACAATTGAGTTTGTGCAAGTACAAAAGTACAATTTGTCTCAATTCAGTACAATTTCAAAATTTCCAATTTTATGTATTTCACAAAAACAACAAAACAAAAGCACATTAAAGGAATTTGAAAGTTGAACACAACATCCTGGCCTGAACGCATTCATTTTCATTCCAGAACAATAACTCACAGCTGTAAGCCCTTATAACTCTTAATTACAGTTTTCTTTTCACTTCTTGATGGCGTCTGCTTTATTGATCAGCTTTTTTTCAGACATCGCATCGTTTTCTTTACTAAACACTAAACTGTAAACTTGTGGATATTATTTGTGATTGCGGTGTTTCCTTTGCGCGTTTTTAAGATATTTAATTTATTTGTGAATTTTAGTTTTACATTTAATTTGTTTGTATAAGGGCAATTATACAGAACTTTTAAACTCTGTGTTATGAGCATATAGCTATGAATATCTTAGCTCCAAGTTAAAATATACTTGAATTTCTTTTTTATTCCAGTGAATTACTTTATTAAGAATATGTATTTTCTAAATTGAGTCATCTAAGTATTTATCTGCGCTTTTATAGTTTCTTCAACAAGCTAAATTGAAAAAATCTCAATTGTAATAATCTGGTTTATTTTTAAATTATGTACTCGCGGCCCGCAACTTGAGTCATTACTTTTACAAGCAAAATGTTGTCTTTACCTATAAGAAATATTATCGTAAGTTTCGTAAGTGTGCGCCAGTTTTGTGATAACTCATAGATCTTTCTATAAGTGTAATAACTTTTTAATAAAAATATGTTTTTTCGATGTTTCGTTGTTTTTTGAAGACGGCCCAAGGAATATCACTATAATTTTCAATTATCTTTATTCCTCAAGTAAAAACGAAGAAATCAAGCCATGAATCAAGTATGTGCGCAATAAATTTTCGAGACTAGAAATGTTTTCAATCAGAGATCGAATTTCTGCAAGAATGGAAATTTGCACTTAAATGTATAGCACATCTTTCGCAAGGCTTAAAATCGATCTTTTCTGCTTCTGATCTTACTGTATGCTTATAGATTTCTAGAAAAACAATAGGCCACAAAAGTAATTATTGTAGTTTTAAAATTATCAACCTTAATTAGAGTATTTATTCAAATAAATGAAATTTCGGGTCCTGCTCTTATAATACTGCATATATACCCTACCTCAACGGCCCGCGATAAAATCGATGCACGACTATTTATTCAACATACTGATAGGTTCAATAAAAAGTGCGCAGTCTCAGTGGTGTGCGAAGTATTTGAAAAAATAAAGTTTCAAAATCACAAGTTTAAAAGTTCTGTAGATATGCCCATAAGCTGGTGCCACAAGTAGATAATTAAAAGATTAAGTTTCATCATTACAATACAAGACAATAGTTATGTATAGATATACTTTTTAAAATGAAGATAGTTTTTTTTTCTGTGAAGCTATTTATATTTATTTATATTGTTTTTTTTTTATAAGAAGACAAACTGATCATTTCTGCTTTGATTTTTTTTTAAATAAAATACTTTGGAAAACTTTTAAATAGTTGAATTATTGATTTTGTTTTTTTTTTTTTCATACAAAATTCGTCTTCGGTACAATTGACATCATTTCAGTACAATTCTATTCCAGATTTCAGTACAATTGAAACATTTCATTTTCCATCCCTGGTTCCTTTACAAACAATAGTACTCTTGCGAACAGTAGTTCTCTGGTAAACAGTAGTTCTCTCTTAATTAAGAGCAACAATAAAACCAACGATTTAAAGAGGGGTGCAATCAGATCACCTCCTACATCACCGAACCTAGACAGTAACCCTGCAAAGTTCTTTGCTGGTGCGATCATGCCTAATGAAGCCATGAGCATGGACGACGCACACAGGGGACAAATGCATGAATTCTTGGCAGAAATTATTTTAAGGCTAGCCGCGCACTAGCAATTTTTAGTTGCGAAACTGCTTGGTTCGAGCAACTAAAAAGTTTGTGTTTTGACACAAACTAAACGATTGCCTAAAATAAGTTCGCCATTTTATTGAACATATAATTATCTGCAAATTCACGGACATTCAACCAAACAGTTCATCTGTTTTCTATAAGTAACCAAACAGTTTCGCAACTAAAAATTGCTAGTGCGCGGCTACCCTAAGGCATTAAACTGTTGGAAAATGAATTAAAAGCACATTAAAATAGATATACAGGGTGGCGCACCAATTGTGCTACAAAAATAAAACGTAATAACTTTTTTTCTGTGTGAGTAATCGACTTATTTTTTTTTTTATTTTGTAGGTTACTATTTAGATTTATAAAAATGGATGCTTGGGATGCGGAGAAAAGAATTTGGATAGTGCAACGGTACCATGCTTTGCAGTCCGTCATTTCCGTCCAAAGGGAATTTAGGCGGGAGTTTGGCGGTAATCCCCCGAGTAGATGGACCATTATGAGGTATGTAAACATGTTTGCCGAATCTGGAAGCATCGCACGAAGGCCGTACCATCGAGATGCCAATGTTCGGGTTCAGGATACAATCGCAGCAGTAGCATCTGCAATACAGGCCAATCCGAGCGTTTCGACCCGAAACTTATCGGGGCAAATTGGAATTAGTAGACGGTCATTACAACGGATACTTCATGACGATTTAAACTTGTTTCCGTACAAAGTCCAAATTACTAGCAAGTTAAACCCTCAGGATTTGCCTGTTCGCCTGGAATTTTGCCAAAAAATGATATCAATGAAGAAGACAACACATTGATCAATTGTTTGTTCATGTCTGATGAGGCCCATTTTGATCTTAACGGCAATGTAAACAAGCAAAATTGCCGTATATGGAATGAGTCTAATCCAGAAATGCTCCATGAGACGGAACTGCACCCAGAACGAGTCACTGTCTGGTGCGCAGTTTCATCAAGGTGTATTGTCGGGCCGTACTTCTTTGAAGATAACGGTGTAACCGTTACTGTCAATGGGGACCGTTATTTAAAGATGTTGAAGGAGTTTTTTTACCCAGAACTGCGCCGAAGACGTATACCATTCAACAGCGTTTGGTTTCAGCAAATGGAGCAACTGCACATATAGCCAGACCAGTTATGGCGGAGCTAAACAAAAAATTCGCAAACAAATTAATTTCTAGGAACTCCACTCTTCGCTGGCCCCCAAGGTCACCTGACCTGACTGCACCAGACTTCTTTTTATGGGGTTATGTCAAGCAAGAGGTGTATAAAACGAAGCCCAGGAATTTAACTGAACTAAAGCAGTCCATAACGATAATAATTGAGGCGATCCCAACTTCAACTCTTCAGGCCGCAATGAATAATTTTTTGACCAGGTGCCGCATATGCGTGGGACAGCGTGGAGGTCATTTGCGGTCAATAATCTTTAAAAACAACTAACTATTTAAAATAAAATTTAATTTTCTAACCAATAAAAAAAAAAAAAATGAAATACATCGATTAAAAAAAAAGTTATTTGAATTTCTTATTGTAGCACAATTGGTGCGCCACCCTGTACAAATAGATACACAAAATTTTTTGAACTAGTGTTTATTTAAATTTTTTATTTCCAAAAATTTTCACAACTTTTTATTTAATATTTAATTGTTTTTGCGACGCGTTTCGGAGTGTTCCTCCATCTTCGGGCAATTAACTTAATATGACGTTGGTGTTATGTGTCATAGCCAATATTTGTTGTAAGGTTTTAATATTTGTTGTTGTTTAATATGTTTTAGTTTTGTCTTCTTTCTAGAGTTTTAATTTTAATAGCTGTGTCATATAGTGGATTTGTTTTAAGTGTTAATTTGTCGTTTAATAGTTTGTCTTGTTCTAATTTGTTTGCCTTGTATATTTCGTACTCTTCTGTTGCGTCTAATATTCTTCCTTTTCTAACTATGTATGTATATGCATAGGTATCAGGTTGGTGTCGAAGTCTGTATACCTATGATTATTTTCAATTACAACAAATATTGGCTATGACACATAACACCAACGTTATATTAAGTTAATTGCCCGAAGATGGAGGCACACTCCGAAACGCGTCGCAAAAACAATTAATATTAAATAAAAAGTTGTGAAAATTTTTGGAAATAAAAAAGAAAGAAAATATATATTATAAATATATTATATATTTTTCCTTGCTCAAATGTTCCATCGGTTTTGCAATGAATGAACAAAAATGCAGCCCAATACTTCCCACAACGCAAACGTACAACCTACAAAGACATAAATATAAACAGATTTCAATATCCTTTTCTTCAAACTATGAATGCTCCAGAGATCATACAGAGCAGAAGATACAAAAATAAAATGCACGACTGGGTCGCACGAACTTGCTCTTATGTAAACGACTAAGAACTTCAAAAATGAATGTTATTAGAGAAAAACTGTTCATAAGCAAAAGATTCAGATTTAATAGACTAAAACAACTCCTTTAGTAGTTGGAGCTAAAAACAGGATGCCATGTAATTAGCTTATGCAAGAAGAAAAATTATAAGTCTGTACTGGTTTCGAAAACAAGCTTTTATACTAGAGATGCCGCGAATAGTGACTCTGCCGAATACCGAACACACTCGTCGGCCGAATAATGAATATTCGGCAGCCGAACATTCGGCCAACGAAACGATGTGTTGTGTATCTTATCTATCTCCTACATGACTTTGGACGAGGCACAACAGTTTCTGGGAATTTTTTGAGGAAGTTGCTATAGACAAAATGATAAAGATGTTGAAAAAACAGCCATTGAAAACAAAATAGATTTTTTTTAAGAACTTCGGTCAGCAAATACAAAACTGTTTCCCAATTTGACAACATTTGCTGAAATCTACTTTTCGTCTCCTGGTACTAGTGTATTAGTGAGAGGTTATTTGCAGAAGCTGTAATTGATTTCGAATATAGACCTTACATAAAACGTATGCTACCAACGAATGCTGAAAAAGCTGTTTTTATTCACCACAACTTACCATTAGTGATTTTAAATACTAAAATAAAAATTTTTAATAAAAATATAACATTTTTTGTAAGATAAAATAAATCTTTTTTCATTATCCATTTAATATTCGGTATTCGGCCGAAAAAAAAAAAAAAAAAAAAAAAAAAAAAAAAAAAATAGATTTTTTTTTCCAAAAACTCAAAAATTATATTTTTTAAGTTTTGAAATGCAATGTTTTTCAAACTTTTTAGAAGCTTCTCTATACAAAATTTCATTAAAATCCGTTTTGTCGATAATGAGAAATTCTAAATTTGAAAAATGGTTCTATGGTAGGTACAGTCAGTGATATCTTTATTTCAATTTTTTTTTATTTGATTATAATTCGTAAGAATTAATCAAAAGAAAAAAAAAATAGTAAAATTTTCGGAACCGTTTTCGAGAAAAATACGATTTTCGGAAGCCATTTTTTAACGTTTGTATGAAGGGTACCATTATTTTTAGGTGAAATACATTTTTTTTCTTACATCTTATAATTTATATTAAAAACTTTTATTTTATCGAACATGGGGTTTCCAAAATATTGAGTTTTCAAAAAAAAAAAAAAAAAAATTGAAATTTTTTTTTAAATTCCACATTTTTTTTTTTTTTGAAAATTTGAATACACAATAATATTGAAACTGCTGCGGAGCCTTAACATAAAAAAAAATGCTCAAAATCGGTGGTACCGTTTTTGAGAAAATCAAAAACAAAAAAAAATGGTTCCAAGCGGTACCAAAAATAAACCATTTTTTGGAAAATTTTTTTTCAACCATTACCTAGGTTTAAATAAATAAATTTTTTTGAATTTAAAAAAAAAAAAAATTTGTGGGACAGTTTTTGAGAAAAAAAATCATAAAATCTCGAACAAAAATCGTATGGTACCGTTATTTTTGGTTTAAAAAAAAACCTGTGGGGGGAAAATCAAAACCCATATCTACCAAGTTTGAAGAAAATCGGCCGAGCCGTTTAGGCTGTAGTCCAACCGACAGACAGAATTGCGAGACCACTTTTACGCTATCAAAATCTCGAGTTCGATTTTTTTCCGAATGCATAACTTGCCTTATAGTACCTATAAGTCGCAAGTATAAATTACACAAGAAAATGAAAGAAGGTTGTGTGTCTACTCTGTCACTCTGTGCCCAACCCAAACGCAACTTTCGAAGTTCAAACATGTTGAACGAGAAAATGCGGAGTATTTATTTTAATTCGAAGTTCTGAAGGCCTCTTGAATTAACTATGAATACCAAAGAAGATAAGGACAAGCTTAGAGCTGTATTCACTAATGTAATAAAGTGCCTAGCATGTGATAGAAGTTTTATTTGTTAGTATGTAATAGTTGTTGAATTGCCTTTAGGTCAAATGAAACAAATAAATTTTCTTTGTCACGATGATTCGTGAACAATAATGTTTTCTATATTTGTATTGATAAATATGTTACAAAATGTTTACACAAAATTTAAGTAATATTAACTTACAATTGTTTTTACCAGTTGAGTGGAATTGATTTGAAATATTTCCTTTGGCTTTTTTGGTCATTGTAATATTGGCAATGAAACAACTATGTTACATTGACTTTCCCGACGTTTCGGCAGGGTTTGCTGCCTTCTTCAGGGGAACTTTACTGTGTAGAAATGCATATTTCATATCAATAAATACTAAATACTAAATACACAAAAAATACAGAGAAAAACATCATTTAACTCAAGAGTATAATAACAATTAAAACAATAAAATAAACTCACTTGCTTATAAGTTATTTGTTTTTTAACATTAAATATAAATGATTGTTAAAAAAATAAAGAATAAAAGAAAAGAACACTTCAAATGAAGCTTAGTCTATGAAACTTATTTTTAAAATGTCATTAATAAAGAGATAAGCGAGCAATAGACGGCAGAAATGTTTTGTGTGTCTTGTTTTCTGTTCATGTTGTTTTTGTTACTCATTATGTGAAATGTTTCTAAGGTATAGCGTTATGATGCATGTTGCTCGGTCTGCAGGATTTTAACACCTTCAAAATCTGGAGAATGACCGTTTTCGATGCTGTGACTCGCCAGGGCTGTCTTTGCAGGATTATTAGATTTGATGTCAGATCTGTGATTTGAAATGCGTTGTCGAAGGAACTGTTTTGTTGTTCCGATGTAGCACAAAAACAAATAACTTATAAGCAAGTGAGTTTATTTTATTGTTTTATTTGTTATTATACTCTTGAGTTAACTGATGTTTTTCTCTGTATTTTTTGTGTTAATAAAGTTCCCCTGAAGAAGGCAGCAAACCCTGCCGAAACGTCGGGAAAGTCAATGTACCATAGTTGTTTCATTACCAATATTACAGTGACCAAAAAAGCCAAAGGAAAGATTTCAAATCAATTCCACTCAACTTATAAATTCCAATTTGGTCAATAAATCATCTTAAGTAATTGTTTTTACCTTTATATTGCACTTTTGAAATTTAACAATAACTTCTTTCTCAAAAAACGTTTATGCAGTAAAAAGTTGAACTGACAAGTAACGACTAGACCAATATATAAAAACACAAGACGTCGAGATCATTATGTAGAGCTATTTGCTATGTTGTCTCTTTGGGATCGTTACATTTTCCCGCAAAACAGTTGCCCGTGTAACGTTTGCCCGACGATTTTTTTGATACTTTTTTGATGTCAATCCCGCAGCACGATATCCCGTCGCATGATATCCCGTAGATTTCTTCACGGGATTGGCGACGGGATTGGCAGTACTAAATACTACTTTTAAGATAGGATATGATTTATTTAAGCAATAGTGCTTCCATAAAAATCCTCAGTTCTTGTCAGATCTCCGTGAAGGTAAGACCTCAAGAAGAGATCATTGGTTCAGTTGTATCACAAATAATCATATACAGATGTCTCATCTCCATACAAAAAAATGTCCTAAGAAATTTTTTCAGCAGACAAACTTTAGCAGACAAATATACAAAAATCAAGAGTGACAAGAGAACTACAATGACCACAATGTAGGAGAGCGAAAAATGTATCTTTTCATTGGGTAAGCGACTAAGCGACAAGCGTTCTCATAAAAATTTATAGCACAAACAAATCGTACCAGACACAGCGCATCCCTTTCCCACCGGGGTTATATTGTTTCTGTTCTACTTTTTTTATTATATTTTGTCATTCGTAGAATTTCTGTGTGGATGGATGTTGTTTTTGTTTTTATATTTGCCTTTTCCTGTGTTCCTTTATTGGTTTTGGTGGCTGGTGTATGCCGTGGCTACTCCTTGGCTGGTGTTTTTTTTTTTTTTTTTATTTTGATTTCTTGTGAGGGTACATATTGCACTTTTTGTTAGGAATTTTCTTGTTTGGATTTTGGCAATATCTTTTCGTTTTCAAGTGTATCTGCTTTGGGTAGGTATAGAAAAATGGAAATGGATTTTGTATGTTATGTAAGTAGGTTATGTTGATTTGCTTATAACTTGAGGATTATTGATTAGATCTTTAAGGTCAAGCACTTGAAATAAAGGTAAAATTTCTAGTTTTATTATAAAAAAATGCTAAAAATGAAATCTGAGATTTAGATTAAGCTTTTTTTTACATGCCAGCGGATGTTTAGCTACTTTCTTTCAAACAATCGAAATCTGCGCAAAATTATTCCCTCTTTCAAATCAAAATGCATTCGTGTGACTTTGTATTCTCCAGGAAGTACTCGTAGGTACATTAGACTGGGCCAAAAAAATTGACTATTTTTTTTTTTTGAAAGATATATCGAGAATATCATTCAGAATGACAAAAAAAAATTTTCGTAAAAGTTTGAGCTCTTAATATCAATTTTAAGAGGGCTATCATCGCTAATTTTGATTTTTAGTCATAATTTCATGTTTTGCGTCAGAACTGACAAAACATTGAAGTAAAAAAAATTCATTTTGACTTACTTTTATATAAAATTAAATTCCCTACAAAAAAGGTCTGATTGAAAATTTTCGTCAGACAAGCCGTTTTTGAGTAATTAAGCTTAATAAATTGTTATTTTTCTTCGATTTTACTTTTTTAATTTGGAATTTTGTAACTAACGAAAAATAACAATTTATTAAGCTTAATTACTCAAAAACGGCTTGTCTGACGAAAATTTTCAATCAGACCTTTTTTGTAGGGAATTTAATTTTATATAAAAGTAAGTCAAAATGAATTTTTTTTACTTCAATGTTTTGTCAGTTCTGACGCAAAACATGAAATTATGACTAAAAATCAAAATTAGCGATGATAGCCCTCTTAAAATTGATATTAAGGGCTCAAACTTTTACGAAAATTTTTTTTTGTCATTCTGAATGATATTCTTGATATATCTTTCAAAAAAAAAAAAATAGTCAATTTTTTTGGCCCAGTCTAATATATATGTACATATGTACTGTACATAAGTAAAAAATTTACAAACTAATTTCGTTTCCTGCTAGGTATACCTACATACATACATATGTACTAAACAAGCTCTTGTCCAAAATCTTGAAATTTATAATAATAAACCCAAAAAAGACCTAGGTATCTTCCTACCTACATTACTATAAAAATATAATATGTATATATACAAGTAATATTCCTGGACTCTTACAAAATAGAAAAGGCGAATGTAACTACATAATTATGCAACAAAAATGTGCTCTTTATTAAAATCAACTTCAGACGAATGAAAAAAAAATTCAATAAAGAAATTCCTTCCGTCATTTAAACTACATATGTACAAATACATAACTACCGAAGACACAGTTTATTGAAAAAATCTTTCTAATTATCAACCAACTTAAATATATCCATCGGTCAAACCCAAGAAGCACACATTTTATATTTTATATCGCAAACCTCAGACAACCGAAACAAAAATCTTGAAAGTATACAAAAAATCAACTGTCTGGGACTTGATCGTTACAAAGGGGTGAACGAATATTGCAAATATAAACAAAAATTGTAGGAAAGGGTAACAAAAGAGAAGCAACACATAATTGAGAGAAGAGAAATCCTATCCTACAAAATCCAGCGAAAAGAACTTTGATTCTCGTAGAAAAAATGCTTTTTAAAAAGCTTTATAGAATAAAGCTTTTTCAATTTCATAGGTCAGTCTGCTCCATAGGCGTAAGACATCTGTATATGATTATTTGTGGTTGTATTATGGGGTGATTGGTGGTTGGGTGACTGGTTTTTTGAACGAAGAGCTGGTGAGAGGAAGGAAATGGCAAGTGGTGACATTGAGGTTGCATACGTAGGCGAGTCATCAACATACAGCAGGTTTTCACAGCCGGTTGAAATGGGTTGGTCTTATGTCATCAGACTGTTTTATTAATTATTTGATAGCCGAAAAAATATGTATGTAGTAGTTCTTTCATAAAAATTCTCAGTTCTTGTCAGAACTCTGTAGAAGTAGGAACTCAGGAAGAGGTAGGAACTTTTATTCAGTTGTGTTATGGGGTGATTGCTGGTTTGGGCTGGCTTGTTGAACGAAGAACTGGTGGGTGTTTTTAACGTTAATTAGAAAACAAGTGTTTTTATTTATTATTTTTTATTTATTTAATGAGAAACAACTATTTAACTTCAACTAACTTAAAATAATTTTAATTACATTTTATTGAGATGGAATAACTGACGAGTCGCGAAATGCGACATAGTAAATTGTGTGCAAATGATGCACACAATCAATCGTGGATGGAAGGTTTATCTTTTGCAATTATAGTCGCGATCGCGACAAAGGGTGACATTTGATATTGTATATCTCTTTTGCATTGGGAATTGATATCAAAAATGATGAATAATATGAATGATCACATTGGGTGGTCATTATACATATATGTAGGTTGTATAGGAATATATATCATGATATCAAAAATGATGAATAAAAGGTTATATAGGAATATTTATAACGTGATATCAAAAATGATGAATAATATGATTATATAGGAATATATAACAGGAGGAAGAAAATGACTAGTACTGACATTGAGGTTGCATACATAAGCGAGTTATCAGCATACAGCAGGTTTTCACAGCCGGTTGGGATGGGTTGGTCTGATGTCATCAGACTGTAGAGGAAAGGGCCAAGTTTTGAACCCTGTTGGAATCCGGCTATGATGCTTTTAATAATAAATGAGCAGTTTCCAAATTGCTGGAAAAAAGAAATGAAAAAAGAATTTTTATTAGTGGCGGGGGTGGATGTAGCAGATGAAGTTTGTGTATAAAAGCGTCTAATCAGACGCTGTCGAATGCTTTCTCGATATCTAGAAAGATTCCGATGGTTACACGATGACTGTTGAGGGCATTGGTGGTGTCATACCGGAACTTCAAAAGCGGGTGTAGTGTTAAGTTCTTCTCTTTAAAGCCAAACTGGATGTCAGGTATTTACATAGTTGTTCTCTCTGCAAAACTTCTTAAGTTTCCTTAGTATCAGCTCTTTCAAGAGCTTGGTTAGGTTGCTGAAGAGTGATATTGGCCTGTAGTTAGAGATCATGTTCCTGACACATTTCTTCTAGATCGCCACAATCCTTGCAGTTTTCCATTTTTAAGGGAAAAAGTTATTATTGAAGCAGTTGTTCAAAATGTTGGTTAGAAGCATCAGGACTGTCTCTGGCATCCTATTTATGATAAAGTTGGATAGTCTATCTGGTTCGTTTGAGTTCTTAGGCCTGAAGCTACTGATCTTTTCAGCTATTTCTTCTAGGCTGCTCAGGTTTGGGCTGTCAACTGGGTCACTCGCTGGATTGGTGTCGCTGAAGCGCCAAGCCTTTTTTTGGTGCCAATGCCAGTAAATATATCGGTAAACGGATTCTGCCATATAGCATAAAACGTTTCTGAGACGTTTTTAAGCTATTAAATGCTCTTTTAAGAGCTTAAAAAAGATTGTAATGAGATATTAATTTATTCAATTATGGGTATTATTTTTAACTCGGTAGCATTTGCGTAGTTTTTTTTAAGCCGCTCAAAAGGATGACTTTAATTGCTTCAAACACTTCACAAGGTTATAAAAATTTAAATACTTTGAATCCACTTAAGGTGCCACCCATGGTACTGATGTTCAAGAAAACTGCTGAGATAGGTGCCTGCCTGGCGACTGAACATACCCTAAGCGGAGCAACGGAGTTCCGTGAGCGAGTGACAGCCCCAAAAAGGGAGTTAAAATCCTGAGAACCCGCGAAGCGGGCCACCCAAGGTACTATTGCCCAAGAAAACTGTTGTCAGAGGCGCCTGCCTGGCGACTGAACATACCCTAAGCGGAGCAACGGAGTTGCGTGAGCGGGTGAGAGCCCCAAAAAGGGAGTTAAAATCCTGAGAACCCGCGAAGCGGGCCACCCAAGATACTATTGCCCAAGAAAACTGTTGTCAGAGGCGCCTGAATATATCCTAAGCGCAGCAACGGAGTTGCGTGAGCGGGTGAGAGCCCCAAAAAGGGAGTTAAAATCCTAAAAGAAAAAATCTTGAAGCTTTCTTTTTTGCATAAATTCATGCTTTTCTAAAAAACAGACGGCAATTTTCTCAAATTAAATTCATATTTTTATATGTACTATTACATAGTTACGCTTAAAAAACTTCTAAAGCTAGAAAAAATAAAAATTCATAATCTAAAACGTTTCTTAAATGAAAACCCAGACCATCTTAGGGATTACCAAAAAGCTTTTAACGCGTTTTAAGCTCTGAGCAAATAAAATTCGCTCTAAACATTAACTGAAACTGAAAAAAAAAAATACTTAAGCCTTTAAATAAATGTATTTATCTGTGCATTCTTTTGTTCATTGTTTATAAATTTATCTGTTATTTATTTATTTAAATCTCTATTTATGTATATATTTATCTGTTCATGTATTTATTTATTTATTTTTGTTCATTTATTAATTTATTTATTTATTTTCTTTCCTTGCTTTTATTTATTTATTTGACTATTATTTTCAATGTTTATTTATTTGTTTATTTTGCAATTGATTGATTTTTGATTAATTTATTTATATAAAATTATTCACTTCAAATAAAATATTTACTATTAAATAATAAACAAATTAATTATCTGCCAAATTCCATTATTTTTCTTCATACCTAGTTAACAGACTTCTAAAAAGAAGTCCATGTCATAAATTTAAAAATATCAAACGAAAGTTTTCTACGTAGTTTTTATTCAAAAATAAATTTCCTTTTCGTTTTGTAAATACTTATCATCATTTTGAATTTATTTTTCAGTTATAAGATAGGTATAAACAAAGTATCCCTGTGCAAGCTATGTATGCACAAAATCATTGTAAATTGTAAAGCCTTTATTCTACGATAGTTAATATATATCTATCTATTAAACCCTTAAAATGTATTGCAATCCTTGAAGAAAATTTCTCTATAACAATATTGCAAGCGATCGCCACAACCACCATCATCGTCACACTTCATCCAGCAACCACCCCATCCCGTGCACCAATTACCATGTCAGTCAACCCACCAACGTCATCGTCGCGTCCAACAACCATGTACTCACTTACTCAGTACCAAGCACCCCAAACCTCTAGCAAGACATCTCTCATCTCTCAATGTCTTTCTTCTATGCAGGTCTAAGAATAAGAAGAACTGATGATTTTTTTCTAAATCTCTCCTGCCTTTTATTGTGCAACTTATTTGGTCCTGCTTCCTCCGTGATATCTCATGTTAGTGTGAGCGTGTGAGGTATTGCAATCGTTCTCATTCTCATTGCTCAGTTGGTGATTAATACAGCGCTGTCGCTTTGTATCGAGAAAGGTAGGAATCGGCGGGCAAACGTTAAACGGGAAACTGTGATTCGGGATATCGTTTTACGGGAAAACGAGTTACGGGAAAATGATTTTCGGGCAAACTTTACGCGGGAAAATGTGACGCGGGAAAACGTAGCCAACCCGTCTCTTTTTGTTTTGAGTTTCGTGTAAAGTTACGAGGTTGTATTTGTTGATTTCATAGCTATTTTATATTTTCCAGTATCTAATTGTTTCACTTTTCTGAATCGGTCTGCGATTTTTTTATATAAGATTTGTAAATTGCAGGTTCTTTTTCATTTTCTGGTGGTTGTGTATTTTGACGTTTATATTGTCCGATAACTGTTTTAATTAATTGTTTCGGAAAAGTGTTTTCTGTAATGTCTTTAATTTTTATTTTGTTACTATTGTGAATTTCGGTGTCACTTATCAAATTACTTTATTAAATAACACTGGCTGTGTTGAACATCGTCTGCTAAAGGTGTTGAGAACGAAAGTTTATGAGTCTACCAGATGACGTTGGTTTTTGGAACCAATCCATTTTAACCTCTTCTTGTTCCCGAATAACTACTGTATCTTAGGGGCCAGTTATAGCTATCATTGAAATGCATCATTGAAAATTTTCATTTGCATTTTTAAGATGATTAAACAAACTGCAATGGCTATAATTGGTACCAAAATGAAGCTAATGGGTAGTAGAATTCTTTACTCTATAAAATACAAAAATATTAAATACAAAAATAGAATTCATTTAAATAAACTTTTATTATTTCACTGATACAAATCAATTTCAATGAACAGCTGATTTTCGTTTCTTGTTCGTTCCACTGAATGTGTTCGACTCTCTTTCTATTCTCAAATGTCAGTTTTCCTTTCAATGATCAACTCTAACCTCAAATGCATAAAATTGGTTGTAATCAGCCACTGACAAGATCTTTTACTGAAACCAATTTTTCAATGATTGCTATAACTGGCTTGTCAAAAAATGTAGTCAGCATTCCACTGATTTGTTCCAATGATGCATTTCAATGATAGCTATAACTGACCCCTTAGTACTACAATCTGCTGTTGGTTTCATTCTCAACAGTTAATTGTATTTTTCTGTGGAAACTGTTAGGGCTAGTTTTGCTTTCACTATGGTAAATATGTCATCGACATATTTTGTCAGTACCCTTTTGTTTATTCTTCAATTTTACAAGGCAAGCATTAAGGAGCTCTTCCAGTATAATGTCGGCTATTATGGGTGAAGCTGGGTTACCCATGGGAATACCATCCCTTTGTTTGTAAGTTGCCGTACACCAAATAGTTGTTGTCGATTATACAAATTCGTTAAAGTTCGATAAATTTTGTTTTTTGATAATCGTCTGCTCTTTTATTTTATCCTAATTTTTGCTTATTAATTTTTGCACTTTAGAACTAATAATCGTTGTCCCATTTTCGGTAATCTAATTAAAATATTTTATTTATAAGCTTTCAATCAATCCTGAAAAGATCGAATTTTCAACGAAACTTAGGGTGAAAATATGGAATTGTTTTAATTTGTATATTCGAAAGAATATCAAAATAGCCCATAAATGCATATAAACTATATATGTAATTAAAATATTATCTATACTGTCGGTGGCGTTGTACTTGATGAAACAGTTCGTAAGGTACTCGACGTATAATTATAAATATCAATACTGTTGTGCTTTTTACTTGCGATATAGGTACTATAGGGGAAGTTCTGCATTTGGAAAAAAAAATCGAACCCGAGATTTTGATCAAAATTGACATTACGATGATAGCGAAGACGGGCAAATCGGTCTGCCTGTCTGTTCGACTACAGCCTAAACTCTCGGTCTCGGTTCGATTTATTTAAAACCTGGTAGATAGCATTTTCAAATTTTTCCCCACACACGTTTTTTTTAAGACGAAACATAACGGTACCTACCATACGAATATTTTTCGAAATTTTATAAATATTATTTTTTCTCAAAAACTGTTCGACAGATTTTTTGAAAAAAAAAAAATTGCACAATTTTATTTAGTTAAGGCTAGGTTATGCTTGAAAAAAATTCCGAAAAATTGTGGTTAATGGTACCCCCTGGCCCATTTTTTTTTTTTTTTTTTGTTTTCTCAAAAACGGTGCAACTGATATTTCGAAAACGCTCGATTTTCTTAAAACTTGACAGTTAAAAGTTTTTTAATACAATCTACAATTTTTCAAGAGAAAAGTGTTCTTAAAATTTTGTGTATAAAATAACAACGACTTATAATTTTACATTCTGTTGTATATCTCACTACTAAAAGATTCTAAAAAATTAATTGTATGCTTATGAACTTTTACGGAAGTTTTATGAAGTTTGTAAGATTTACTATATAAAAATTAATTAATTGTAAACCAAACTTTTTTCAATTTTTCTTGGTAAAAAATCGAATAAGACCAATGTTGGTGGCAATCCAGCTGTGGTAGCAGAGACAACTAACAAAATTCAAAACCCCCAAAAAACCATAATGAATAAAGCTAATATAAAAGAAAAAATTCGAACGGGGATATCCGTTAAAATTTCGGCAGGAGTCGCGACTGCCGGCACGGACTTGGCCTCTAATGAGGAGAACTCACCAGCGACAACTAAATCTTAAAGTGGTGGAACGGCTTTCAAGCCTGGCACAGTCTGCGAAACAACTGCTAAGACAGGGTCCGCAGACTGTAGCAAGACTGGTAAGCTATGCGGCATTGGTAGTACTGGATCCGATAAACAATATACTACCACTAAACCCCACTTCAATGGTAAAGCACCCTTGAAAAAAGGGTCTGTTGCAACCACTACGCGACATTCTCTCTCTTCTCCCAATAAATCAAAACACGCTCGCGATTTGCGGAATACTAGGAGAATCATCAAAAGACTAAGTGACAAACTAGAGACTAATGGTGACTCGAAGCAGGACGCTACTCTACTTTAGCATGGGCCGAAAGCATCATCGCAAAACAACAAGATGCTGAGAACGGCGAATTCACTTCAAAGCGACAACGGTCTATTAAGGGCCGTTTTCTTCACTATAGCTCAACTTGAGGCAAACTCTCAAGTTGATCAACTTGAGAGTTGGATTCAACTCGAGAGTTGAAACGCAAGTTGAAATTTCTTTTTCTTCACAATTTTTTTCTCAACTCCCGAGTTGAAAATCTAAAGTTGATCAACTTCTGATTTGAAAAATATCCCTGGGATATTTGTTGTGACAAGTGACAAGCTGTCACTTTCAAAATTAAATTTTAATTTATTCGGTCAATCTAATTGAATTTTTGTGTGATATTTGTGATGAATGATTTTCTCTTCGATCTACATGGGGATAAAAATAAGTTGTTACCAATCGCGAACGGATGTTTGTCATGGATGTTGCCGTTTCCCCAAAGATACATGGTAAATTTGTGTCAGCTAAATCAGCAAATCTGCGAATTTCTGGAGCAGGTTCTATAATTTTCCTTCAATTGCTTTGTTGTGAACAACAGCGCAATCGATGATGATGAGTTTTGCCGTCTCTATTTTCCACCTAATGTCGGAAGCCAACACGGGAAATCTGCTTTTCCAAACGCCATATGAACGCTCAACTCAATCGCGAGTGCCTATTTGCAATTCATTGTACAAATACTCATCAGCGTTTGTTACAATGGTGATAAAGTGATTTTTGTGATTGGCCACGAGATTAATTTAAAGGGGAACTTAGGTTTCAATTCAAAACTATTACCGTCTCGCGTTGCAAGGAAGTGAATCCTTTATTAATTCTATCAACATCACTGCTGTCGGTTTTGAAAAACGAAAACAATAATTGAAGTCACGGTCGTCCCACTCTTCAACTCCAATAAGCGGCAACATTCACTGCTCGACGAAGTTGAAGTCCAATTTTTCCAAAAATAATTGCTGCGGAAAATTATGCCAATATTTTTTTGTTGTTGTGAAAACTCATTTAAAAAAACTTTTGAAGCAAAATGCATGTATTTTATTAAAAAAAAAAAACAATGTTTCATGTCAACTCTCACTTTTTCTCTCTCAACTTCTAGTATTTTCGGAAGTTGAGAAAACCAGAAGTTTATCAACTCGAGAGTTGAGAATCGAAAGTTGAAACTGTCAAATTTGAGTGAAGAAAAACAAAATCACAAGTTGAGAATAAAAATCCTAAAGTTGAGGTCAACTTCTAGTGAAGAAAACGGCCCTAAGGGAACCACTTCGGAACCCAAACGCCCTTAAGTGCAAAAGACCAGCACTCCATCAGATGCTTTAAGAAGGGAAACAACATAATTGTGGCAGTCATCGACAGAAGCGATATCGATGGCAAGATCTCAGCAGATCGTTGGGCGGTGGTAACAAGGGAGCTCTCGGTACCCCACATGGACATCATGGCCAATCCAGGTCCACCCCCAGTTATTAGAGATAACGACTGGCACCGAGGCCAAGTAAAGCTTATCTCTTGTGTAGATCAGAGATCCTGCTATCTGATGATGCATAGTCAATTTTATATATAACCATACATTTTTAATAACTCGGCAGACAACAAAAATTTCAACATTTTAGTTCAGACACAAATCAGTGGAATGTATTTCTTCTCTAAGTGCCCGCTAGAGCGAGGAAAATAAGAAAAAAAAACTAAATGGGGCGAATTCAATTTGGCAGCAGTCAATTCAATTCAATTTTGTTTTATTGAACATACTATTTACAATTCGGCTTACAACTAATAAGATACTACATACATATGTATGAAAATTTACATTTGTTGGCTCATAGGGGGCCTAACTGTACACAGTGACTAAGATAAATTATTTTTATATAAAATTTACACGACGAAAAAAATAAAATTTGAAAGGTCGGTTGACTGTATTGCCCTCAGGGTTTTCATTCAGGGGGCGTGGTATCCGCCCACTTTCTGAGAAAATATTTACTTTATATGGAGCACTTCCGATTGCTGTAGAACGATGAAATTTGGTAGAGCGTTATAGAGGTTTAGCTTAATGTACATTCAAAGCGAAAAATAGAAAATCTAAGATTTTTCGTTCGAAGTGTCTTTGTATTGTCAACTATAAATGCATCTTGAAAATTCATAACTTTTCTTAGAACTAGAGTGCTCAATTTGGTACTCTATGTTATGTTTATGTTAACATGAACGAAAAAAGAAAACATTTGCATACCTGAAAAAATTACGAGTTTACACAAAAAAAAACACTTAACTGTGATGTGAACTATAATCAAACCACTAATTAGGCTATTATTTGGTGGGCTACCTTCATTTAAAAAAGGAGTTAAAATTGCAACAAAAACATCATCGCATCCTCAACAATTATTGCTTTTTTATGACTTTGAGTGGATGTAGGTACTAGTATTTTTTATAATTAAGGTAGGTATGTTAGTGTTAGGTATGTAATAAAAAAAATCGAAGCAATAAAATTATTTATTCTATGTATGTATATTACCGTGGCGTGACGTCATATTGTTCATTTCGTGCATGAACGCTTAAGTTTCCCATAAACTTATTAAAATTTTCTCTTCATCCCAACCACTTTCAAAAGTGTTTCACTAGTATCCTAATTTGAGTAAATTTTGCACTCTGTTTCCCAGTTTTCAACTCGTGCAACCTTTTTATGCACTCAACAAAAAAAAATAAACGAACAAAACTGCCAGCAACAAAAAAGATTTTGACGTGGCAAGATATTAAAATCTTTGCAAAAAGGTGTGAGACCAAAAACATAAATATTAAAAAAAGAGACAAGTTCTTCTATACAAAAACTTTTGTGTAACGTACTGATATCTAATAGCACGCCAAGTTCTTACTTCATGATCATGTATCAAAATTTAGAACCAAAATTAAAAATGTGCATCATTTGTAATTTGACGCTAGGAAGTAAAAAATATTAATAATAAAATGAAGAGGGTATAAGTATTTAAAAATTCATTTGCCTTTTCCACACCACCCATACCTAACTGGCGCGATTGTTTTTAAAATGATATCCCCAACAGGATATCATCTTTTAATGTATAAGTTCACTATGAGGACAAGTACATACAAATAATTTTTTTTATACCTGCTTTATTTGTCTAAAGATCAAAAGTTGAAGGAAACTGGAAGCATGAAGAGCTTGATTACAGAAAAAAATGAATCGCAAATAACACGATCGTTGAAATTGAATATTTGTTTAATGTGTTAAAAACAGTTGATCAACATTGTCCTCAGTTCGGTTGCAGTTTAAAAAACTTCGAGTTAGTTAAAAAACTACGAGTTAGTTAATAAACTTCGAGTTAGTTAAAAATATAAGAACTGGTCTTGAAAGTGAAATAGATTTTAAATGCAACATGTGCTGGCTATGGATATGGTTCTAGACAACCAGACATGGGGCCACAAAAATTTGCTGCTAAAAAGGAAATTATTCTAAAAAGGCTTGCAGACAACTAAAAAAACGGCTGCTTTCTAGAACAGCAAACAATGGGAAAGTCAAACAACACCAAATGGTCTGAGACGGGGAAACATATGTTGATTGCTTCTGCAAGGCTAGGAAATTGTAAAGCCATGTAAAAACTATCACTCACCTAAAAGAAATGTTTGCAAATTCTGTAAACCATTCGAGGATCAATATTATTATCAGTATTAGATTATTCGTTGACGAAAAATTGTCTTACCTTTGAACCTCACCAGATGGATTCAGAGACGAAAACACTATTTGTGAATTCAAATGTCTTTTTCTATTGCTGGAATGGATCCGATTACTGCTATCAAAAATAAAAAACTTAAATATATTACAGTTTCAAATGATTGTTTCATAACATATTTATTATTATCAATTCCAAAAGGAAAGTTTGTGTTTTTGCAATTTCGACTAAGACCAAATATGAACTTTACATTGTAAGAATAGAAAAAGATGAAGATATTGGAAAAATGCAAATGGTGAACAAACTTTCATCGATTATAAAGATTTGCCGGAGCAAGTAGATCTTGCATCACTCGTAGCATGAAAGTATAAACTCTTCAAGCAAACGATGTAAATACTATAGGTAATACTTCAACTTCTGATCTTTAGACAAATGTAAGTGTATATAAAAAACATCTTTTTATGAATGTGGACTAGGCCTATTGGGGGTACCACGCGCCAATTATCTCACCTAATAGGTGTTATGGAAAAGACTTCAGATATGAAAAATCATACTTAGCTTATTATTTCCAATTTCTTACCCAACTAGTATGTATATCCTGCATTTTATTTCTAATTAAATCTGGTGCCCAGCGAAATCGTTATATGGCAGCTACACGTTCCAGATTCTCTAAACCAAAAATTTTAATTTCTCCCAAGGGAATCACAAAAAAGTTGTATATACCAAACTTGAAGCGAATCGGCCCAGCGGATTGAGCTCTAGCTCAATGTGCAGTAGGTCGCACGGACTCACAGACTGATCCACGGCATGTCGAAACATGGACTTATCCATCATCGTAAAGTTACTTTTGATTAAAATCTATATTATTTTTTTGACACGAGGCCAATTTTGGCCTTATGACCAAGAAAAAACAAACACTATAAGTACCCAACCACTGAAAACGCATATTATTTTCTTATTTTATTTGAACATGTTAAAGACACGATTATGTCGCCTTGTACCTTAAAATTTAAATCTTCGCATCTCTTTTTAAATCAAACACCAATATCTCATTCATAATATTGTGAATTGATTTCATATTTATATTCAAAGAAAAGGATTCAACATAAGATACATTTACCTGCTTTTACTTTTTCCCAGTATCTTGCATCGAACTGAATGAGACGAAAAAAACGTCGTAACTTCGTAATACGAGTATGAAAAAATTGTAAAAAAAAATTTCGTTTAGCCTAATTGCAAATAGGTATGACCAAGTGCTATGAAATTGTACACGATTTTAACTTATATCAGTGACTATTATTAATTCTTAGTAAATATTTAACAAAAACCTAATGATAGTTTTTATATTTCAGAATATAAATTTATTTGAAGGTCCATCAGAGGGAAGGGCTCAATTAATTTTTAAAAAACTTAAACAACATATTGTTTGAACCAATTATACCAAAGCTAACCTGGCCACACCAAGATAGAGAATGACACAGGCAGGGCAAAATACCTACCTACTGATGAAACTGGCTTTTGGTTGGCCAAGTATGAGTAAGCATAGTTAATGGTGGTGGAGGAATGTGGTTTGTGAATTGCAATGTTTTTTTTTATTATTATCTAGTGTTTAAACCTTGGGTGGGAATATCGGATGCTGAATGGGTTCTACAAAATAGTTCCTACATTTGAGGAAAGGACACTTAAGTTATTTTTCTGCAATGTTGCACATTGATCGTGGAGAAAACTACTTATAAATACCAATACCACAAGTTTTGTACCACTAATTTACCAAATCTTAGAAGCCAGTATCAACCTGTAAGTTATAATAAACCAGAATCGAAACATTGGAACCAAACCCAACTGATGCTGACGAAAAAGTCGAATGACGAGAGATCACGCACCAGGATTTATTTTATATGCCCTGAATTAAAACCCTCCAACACAACTTGTATTTAGCGGTTAGAAAAGTAATTTTTCTTTGTCAACCGTTATTTTCACATAAATGGTTTGGTGTAAGCCAAATACAGAATACCTTCCCAAAAACACTCAATTTACAGTCAAACTCGGTGGTGGATCGGTGATGGTGCGGGGTGTTTTTTAGTAGCTTTAGTTGGAAACTGCACATAATTGAAGGAATCATGGATCATAAGATGTAAATTGATATCTTGAAGACTAATTTGAAAGATATTGCTACACAAATGGGCCTTAAAAACAACTTTACCTTTTATCAGGATAACGACCCGAAGCATAAGCCTGATGCAACACGAATGTAGCTTCTTTAAAACTGTAGGAAGGTTTTGGAAACACCCCCACTATCAACTGATATAATTCGGATAGAGAAATTATGGGCAACTGGACCGCAGAGTCACATGCCATTAAGAACAGAAACGACCTCAAAGAAAAAATTTAATAAAATATATTAACTATATATGTACGTAAAACCTGCTAATCGGAACACTATAATCGGACCACCTCCTTTTCGGGCCGCACATTATGCAGGAGTTCCAAAATAAACGGTTCAGAGAAAGCTTAAATTTTTAATAAAGGTTAGTTATATTGTAAATAATATTGTTAATTGAAGACTAATGTACTCAGATTAGAAAAAAAAAATATGAAAATATTATTGGTTCTCTTAATTTCTTTTACTCTTTTTTCAAGTGAATTAATTTTTATTTTTCATATCAATTCATAAACTTACCTCTTGATGTCGGGTGATTCATTAAAATAGACAACGGGCACTCATCATCATCAAGAATGTATTCAGTGCCATCGTAGTTTACCTTTTTTTTTAGTGAAATTAGAAATTATTAAACAATAAACAATTCACTAAAAGATTAATAATAACTTACCTGTACAAGGCAATAATGCAAGGGGTCAGTTTTGTCTATCCCATATTTAGAAAGCATTTCTCTTACTACAGCTTGAGCGCAGTCCCGAATCGACAGTAATAATGTTTTGTAAGGCACGTCTTGGCATAAACTTTCTCCATATATTTTAAGTGTCCCACCAGTATCTGGCCCTCCATCTTTTGACCTAAATTGTTGTAGTTTTTTTTCAAGCTTTTGTTGGCGTCTTCTCCGCATAACCGCTTCCGGATTTGAAATCGAACGTGTAAACGATGTCTCAGGTAGTTCGGTGTATAATTTACCCGCAACATGCGTCTCATTTTCCGTATTTTTTACTGATTTCCAGGTTTGTCTTGAAAGTTTATCCTGTTTCTTTTGTTCTTTTTTTTCACGCTTCGAAAGTTTTCTTTTAAAGTGCGCATCTGTATTTACAATTGGCTGTGTTATAAAAAAATATTGTATTAACATATTCTTCTATATGCATATGTTTGATTCTTACCGTCGTTTTTTGATCTATGTTCTTAAGTAAGAAACGTCCTTCTCTGTCGTCTATATGCCAATTAAGCTGTACAAGAAGAGGTTTTTCATCTCGATTTAGTTTTCTTTCTTCACCATTTGAATGAACTTCGTATAAAGCATAATTTGGAACTGATAACATTCGCATATCTGGACGGAATTTCTCGATAAGTGTATCTTTAATAAAATAAAATATAAAAAATATATATGCACATAATTTAAAAGATTATGGCTTTATATTTGTATTTCTGTGGACATTTCAGTGTGAAACAATAAGTGGCAATGCCAAGATTATATACAAAATGGTTCATACAAATTGTAAAAAATGATACTTAATGCAGTCAAGAAATTTTTCGTGGATATTTGGTTTGGTTTAATTAAATTGTTAAATAACTACAAAATAAACAATCGAAGGGAATTCAAATATTACGAGAAGGGGTACTGATATTATAAGGGGTATAACAAAACACAGCTATTGTTTATGCCATGTTCACTCATATGAAGGTTTTTTTCTAATAATTTACTAAATTTTGTGTACACACATCTAATATCTCATATGTAAATGTTTTTAGACGTATATTTTAGAGTGTAAGTTGATTCTCATCGTTATTGGTGGTAATGATGGATAAATGAAAGACTATGTCATTTCCTTTCTCCGTTTCGACCGTCCGTGGTTACCGTCTTTTTCGGGGGATCTTTATTTATCCAAAAAAGATATTATACATAAGAACATAAATTAAAAGTTTATTTTCTTTAAAATATTTCCTTATTTTATGATTGTATATTTAATTTTTTTACAATAATATTCTTGTAAGTTTGGAAAAAGAAAATGAAAAAATCTTTAATTAAAACACCAAAAAAACCAACACAGCAGACGAGAATCCACTTAAAAAAGATCCCAAATATACATCTTACGTGCATTGCATTTGAGGTTAGAGTTGATCATTGAAAGGAAAACTGACATTTTGTGGAATGATTGTGTTCCATATTAAAGGAACGAAAATCAGCTGTTCATTGAAATTGATTTCTATCAGTAAAATAATAAATGTGGTTTTAAAAGAAAGTTATAAATCAGAATTTTGTATTTTTTAGAGTAAAAAAATTCTCCTACCCATTAGCTTCATTTTGGTACCAATTATAGCCATTGCAGTTTGTTTAATCATCTTAAAAATGCAAATGAAAAATTTCAATGATAGCTATAACTGGGGCCTTATAGTGTTATGTATGAAGTTTGTATGTTAAGGGTGGTTTCTTTTTAAATCATAGGTTATTTGACACTGACAGGTGTTTCCCGCTCGAAATCTTGACAGAAAGTCAGTATCATACCTCGCAGAACGAAATGAGTCGTTATACGCTTGAACAACGTTGGGAAATATTGCAAACATATTTCTAAAGTGAGTGCTGTGTAGCTCTCAAACAGTTCGATTTTTGAAAAGAAGCTTTGGCCGAAATGAAGTACGCACCAAGTCTACTGTATGCAAGTTTGTGCAGACTGGTATACTAGTGGATAACACTCATGGTCGTCGTGACTTCTTGAAACTACATCATCGTACATAAGGAAAAGAATTGAATTTTTCGACCTGAAGGTGAATTTTTTGAAATGAAGGTGAATCAGTCAACACCTGGTTGGTACGAGTTGAAAGTGTTGCAATGTACTGCAATTTAATAATACTTCCGAAGAATATGTAAAGAACCGTTTTAAAACCGGTGTTTTGAGAGGTCCATTGTTGTATCGGACTACAAAAGGCGCTATCGGATATTCTGTGTCTGTACAACAGGAGGTAGCACTAAAGGAGAAAGAGCAACCTATACATCAATAATTGAAAACAGCAGAAACAAATTAGAGGATGAAAAAAGCAGACAAACAAATGGAGGCGTTCAATGGCAGCAACAGCATCAGCAGTCCATATACTCGTATTTTAATTCTGTAAGTACGAGTATTAAAATGTAATATGGAGGAAATGTAATTTTAAATGACAATGCAAATACAAATTCTGTTCTATTAAAAATTAGATTAAATAATGTTCCGCAAATTGTAGAATTGGATTCAGGTGCTGTTGCTTCAGTGTTACCGTTGGAAGTTTTTAAAAATGTTTGCAAAAGTAAGAAGACTGCAACTTATGTCTGCGAAATTATGATGGTGGTGTAAAAACACCATTGGGTAAAGATACGTTGCAGTTGGTTGCTTTCTTTTTTTATTTTTGTTAGTTTAAACAGATTTTGGGGTGCTTCCAGGTAGTAAATTTAGGGAATGCCGGTAAGAAACCATTGCTAGGTAGAGATTTAAATTTTTTGGGTATAACTTGGAGTGTTCGTGGAAAAGAAATGGTAAATATCAATTGTGGATGAATAACAAAATGTAGATGAAAGCCAGTTGGAAAGGCTGGAGATTGACTTTCGTGGTAAATACACGGATATATTTGATAGGAAGCTCGGTTGTTACAAAAACCTAAGTTTTACAACCCCCGTAGAATAAATTTTGCTTTTAAAGATGAGATAAAACAAGAGCTGGTAAAAAATGGAAAATTAGGAGTTGTGTAAGATGTACTTTGGCACCGGTTCGAAATTCGGACGGCAGGATTTAAGTTTGTGCAAATTAAAAAGTCATCAGTAAATGACCAATTGAAAAACGTGAACTAATCGGTGCAGTTGATTTCAGACATTTTTAATTGTTAACTTGAAATTACATCGGCGTTAAATCGATATGTTTCTTCACGTTTAGATCAAAAGCGACCAACTTTTAATCAGCCTTATCACAGGTCCCGTCGTAATAGATTCGTAGTACGAACCCCGAGAAAAAACTATCATTGCTCCCGTCGTATTAAAAAAAAATTCGCAGTTCGTGAATAGTGATCACTAGCCCCGAATGAATAAGAAGTTTGACAGTTTTTTCTACGAACAGTTTTTTACAACAAAACACAAATAAAATGAAGCAAACGAAGATAAAGCGCATAAAAATAAAATGTATAAAAAGAATCTCAAAACGGCTGCCAACCCACTAATTGGTGTTATTGGACACGAAAACACACAGGGATCGAGTTCTTGGTCCAGTATATATAGTCCAGTCAAAGCGTCATGAAAAAGAGCCTGACCTTGCGCGCAGATGCATTGTCTATTTTTTTTCATGGATCGTGCTTATGAGAAAAGCTTAAAATCAAATTTGCACCACATGACAACTTTTTTTACCAAAGTTATTGGTAAAAATGTGTTTTGTGTCATTTTTTGGTCATTTGTGAATATCTCGGCTCCACTATCTCGTACAAACAAAAATTAAACATGTATTTATTCCTAATAACATTATCTATTATGTTATAAAAAAAAAAAACATTTGTTAAAAAAAAGTTATAGTAAGTTAAAAAAAATGTTTGTTGTTTAAAAATCACTTTTTCGTGATTATTAAGAAAAAAGCTCATTTAATGATGAAATTTTTATTTTTTATTATTAAAGTTCTTGTAATTCCTACAATTTAAAAAAAATCAACACTCTACGATGAACGAAAGCCGAGTAATAAATTATTATTGAACATAGGTAAGTCAAGTAAGTCAATTTAGTATCTTAACCTTGTAGCTTGTAATTTTGGTGTCGCCAGCAAAAAAAAAAAAAAGAAAAAATAATTTTTTTTAAGTTTCGAACTGTTTTTTAAACTTTTTGGCAGCATCTCTATAAAAAATGTCATTACGCCGATAGTGTTAAATTCAAAATTAGAAAAAAATGGTTCTAGCTGTAATATCTTAATTTCAATTTTTTTTATTAATTCAATTCAATCCAATTTATTATTACTATAAATAACATGGTACATTAAGAATTATATCTTTTATAGTACTTAGAATTAAAAAATTAAGCAACGAATTTTTATATATACATTGAGATATAGAAGAACTTAGAAACTAATTTACAAAATTTATTTTAGTAGATATGGTATAAGAAGAATGAAAATATTATGAAGAGTTAGTTTTTACATCGAGATTGAAAAAAAAAGTAATACTGCTCTTTTAAAATGAGTGGCACTTGATATTGCCCTTATATTTATTGGCAAGGAGTTCCATAGTTTAATTGCATGTATAAAAAACATACGGGATGAGTTAAGGTAACGATATCGAGGTGCAATAAGGCAAAATGTCCTAGGGGAACGTGAGAAAATAAGTTTGTCATATAAATAAAACGGAGTCTTGTTGACAATAATATTATGTAATAATATGCAATTTCTGGCGTTGATATATTGCTTTAGAGAAAATCCTTGCAAGAAATTTGCATAAGGTGATATAAAGCTACTTGTAATTTTCGCTGTGATAAGGAATCTACGCTGCTATAAACACATTCAGCATATGTTATTAGGGGCAGAATGAGACTTGTCTCAAGTTTTCGT
Source organism: Chrysotoxum bicinctum (assembly GCA_911387755.1). Taxonomy (NCBI): domain Eukaryota; kingdom Metazoa; phylum Arthropoda; class Insecta; order Diptera; family Syrphidae; genus Chrysotoxum; species Chrysotoxum bicinctum. The sequence goes on from OU426988.1 coordinate 105,289,663, forward strand.
TTTGTATCTATGGGAATAAAACTAGCAGTTATCCACTCGACCTATAACATAATTAATATGGTCAATGGTCATAACCTGATAAGTTATGATTTATAACAAAACCTAGGTTTGTTACAGTTTTTACAATTTTTAGGTTACTACTTGAAAGAAAAATGTCAGGAAATGTGCTAAGAGGTGGTACTTTGAAGCATATTGGGATAACTTGTGACTTGGATGGGTTAAGGAGCAAGCCATTTTCTATTGACCAAGATTGAATGCTAGAAAGCTCCTCGTTTATGTTGTGTGTTAGCTCAGTTAATTCAGAAATTGGACTGGACGAGTACAGCTGCACATCGTCAGCGTAAAAGTGTATTGTCGAGTGACGACAAACAGATGGCATACGAGTATCATTAACGAAAATACAAAACAGAATTGGGCCAAGAATTGATCCTTGTGACCCTGCCTAATAGGCAGAAATGCTAAAGAAGAATTAGAAGTTACTACTCGTTGAAATCTTTCAGTTAAAAAGCGTAACTGCACTGTTACCAAAACCAAACAAGTTTTTTAACTTCCAACAAAGAATATCATAGTCAACTTTGTCAAAGGCTTTCGAGAAATCATATCTTTGAATATGTTCACCATAGCAGTGGAACAACTATGGTTCGCTCTAAAGCCAGATTGACCAGCATAAAGTAAATTATGATTAGATAAATGAAAAAGGATTTGTTTTGCTATAAGCTTCTCGAAAACCTTTGACAAGCATGGCAAAATACTAATTGGTCTAGTCACCAGGAGTAATAGCATTTGTTTTTTTAGCAACAGATACAACTCGAGCAGTTTTCCACTGCGAAGTAATTATGTAATTCGTCGGGGTTAATTTCATAACTTGATCTAGTTTTGCCACTTGAGATGCCGATTTGTCTAAGATTACTCCATAGCTTTTTCGATGGAAGAGATGTATTGAGCTTAGAGGAATAATAATTCCTTTTTGCATTCCTTACTAGAGCTGTAGAAAAGTTTCGCTTCGATTTATAAATATGCCAATTTGCAATAGATGGATTTTGTTTCCACTTGCCATATAATTTGTTACGAGATTTAATGGCATTCATAACTTCAGTCGTAAACCAAGGACAGCTTTTATTACATATTTTCACAATTTTAGTATGTACATGTTCATTGTTCATGCTCATCACAAATGTCGATTTTGAACTATGTCTCACATACACAAATAACATCAACACCAGAATTCATAAAAAAATATTCTAAGTAATCTAATTTGCATTGATTCAGACTACGGGCATTTAAATGACAAACTTTAAAACCTTCCCGATAATTTGATAAAATATTTATCATGGTGTAAGTCGATTTTACACCCCCACTGTGCGATGGAATTACTCATTGCAAATATAAAAACAAAAGAAAAATAAGAAATACCACTCAAGAAAAATATAAATTATAAAAGAGAAAGGAAGAAAGTAAGAAAAAGAGTAACAGGAGAGTAATACCTACAAAAGAGAAAAATAAAAATAAGAGAAAGCACAGAAAAATATAATTTTATATCAATACTAATTAAAATAACACTAAAAAAATGAGTCATTAATCAGCAACAGCAGCAGCAACAGCAACAGCAGCACCAGCAAAAGACCATAAAAATTAAATTAGAAAAAAAAATTATCAAAATTATAGGCGCCGTTTTCGAGAAAAATACGATTTTTGAAAACTATTTTTTAACATTTGTATAGTGGGACCTTTATTTTTAGGTAAAATAATTTTTTTTTCTCACATCTTGAAGATTATATTGAGAAACTATTATTGTTATAATACCTGAATTATTTTCATTTTTTTTTTTAAATTAAAAAAAAAATGAAATTAAAAAAAAATGAAATTTAAAAAAAAAATGAAATTAAAAAAAAATGAAATTTAAAAAAAAAATGAAATTAAAAAAAAAAAATGAAATTTAAAAAAAAAAAATTAAATTTTTTTTTAAATCCAAACATTTTTTTTTTTTGAAAATTGAATTAAGATACTATTGAAATTCTTGAGGAGCTTTAGCAAAAAAAAAATTATAAAAATCGGTGGTACCGTTTTTGAGAAAATCAAAAACCAAAAAAATGGTTCCATTGGGGGTACCCTCAATAACCATTTTTCGGAAATTTTTTTTCAACCATTACCTAGCCTTAACTAAATGAAATTTTTTTGTATTTTTATTTTTTAAATCTGTCGAATAGTTTTTGAGAAAAAAATATTTACAAAATTCGTATTTTTGGCCTTAAAGAAAAGAAAAAAAAACGTGTGTGGGGGGGGGGGGAATTAAAAATGATATTTACCAAGTTTAAAGAAAATCGGCCGAGCCGTTTAAGCTGTAGTCGAACAGACAGACAGACAGAATAGCGAGACCCACTTTTTTAGTCTTCCCTATCATCGTAATGTCAACTCTGACAAAAATCTCGAGTTCTATTTTTTAAGAAAGCATAACTTGCCTAATAGTACCTGTAAATCGCAAGTAAAAAAGTGTGTGTACTTACGTACGCACTCTAGAAGTAAAACTCAAGCACCTCTGTAAGGTCCTTACCTACATATAAACGAACAAACATTTTGTACAAACCAACATAACTAATTTTTTATTAAGATTATAATGAATTTACAAATTGGTTATATAAACAAAATAAAGTTGACGAGATTCGCTTAGCCACTAGAATTGTGATAGATATGTAGATAGATTTTATTACAAACAAAATTGATAGTTACAAAAATTTTAAATACATTTGGTTGGTTTGTTTATATGTACAAAGTAAGTAATAAAAGTAATTCAGACAGCCGATTACTTTTCGAATCGGAAAAAAATAAAACCATTCATTCGTCACCATATCGTCTCTAACAAAAAATTTTGTGACAAATGTAAAGTACTGATTGGGTGTGTTCTCCTTTTGACGATACGGAAATCTACTTTTCGTTCGTTTCTTACATTACCTTTCAGTGCTTTTCGGAAACATAAACAAAATTCAATTTAAAAGTAATTTTAGTATATCTTGCAAATTGAAAGATGTCAACATCGCTTCCAAATACATTTTTTTGAAATATTTCTTCGAATTTAAAATGATTTGCAAAATAAGTTAGGAAGTCTTAATTGGAACCTTAAACTGTTTCAATTATAAAAATGATGCAAATAGTTTTGGAATGACAGCCTGGTCTATCTGGCGATTTATTGAATTTATTGAGAAAATCAAGAAAGTCATGTATAACTTGTTTGTTACCAAGGTTAAGAAAAATGGATGGCGCTCTTTTTGACGCGCAGAAGGTTCTTTTTTAACGCACACGATTACTAAACTGGGTACACAACTACACATCATATATTGTGAAAGGACAGTGACGTCTAAGATATATAAATTTCAATACTAGCGAATTTTTAGTGCATTTTTATCTGCGCTTAAATTTGGCAGATGGTGATATTAAAATCCAATTTAAAACGACAGACAAAAGTTTTAATAATTATGCCCGATTCATAATGCGATGAGAACACGAGATAAGAGCGAGACATGATTCACTGTCAACTTTTTATTTTTGACACTTTTTGGTTGGTAAAATGAAATATATGGTAAACATATAGTACAATGAAACATAAGCACATAATACATATGGCAGTGTTTATTTATATTTGACAACAGAAACAGATTATTTTGTAAATTTTAATGCTTGGTTTTTAAGTTAAATAGTATATAAGTATTCAGTATTCTGTAGGATAGTGTTTAATGTTTTAAGTAAATAAAACCATAAAAAAGATATATTTGTTTGTGTTTTTTTTACAAAGGGAAGTGGTTTTCGATTGAGAAATTGTTCAGCCACATTATTCATTAAAAAAAAACTTTTATTGCTTGTTTTTTTTAATGAAATTATGTTCTTAATTGTTTAATTGGTTAGTTGTTGTAGTTTTTTCATTAAAAGAACATTCTCTTTCGGCGATAAAAGGTGTTTTAAATAACTTCGAACAAAGTTCGAACAATATGTATAATTGTAAAAAACACGGATAATGTGTCGTTTTGACTGCATACTCACTCCAAGTGTTTGTTCCATACGAAACGTTAATTCTCATGCTATCGTTTAGAACGCTCACTCTAAGCTATTTTCTTTTTTCTAAACCTGAGCAGAGTTTGATCAGAGCTCTCCTACTTATTTATGAAACACACTGGAGCACTGAACTGTCAAAGACGTCGATCTTCATTTTCATTTGTTAGTTTGTTTTGTTTTTCGCAGTCTGTCTGTCATATCACACCAAAAAAAAGAGAGGTAACGTTCGGTCATTTTACTCTAAGCTCATAGAGCGCACACGTAAATAGCTCTGATTGAAAAAAGAAACAATCTGAGCGTTCTGATGTGTCTGAGCTTAAAAAGAAACACATTTATTTTTTTGACAGCTCAGTTCCCTGCTCTGGGTTTCTTTATTGAAAGAGTAAGTTGAATCATCATCATCATCGGCTCGACAACCGGGTTCCGGTCCTGGCCTCTTTCAACAAGTCTCTCCACCTATCCCGGTCTCTAGCCGACGCCATCCAGTTGCGCACCCCAAGGCTTCGGGCGTCCTGGTCTACGCCATCTCTCCAGCGCAAGCATGGTCTACCACGCTGTCGTCTACCATAGAATGTACCACAAAGAACTTTCCGAGCAGGTTCCTCTTCGCTCATGCGAGCTAGGTGCCCTGCCCAGCGGAGTCTACCGAGCTTAATTTTTGTCACGACATCTGCTTCTAGGTAGATTGCGTACAATTCATGATTGTACCGTCTCCGGAATCGTCCTTCCTCAGTTGAAGTTGAATGAATGTTTCAAATTTCAAACAATTTAGGTGTTACTGAAGTATACAAATTTCAAAAGTGTGGACTATGGTGCACAGGAATGAAAACAAGATTTCTGTCTCTTCTGCATAATGTGCAGGCTGAAGTATTATGACTTAAAAGATATCCACTTCTTAAGTAAAATACTTTCAAAACTTTATAAAAGTAGAGATGCTTTATTGGGAGAATACCCGAGCCGACAAACAATGGAAAACAGTGTTCAACTCAATAATAATTCTTAAAGTATGCTTTTGGGAAACTAGCAAAGGTTGTAAGCAGTTTTTGAAATAACCACCCCAACATATTATACCATATGGAATTCTGGAATGAACTAGTCCATAATAAATGGTCGCCATTAGTTTTCTGCAACAAAGTTTTCTCAAGTGAAACATGACATGCGTGGTTGAGAGAAAATATTTTGTTTGGCTAAAGTATGAGCTTTCCAGTTAATTTTATTAACAATAGTTAATCCAAGGTTAAAGGGCACGGTAGTGCCCAGCAAAGTTCTGGCACTACACCCTTTTTACAGGAACAAACTCAGGCGTTTTTTGAACCCTCCCTAGCTTCAGTACCAATGAAGTCAGAAACTTAAAATATTTGCTAAGCTAGTTAGGTACAGGCGCTCCACCAAATTTCAACTTTCTGGCATAAGCGGTTCCTGAGATATAAGGCCTCAAAAATCACAAAAACCGTAACTGACTGACTCACTGACAGATCATCAAAATTATGGAGCACTTCCCGACATTGTAGAATCTTGTAATTTTGCACAACGGTAGATCTTGTCATGCAAGCAGAGAAAAAAAATTTGAGGTTTTCCATTCAGGGGCGTGGTATCCGCCCACTTTTTCCGAATTGGTATTGGTTGAATGGAGCACTTCCGACTGCTGTAAAACGATGAAATTTGGTAAAACAGTAGGGCTCAAATTGCATACAAAGAAAAAAATATAAAATTTGAGGTTGCCCATTCAGGGGAGTGGTATCCGCCCACTTTCTCAGAACTGATGTAAATTATATGGCACACTAACAAAATGCGCTAGAATAATGAAATTTGGTTAGAACGGTAGGGCTCAAATTGCGTATAAGGGACCAAAAATAAAAATTGACGTATTCCATTCAGGGGCGTGGTATCCGCCCACTTTCTGAAAAAATGTTTAATTTATATGGAGCACTTCCTGTAGAATGATGAAATTTGGTGGAGCTTAATGCACATTCAAAGCGAAATATAGAAAATCTAAGATTTTTCATTCGAGTTTCTTTTTTGAAACTATAAATGCATCTTGAAAATTCATGACTTTTCTTAGAACTAGAGTGCTTAATTTGGTACTCTATGTTATGCTAATATGAATGAAAAAAGAAAACATTTGCATTCCTTGGAAAAATATGAGCTTACATAAAAAACAAATTCATAACTGTGATGTGAACTATATAATCAAGCCACTAATTAGGCTATTAATTGGTGGGCTACCTTCATTTAAAAAAAGGAGTTAAAATTGCAACAAAACCATCATCGCATTCTCAACAATTATTGCTTTTTTATGACTGAGCGGATGTAGGTACTAGTATTTATAATTAGGGTAGGTATGTTAGTGTTAGATATCTTGCCAGGACAAGAAGAAACAATTGAAGCGCAAATTAAAACAACAAATAACAATAAGAAAATATACCAAAAGAAATAGGAAGCCATAAACTAAGTTGATTTTAGTAGGTAGAGTCCACCCTTCTATCTTTCCGTATCTTTCGAGATTTTGACATGGCAAAATATTAAAATCTTTGCAAAAAGGAATGAGATCAGACCAAAAACATAAATGTTAAAAAAAGAGCCAAGTTCTTCTATACAAAAACCTTTGTGTAACAAATCAGCCGTCAAAAGTACTGAGATCCAAAAGTACGCCAAGTTCTTACTTCATCCCATCAATGGGACGTGTTAGATAGGCATATCAGAAAACACGCCATATCAGGCAATTCTCAGTTAAAAACGTCGATTGCAGACGAATGGAAAAAAATGACCATTAAACTGCAAGTAAACTGGTAAACTCTATGTAAAACAGGTTAAAAAAAGTCATAAGGAAAAAGGATATGGCAACACTCTTACTAATTTATATTTAATAACTATCAAATGCATAATTAAATACTCAATTGTATTTAGTTTGTGCTAATAATTTTTTTCCGAAAAAAAACTGAAGTTGTACTAAACTATTATGAATTCTCATTACTTAAACTAAAAATAGGTTATGTTGTTTTGTAATATCCATTTCGAAATAAATTAAAATAAATTGTTTTAAACAATTTCTTAAAAAATGCTCCTTATTTTATTTAGTTCTGAAAACTACAAGTGTGCCAATACTTTTTTCCATGTCTGTGGGTATCTAGCCATCTAGATATATCCATAATTTGTATAGGACAAGTTCTGCATTTGGAAAAAAATCGAACGCGAGATTTTGATCAAAGTTGACATTAAGATGATAGCGAAGACGAATAAAGTGGGTCCGACAATTTCGTCTGTCTGTCTGTGTCTGTATGTCTGTATGTCTGTACCTCGATCTAGAGCCTAAGCCACTGGACCTATTTTCTTCAAACTCGGTACTTAAGTCTTCGGTGATTCTTTAGAGGGGAAATTTAATTTTTTTTTTTAGCTCTAAAACTAACGGTACCCCCCATACACCCGTATTGCAAAATCTTATTTATCTCGAAAACGGCTCTAACGATTTTGATAAAAAAAAATTGGGTGTGATATTATGGACATGGACTACATTTTTGTAAAAAAAAAAAAAAATTTGAGGCAAAATGTTATTAATGGTACCTGTCATAGAACCGTTTTTTTTATTTTCGACTTTCTCACTAACGGTTCTAACGATTAAATACATTTTAAAACGTAATTTAAAAATTTAATCGTGTATCGGTTTTCAAGATATTGAATTTTCAAAAAAAAATTGTATTATTTTTTTAAAAATCGAAAAACTATTTTTTCGAAAAAATTTTTAGTTTATATTTTTTCAAATGCAAAGCAGCTTCTGCATAAAAATTTTGGTTAAAATCGTTAGAGCCGTTGGTGAGAAATTCGAAAATCAAAAAAACCGTTCTATGACAGGTACCCCTAATAACATTTCCCCCCAAATTTTTTTTCACCAAAATATAGTCCATGTCCATAATATCACACCTAATTTTTTTTATCAAAATCGTTAGAGCCGTTTTCGAGATAAATAAGATTTTGCATTACGGGTGTATGGGGGGTACCCTTAGTTTTGGAGCTAAAAAAAAATTTCAATTTTTCCTCTAGGGAATCACCGAAGACCCTTAACTACCGAGTTTGAAGAAAATACCTCCGGTAGTTTAGGCTGTAGTTCGAGGTACAGACATACAGACATACAGACATACAGACAGACAGACGGAATTGTCGGACCCACTTTTTTCGTCTTCGCTATCATCGTAATGTCAACTTTGATCAAAATCTCGAGTTCGATTTTTTTTCCAAATGCAGAACTTGCCCTATAGTACCTATATCGCAAGTAAAAATGAATATGTATGTAGCAGTGGCGTGGCGTCCATATAACACGATTCCTATCGTCTTCCCTTTTAGAAAATCCGCAAATAACACAATCTACCAAATAAACATCGAATAAGTTTAAGTTATCCATTCTGCCTCTCGTTTGTATCTTATACTTTATCCAAACACATTTCACAATCCACAACCAACATTAATCAAGAGAGTCACAAAAATACTCTGACTTAAACTTTTCAATTACCGTCTTATTTATTTGTTTTATATCCCTTTCTTCCCCAAGCATTGTGTTTTGGATCCTCTTTGTTCAACATCCGCTTTTATATTCAAAAAATAAAACGCTACATTCCGTCTTATAAAATTTTCGATGTATACCAGTAGGAGTTGGAATTATTTGTATTTTATTCTCCCTTTAGCAATTAAATTAGCATTGCATTTCAGTAGGAAGATGATACATTGCAGGAGTTCAGGTGCTCGCCTTTTTTCAACCTTGTGTAAGAAATAAGACGGAGTTCTTCGACTTATTTGTTTTTGTTTTTTTTTTTTTTTAATGTCATATAAATATAAATATAGTATGTGAGTATTGTTGATTCTTGATTTTGAATTTGATGTTGATTTGCATGCTAATGTAAAATGCACGATGAATATTTTTGCAAATTTACTGTGATAATTTTGAAGTATGAAATAAATCATGGTAAAATATATATGTATGGCAATTTGTCAGCAGTGTAAATTTAGCATATCGCTACTCTGGACAAATAAAATGCATTTGCTTTTTTTTAAAAGGAATTTAAATTTATATTCAATTGGCATTCAATAAAAGACTGTGTTGCACAGGTTCAATAACTTCAAATAAATCTAGTATTTTGAAAAGCCAATTTGAACTTAATTAAAAATAGTGAAAAGTTAGATGTTAAAGTGAAGATTTAATTCCTTTTTTTACCCACTATAGTGGTAAAAAAATTTAGCTTCTTAATTTTAGTGTCGTTCTAGATTTTGTCTTGGAAATGTCTTTGATAAATGTAGATTGCTGTTTAATAGATTACCTATCGGAGAAACCAAATAATTTTAGTAAGCATAGTTGATAGTTTATATTTTATACTTTTTTCGTTTACACAACAGGGATTTCGATCCCAGATCAAAATTTTTTGTTCAGTGTGCGTGTTTCATGTATACATGTAAATCCCTCTTTAAGTATGGATTTAAAGATTTTGATCCCTGTCAAAGAAAAATAAATTTTTGTGTTTAGGTATTTAGGAACGCAAAATCTGGCGAGGGATCAAAATCTTCACACAGAAATTGATTTCTTATGTGTAAAGGAGATCAACATATAAGTACCTATGACACTTTATTGGAATCCTATTTAGAGTAGTGTTATAGGGCAACGATATTCAAAATAACTTGATACATAGTATCGCGGCTGTTATTAAATCTAAAATTAAAACAGAAATCATAGAATCTCGGTTCGAGTCGATTATGATCGACGAAACATCAGATTTGAGTCATAGGGGACAACTGAGTGCCATATTTCGGTTCTTGTCAGAGAATGGAATACAAGAAAGATATCTTGTATTTTTTGACGTTAGGGCGAGTCTTAATGCAGATGAGTTGTCCCATCATATATTTTATATTCTTGACACATATGATTGCAAGGAAAAGTTAATAGAACATTCCTAGGAAGGTGCCGCAGTTATGTCCGACGAAGGAGGTGGTGTCTAAAAGGAGGTCCTTTTTTATTATGTTTCAAGCTCATTGTTGATTGAAATATTAATGTCTTGAAGTATAAAAAATATAGCTACACATTTTTTGCTAAAATCAATGTGGAATGCATTCGTAGATACCATATCCCTACTAGAAATGTTGTTTTTAAGGTTCTAAGATTTTTTTTTTCATTTTTACAGGTGGCAAAATTTTATAACGGGTTCCCATTTAAAATTATCCACACCACTGGTAGGTAGGTAGGTAAGAGAAAAAACGTAACTATTGAATGAAACAGATATTAAGAGAAAGAGAGTATGGGAACGGGAAGAAAAGAAAATTAAAAATGTTAGAATGATAATGACATGAAACAAAGCAGCGACCTCGCGTTTGTGATGAAATCTAATTCCTAAATAAAATAAATTCAAAAAGTTTATAATTTTATAATTTGTTTTTATTTATTTCGCAGGTTGTATGTGTAACTAAGAAGTGATTTTGGGCTTAAATTTTGCGCAACAATATTGACTTTATGAAGCAATGCTAATCTTTTAAATGGTTTCGCTTTTATATAATAGTATAGTATAGAACAGTGTTTTTCAAACTGTGGGTCGCGACCCCCTGGGGTCCTGGGGTGAGATCCTTAGGGGGTCGCGGTCGCAAGCCGGTAGGATTAATAAACAAAAGTCCTGTGCTAAAAAAATTAAATAAAACAAAAAATTTTTAGTGCCTCTTTATTTTTTAATAAACGTTGAAATCTTGGATTAGTTTTTGACTCTTTTAAGATTAAATCATTTTCCAAATTTAGTCTGTTTTGTTTTTTAGTTTTAATGTTTAATATTGAAGAGAATGTACTTCACACAGGTATGAAGTAGCGAATGGCAGTAACAACTTAAAAGCCTCGTTTGTCAGCTCAGGATACTCTCCTCTTCTCTTTATCCAGAAATTGTCAATCGTTTTCAAAATGAATTCCATTCTCAGTATTCGGGGGTGGCCGTGGCGCGATGGTTGTGTGCTCGCCTGTCAACCTCATGATCACAGGTTCGATCCCTGCCGTCATCTAAGTCGTCTTTAATTCCATTAAAAACCTTCTTAAAATTGTCATCAATGGGTTTCTGGTTTACTCATTACATGTTGTTTAGGCATAACACTAACAACATGTGATTGGGTTAAACTAGTATGCCCAACAAGGATGAATACGAATAAAATAATGCAAATTATAAGGGACATAGAAATAAGACGCGGCATTTCTCCGCTTTAGTTCAGCCGCCATCCCTGGAGATAAAAAATCTGAGACAATCACCTTCAGTCTCAGAACATCGTGCCACACATCTTTTTTATCCTTCTTTCTCTTCCGTAACTTCACGCCCGCGCTGTGTTGAAACATTTAAAGGGTAATCATAATCCCTTGAACGTAGTAAATTATAAAAAAAAGTATGCCATCTGCAGCTAAATCTATAAGATTTTATTTCATTTTTACCAATGGTAGATTGGCGAGTTTGACTGACATATATTCAAAAAAGGATTTATTACCCATCTTTGTCCATCTCCACTTTCAGAATCGAGTTCCGGAAAGTAACTTAATAGTTTCTTCTCTAAATTATGCAAATCGATTCAGCTGATGAAATTTCTTCGAGGATCTTTTGAAAGCAGGGAAAGTAATCAAAACTGGGGTGCCAGCACTTAACTTGGTTCAATCGAGTTTAATCGATACAATCGAGCCTCGGCAGCACTTATTTTGGTTCAATCGAGTGTCCTCGATTGTATCGTCAGATTTGGTAGCACACAAACCTGAAAACGAGGTTTGAAACAAAAGTTTTCACTCGACAGAAAAAAGTTATCGTTGGCAGTGATTTATTTAAGAAATAGCATGGAAAAACAAAAAAACGTCAATAAATAAGAAACAGACGAAAGTTTCAAACACTTTTATGAGTTTTCACCATGATTTAGCCATAGGAATGCTTAAAAGTACCCAAGGTAGAAAAAACAGTAATTTTCTGTTGGTAAAACCATTTCTTAAAATACAGTGGGTCCTCCACAAAAACATCTAAAAGATTGAAAAAAGATAGGTCGTTCTTAAAATACAAGTGCATATGTATACAAACACAAATTTTTCAAATCATTTTTTAGACTTACAAGTTACATATGTACCTAATATAAAATATACCAAAAAGTAAAAAACTTCACTTAAAAGGCACGGGCCGAGGTTCATGCATGATTTTAGCATTAAGTACTTCCTCATCTTCACTTTCCGAATCAAAAAATATCAGAAGAATATCAATTTGACATTTCACTTTATAGTTCACAATGATATTTTTAAATGGAAGTCACAAAGAAACTCGTCTCAAATTACGTGCTGCCAAAAATAATTTGTTTCGAGTTGACCTACGATCGACAATGCTCGATTGTATCAAGTTACGTGCTGGCACCCCTGTTTGTTTGTAAAGACGCTGACCACAAACGAAGTTTTGCGAGGAATCCTTTGATTTTATCTTTGGCAGTTATAATGCTTTCTTCTCTCCCTTGGAGACTCTTATTCAATATGTTTAAGTGGTTGAAAAGATCAGCAAGAAATGATAATTTTAAGAGCCAAGTGGGATCAGAAAAATTTTGCAAGGCAAAATTTGGACTCTTCTTGAATTTTTCAATTAATTGTTCTTGAATGTCAACGGCCATGTCACTTATTCTCCGCTCAATTGTCAGAAAGTGGTATATTTTTAAGTTTATCTGCCTCCTGTTTACCCGCCCAAAATAGGGCAATGTGGGACACATTTGAACAATGCTTATAAAATTTTACTTTATTACTCTTTTTACTTGCGATATAGGTACTATAGGGCAAGTTCTGCATTTGGAAAAAAAATCTAACTCGAGATTTTGATCAAAGTTGACATTACGATGATAGCGAAGACGAAAAAAGTGGGTCCGACAATTCCGTCTGTCTGTCTGTATGTCTGTATGTCTGTATGTCTGTACCTCGAACTACAGCCTAAACTACCGGAGGTATTTGCTTTAAACTCGGTAGTTAAGGGTCTTCGGTGATTCCCTAGAGGAAAAATTGAAATTTTTTTTTTAGCTCCAAAACTAAGGGTACCCCCCATTCACCCGTAATGCAAAATCTTATTTATCTCGAAAACGGCTCTAACGATTTTGATAAAAAAAATTAGGTGTGATATTATGGACATGGACTATATTTTGGTCAAAAAAAAATTGGGGGGGAAATGTTATTAGGGGTACCTGTCATAGAATGGTTTTTTTGATTTTCGAATTTCTCACCAACGGCTCTAACGATTTTAACCAAAATTTTTATGCAGGAGCTGCTTTGCATTTGAAATAAAATGCACGACTGGATCGCACGAACTTGCTCTTATGTAAAAGTACTTTGGAATTTAAGATACATTTTATAAATATTAAACATGAATTTAAAATGAAATTGCCGTCTGATTTCTAGAAAAGTATGAATTTATGCAAACAAAGTTTAAAAAATCGTTTTATTATTAAATAAATAAATTTTTTATATAAGAAATTTCTTTAAAATTTTTCAAGAAAAAAATGTGGGATGCGAATTTTAAGTATTTAATAATATTGATTTTAGGAAATAATTCCAAAAAATAATCGTTCATAGGTTTTGAAGATATTGATTTTTCAAAAAAAAAATTTTTCAAAAAAAACCCAACAAATAATTTTTCGAATATTTTTATATACAATATTATTTTAAACTTAGGGGGACTCCTGCTGAAAATTTTTGGTTAAAATCGTTAGAGCCGTTAATGAGAAAGTCGAAAATCAAAAAAACGGTTCTATGACAGGTACCGTTAATAACATTTTGCCCCAAATTTTTTTTTTACCAAAACGTAGTCCATGTCCATAATATCACACCTAATTTTTTTTATCAAAATCGTTAGAGCCGTTTTCGAGATAAATAAGATTTTGCATTACGGGTGTATGGGGGGTACCGTTAGTTTTAGAGCTAAAAAAAAAATTTCAATTTCCCCTCTAGGGAATCACCGAAGACCCATAACTACCGAGTTTGAAGAAAATAGGTCCAGTGGCTTAGGCTCTAGGTCGAGGTACAGACATACAGACAGACAGACAGACAGACAGACAGACAGACAGACGGAATTGTCGGACCCACTTTTTTCGTCTTCGCTATCATCGTAATGTCAACTTTGATCAAAATCTCGAGTTCGATTTTTTTTCCAAATGCAGAACTTGCCCTATAGTACCTATATCGCAAGTAAAAATATAAACTAAAAATTTTTTCGAAAAAATAGTTTTTGGATTTTTAAAAAAATAATACAATTTTTTTTTTTTGAAAATTCAATATCTTGAAAACCCATACACGATTAAATTTTTAAATTACGTTTTAAAATGTATTTTATTAAATACTAATAATTTGCATATCAATTTTTTTTATACAAATTTTAAGTAAAATTTAGTACACAAAAAACATGTTTCGGTGTGTCTGTATGTCTGTACCTCTCACTACAGCCTAAACCACTGGACCTATTTCTTTCAATCTCGGTAGTTAACCCTTAACCACCTACCAGCGGTCTCACAGACCGCAACGGTTTTTCAAATGCAAATATTTCCTTGTGTGTGTGTCGTACGACAATGTGCATCCATGTACCTTTTCTAGACATGAAAAAGTGTCGCGCATGAGCTTGGTGAGTAAACACGTTCACGCGTTTGGCCTAGGTTAGTAAATAAATTTCTCCTGCGGTCTCCGAGACCGCAGGTAGGTGGTTATGTGATTTTTTTTATTTTTATTTAGTTTGAAATTAGTGAAGTTTCATCAAGCTTACCAAGTGAAGGAAAGCTTGAAATACCCAAAACATGCTCCACTTGTGATCCAAAAAAGAAATGCAAGACAGTTTATTTATTTTTTATGTGCAAAAAACCAATTTGCTTAGAGTGCGCGAGCCAAATTTGCAGTAGCTGCAGCGAAAAATTGTGAATGTTGGTGCCTTGCAATTTTGTTGAAGTTTTATTTTTATGTTCCATTTTTTATTTTTATTTAATTCTTTGTTACCTTAGCTTATACGAATTAATAAGAAGAATTTGAAATTTTAAGTTCCTATTGTAACAGATTTCATTGTATGAGCACAGTCATTTTTTGCACTAAAAGTGCCAATATATGAATTTTTTGATAAAATCACAAAATCTTTATTTCATTTATGTTATTTTTTTTTTTAAATAAAAGTTAAATGTATTAAAAACAATATTATTGACTTTTTTAAAATTTAATACGAGAAATTACGAAATAGGGGTAAAATACTGTAGGGGTCTCCTGGACCGCACGTAGGTGGTTATGTAACTGAAATAGGGGGTAGGTGGTTAAGGGTTAAGAGTCTTCGGTGATTCCCTAGAGGAAAAATTGAAATTTTTTTTTCAGCTCCAAAACTAAGGGTACCCCCCATACACCCGTAATGCAAAATCTTATTTATCTCGAAAACGGCTCTAACGATTTTGATAAAAAAAAAATTAAGTGTGATATTATGGACATGGACTACATTTTGGTCAAAAAAAATTTTGGGGCAAAATGTTATTAGGGGTACCTGCCATAGACCCGTTTTTTTAATTTTCGACTTTCTCATTAACGGCTCCAAGGATTTTATCCCAAAATTTTTAGCAGGAGTCCCCTTAAGTTTAAAATAATATTGTATATAAAAATATTCGAAAAAATATTTATTGGGTTTTTAAAAAAAAAAAAAAAAATTAAATCAATATCTTCAAAACCTATGAACGATTATTTTTTGAAATTATTTCCTAAAACCAATATTATTAAATACTTAAAATCCGCATCCCACATTTTTTTCTTGAAAAATTTTAGAAAAATTTATTTAATAATAAAACGATTTTTTAAGGTTTATTTGCATAAATTCATACTTTTCCGGAAACCAGACGGCAATTTTATGCAGTTGAACATTATTATCTCATTAAATCCATGTTTTATATTTATAAAATGTATCTTAAATTCCAAAGTACTTACATAAGAGCAAGTTCGTGCGATCCAGTCGTGCATTTTATTTAAAAGTAATTTAAAATTTTAACCACTGTTCAATGTGAGTAAAATATCAGGCCAATTGCTCGAATATTTTATCAGTCTGATGCGCACTTAAGAATTCAAAAAAATGAAAATTACTGCAAGACCTGCTACAAATAAGTAAAATTTTGTGTAATTAGACCGGGCTTGGAAGGGGTTCAGTGTATGTAGCTTTTTAAATAACTGACACATTATAATGGGGGATCGCCAAAATTTTGTTACTAGCAAAGGGGTCGCGTACTCAAAAAGTTTGAAAAACGCTGGTATAGAAGTATAGATTAAATTTAAGAAAATGTAAATTTGTATTAATTTTAAAGTCAATAAATCTAAATCTTAATCTCTACAATCTGCTTTACATATATGTACATAAAGTCAAGTCACCAGAGCCAATTCGGTCACTGCACTTCTGTAGGAATCCAAAGACTCTAGAAAGGGCAATAAATATTTTACACGAAGCAGGATACACATGTTTTACACAGTCAGGTAAACGCCCAATTGATAATGTAGATAATAACGGGGAAACGAATAGAACGGTACATTTAGGATATAAAAATACTACAGGTTACAGGAACAACACAAATGTTTACCCAAAAAGGGAACAAACTCAGAAAAGCTTACATTCACTAAATCAAAACTTTAGCTTTAAGAACCCTAAAGGTGTGTCCACACCAAAGAAACGTTTTTGAAACATTTCAGAAATATTAAAGAAACATTTTAAAAAAACATTTCAGAAACAGAGAAACATTTCTGAAAAGTTTCTTAAAAGTGTTTACTTTGGTCTGGACGCTCGCGAAACATTTCTGAAAGCATTTACAAAGCTAGATAGTGCGTGAGTGGTTGTTCATACAAATATAAAAATGTCGCGAAAAGTTTGGAGCAACGAGAAAAAAGTTTTGTGGGATCTACTCGACGAAAATTTAGAAAAATTAATCAAAAAAACCGATGCTTTGTGTGAAATTTCCGAAATATAAATCGGGAAAAAGATGAGGAAAAAAAAAATCATGCGGTTAAAGTGCAACACAGACGGGAAAAACAATTACAGACTACTCAATACTAGATGCATAAATGGGAAACAAAAGGTGCGTTTTATTATTCACAAATCTATCTGGATCCGGATCTGGATTAAGTTTTAACATGTATTACAAAAACAATTTGGGATCCTGTTTTCTATCGGGATCTATTTCAAAGATCCAAAAATCAGTTATTAGACTGGCGAGTAGATGGCTTTTTATGGTAAGGTAGTGTAAGCTATAGTGTAAAGAAAAAAGACAAGAAATAATTGAAAATTTACAAACCCAAGGATAATAAAATGCACGACTGGATCGCACGATCTTGCTCTTATGTAAAAGTACTTTGGAATTTAAGATACATTTTATAAATATAAAACATGGATTTAAAATGAAATTGCCGTCTGATTTCTAGAAAAGTATGAATTTATGCAAACAAACTTTAAAAAATCGTTTTATTATTAAATAAATAAATTTTTTATATAAGAAATTTCTTTAAAATTTTTCAAGAAAAAAATGTAGGATGCGAATTTTAAGTATTTTATAATATTGATTTAAGGAAATAATTTCAAAAAATAATCGTTCATAGGTTTTGAAGATATTGATTTTTCAAAAAAAAAATTTTTCAAAAAAAACCAACAAATAATTTTTTGAATATTTTTATATACAATATTATTTTAAACTTAGGGGGACGCCTGCTGAAAATTTTTGGTTAAAATCGTTAGAGCCGTTAATGAGAAAGTCGAAAATCAAAAAAACGGTTCTATGACAGGTACCGTTAATAACATTTTGCCCCAAATTTTTTTTTTACCAAAACGTAGTCCATGTCCATAATATCACACCTAATTTTTTTTATCAAAATCGTTAGAGCCGTTTTCGAGATAAATAAGATTTTGCATTACGGGTGTATGGTGGGTACCGTTAGTTTTAGAGCTAAAAAAAAAATTTCAATTTCCCCTCTAGGGAATCACCGAAGACCCATAACTACCGAGTTTGAAGAAAATAGGTCCAGTGGCTTAGGCTCTAGATCGAGGTACAGACATACAGACAGACAGACAGACAGACAGACAGACAGACAGACGGAATTGCCGGACCCACTTTATTCGTCTTCGCTATCATCGTAATGTCAACTTTGATCAAAATCTCGAGTTCGATTTTTCTTCCAAATGCAGAACTTGCCCTATAGTACCTATATCGCAAGTAAAAAGAGACGGGCTTATAACTCTGCTGTCACTAAGATCCGTATCGTTTTATTTTCAAAGGAAGATCCAGATCCGGATCCAGATAGATTTGTGGATAATGAAACACACCTAAAGAAACATTTCAGAAATGTTTCTCAAAGCGTCCACACCAAAAATGGGAAACATTTCAGAAGCGTTTTTTAAACAAAGTTTCCTGAAATGTTTCTTTGGTGTGGACACACCTTAACGCAACGTACTCGAATCCTGGAAATACTTATAAAAGTAATAGCAATTTCAGATATTCAAATAACAAGTATCAGAATCACGGAAACATCAATTCAAGTAACTTTTATTCCAGAAATCCAAGTACAGGATATTCAAATTTTGGACACACATCCTTTAATAATAGTTATCAAAATAATAATCCTAATACAAACTCTAGAATTATAGCAAAAATAATAATCAACAATCGTTGAATATAAACAACATTGTGCGCACAATTATTGAAATTTTTCGGAAATAGACCCAATCACAGCTATGAGAGATTAGTTGAAGAGTAAAGTTGAAGTAAAGGTAAATTGAAAAACATTACTTTAGTTTTTTCGCTAATGACAAGTTTAAGAACTCCTAGCCAATGTCTTATAGCACCTAAGTCATGATTTATGTCAGCAATCAAGTTCAAAACGGATAAGCTGGAATAGGCACAGGCACAGGCTTTATCATCAGCAAAATTATTAATCATGACTAAATTATTTTATTGAAATCTTCAAAAAAAAGATATACGAATGGTTTTTCCTCCTTCTTGTTTCTTCATTAAAATGACTCCTCTTTTTTTCCATAAATATAAATAGTCCAATCAAATTAGTATTTTATATCTACAAAAAATACTGCGTCGAATTTTTTTTTTGTTTCTTAAAGAGTACCTATTGGAGAGTGTAAATCCAAAAAGTTCGAACAAAAAACGCCCATGCGTTGTCCGCCATTTTGAAAAAGGCTTTGGAAAGCTTGAACTCGATTTTCTCGGCTCCTATTAGAGCTGTATTTTTTTTTAGGTTTGTACGCTAAAATATCTTCTTTGACTTTTGTTGAGAAAAAAATTTGAAACCTCTTTCCAAAAAAAAGTTATCGACGAAAAACTGTCGAGATTTTGAAGTAAAAAATGGTTTTTAACGTTTATCTCGTTTATCGTTTATTTAAATTTTATATGCGACAAAAACTGCAGGAAATATAACCTGTCAAAATGTCCAATAGCCTGCGAAAATTAAAAAAAAAAAAATTAACTCACGTTTGAAACGTAACACGTAGTGTTACGGCGCATTTTTTTTAATGTGGGGTCTCCAGGAGGTATAATCCAGATCCAACGATGTTGATAGCAACGTTTTGGGAGCCGCCGGAGAAAAAGTTTTTATTGCGTTGTTCAATGGGAAGGAAAATGGGTCACTGGATTCTTTGCGATATAGCGACTTTGTTAAAACGTCAAAAAAACTAAGTTTAATCTATCTTCATTACCTCCTAGTGCAACAGCTGCTCGGCAACACACATTCCGTACCTACCATCAAGTACAGACTTGGATCCATGTTCACCATGACCCACTAAAATGGGGTTGAAAAAGAACTCCGAGAGGATTAGAGCCAGTTACAACCACTCAGGATCCAGCTCCACAAAGCATATTGCAAACTATACCCTGCAAATGCAAGTGCCAGTGTGGCCAAGCTTGTGACTGTCGGAAAACTGGTCTGAATTGTTCCTTATTATGTTTCTACTGCAGTGGAAAAACATGCGAGAATGTTGCTACCTTGCAAAATTTACTAGAAGATGAAGACGCATGTGAAGACTTTTCCTCACCTGAAAACATTGAAGAAACTACCATTGACGATCCCAGCACAAACAAAGTTAACATGATCATTGATGTCCGCACGCCTAGCCCCAAAAAAAAAGGAGATAAGAACGACATGAAAAAACTATGCCACATTGAGCTATCGATAGGCTGATATAGAAACGAAAACGATTTAATCGTGGATTATACCTCCTGGGGGCACCACATTAAAAAAAAACGCGCCTTAACTCTACCTCGGTGGTGGTGTGAAAATTTTCAAACGTGAGTAATTTTTTTTTTTTTTTTTTTTAATTTTCGCAGGCTAATGGCCATTTTGACTGGTTATATTTCCTACAGTTTTTGTCGCACATAAAATTTAAACATATCAAAATGTAGGAAATAAAGTGATCTATAAAAAACAACTTAAGTATTTTTTTGATCAGATGAACATGAGGCGAGATAAACGTTAAAAACCATTTTTTAATTCAAAATCTCGACAGTTTTTCGTCGATAACTTTTTTTTGGAAAGAGGTTTCAAATTTTTGTTCTCAAAAAAAGTCAAAGAAGATATTTTAACGTACAAACCTAAAAAAAATACAGCTCTATATATGATAGGAGCCGAGAAAATCGAGTTCAAGCTTTCCAAAGCCTTTTTCAAAATGGCGGACAACGCATGGGCGTTTTTTGTTCGAACTTTTTGGATTTACACTCTCCAATAGGTACTCTTTAAGAAACAAAAAAAAATTCGACGCAGTATTTTTTGTAGATATTTCGAATTAATTAATTTAATTTGACTGGACTAAAATAACTAGTAAGAGTTTCATTGATAAATATTGTTTTTTTGTAAAAATTTTCACCAAATATACGAGATGTAAGTTGTTTTTTTACGCTGATTAGAAAGAATCTTTACCTTGCATTCCAGTCTCAAGCTTTACATACACAATGTTCAGTGATTTAGCCCAGTAGGAAATTTGCTACTCAAGAAAAAATAAAGGTGAATTCCGAGTAGAAATCATGTGGCACTTTCTTTGTGTTTAATGAAGAGATTGGCGACACTCAATAGGTCCTTTTTTGTCATGAGACATTGCTTTTGTTCTGGAATGATTTAGTTTCGATTTCGTGATCAAAGGAAACAGTTGTTGGTTTTTCGTGTTTTCAAGTGTTTTTAATAAATTTCTTACATATGTTACGTATGAAAACAATTCACCAACGGTAAATTCCTTATATTCTTTTTAATGATTTGAAAAAAGTAAATATTCTTCTTTTTCTTAGATCTCAAATAAACAGGAGAATGCAGATGATTAATCCCTAAGCTGCTCCCTAAATGATACTAAGAGTCAAAGAAGAGTTTTTCGACCAACTATTTGTGTTACCTCTTACAACAAGAGCTTTTTTTACAACTTTGAAAACTGTATATACAGGGTGTCCCACAGTCACCGCCCCAAACGAAAACCGTGGATTCCTGAGGTCATTTTAAGTCGAAAAACTTATGAGGTAATTTTCTCGTTTTCGTCCCGTTTTCGAGTAATAACGGTTTTTATGATTTTTGCTCTCTTTTCCCTTAACTGGCTTTATCTTTGCCAAACTACGTCCGATTCGTTAGATTTTTTTTATAACCAATCAAGAATTTATTACAGTTTTAGTTTGCCTCAGAACTTTTTTTTCTGCGGGCAACCGTTTCTCCGCAATTTTGCATCAAACCCAATTTTTTTCGTTTTTTAAGTTGTTTTTTTCACTTTGATATCATTTTTTTCAAAAAAACACGTTAATAAGTATTAATTTTTTTCGTTAATTATTAAAGCCCAGTTTATTTTCTGAAAAAAAAAATATTTTTTTTCCTTAAAAAAGAATACTAAATGTAATTAACAAAATAAAAACAAATAGTGAATTTAAAAAAAAATAATTTTTAAATACAAAATTAACTTTTTCTGAGCTATTGTGGTTAAGAAAAGGACAAATAGATAAAGTTAATTAGTAAGACCGTTAACTAATGTAAACAGTAAAGATTTGCATTATGATTTGAAGGTTGTAAATGTCTTTCTCGCGTGATCTAGTGTCCGCGTCGTGTTCTTTCACTTGATACACCATTTTGGATTTGTTATTCAAATTGTATTTTTTTTTTTTCAATTATTTGCGAACAATGGATTACACTTATCAAGAATATCTGGAAATATTATTAATATACGCTGAAATGGGACAACTTTATCTATTTGTCCTTTTCTTAACCACAATAGCTCAGAAAAAGTTAATTTTGTATTTAAAAATTATTTTTTTTTTAAATTCACTTAGTTTGTTTATTTTTTGTTAATTACATTTAGTATTCTTTTTAAGGAAAAAAAATATGTTTTTTAAGAAAATAAACTGGGCTTTAATAATAAGTGAAAAAAATTAATACTCATTAACGTGTTTTTTTGAATAAAATGATGTCAAAGTGAAAAAACTACTTAAAAAATGAAAAAATTGGGTTTGATGCAAAATTGCGGAGAAACGGTTGTCCGCAGAAAAAACAATCTTTGGACAAACTAAAACTGTAATAAATTCTTGATTGGTTATAAAAAAAATCTTACAAATCGGACGCAGTTTGGCAAAGATAAAGCCAGTTAAAGGAAAAATCATAAAAACCGTTATAACTCGAAAACGGGACGAAAACGAGAAAATTGCCTCTTAAGTTTTTCGACTTAAAATGACCTCAGGAATCCATGGTTTTCTTTTGGGGCGGTGACTGTGGGACACCCTGTATATACTAACTTCTTTAAAATGTATTATAATAGTTAATAAAATAGATACGTACATAACACGAATTAAATTTGTTTTTTCATTCAAGCCATAAATTTGCCTATATTTCAGATGATTCTATTCTTGTAGAAATCAATTCATACTCCTTCTCCTAATAAAATATTCCCTAAATGCATTCCTTTTATCAGTATTGAAAAAAAAAACAAGAAATGCACACATTTCAGTAATGCATAATCAGTATTTTCAATGCTTCTTTCCATGAGGAAATTAATTAAAGGTTGACTCATTTTTCAGGTACTCATTTCCATTGAAGAAAGCATCACACCCCTAGAACCAGTTTTTTCAGACTCCTATGAATTTTAAGATACCATGAGCATAGTGATTTCACTACAAAATATTCTTCGAGAGAGTGTGTAGGTGCTTTGTTCTAATGACAAGCCTGTATTAAATTCATGAAAGGATTGCGTAGGAAATTCATGGCTGCAGCTCCTTTTCCATGTTGAAACACCTACTTCTTCATTAGTGAATTTTTGGAAATTTCCTACTGGGTGTTTACATCTGGGGCCTATTGCACCATGTTACAAAATTGTAATTACAAGCATTTTTTTAACAAATTTGTACAAAATCGAGTTTTTTTTCATTTATAATTTTTTTTAATCACAAATTTGTACTTGTAATTTGTAGTTGGCGCAATAGGCCGAGAACCGACTTTTTGTTAATTTTAAAGGATATAAACTATGCTTTAAGGCTAAAGAGCTCGTCTAACTTCAACAGCACCAAATAGCTATTTTATCTTTTAAAAGTGTACTTTATCCATATTGAAAATGGTCATTTCATACCAAAGTAAATCTAAGTAAAAATGTTTGCTGTTGTTTTATACGATTTTTTAAAAGATGTGCTTTGTAACTAGACTGAATCACTGAATATTATCGAAAAAATCGTACAAAAGAGCTCTACGATCAACAAATCTGTACATACAAATGCACATATATGTATGTTACGTATATGCATGCCGGGACGAGTATAGCCAAATGAATTTGCGCCTTGCAAAAATCGTGGTGCAACTCAATTCTGTTTCTAATGTTAGTATTGTGAAAAAGACATTTGTGCAAGAAATCGGGGATTGTCCGTTTAGTTTAGTCCTCTGGGGCCTATTGCACCATCTTACAAAAATGTGATTACAAGCATTTTTTTAACAAATTTATAAAAAAAGGAGATTTTTTCATTTGTAATTTTTTTTTAAACACGAATTTGTACTTGTGAATTACAAGTCACAAATTTGTCCTTGTAATTTGTAGTTGGTGCAATAGGTCCCTGGTGAATTTTTAATAAACAAATTTGTATGTAAGTAGGCATCTTTATTAGCAGTATATAGTATAGATTTAATAAAACTGTAATATTATATATATATTTTTTTTTTGTTTTTTTTTAAGTAAAACCTTAATGTTTTTTACGCAAAAACCATGAAATAACTCCGTCTCCTGGCCTTAGTCCCCTGGCTTATAAATGAACCAATGACATTCTATTCAGAAACCTGCGAAATTTTTAGTTATGTTGAACTTCGAACTTCGAATATTTTTAAAAAGAATATAAATTATTTTAAATTGATTCTAAATAAAATAAAATGCACGACTGGGTCGCACGAACTTGCTCCTATGTAAAAGACTAAGAATTTCAAAAATGAATGTTATTAGAGAAACTGTTCATAAGCATAAAATACATTTTTTAAATGACTAAAAAAAAACTTCTTTAGTAGTTAAATGTAAGAATAGGATGCCATGTGATTCAAGCAAATATAGATTTATGCAAGAACAAAAATTATAAGTCTTTGTAGTGGTTTCTTAAAAAATAAGGTTTTATATAAGAAAATTTTAAAACATTTTTAAGAAAAAATGTTGGTACGCTAATTTGAAGTTTTTATTATTGTATGAATAAAAATTAAATTTACAAACAAAAATATTGAGCTGTTTTCGAGATATTGAATTTTCAAAAAACGAAAAAATGGATTTTCTTTTCAAAATTCAAAAAAATATTTTTCTTAAAGTTTTGAAATGCAATGTTTTTTAAACTTTTTAGAAGCTTCTCTCTACGAAATTTCATTAAAATCCGTTGTGCTAATAATGAGAAATTCAAAATTTTAAAAAATACTTCTATAGTAGGTACACTCAGTAATGTTTTGTTTTCAAATTTTTTTTTATTAAATTACAGATATTAAAAAATAATAGAAAGAAAAAAAATTTAAGCAAAATTCTCTGAACCGTTTTCGAGAAAAATACGATTTTCGAAAACCATTTTTTAACATTTGTATGGGGGGTACCGTTATTTTTAGGTAAAATGAATTTATTTTGCTCATATATTGTAGATTGTTTTTCCAAACTTTTATCTGTCAAGTTTTCAAAAAATCGAGCATGGGGTTTTCGAAATATTGAGTTTTCAAAAAAAAAATTTGAAAGTTTTTTTAAAAATCCAAAAAAATTGTTTTGGAAAATTTGAATACACAATAATATTCAAACTGCTGGGAAGCTTTAGCATAAAAAAAATGATCAAAATCGGTGGTACCGTTTTTGAGAAAATCAAAAACAAAAAAAATGGCCCCAAGGGGGGTACCAAAACTACTCATTTTTTTGAAAATTTTTTTCGACCATTACCTAGGTTTAACTAAACTAAATTTTTGGATTTTTTTTTTAAGAAAATCGCAGGGACAGTTTTTGAGAAAAAAAATATTTATAAAATTTCGGAAAAAAATCGTATGGCTGGTACCGTTATTTTTGGTCATAAAAAATCAAATCAAAAAACATCCGGGGGTAAAAAATCAAAACCCATATCTACCAAGTTTGAAGAAAATCGGCCGAGCCGTTTAGCTATAATCGCACAGACAGACAGACAGACAGACAGACAGAATTGCCAGACCCACTTTTTTCGTCTTCGCTATCATCGTAATGTCAACTTTGATCAAAATCTCGAGTTCGATTTTTTTTACGAATGCATAACTTGCCTTATAGTACCTATAAGTCGCAAGTAAAAAATTATAACATATTATATTCTTTTAATAAAATGCTAATTTTTATGTATTAACCATGAATTTGTATGTTTATGAAGACTAATTAAATTTAATTTCTATATTTCAATGTGTACCCAAGAGAAAATACAAACGAAAATAAAGATTTATTGAGTCCTCTTAAAAAGAAACTCAGTCCCCTGAACATCCTTTTTCAAAAAATGCCTTTCCATTTCTTCGGCTTTCGGTATTGATGCTAGTGCTGGTGGACTGATGGTAGGTACGGTGGAGGTAAGATGTTGGTTGTGTTGAGATAGTTGTTGGTGCGAAATATTGTTTGACATCGAAACAGACGGTTGGGGTGTTGAGATTGAGTCTCCAAGTACAGCTTGGGGTGATGATGCTGGTGCTAGTGGAGTGGCGAGTTGTGGTGGAGGGATGGAAGAATTTTGGTTATGAAGTACTATTTTTTGATGAGTAGCGGTGTGTGCGTCTGTAGTAGAAGGATCAGAAGGTGAAGGGGTGTTTGATGTATTAACTTTCTGCAGTGTTGGAGAGTGACGAAGTGAATCTCTTCTTTTTTTATTACATTTTGGACAGATAAATGGAATGTTGTTTTTTCATAAGATCTCTCTCAGTTGGATTCAATTTAACACAGTTCAAATAAAAGTACCATTTACAATGATTACACAGAATCCTTAGATCCCGACCACCAACATTTTGATTGCAAACACAGTACATAATTAAGTTATTAGCTTCAAGATTTAAATAAATAAATGTATTGTAAAAATTCTCGACACGAGTATACTCCACAACTTCACGAAGAGAACTGAACTGAACGTCATAAAAACCACCGAAAAAGCACCAATTAAAAGTAGAATTTACAAATTCAAGAAATGTTCGCAAACAATATACATAATAATTCAACCAAACTCCAGCCCTTACAATAGTCCCGTATGGGTCTTCCCGAATAAACAAGACACATCGGAAATGGAGATTGGTTTTAAATTATAGAAAATTGACGAAAAACAGTAGACGATCGCTATCCAATTTCTAATATTGATGAAATATCAGACAAATTGGTAAATTTATTTTTCGACAGTATATTAAGGAGTGGATTCCATTAAATAGATATGAATAAAGCACGAATTTCGTAGAATGCCTTTTGGGCTTAAAACGCCCCAAGTACATTTGAAAGATTTATGGATTTATGGATATATTAAGGGAACATATCGGAATTAAACATTTGGTCTACATGGATTAATGACATTATTAACTTCTCTAATGGACTCGAAGAACATATCAAAAACTTAAAGTCTATATTTTCGAAACTTAACAGATATTTAGGTATTTCTGGCTATTACAGGACATTTATTATGAACTGCCTAGACATTGAAAAACCCATGACAAAACACGTAAAGAGAAACAAAAAAGATCGACATTGACCATATAAAGTATATAGAAAGTTTTGAAAACCTTTAATTGGTTACATCAACAACATTAATGTATCCAGACTTCAATAAAATGTTTGAAGTTATGACGGATACAAGTCAGTACGCTATAGAAGGAGTATTGTCGCAAGAAAATAAACCAATTGCATACGTTTTCGCACCCAGAACGAGCACGAAGTTAATAACTAAGCTATTGAGAAAGAACTTATTAGTATAGTTTGGTGTTTGAAACAATTTAGGCCATATATTTTTGGAATAGAAAATTAAACTATTTACAGACCACCGACCTTTAGTTTGGTTGAATAATTTGAAGGAACCTTACAATAAATTAATACTTTGGAAGCTTCTGTTAGGCGATTATAATTACAAATATTTTATAAAAATAACGAAAACAAAGTAGCCGAATTTTTAAGTAATAATATTTGAAGTTAACATGTTTGAAAATTTTAGCGAAAATAAATCACATTACACAAACGGTAACTCCTATTTATCTTTATAAAAATCAAATAATATTTAATGAAATATCTTCAGGTTCAATATACATACAAATAAACAAAAAATAATCGGAATAGAAACTATAGATGACGAAAGCCTAGCTCAAATTATCAAGAATCATTTTAACTCAGAAGTAATGCGATATTCGTTAGTAACTAAATTTTTGATAGAAGAAAGACTATATATTCCAATAATTTTAAAACTTCATTTAGACTTTCGTTCTTGTCATCTGTGTACGTTGTACGTTGTTGTACGTACACGGAACAACGAGAATGTAAATGATAAAAACGAACAACGAATGAAGAACGTACAAATTCAAAGGAGCTCGGAAAATTCCATATTCGTTGTTCGTTGTTACCCCGGCAACGTGTGTTTAAATATGAAAACTGTTTAAATAAACATTGTTTGGCAGTAGCGTGCAACTTGTAGGGACATTTTTATAAAATTTTTTTATATATGTATATATTTATATGTATATGTGCAACTATCACTATACTTTAAATTTTCCTTCTAGACCGAGTGCCCACAGCAACTTTTGGGTGTGGTTGATAACCAAAAATAATTAGCATAATTAGATAGGCCTTCCTATAGTTATTTATGAATGTGAACGTCTGGCATACTCTAGTGGGCACAATAGTGCATTATATTGCATCAAGTATTCAGTTCTTTCCAAATTGTAAAAAATTGGGATACAAAATTTGCCTTAACTTCAAAATGACCATCTAAGTGCCCTCATTGCAAATATCAAGGTCCAAGACGTTTTGAAGGTGGCCTTCTTGGTGCAAGAAGTAGCCTATTCTTATCGCGTCTGGCAGGCAGAAGGCTGTCTGTAAAACGTCTTGGACCTCGATATTTTCAATCAGGGGGCTTAACTCTACATTTTGGCAAAGTTGTTATCACAATTATTTGAACTTGGAAAGAACTGCATACTTGATGCACTATTGCGCCCACTAGAGTATGCAAGACTTTCACATTTGTAAATAACTATAAAAGGCCTATGTAATTATGTTAATTATTTTTTGTTATCAAACACACCCAAAAATTGCTGTGGGCTCTTAGTCTATTCAGTTCATAGTAGCAGACGAACAAAAACAATGAGAATTGAAAAAAAAATACACTTATCTCATGTTCTTTATAATAATTTTTTTTTAAATACTTTCATCGTGTACGTTCATATTGATGTTGCATTGATTAAAAAAATGTCTGATTTAAGGAATTTATCAAAAAAAGTAATTGAGGAGTTTATTGACTTATACAAAAGTCTTAACTCTTCTATTATATTTGTGTGTGATAAATGTTTTCTTTTCAGCAACCAACCCTTCGTCCAACAGGATCTTCTTTTTTTTTGTTGTTAAGAACGAACAAAAAACAAAACCGAATTAATGTGAATGCTTCTTCGTTGTTCGTTGTTGAGAGAAGAACGAACAACGAACAACGTACAACGAATGAAGAACGAAAGTCTAAATGTGGCTTAAAAGTTACAGAATAATTAGGTGTATCAAATATTACAAGATATAAAAGATGAAGAAGAATTGGAAAAAAATATGAAAGAAAAAAATGAAGAAAATAATCGCCAAGGAATAAACGAATTATACAAAGAATTAAAAAGATAACATTATTACCCTTAGATGAAAGTTAAAATTACAGAATTTTTAACAATTATGAAATTTGTATATTAGAAATGTATGAAAGAAAACCTACTAAATTTTCTTATAAAAGAACAGAAAATCCTACAAAATCTAACCAAATAATTCACTTAAATGTACTGGGAATACAAGAATTTTTACATGAAAAAAATATTGAACTTCATTTTACTTCAAATTTAAACTATAACAGTAATGCAGTTCAATATCTTCATAACACTATCAACGAACATCTTAGATTACTAAAACATAAAAAAATAAAATGCACGACTGGGTTGCACGAACTTGCTCCTATTTAATAGACTAGGAGTTTTAAAAACGAAAGTTATTAAAGAAAACTGTTGATAAGGATAAAATGAATTTTTAAATTCTTTTAGTAGTAAAAGACAAGAACAGAATGCTATGCAAATATGAATTTATGCTAGAACAAAATTTTTAAGTTCTTGTAGTGGTTTCTTAAAAAAAGCTTTTACATATGTACTATATACAAAATTTTTAAAAGATTTTAAGAAAAAAATTCGGTATGCTTACTTTAAGTTTCTATTACTGTAGATACGAATGAAAATTAAATGTCCAAAAAAAATATTGAGACGTTTTTGAAATATCGAATTTTCCAAAAAAAAAATTATTTTTTTTTTTTTTTGTTTTTTTTCAAAATTCAAAAAATATTTTTTTTAAGTTTTGAAATGCTATGTTTTCAAGACTTTTCTCTCTACAAAAAATTTCATTAAAATCCGACCTGTCGATAATGATTAATTCAAAATTTAAAAAAATGATTCTATGGTAGGTACAAGCAGTAATATCTTGATTTCAAATTTTTTTTATTTAATTAATGATCGTAAAAATTAATTGAAAGAAAAATTTTTTTTATCAAAATACTAGGCGCCGCACAGTGGAACGTCTAGTACAAAATTCCGGACATTGGATGATTTTTTGTTTTCATTCTTGAAAATATTTTTTTTGTTTGATATGCATAGAAAATTGTCGCCTCTTTTATATATGAAACAGTTTTTTTATGTACACTCTTTAATTTTCAAATAATAGGGACTTAAAGATGCAGTATTTTTAAAACCAAAAAAAAATTTAATTTTGACGCATTTTTGTAACTTGTTTTTCTCAGACCGTTTTTATGTTTTCTTTTCGAACTAAATTTTATAGGCATGCAATTGGTTCACTTAAGCTTAACAATTAAAAAAATTATTGGAAAAAAGTTGTTTTAGCCTTAAAAAAAACTCTTTTTGTGAGTATTTTTAAAAAATCCTAATTTCAGGTTTGAAGATGATTTTAAAAAAATGCTCAAAATTGCTCGGGTTTTGGGTAGTCTTAAATGAATTTTGTACTTATTTGGAGTCATATTTTCAAAAAATTGGATCCGACCGCATCCGACCCCGGTCCCTGTAGGGTTTTTAAAAATCTCCCCTAGAGCTGAATACGCTTAAATAAAATAAGTTTGTTAACTGGAGAAGGGGGTAGGGTATAGTGACCATATGTATGCCCCGTTTTTAGCGGGACAGTCCCGTTTTTGAGGTCTCTGTCCCGCGGCCATAACTGTCCCGCTAAATGTGCCTCTTTTTCTAAAATTTTAAAAATGTGTGTAGTTCACTACAATTCTCAAAATTAAGCCATTATATAAATACTATTTTTCATCCCTGTGCATACAACTTGGAGCATATAAAACAAAAGTAAGAGCTGTTAAAGGAATAAAATGAGTCCATGTTTATTCCATGTTGAATTAATTGTCACTTTTGCCTGTATGTAAGTTTTAAATCGAAATGAAGTGGTTTATTGGACGTATAGTAGCAGATAGGTTAATAAAGAACAGCTGAAATGTTAGCAAACGCTTCAACAAAAAATTCAAGAGGGATTGCAAATTCTCGGAAGATTTGAAAAAAAATATCTATTCCTTTAACCGAGCAAACGTAACACATTTGCTTATTGTAATTCTGCGAATACGAGTTTTCAATATTTCCAGAAGGACAAAATGATGAAATTCGCCAAAGCAAACCAAACCAAAAGACAAAATCATAAATCCAAAGTAATGGACTCTATTGCAACAATGAAGTTGGACTCTTTTTTTTGGTTTTTTTTGGAGTAGCGATTACACAGATCGTGAGAAGGAGTTAGCATTTGCACAGGCAGTGATGTGTATCTATAACATTTGCCATTACCACAGCTGTAGATCAATGGATTTCAACTGCAAATTGTTAAGCAAGCTGTTCGATAAAAAGTTCTCCTGTGCTAGAACCAAAACCAAATTGGTTGTGATAAATGTACTCTCTGCACATCAAGAGTTACTACAAGAACTAAGTAATATAAGTTTTGAATCAATTTTCTCCGATGCATCCAACAAAAAGGATCTGAAGCTGTTTCTCATTGTTGTGAGGTGTCCCGCTTTTGCTTCAAATAAATCTGGTCACTTTAGGGTAGGGGCATCTTTGCATGATAAAAATAATAATAACTAACATTAAGAAATCTAAAAGTATGAAACAGTGCATACATTGTCATGAAAGAAAGAGGGAGGGGGTGGGGGATTCTCCTTTTATCAATTAAATCTTATTTACTCTGGTTAAATAGATTCTTTAGGTTATCATTATTTGTTATAGACTAAATGGCAAAAAAAGTATGGCTCTCATGCTAAAGGTTATTTTTTCTCTCTTAATTAAACAAAAAAAGGAATCATGTGATTTTATAATAATGAAAGCCTTTTTTGTTTGTTTTTTTTTTAAACGATCGTCTAGTACACAAATAATTTTGAAGCCTTCTACTTAGTGAAAATGGTTGCGTTTACTTATGAAGAATTTTTCAACGTTTTAAGGGCTAAGGGTCGTGACTTAAGAGACTATAAATATTGTTATCCAAACAGCGACAGTAAATTCTTGTTTTAAGCTGGAAAATAGATTTGTAGAATGCAGTTACAAAAAAAAACGGAATTCAACGCATTAACCTTTATAAAAAAACGATCCCCATAAACCGCTAACAACACTAATGAACAGTTTGAAAACTTCAGTGAGCGACAAAACAGGCGTAAAACACTACGCAGATGAACGTCAATCAATCGTTCCAGAGTCTTAAGAAGAAATGACGATAAACTGATAGGTCTGAGATCCTTGGGCTTAACGTGGGAGCATTTACCAGCTTTGGGTATAAAGACTACTTTAACTTCTCTCCATATAAGGGGAATATGAACCAGGTTTAGACAACTGTTCCTAGTGTTCATTATTATCTCTAAAGTGGGTAAGATAATGGTGCTTATTTTGACATTCTCTTTCGTTCGAAAGTGAGTCGAATTCGTTGAAACTTAATTTTGAGACTCGGCGATTAGAATGTTAATCGAACAAATCGAAAGTTCACCCAATCCATAGAAAGTTCATTCATTTGCGAAAGCTAATTCAATTTTGACATTCGAAAGAATAGAATTAAATGTCATTTTTATGTCGTTTGAATTTTTCTGTCGAGTAAGCAACAAAACATGTAAGTTTTTAATTATTTCATGGAATATAAATTACTTTTATTATTTTTTTTATTTTTTTATGTTTAAAGGTCGCATTCCAACTGGACAAACCGCGAAAAAAAGGAAAAGTTAATCAAAATAATGGAAAAAAACACGGAGGTAGCAAAGGGTTTTTTTTACCACCCGCATTGATACGGAAAGATTTTGGAAGGAAACCGCGGAGAAATTAAATAAATGTATTATTTGTTTTATAGGCTTTTTTGATCATTTTTTTCTCTATGCGAATAAATAATTCCATATTTCCTCCCTACGTTTCGTTGAAAATTCTCAACATCCTCAGGGGCAACACTTTATTGAAACTTAGTAAACACAATTATTTAACATTTTGAAACATTGGCAAATTATTTTGTAAAACTTACTTGTTTTTAGTTTGAATTTACATTACAAAGTTTTTCTCAAATTTTTAGTTTAAAATTTAAAAATAAATAATTTATTAAATAAATAAATAAATACTCTATAACAATTTAATACAACAAACTAAACCAAACAGAAAAAACACTTATATCACAGGTGGGTTACTTTATCACATTAGTGTAAGCTGTGCTAGGCACGAGTACGATAACTTGGCCGCCAAGATTTGACGACGGATTTTTGTAGAAGGGTCAAAAATAAGCACTTTTTACTATGGGAGGGGGGGGTCTATCTCCCCCCGTTTAGGAGGTAGGGGCACTTTTAGAAAAAATGGTTTAAATTGAAAAAAAAAATATTAAAAAACAACGGCAACACCTACAATAAAGTACTATACGGCGTTTGAAAGCCAGAAGATTGTTCTATAATCCTGCATTTAAATTAAATTACTCATATCAATAGTTTTTGAGAAATTCGCATTTAAAGTCCAAATTTTGATAAAAAAACGTGAAAAAAAAAGTTTAGACCGGTTGTTTTCAAAATTATGAAATGAAATTGTAAATTAGCTTATATGTGTTTCATGTATCTATTAATTCTTAATCGAACACAAAAAACGGCATGGTTCTATGTCTTCTGGTTTTTGAGAAAACTTCCGTTTAGGAGGTAGGGCACTTTTAGAAAAAATGGTTTAAATTGAAAAAAAAAATATTAAAAAACAACGGCAATACTTACAATAAAGTGCTATACTGCGTTTGAAAGCCAGACGATTCTTCTATAATCCTGCATTTAAATTAAATTACTCATGTCAATGGTTTTTGAGAAATTCGCATTTAAAGTCCAAATTTTGATAAAATAACGTGAAAATAAAAGTTTAGACCAATTGTTTTCAAAATTGTGAAATGAAACTGTAAATTAGCTTACATGTGTTTCATGTATCTATCAGTTCTTAATCGAACACAAAAAACCGCATGGTTCTATGTCTTCTGGTTTTTGAGAAAATCGAAAATAACTCAAACTACTTTTCTACAAAATGTTTGATAATTTTTGCTTCCTTACATAAATAAATCAGTGCTAGCTTCCAACATTACAATATATAAACAGTAAAGTATTTATGGGGGGGCATGCTGCCCCCCTGCAACCCCCCTGCTTGGGCACACTATAGGATTTGGGGTAGGTGCGAGGTTGGGTGCATGCAAAGTTTCTTTTGCATTCACAGAATCTGTATTTAAAAAAATTCAAATTTATTCTATTTATCCAATGTCCACTAAATACATATAAAATACAATAAACGATCTTGAAAAACAAAATAAACTTCCGACCATGTTCACCAATACATGGCACTATTTTTCTATCGAAAATACTGCCTAGAAAGGAAATATAAGGACGACTGCGGTTCGCAAATAATAGAGTTTTTATCAGATGTAAAAAAAGTTTACCCTTGTTATACCGATGGTGATATATGTGAGGGTTTACAGTTAAAAGACATCGATCCTCCCACCCTTCAGAGCGAAAATTTAGAAAGTGTTTACCGCCAAAACATCCTCGGCTTCCCACCATAAAAGAGTAACTCAACGAACTCGACAGTTATAGTACGGACGATGGCTTTATTGACGAGACTTACACACCTTTTTAATACATTTTAACCATTTTTAACTAACTATGACTGACTAACTCCTGACTAACTGACAAAATAACTGACCCAGATGCAATTCTACCTCCTCATGGTGCATTCTGGGTAACGCTAAATGAATTGCGGTACTGAACTAACAAAGATTCATTATGTTTATTAACATTAATCCTTAAAATGGAATCACAGTCACCACCAAAAATCAAAAAAAATAGTTTTGGTAATTTTCGATTTTCTCAAAAACTAGAAGACATAAAACCATGCGGTTTTTTGAGTTCGATTAAGAACTGATGGATACATGGATCACATATAAGTTAATTTACAATTTCATTTCAAAATTTTGAAAACAATCGGTCTAAACTTTTTTTTTCACGTTATTTTATCAAAATTTGGACTTTAAATGCGAATTTCTCAAAAACCATTGACATGAGTAATTTAATTTAAATGCAGGATTTTAGAACAATCTTCTGGCTTTCAAACGCAGTATAGCACTTTATTGTAAGTGTTGCCGTTGTTTTTTAATATTTTTTTTTCAATTTTAACCATTTTTTTCTAAAAGTGCCCCTTTCTCTTTAACGGAGGTTTTCTCAAAAACCAGAAGACATAGAACCATGCGGTTTTTTGTGTTCGATTAAGAACTGATAGATACATGAAACACATATCAGCTAATTTACAATTTCATTTCACAATTTTGAAAACAACCGGTCTAAACATTTTTTCCACGTCTTTTTTTATCAAAATTTGGACTTTAAATGCGAATTTCTCAAAAATTATTGATATGAGTAATAAAATTTAAATGCAGGATTATAGAACAATCTTTTGGCTTTCAAACGCAGTATAGCACTTTATTGTAGGTGTTGCCGTTGTTTTTTAATATTTTTTTTTTTCAATTTAAACCATTTTCTCTAAAAGTGCCTCTACCTCCTAAACGGGGGGAGATAGACCTCCCCCTCCCATAGTAAAAAGTGCTTGTTTTTGACCCCCCTACAAAAACCCGTTATCAAATCTTGGCGGCCAAGTTATCGTACTCTCCCCCTGTGCTAAGCTTGTCTTTATCTTCTTTTGTGTTCATTGTGAATTCAAGCTTTTGCTGAATGCGCAAGCTCTCCAGTGTATATCTTGTGTTTTCTCTTTTCTCTTTGTCGAGTATTCGTGTGTTGTCAAAATCAGCTGTGTGTCCAGTATGTGCTGTGCTAAAGCTGTTGTTGTTCGTTTATTACGTATGTCAGCTTGATGCTCTGTCAGTCTTGTTGATAATAATCGTTTTGTAGTGCCAATGTACACCATATTGCATGCATCGTTGTCTGCCCCCTTGCATTTTATTTCGTACACGACGTTGTGTTGGTTTTTTGTCAATTTTGGAGGTTTAGTGTTTGTGAATATGTTTCTTAGTGTTATATTTGATCTGTGTGCGAAAATTATGTTTCCTCTTTCTCTTCTCTCTTTTTTAATTTCCAACAGATTATACAAAGTTTTGTTGTCTGTCAAACCAGGTATATAGGTTGTAGAGTAGAAGGTATTACCAGGCCCATTTGTTTTGTTTAATTTGTTTTCGGGTATGTGTTTCGAAAAAGTTTTTTCATTTAAAAGTTCATTTATAATTCTATTTGGAAAATTATTCTTTTTTAATATTGTTCGTATTTTGTTGAAATTTTTTGTATGAAATTGTGGGTGGCTGATATCTATAATTTTGTTGATTAGGTTTTTAGCACTGTTTATTTTATATTTCATGGGTTGTGTTGAGAGAAAGTTGATCATTCTTCCAGAGGCCATTGGTTTCGCATACCAATCCATGACAATTTTGTTGTTTGTTCTGTGTAGGTTGGTGTCTAAGTAGGGTAAAGTGTTATTTATTTCTGTTTCAATTGTGAATTGTAGTTTTTGATGATATTCGTTAAATGTATTCATTATTAGAATTTGATCCTGTTTTTTTATTATTGCGAATATGTCATCAACATATTTAACCATACATTTTATTTTTATATTTCTTTTGTTGAGTTTATCCGTAACGTCGTCTAAGAGGTCGTCCAGTACTATGTTGGCAATAGTGGGTGATAGTGGGTTGCCCATCGGCATTCCAAATACCTGGTTATAAAGTGTGTCTTCAAATTTAAAATAATTGTTTTCTTTAAGGCAAAATTGGAGGATTTTTAAAAAGAGCTTTTTGGGAATTTGTGTGTATTGTTGTACTTTTTCCCATTTCGCCGTTATAATTTTAATTGCTAGGTATATTGGTATGTTCGTAAACAATGATACCACGTCAAAGGAAACAAGTATCTCGTCTTCATCCAAAATAATGTTTTCTGTTTTTTCTTTGAGTTGTTGAGAGTTTTTTATGTTGTAATCATCTGATGTTAAGTGTTTAAGAATTGTTCCAATATATTTGACCATATTGTAACAAGGTACATTTGTTGATGAAGCAATGGGACGAAGTGGTAAATCCGGTTTATGGACTTTTGGTAGTCCATAAAGAATGGGTGCTGAAGCTAAAGAGCATATTAGAGATTTTTTCATTTGTGTATCGATGTATTTTTGATTGTGTAATTCATTTACTATAGTGTTGTTGGTTTTTTGTAGTTGATTTGTTGGATCTGTTCTTATTGTTTTGTATGTGGTTTTGTCTTGTAATAAGTCTTCCATTTTACTTTTGTACTCCTCTTTGTACATGACGTGGTATCATTGTTTACGAACATACCAATATACCTAGCAATTAAAATTATAATGGCGAAATGGGAAAAAGTACAACAATACACACAAATTCCCAAAAAGCTCTTTTTAAAAATCCTCCAATTTTGCCTTTAAGAAAACAATTATTTTAAATTTGAAGACACACTTTATAACCAGGTATTTGGAATGCCGATGGGCAACCCACTATCACCCACTATTGCCAACATAGTACTGGACGACCTCTTAGACGACGTTACGGATAAACTCAACAAAAGAAATATAAAAATAAAATGTATGGTTAAATATGTTGATGACATATTCGCAATAATAAAAAAACAGGATCAAATTCTAATAATGAATACATTTAACGAATATCATCAAAAACTACAATTCACAATTGAAACAGAAATAAATAACACTTTACCCTACTTAGACACCAACCTACACAGAACAAACAACAAAATTATCATGGATTGGTATGCGAAACCAATGGCCTTTGGAAGAATGATCAACTTTCTCTCAACACAACCCATGAAATATAAAATAAACAGTGCCAAAAACCTAATCAACAAAATTATAGATATCAGCCATCCACAATTTCATACAAAAAATTTCAACAAAATACGAACAATATTAAAAAAGAATAATTTTCCAAATAGAATTATAAATGAACTTTTAAATGAAAAAAATTTTTCGAAACACATACCCGAAAACAAATTAAACAAAACAAATGGGCCTGGTAATACCTTCTACTCTACAACCTATATACCTGGTTTGACAGACAACAAAACTTTGTATAATCTGTTGGAAATTAAAAAAGAGAGAAGAGAAAGAGGAAACATAATTTTCGCACACAGATCAAATATAACACTAAGAAACATATTCACAAACACTAAACCTCCAAAATTGACAAAAAACCAACACAACGTCGTGTACGAAATAAAATGCAAGGGGGCAGACAACGATACATGCGATATGGTGTACATTGGCACTACAAAACGATTATTATCAACAAGACTGACAGAGCATCAAGCTGACATACGTAATAAACGAACAACAACAGCTTTAGCACAGCACATACTGGACACACAGCTGATTTTGACAACACACGAATACTCGACAAAGAGAAAAGAGAAAACACAAGATACATATACACTGAGAGCTTGCGCATTCAGCAAAAGCTTAAATTCACAATGAACACAAAAGAAGATAAAGACAAGCTTAGCGCAGCTTACACTAATGTGATAAAGTAATCCACCTGTGATATAAGTGTTTTTTCTGTTTGGTTTAGTTTGTTGTATTAAATTGTTATAGAGTATTTATTTATTTACTTATTAAATTATTTATTTTTAAATTTTAAACTAAAAATTTGAGAAAAAATTTGTAATGTAAATTCAAACTAAAAACAAGTAAGTTTTACAAAATAATTTGCCAATGTTTCAAAATGTTAAATAATTGTGTTTACTAAGTTTCAATAAAGTGTTGCCCCTGAGGATGTTGAGAATTTTCAACGAAACGTAGGGAGGAAATATGGAATTGTTTTAATTCGCATAGAGAAAAAAATGATCAAAAAAGCCTATAAAACAAATAATACATTGAAATTTTAAGATTTGATCAATATACATATTATAAAGAAATTAAATAAACACCATCTTCATTTATAAACAACACAAATGCCATATTTTTTATTTATTATTTCGTTTTTATCAAAGAAAATTAAATTATTAAACAATAAACAAAACAATTGCAAATAAACAAAGATTTCACTTTTTGGTTTAGACATTTCACAAACACTTCTCTTTTGTTTGGTTTAGACATTTCACAAACACTTCTCTTTTGTTTTTGATATTTTAGTGTGACCAAGTGTATACAAAAAAAATAAAAATTTAGAACGCGTCATGAACAACTTATTTTTTTAAAGAATAGTTTCAAAACAGCTGAGTTGACACAAAAAATGTAATTAATATGTAGTTCTTATGGTTAAACTTTACTTTATAATGAAAAAGTATATTATTTATTTTGTTTCTTGATTCTTTATCCAACATCTATAAAATGTTTAGAAACAAAAAAAAATTTAAAACGGTCATACTAATTCAAATAGAAATATAGTAAATGTCAAACAGCTGACAATGAAAATGAATCTTATTTGAAGTTAATTTTATGCTATCTTTCGCAAATGAATGTTATTCGTTCGAATCTCAAAATTAAGAAAGTTCATTCGAAGGAATAGAATCATTCTAACGAATAGACTATTCATGAGAATGTCAAAATAAGCATGAATATCTGAAGCAACTTGCAGTTCGGCTGGTATTATACCGTCTGGTCCCGCCGATTTGTATGGGTCGAAGCTGTTAATTGCCCATTTTAGTTTGTCCCTTGTTATTATCCCTTGGATCTTTATAACTTTGTTTTTTGACTCTGTTGAGTTAATGTTACAAATGTTTTTCGAGCTACCTGAGAAGTGAGTGTCAAGTAGCAAATTGAGTGATTCTTCACATGAATTTGTCCAGGAGCCATTTGACATTTTCAAAGAACTTGGCATGACTGGATTTGTTGAGAGGATTTTCCTCAATCTAGATGCTTCGGAAGTAACTTCTATTTTATCACAGAAGATCTTTTACTTGCCCTCAACTGTTTCTTATAAATCTTTAAGGATTCTTTATATAATTCCCAGTCTGAGGATTCTTTTGTATATTTAGCTCGGTTGAAGAGTTTTCTGCAACTTTTCCTGAGCGGTTCTAGACCTGAATTCCACCAATAAGATTTCTTTTTCTCCCTAACTTGGAGAAGAAGGCATTTATTATTTATTTTATAATTTAAATTTAGAAGAACTTCATATGAATAACATACAAAATAAAAATTAAATTAATTATATTCAATATCAAAACCATTTGAAATATATATCAAAACATGGCCCACCCTTTATGTATAAAATTCATTGCATTGTGTGTGAGATGCCTAAGCGGACAATTTAGGTGATATTCCACCAGTCAGAAATTTTTTATTGTTAACCGATATTATCTGTTTTACAAACTTCTAATATAACTTCAACGAATTTCTGGAAAAGATAAAATGGTAAGGGAAATTGTAGTCGTTATTTATAAAACCAAACAAATTCGGTCTCACTGTTTATTTGCCAGACTTGTAAGCTACAGATCTTTTTTACTAATTCAAAAATAAAATGCACGACTGGATCGCACGCACTTGCTCTTATGTATAAGTAAATTTTGATTTAAAAATTGTATAAACAGGGAGTACCCTAATTCGTCAAGGATATTTGAGGATGATTCTTAGGTATATTCTAAGAACGAATCGTTCTACAGTTTACAGTGCCTAGTTTATCATTCACTGAGCCATGTTAACGAAAATTGCTCTGTTTAAATAAATTTTTTGTCTCGTTGGGGTTTTCACATATCCAATTTCTAAGCCTGTTCGTTTTTTCTTACTCACCCTAATTTTTGACTTTGAGGGCAATTTTTTCCAGAAAATGCGTAATAAACATACGGTTTTACTATTTCTTATGAACGTAAACAACAGTTGACAATACGAATCAGGGGCCAAATTACCGCTTCAGTTACCCAGTGAGTGAGTCCCATCAGTGCTCGAATAAAAATGTCAAATTAGTGTAATCGATTGCTTGATGGCGTAAGCAGTAATGCCAAACTCACATAATTCAGTCACGTATTACTTGAAAACTGATGCGGTGGTTTAGCCCCAGAATCAACAACTATATATTTTATATGCTATATTTTGTTCAATCTTGAAAAGCTATTAGAAAGTTTTAAAGCATGCTGCTTCATTTGGATTTTGTAGCCCTTATTTCCTTCATTTATTTGTCTTGCTATGGGAAAACGGATGCAATTTCCCCCATAGCTTTTTTAGTTGAGACATGGACAAATTAATAGTCAGTAATTCTATGAACCATACAAACCAGCCCTGGATTCTGCCTTACATATGTACATATAATGTACATCCCCGTCGCTTGGGCCTTAACATAGAGCGTCTTCAGAAACCTATGCCGAACGCTCTATTTCAGGATCGCCCCAATGTACAATTTTATATTAAATTAATTACATTGAACTGACTAACATTTTTCTAGTGCACACAGTCTTTTTCTTTATTTTTTTCTTGTACTCGATTTATTTGCCAACAATTCGTTACGCATATTTATAGGGAGTCTTTGTTTTTATTCAAATCCTTCTTTATAATTTGAAACAT
This sequence comes from Chrysotoxum bicinctum, assembly GCA_911387755.1. NCBI lineage: Eukaryota > Metazoa > Arthropoda > Insecta > Diptera > Syrphidae > Chrysotoxum > Chrysotoxum bicinctum. The sequence goes on from OU426988.1 coordinate 105,331,403, forward strand.
GATATACATATTATGTATGTATGTATGGAATTTTAAAATACATTTTTAATATTTATGTTTGTAGAATTATTTAAATTACCTATTACGTCGGCTACAGTCGCATCAGATGCAACACGAATACATTTTGTTGCAACTTTCTGACCAGCATCTTGAAAATAGAACCTCATTACTCCGTGGAAGAGAAGATTCTAAACGAAGAAAAGTCATACATGAAATTCGTTGTTTCATAAAATGTAGTCTGAAATAACGTGTCACCTACCTCATCTGGTTCAGATAAAGCAAATAAGTCAAGGCGATTGGCGTTCCATTGCTGAATAACTGATCGGACCGCTTCGCGATCTAGCATATTTTTTTGACTCGTCATATTATCTGTAAAAAAAAAAATATTTAAATAAGGGATGATTTTTTAGTCTTAGCTTATAAAGTTACTAAAGAAATTCTGAATTACAAAGTAAAATGTAGCTAAGTTCACAATGTACGCATTTTATTAGTCGCATTAATGATGTCATGCAATAAAATTTACAAATGTGTTCGATTGTTAGCTACCTGCATAGGATGCAGAAACACAACTAAAAATCAGCAAAATAATAAATAGGACTTTTCAGAATACGTGGTCAATGACCACTGGTCATGAATAAATATTAGAGAGAGTCAGAGACAAAACTGAGCCCTGTTGCATACCTGCATTTATATTATAAATTCAGACTTTAATCCATTCAATCCAACTTCTATTGAGCAATCTGATAGGAAACTTATAATCCAACGAAGAAGAGATTTATCGATACCAAATGCATCTATTATCCCTCAGAAATCTTGATGCGAAACCCTATCAGACTTTTTTTTAAATCATGTGCAATAATTCTACAAGGCTTACTTAGTACTACGGAAGATAGTTAGAGGGGCATTAAAGATTCATATTATGTAGGGATGGAGTCAACATCTGCTGCTGTATGGGCCTATATTTCGTATTTACGAATAGTCGACTTTAACTTTGTTGTTTCTAAGACAACTGACATTTTAGCTGTTATCATTATACAGGGTGATTGGTATAAGGTGCACCATAAAGCTATAACGAGTAGGTTGGGTTAAGACAAGAAAAAAATCCCTCCGTTTTGGCTGGAGGGTCAATTTTACCTTTTTAGAAAGCCATAAATCTCTTCTTTAATTTTCATTTTAAATTAAGTTGTGTTTGTGAATAGTTTTTGAAAAATTAATTTTCAAACTATGTAATGTTTTTGAAAATTTTATGTAATTAAGTATAATTTTTGTTTTCAAAATACAAGCCTCTTATTTTTTTTTTTTTTTGAATAGTTTTTGAAAAACTAATTTTCAAACTCGAAATTTTGAAAAAAAAATGAAACTAATGTTTTTGAAAAATTTATGTAATTAAGTATAATTTTTGTTTTCAAAATACAAGCCTCTTATGAATTTTCAATAAAAAACCGGATGCTGAAATGTATCTTAGTTTCTGAGAAATTAAAAAAGAAATGAAAATTACTTTTTCCAAGAATAACACTGTTTTTGTTTGTTCTATCTTTGCATTATTACCAATAGTTTTTATTAGTAATAGAAAAATAACTTAAATAAATAGAAATATTTTTAATATCTGTAACATTTTAGGCTATTCCAATAAATATTAATGACATAAGAAATTTTCGATATGATCCCCGCTCTTCAGAAGGCAAAGTTTGTATCTTCTTATTATGGCTGCAGATAATTTTAAGTCCGCCACATTCTCCTGCAATTTTGCTCCACGGAAGAAATTTCAACTTCATATACATAGTTCTCCATGAATCCCCAAGCGTAAAAATCCAAGAGTTAAACCTGGTTATCTTGGTGCCCATTCCGTGGGACCTCCCATTCCTATCCATGGGTCGTTGAAATTATTCATTATTCAGCCAGTTTGTCACAGCCAGGCTAAAGTGTGCTGGAGCTCCATCTTGTTGGTATATTAAATATACGTGCTATAGCCAAAGAGACATTTTCTTATTAATCTGACAAAAAAGTTCTTAGGAATTGCAGGTAGGATTCTCCATTTAAAACCATATTCACAAAACGTGGTCCAATTACCGTTCGTCCAACAATGCCAAGCCACACATTGCAGCTAAAGCGGTGCTGCGATTTATTTTGTTTTTTAACATGTAGATTGTTGTGACTTTAGTAATGCAAGTTGTGGAAATTGGTAACTCCATCCCTGGTAAACTGCGCTTCATCTGTCCAGACTATCCTTTTAAAATAGTGGTGTTCTGTTTCTTCCCTCGGCAATAGCGTTCAACAGAATTCAGTTCTTAATCTTATCATTTGATGTCAATTATCGCAAACTTTACTCTGGGGAAATCTAAGCATAGTTGCTATTCTTCTGTTGCTAACACTGTGATCCGAGCATGCAAAGCAACTAGATGTGTCTGCACTCATCTCCCCATAAAGTTCCTATTTTGTTTCGTTTTTGTATTCATCTCTGAAATTATACCTGTGCTCGCGTTGTATAAATACAAATATTTTCCATCGTTAATTATATATATTTGCATTCGCGAAAGTTCAACATGCCTGCTAATTCCAATACAAGAGCGACCCGTGCCCAGATGCAACAACAAAATAGTTTCTCCTCTCCGAGAGATGCTGCATCATCTGGTATTGCTGACAAACTATGGAGCCGTATAAAATACATCTCGAAAAACAGCTTCATAAAACAAAGCAAGATGTTAAGAGGCTTGAGATTATTGTTGATCAATGTGAGAGAAAAAGTAAGTTGTCGTAATTGTCGGAGTACCTGAGTCCTATATATACAAAAATATGTACAACTATCAACATACAACCAGTTCATACCGACACCATCTTTCGCGCCAAAAATAAAAATACTCAACCTCAATCAGACTCAAGCATAATAATAAAATTCGCCAAAAACCAAAATAAACAAAAATGTATGCAAGCTGTTGTAAGCTTTCGCAAGACTACAAAAGCTTCGCTTGATCTCAGAAATATTGGTATTGATTCTTCGAAAAGCTTTTATGTCAACGACTGCCTGACGAAAAATAATTATAGTCTACAACGTTATGCAAACAGATTGAAAACAAAGTCTCTTCTTAAATCTGTTCACATATACAATGGACAAATTTATATAAGCACACCAAGCATCGAAAATCCATTCATCATCTACAATATGGAAGACCTAAGGAATGCTGTTGGGATTGATGACGACAATGATCAACATGCATATGGCTGCAACTAATTATGTGAATGTTTCTAAACTTGTTCCAATGTTATTTATTTATTTTTTCTTGTTTATAAGTTAATCGTTGTCGCACCAACCTTTTAATAATAGCCGTGTTTTTTTGGAAAAGTTATCCGTAGTACAGTAGGATTTTATATGTACTACTACTGTACTGTACTACGGATAACTTTTCCAAAAAAACACGGCTAATATATTGTCTTTTATTGTGCAAGTTGCCTCAGTTCTCTTTCCTTTTATATTTAAATTATTTTATTTGTCTTTTTTCTTATTGAATGTTTATGAATTTTCTGTTCTCGATTGCATGTCTTTAGATTCATATTTTAATAATGGGAAACAACAGCAACAATGATTCTGGTTTTGACGGCATAAATGAAAAAAAAAAAATCTATTAAACACTCTCTTTAAGACTCATATGCTATTTCAATGCTCAGAGTCTTGTTGACAAATTTGATGAGTTCAGAATGATATTTGAGAATAGTTTAATTGATGTGATATGTGTATCTGAGACATGGTTTAACACTTCTTTATTTAGTGATTTTTTTCCCTTAATGGCTTCAAGAAACCATATTGTGCCGATAGAACTCGTTCTTCAGGTGGGGGTCTTGCAATATATGTTAAGAAATATATTCAATGTTGTCATTTTATGTGTTCTGATGGTTCTGAAGAGTGCGATTATTACTTTATTGATTTACTTGATAGTGAGTTCAAATGCAGTATAGGGGTTATGTATGTGCCACCACGGTTTGCTTTCTCGAATATAATTACTCCGATTAAAGAGAAAATATCATTACGAGCACCTAAGGTAATTGTCTGTGGAGACCTTAATATAAATCTATAATCCAACCCTTATCTAATTCGTTTAAATTATCCAAGGGCACGGTAGTGCCCAGCCAAGTTCTGACACTACACCCTTTTTACAGGAACAAACTCAGGCGGTTTTTGATCCCTCCCTATCTTCAGTACCAATGAAGTTAGAAATTTAAAATTCCGAATATTTGCTAAGCTAGTCAGGCACAGGCGCCTCACTGAATTTCTATTTTCTAGCATAAGCGGTTCCTGTTATATAAGGCCTCAAAAATCACAAAAACCGTAACTGACTGACAGATCATCAAAATTATGGAGCACTTCCCGACATCGTAGAGTATTGTAATTTTGCACAACGGTAGGTCTTGTCATGCAAGCAGAGGAAAAAATCGAAAATTTGAAGTTTTCCATTCAGGGGGCGTGGTATCCGCCCACTTTCTCCGAATATTAGTGTTGGATTGGTGTTGGTTGATTGGAGCACTTCCGACTGCTGTAAAACGATGAAATTTGGTGAACCGGTAGAGCTTAAATTGCATATAAAGGACCAAAAATAAACACCAAGGTTTTCTTTTCAGAGGGCGTGGTATCCGCCCACTTTCTCCGAATTGGTGTTGGTTGAATGGAGCACTTGCGACTGCTGTAAAACGATGAAATTTGGTAAAGTGGCAGGGCTTAAATTGCATACAAAGAAAAAAATATAAAATTTGAGGTTTTCCATTCAGGGGCGTGGTATCCGCCTACTTTCTTAGAACTGATGTACTCGTATATTATATGGCACACTTACGATTGCAGTAGAACAATGAAATTTGATAGACCGGTAGGGCTCAAATCGCATATAAAGGACCAACAATAAAAATTTAGATTTTTATTTAGGGGGCGTGGTATCCGCCCACTTTCTGAGAAAATGTTTAATTTATATGGTAAAGCTTAATGTACACTCAAAGCAAAAAATAGAAAATCTAAGATTTTTCATTCGAAGTGTCTTTTTATTGTCATTTTGAAACTATACATGCATTTTGAAAATTCATGACCTTTCTTAGAACTAGTGCTCGATTTGCTACTCTATGTTATTTAAACATGTATGAAAAAAGAAAACATTTGCATACCTGAAAAAAATTATGAGCTTACATAAAAAAATATTAACTGTGATGTGAACTATAATCAAACCACTGATTAGGCTATTAATTGGTGGGCTACCTTCATTTAAAAAAAAAGAGTTAAAATTGGAACAAAAACAACATCGCATCCTTAACAATTATTGCTTTTTTTGACTTTGAGCGGATGTAGGTACTAGTATTTATAATTAAGGTAGGTATGGTAGTGCTACGTATGTAGGTATCTTGCCAGGACAAGCAGAAACAATGGAAGCGCAAATCAAAACAACCAATAACAAAAAGAAAATATACCAAAAGATATAGGAGACATGGCAAAATATTAAAATCTTTGCAAAAAGGAGTAAGATCAGACCAAAAACATAAATGTTTAAAAAAGAGCCAAGTTCTCCTATACAAAAACCTTTGTCTAACAAGTCAGCCGTGAAAAGTATTGAGATCTAAAAGTACGCCAAGTTCTTACTTCATGAAGGTTTAATACCGAATATTTAAAGTAGAATAATATTGAAACAGCTGCAATGTAATAGAGAAATTTTATTAGTTAATGATTACTGACTTACTGGCTTACTTGGCAAGTTTTTTTTATGCCCAATTCGAAAGGTTTTAAAAACTTGACAAGTGAACCCATCAAATTGTAGTCAATAATCATTAAATAATAAAATTTCTCTATTACATTGCAGCTGTTTCAATATTATTCTACTTTAAATATTCGGTATTAAACCTTCATGAAGTAAGAACTTGGCGTACTTTTAGATCTCAGTACTTTTCACGGCTGACTTGTTACGATAGACAAAGGTTTTTGTATAGGAGAACTTGGCTCTTTTTTTAACATTTATGTTTTTGGTCTGATCTATGAATTCTCTTGGTCTATCATTTGCAAATCATGTTGAACTTACTCACTTTAAGCCCCAAAGTGCTCCGTCTCTTCTAGATGTATTCCTTGTTGGTGACAAAAATCTTGTACTTTCCTCGAGTCAGCTTTCTTTACCTGTTTTCTCTTATCATGACCTTATTTTTGCAACTTTTGATATACAATTCGCTTCTAAGTCCCCATCATCATATGAATTTCATAATTTTCGTAACATAAATGTTGAATGTCTTTTTAATGATTGTTATTGCATTCCTTGGCATTTTTTGTATATGACATCAAACGTTGATGAACAGGTTGAATTTTGTAATTCTAGTGTTTTATACCTCTTAGATAAACATGTACCTATTATGATTCGTCGCATTAAAAATAAAAGTTGGCCATGGCTTTCTCAAGACTTTTTGGAAGCTATTAAAAGGAGAGATAAATCATACCGTCGATGGAAACGTTTCGGTTGTCCTGAAATGTTAAACTCCTTCAAGTGTTCACGAAATCTGGTAACAAAATTAATAAGAACTGCGAAATCAAATTTTTATAATAACAAATTTAACTTTAACCGCTCTTCTAAATGTTTGTGGAAAGAAATTCGTGCTAATGGCGTAAGCAAACGTAATACTTCATGAGATGAAAATATAGATATAGAGCTGTTAAATCACAAGTTTTCAACTCCCTTAATGTCACCCAATACTAGTAATTTAAGTATATTAGCAGATGAAAGAGATGATGCGTTTTCTGTATGTGCTGTTAGTGAGTATCTTGTAGGCAAAACTGTATTTTCTATCAAATCTAAATCTACTGGTCTAGATAATATTCATCCTGACTTTTTAAAAATACTTCTTCCTTTATTACTACCCTACATAACTCATATTTTTAATACTATTCTAATGACATCAACCTTTCCAATCTGTTTGAAAAAATCAAAAATTATCCCCATTCCTAAGCAAGGAAGTAAAAATGAATATAGACCAATATCCATTCTTTCTTTTTTGTCAAAGGTCTTTGAAAAAGTCATTAGTAAACAGATAAAAACATATCTTAAACAAAAAAATCTTCTTTGTTCCTTACAGATTCAGATCAGGTCGCAGCTGCATTTCAGCACTTATAAAAGTTACTGACGACATAAGACTAGCATTAGATAAAAAATACACATCTGTTATAACCCTACTAGACTTCTGTAAAGCTTTTGACTGCGTTAATCCAAAAATAGTCTGTGATAAATTGACAAACAACTTTAACTTTTTTTATAAAACTAAAAATTTTATTTATTCGTATTTGACTAATCGATTGCAATCCGTCTCGTTTAATGGAAAAATGTCTTCCTTCCTACCTGTTTATTCTGGTGTTCCCCTAGGATCTATCCTTGGGCCCTTATTGTTTTCTATGTTTATTAACGACTTGCCCTCTATATTGCCTCATTGTCAGTTCCTTATATACGCCGATGACGTACAACTTTATACTAGTTTTCCTATGGAAAGAATTGAAGATGCAATAAATAAAATGAATATAGATTTGTGCTCAATTTATCATTGTTCCATACGCAATGGACTCAAACTTAACCCGGATAAAACCAAAGCCATTAACATTTCTGTGAATAAATCTAACTTTTCCAACGTTCCACCCATTTTTTTAAATTCAACTAAAATTCAATATGTCACAGCAGTGTTGCAAAAACTTAAGTCACTTTTTAGCTTAAGCTAGGCTTTAACTCACAAGCTAGTGGACGACTTTTGAATTAAGAAAAATGTAATTCAGCAGCTATTTACTGACTTATGAATTAAAAAAAATTAAGTCATGAGCAAGTAAGTGAATTATAAATCAAAAAAAAGTAATTCACAACCTACCAAGTGACTTATGAATTAAAAAAATTTAAGTCATGAGCAAGTAAGTGACTTAAGAATTAAAAAAAAATTAATTCAAAAGTTACCTAGTGACTTATCTATGAATTAAAAAAAAATTAATTCATAAGCTAATGGATAAATTCTGATTAAAAAATTATTAATTGGAAAATTTATAAGCTGGCATGATAATCTTATGACACAAAAAAGCTTGAAATCTACTTTCGTTAATAATTAAATAATTATGTAGTCAAAACAAGCTTAAACATTTCCAATCTACCAACCAGCTTATGAATTAATTATTTTTTAATTCATAAGTCACTAACTGGCTCATGACTTAAATTTTTTTTAATTCATAAGTCACTTATAGGTAGTGAATTAATTTTTTTTTAATTCATAAGTCACTTATAGGTAGTGAATTAATTTTTTTAATTCATAAGTCACTTAGTAGCTTGTGAATTAATTTATTTTATAAGCTACTACGAAATCTAGTTAATGCAGTTTTTTTTTATTATTTGCTAAAAACCAAAAAAGAAGTGTTTTTCCTGAATAAAAGTACTTTTAATTTTTTTTTTATTTCTCAAAAACTACGATACATTTTAGCACCCGGTTTTCTGTTTTTTATTGAAAATTAATAAGAGCATTGAATTTTGAAAACAAAAATTATACATACATAAAATTTAAAAAAAATTTGTTTGAAATTTTTTCTTTTAATTTTTTTTTTTTTCAAAATTTCCAGTTTGAAAATTAATTTGTAAGAAACTATTCACAAACCCAACTTAATTTAAAACGAAAATTAAAGAAGAGATTTCTGGCTTTCCAAAGAGATATGGCAGGGCATTTCAAGTTTTACCGTTGTTAATAAATATTTTTTTTCTGTTTTAAGTCATTTTTTAGAAAATTGCCCCTCCTGCCTAAACGGACGGAAATAAACCACCCTCCTATACGATTTTTTCTTTTCTTAACCCAACCTACTCGTTATAGCTTTTTGGTGCACCTTATACCAATCACCTTGTTTAGTTTTATGAAATCGTTCTATTTTCACTGAGTTGAAAATAAAATTTCTTGCAAATAGACTTTTATTGTATGTCAAAGTTTTGTTAATAACTCGGTCAATTTGTCATCCATAATAGGCCCATTACATCCACTCGGAAAGAGACCAGCAAAGTAGAACGCAAAGCTTATACAGTGGCTTTCTCAGCGTTAAAGAACACCTCTTCAAAATGGTAGGAACACTATTCGAGCAGCCGATTTCTGTATATCATGGTCTCTTAGATTTCTGTCAGCTAACCGATTGCGAGAGAAGTTTCGAATCGGTGCGTTGGATGAAATAGTAAAAATCTATTTTCAAATAAATGTAGTGAGGGCAGTAGTGTTATTGAGGATGAAGTAGACAATGAAGATGAACTAGTAATTTGCTAGTACTTTTTTTTTTTTTTTAAATATCAAAAATTATTACTAACTTTAAGGCATTGTAGTACTTTTTGCCGAGCTTGGTTGTATCCAAACAAATTAAAATCCTATTCAGAGATTAATTTCGGTAAGCTTTTCCATTAATCCTACTATTCTGGAATCTTCCCTAGAAGATAGAAAACAGCAATTGTCTAGCCTGTTCTTAAAAAACCAATAGCTAACTACTAATCTTAATGACTGACAATAAGGCTTTCGAAGCAATCATTCCGCTGGTGATCTGATGGCATATCTCACCGAAGAATGGAACAGATCTTAACATTGTTTTGGAGAAAGTAAGATTATTGGGCTGGATATTTCTGCCATTTGGTCCAGTTTGGCACCAGACTCTCTTATCAAAAATGTGTGCGTTTTGTATCAACGAAACCCTTAGGCCAGGCGCGCACATACAATTTTTAGTTTCGCAACTGTTTAGTTGCTAAAATGAAACATATGGGCTTATATGGGACACCGCGCACTTAGAGCAACTCGACTCGAGCAACTAAAAAGTTTGTGTTTTGACACTAAACGATTGCCTAAAATTAATTCGCAACAGTTGAGCTGTTTTCTATAAGCGCAAGAGAGAAGAGTATGAACGTGAGTAAAGAGTTGCCATTGCGCGGTTCTCTTTCAACTGGTGATTAAACTATTTGATTTCGATCACAGTTGCCAGTGCGCGATTAGCCTTATTCTTTGGATTAGAAATAACCTTCTTGATCGTTCAATACATGTTGTATTACACGGCTTCGAATCTAATATTTACAAAATAAATACTGGTGTTCCCAGCGCTCCGTTTTGTCTCCGACTTTCTTCCTCATTTTTATAAATGATCTATTGTCTGAAACTTCAAATCCACTTCATTGTTTTGCCGACGACTCTACTCTCAGCTTCTCAATCTCATTCTCAAATTCATTTTTATCTCCTTCGGAAGTGGAATAAACACGATATCATATGATTAGCTCATTAAACTTCGATCTTTACAGCATTGTTAAATGGGGTATACAAAATTGTGTAAAGTTTAATGCTTAGAAAACTCAATTCTGTCTTTTGTCGTTGAAGCAAAATATACCCCTTTTTGCACTTGCATCGAAGAAACCGAAAACCTATCAGTACTTGGTATGTATGTAAACGACGATCTTCGTTGGAATTACCACATTCTCCAGACCTCCGAAAATGCTGCTAAATACTTTAGATTTCTATAAGATATAAGAACATTTTTACCCCTCTGATCTGGCTACCATTTATTAGGCATTTATACGTCCCAAACTCGAGTATAACTGCACTAGCTCTCCATTGCATAGAGGAAAATCATCGTCCTGATTTCAACAACGTAACAATTTTACAATCATAACAGAATTACAGTAAAAGAATGCTACAAGAAATGTTACATATTAGAAATACCGAAAATAGCATTAATACACGTTCAGATTGTGATAGACTTACTAGTATTTACGGTCAATTTATTAATTATAAAACAATATCTGCATAAACAAAACTCAGCGAATAAATATACGAGTATTATACATAAATTAAAAGCTCAAGTGACCTACACTCCAAGGTGCGTTTCGCCCAAGTACGACAGTGGGCTCATCAGTTAGATGCTGCCGTACCCTTCTTAGACGCAAATATTGGTCGATGTTTACCGACTCTTATAAAATGTACAGCTTTAATAGACTGTGAATTTTATTTTTCTAACTGATGAACCCACTGTCGTACCTGGGCGAAACGCATCTTGGAGTTAAGGTCACTTGAGCTTTTAATTGAATATAATTCTTTTAATATAAATCTAAAATTTGCGTTTTAATTGCTAAAAAAAAGATACATTTGGGAAAATAAATTTTTCGGTACGAATTGCAATCTGATTGTCACAAATTTTCAAACTCTATTCCTTAAGGTTGTTCCAAGCACCCAAGAACCCAAGAGTTGCTAATACAGTGCGGTTCACATGATTAGACGCACCATTGTTCTCTCAATAAATTGCTGTTTTCTTTTTGTTTTTCTTCATGAACTACGAAAGAATTGCATTCATTTAAAAGGTTATTAAATTCTCTGGGAAAAAAACCTAAATTCAAGATGAGTGAGAGACACTTAACGGTTGTTTTGATCTCTTTCTTTGCAGTAGTGCAAAAAAAGCTCAAATAAATCGGTTCACTTGATTAGACGCACCTGTTAAAAGTTAAAAAAAAGAGGTTGATCAATTTTTAACATTTTCTATTTACTTTTTTATTGTTATTGAAGTTATTTTTCACAATTTCAATACTTTGTACAACCTCTACGATTTGAAATTACATCAAAAATTCTACTTCTAAGAGATTCATACAATTTTCTTAATAATCTAATAAAATCTTAGACAAGGCTTCTTTAATTGCGGCAATAATCTCCTCACAGCTTTCATACTGCTTACCTTTTTCATAAATTTGATGGGTCAGCCATCCCGAAAGGTTTTCAATGATGTTTAGATCAAGTGAGTATGGTGGCCACTGCAAAAATTCCACTTTTTCACTTGGGATAAATGCTTTTACAACGTGCGCGTTGTGGATAGGAGCATTGTTTAGTTGTCAAATCTACTGGATAGGTCCAAAAAGCTCTCTTATGGCTGGAAAAGCTGTTTGCATAAGAGCTTTATAAGAAATTTCTGTCATTTTGTGAAGCACAAAACCAACTCAAAGGCGCGGTAGTACGAAGTGGCACCCCAAACCCATACTTCTCCTTTCTTGAAATTATTTCGGTTCAAAAAGCATTCGGATGTCATAGAAATAAAACTTATACCCATGAGGACCATCGAGGTTGAACTTTTTCTTATCAGAAAACACCACATTTCTTCAATTTAAAACACTTCCAACCTGCGCATACCATGTCATGTGAAGATGCGCGAACTCCAACCGCTGTTCTTTTCTTGCAGCGAGCGTTAAGTTCTTTTTTTTTTAGCTTTTTGAATTTCAAGTGTTGAATACTCAAAAAAGCTCGAAGAACAGTTGATTTGCTTGCACTTACCCCCGCTAATTGTTTGATTTTAATCGAGGAGTTAGTTAAATTTGAGGCAATTCTTATAATTTTTCGCTTCTCGTGTGGTGTAAAGGGTGTTTTTGTCCTTCCTTTGTTCTTTTTTCCGTAGGTGGCAGGATTTGATAAAACATTTCGAACAGATTTATCATTTCGTCCTATTTTTTTACAATTTTCGGCATAGAATACCCTTCTGAGAGGTAGGCCTCAATTTTTGCTATTTCCGCCGCCGTTAACATTTTCTTTTTACCCATTTTCACTTTAAACACTCGGAAAAGCTTTAATAACGTACACTCATTAACCAAATTTAATTTGTATTACCCAGCATTAAGAAACTAACTGAATTAATTCGTGCGTCTAATCAAGTGAACCGATTTATTTGAGCTTTTTTAGCACTACTGCGAAGAAAGAGATCAAAACAACCGTTAAGTGTCTCTAACTAATATTGAATTTAAGTTTTTTTCCCAGAGAATTTAATAACCTTTCAAATGAATGCAATTCTTTCGTAGTTCATGAAGAAAAAGAAAAAGAAAAACTACAATTTGTTGAGAGAACAATGGTGCGTCTAATCATGTGAACTGCACTGTAATGAAATAAAAAAAATATCAAAATTTCCGAAAAAAAAAATTTAATCATTACTACAGTTACATCTGACTGTGGTGAACGGGCAAAGAGTCTAGTCTATAAAAATTTCCTAAAGGAAGTGGTGTATCATACAGAAAAAAATTCTTTGGGACAAGATCATATACAGTGCTGTAAAAAACATCTGGTACTAATATAACTTAGCAAAAAGGCCAGACATTCATTATATAAAAAGTAGTAAAATTATTGTCCTTCTTAGAGAAACCTAAGCAAAAATTACAAAACCTACAGCGAATGCAACTTCGTCAAAAAATATATATATGTATATGTATTTATATATACAGGGTGATTGGCATAAGGTGTGACAAAAAGCTAGGGCGTGTAGGTTGGACTTAGACAAGAAAAAAATCGTATGGGAGGGGGGGTCTATTTCCCCCCGTTTAGGCGGGAGGGGCAATTTAAGAAAAAAATCACTTAAAACAGAAAAAAAATTATTAAAAAATAACGGTGATACCTACAGAGTAATGCTATAGCATTTTGAAAAGCCAGAAATACATTCTTTAATTTTGTTTTTAAATAAAGTTGTTCGAGTGAATAGTTTTTGAAAAATTAATTTTCAAAATCAAAATTTTGAAAAAAAAAAAATGAAATTTTTTTTTTTAAACAATTTTTTTTCAACATTTTACGTAATTAAGTATTATTTTTTTATTCAATATTCAATGCTCTTATTAATTTTTGATCAAACACAAAAAACCGGATGTCAAAATGTTTTGTAGTTTTTGAGAAAATCAAAAATAACAAAAACTACTTTTGTTCTAAGAAAAGCCTTTTATTTTAGTTTTTACGTTTTTGGATTCTTATGTAGGTGAATTTACGATTGAAAGGATTAACTTTCTTTTTATTATTCCTTTAATTATCGTCTTATAAGCATACAATAATGTGACAAAGTACTGGATTAACCATATTTCACACATTTTTTCATTGAGAACACCTGCGTGAGAGCATTGGTTTAAAATTGACCTGCCACTTTTTTATTATGGTGGGGTCGGCTTGGCTTAGGTGCATTTACGAAAGAAAGGATTAACTTTAAATAAACAGTAATTATGTATTTTATCTAAATATGCATGTATTTATTATTTAAATTGATTTCAAGATTCAGGAACATTTTTGTTCTTATTTCGCAATTGCATTTTTCTGTCACTAGTTAGGGCGTGTAACGCTGCATTATTTAAAAAGCATTCGCAGATCGATATTAATTCAATGCTCTCACGCAGGTGTTCTCAATGAAAAAATGTGTTATTGTATGCTTATAAGACCGATAATAAAAAAAATTTACAAAAAAAGTTAATCCTTTCTTTCGTAAATGCACCTAAGCCAAGCCGACCCCACCATAATAAAAAAGTGGCAGGTCAATTTTAAACCAATGCTCTCACGCAGGTGTTCTCAATGAAAAAATGTGTGAAATATGGTTAATCCAGTACTTTGTCACATTATTGTATGCTTATAAGACGATAATTAAAGGAATAGTAAAAAGAAAGTTAATCCTTTCAATCGTAAATTCACCTACATAAGAATCCAAAAACGTAAAAACTAAAATAAAAGGCTTTTCTTAGAACAAAAGTAGTTTTTGTTATTTTTGATTTTCTCAAAAATTACAAAACATTTTGACATCCGGTTTTTTGTGTTTGATCAAAAATTAATAAGAGCATTGAATATTGAATAAAAAAACAATACTTAATTACGTAAAATTTTGAAAAAAAATTGTTTAAAAAAAAAAATTTCATGTTTTTTTTCAAAATTTTGATTTTGAAAATTAATTTTTCAAAAACTATTCACTCGAACAACTTTATTTAAAAACAAAATTAAAGAATGTATTTCTGGCTTTTTAAAATGCTATAGCATTACTCTGTAGGTATCACCGTTATTTTTTAATAATTTTTTTTCTGTTTTAAGTGATTTTTTTCTTAAATTGCCCCTCCCGCCTAAACGGGGGGAAATAGACCCCCCCCCTCCCATACGATTTTTTTCTTGTCTAAGTCCAACCTACACGCCCTAGCTTTTTGTCACACCTTATGCCAATCACCCTGTATATTAGAGCGTTTCAAAAAAAAAAAAAATTATTTTTTCTCGGAACCACGCTCAAAAGTTTCGTTTGCATGCCAAAATAGGCCTCTGAAAATATGAGCCCTTAATATTAAGATTTAGGTTGTCCGCATCGCACTTTTCGATTTCCCATAAGAATAACACAGGAAAAAAATTTTTTTCTTCTTCCGATTTTTATAACTCATGAACGATAAATTGTATTGCAATACCCTTTATGTATTTTGTAGAGAATTGAACGCTCTACAAAAAAAGTAAAATGTCATTTTTCGATAAATCAACTCAGTCAAAAGTTATTCAAATTCAAAGTTTAATTTACCCTCAATTTAGCTGTTTTCTTTACAATACTCGGTCCTTATTCGGAATTCCCCCCCCCCCCCCCCCCCCCCACCAAAATGCACTTTTTTTTTTAATGAATCGATAAAAAAAGTGTGCTGTTGATAAAAAACATCAAATTATGGAGGAGAAACACTGTTTTATGGTAAAAAAGTGAAGTATAAAAAAATTAATATAGACCATAGGGTAAATTCAAAGTTTCTTAAAATCCAGATTCTGTAAATGCAAAAGAAACCTTGCATACACCCAACCTCGCACCTACCCCAATTCCTATAGTGTGCCCAAGTAGGGGGTTGCAGGGGGGCAGCATGCCCCCCCATACCAGGGACGAAGCGTCCATATATTGAGTGGAATGAGTGCTTCCGTTAAACCATTTGAAAAAATGGTACCTAGCAAGGAATTAAATTAAAAATTCCAAATTGTATTAATATTTTTATTATATTATTTGTATCTATTAATGAATCTTCATTTACTCTGTAAATTACATTCCAACATCATTATGACAACATTATCATCTTTTACTAAAATTACTAAAGGAAATCAAGATCTCTCTGGTTATTACAACTTAAAATGCCACACTGCAAACCAACTGAGAATGCTCAACATCACTCCATTATTTATAATGCTCAATCTCATGAAAGTTCTTGCTAAAATGCTTCACAGCTATACATTCCTTATTATCGCCTACATAACTCAATTTCAAAATACCCTTCCACTCCAAGTTAACTGAAAATATACCTACCACATCACTCACCAATATTCACAAAATGCTCAAACAAAAATGATTCTCAAACAATATAGAATGCACAACAGCTGGGCATTCCATTATTTCGCATACTTAACTTAGATCTCAACCCAAAGTCAAAATAATTTTGTCTCGTTTCTTGCCTTTTGCCCAATGTGTGAAGAATGAGTTGAGTGAATGCATTACGAGAATTTCCTACAAGAGAGATAGAAAAACAAAAATGTATCTATTGAGTTGCTTATTGTCTCAAACTGATAATGAGTTTAATTTCAGAAAACAAACAAATATGAATTTAAAAGGTGGTAGTTTTTTAATTATTTTCGTGGCGATAAATACAATCCACCTGTTTTCTGTTTATTTTTTCTTATTATAAAAAAAGTGGTCAAAAATAGTATTTCTTATATTCATATCTGAGGTTTCTTGGCGTTCCAGCAGAAATAGGTATAACTAAAGGTTATTTTCAATTATGAGAATTTTAAATCAAAAAAAACTTCAAGGAATCTTAAGATTTTTAATATCCCTTAATAATGGCATCTGTAGAGAGATCATATTCATGTTTTAAGAGAATTAAATATTTTTTTAGAAATAAATGTGGACAAGAAAGATTATCTACTCGTAGCTTAGTTCTTATCAAATCGTACTTAGATAATTTTGCCTTAAAAGAAAAAGGATAAATCTTTGCGCAAGGCATCAAGCTTTTTTTTTAATAAGACTTTACTGTAATATATTATTTTATGTGTATTACCATAAAGTGGAATTTAAAAGGTTGGATCTCAAATGTCTTTCATTTTTGGTTTTATGTTCAGTGCTTCCGCTATCGAAAAAATCACGCCTCGTGCCTGCCCCATACATATCTCACTGTTTATACGCCGTATGCAAAAAAAAGCAAATATCCCATAAAAAAGTAGTTTTAGTTATAGTACTGTGGGTGGTCGGCTTATACTTCACTTTTTTACCATAAAAAATAGTTTCTCCTCCATAATTTGATGTTTTTTATCAACAGCAAACATTTTGTTATCGATTCGTTAAAAAGAAAGTTCATTTTGGTGGGGGGGGGGGGGAATTCCGAATAAGGGCCAATAGTACTGTGGGTGGTCCGCTTATACTTCACTTTTTTACCATAAAAAAGTGTTTCTCCTCCATAATTTGATGTTTTTTATTAACAGCAAACACTTTTTTATCGATTCGTTAAAAAAAAAGTTCATTTTGGTGGGGGGGGGGAATTCCGAATAAGGTCCCAATACTCTTATATTTATAAGTTTACAGGTTTTAAAACAAGCTGAAAGTTCATTTCTAAGCTCTTAGAGTTGAAAAAAAAATAGAACTATTGTCTTTTGCCCTCAAAGATTGCTGAAATTTTATTGAAAAAATAATTTTAAATAATTTGCGCTCGAAAATAGATGAAATTTTTTACATAACCTGAAAAGTTATCAGTGTTATCAAGTTTTCATTACTTATAACCAATTAAAAATATTTTACTTCTAATAAATTCGAAATTTCTTCATCTAAAAATAATTTTTACGCATTTACATTAAATTGATCTTGCTGAAGAGTTGTCTTATTGTAGTTAGGATATCTCAGACGATGTTCGCAAACTACTTGCAATAAGTATTGCAGGTGTTCTTCATCTTTTGTCAGGCAGTTGTTGTATTCCTCAATCAAAGCAACCCCTCGTTCAGCTATTTTGTCACTTTTAATTTGTTGAAATATTCTAAACATTCCTTATATGAATTATTATTGCACCATGTTCAAACATCATCCTCCAAAAAATCGCTTGGCAAATAGAATTTTTTGAACAGATCTACGGAATTTTCGGAGACGAAGTCACTCAAATCTTTTTACAATAAAGATTCTAGATTTTGTTCGGTAATTTGATATCGTTGACGCATTGGTGAAGAACTTTCTTGATTTTTAATTTATATTAAGTTATATTTTGTAAAACTTTTTGGTCAAATTTTTTCTAAAAACATGATATTTTACCAAATCATTCAGAAAAACTGCTAAATTAAGGGTAAATTAAAATTTGACCTTGAATAACTTTTGACTGAGTTGATTTATCGAAAAATGACATTTCACTTTTTTTGTAGAACGTTCAATTCTCTACAAAATACATAAAGGGTATTGCAATACAATTTATCGTTCATGAGTTATAAAAATCGGAAGAAGAAAAAAATTTTTTTCCTGTGTTATTCTTATGGGAAATCGAAAAGTGCGATGCGGACAACCTAAATCTTAATATTAAGGGCTCATATTTTCAGAGGCCTATTTTGGCATGCAAACGAAACTTTTGAGCGTGGCTCCGAGAAAAAATATTTTTTTTTTGAAACGCCCTAATATATACAGGGTGATTGGCATAAGGTGTGACAAAAAGCTAGGGCGTGTAGGTTGGACTTAGACAAGAAAAAAATCGTATGGCAGGGGGGGTCTATTTCCCCCCGTTTAGGCGGGAGGGGCAATTTAAGAAAAAATCACTTAAAACAGAAAAAAAATTATTAGAAAATAACGGTGATACCTACAGAGTAATGCTATGGCATTTTGAAAAGCCAGAAATACATTCTTTAATTTTGTTTTTAAATAAAGTTGTTCGAGTGAATAGTTTTTGAAAAATTAATTTTCAAAATTAAAATTTTGAAAAAAAAAATGAAATTTTTTTTTTTAAACAATTTTTTTTCAAAATTTTACGTAATTAAGTATTATTTTTTTATTCAATATTCAATGCTCTTTTCAATTTTTGATCAAACACAAAAAACCGGATGTCAAAATGTTTTGTAGTTTTTGAGAAAATCAAAAATAACAAAAACTACTTTTGTTCTAAGAAAAGCCTTTTATTTTAGTTTTTACGTTTTTGGATTCTTATGTAGGTGAATTTACGATTGAAAGGATTAACTTTCTTTTTACTATTCTTTTAATTATCGTCTTATAAGCATACAATAATGTGACAAAGTACTGGATTAACCATATTTCACACATTTTTTCATTGAGAACACCTGCGTGAGAGCATTGGTTTAAAATTGACCTGCCACTTTTTTATTATGGTGGGGTCGGCTTGGCTTAGGTGCATTTACGAAAGAAAGGATTAACTTTAAATAAACAGTAATTATGTATTTTATCTAAATATGCATGTATTTATTATTTAAATTGATTTCAAGATTCAGGAACATTTTTGTTCTTATTTCGCAATTGCATTTTTCTGTCACTAGTTAGGGCGTGTAACGCTGCATTATTTAAAAAACATTCGCAGATCAATATTAATCCAATGCTCTCACGCAGGTGTTCTCAATGAAAAAATGTGTTATTGTATGCTTATAAGACTGATAATAAAAAAATTTTACAAAAAAAGTTAATCCTTTCTTTCGTAAATGCACCTAAGCCAAGCCGACCCCACCATAATAAAAAAGTGGCAGGTCAATTTTAAACCAATGCTCTCACGCAGGTGTTCTCAATGAAAAGATGTGTGAAATATGGTTAATCCAGTACTTTGTCACATTATTGTATGCTTATAAGACGATAATTAAAAGAATAGTAAAAAGAAAGTTAATCCTTTCAATCGTAAATTCACCTACATAAGAATCCAAAAACGTAAAAACTAAAATAAAAGGCTTTTCTTAGAACAAAAGTAGTTTTTGTTATTTTTGATTTTCTCAAAAACTACAAAACATTTTGACATCCGGTTTTTTGTGTTTGATCAAAAATTAAAAAGAGCATTGAATATTGAATAAAAAAATAATACTTAATTACATAAAAAAGTTAATCCTTTCTTTCGTAAATGCACCTAAGCCAAGCCGACCCCACCATAATAAAAAAGTGGCAGGTCAATTTTAAACCAATGCTCTCACGCAGGTGTTCTCAATGAAAAAATGTGTGAAATATGGTTAATCCAGTACTTTGTCATATTATTGTATGCTTATAAGACGATAATTAAAAGAATAGATAAAAAGAAAGTTAATCCTTTCAATCGTAAATTCACCTACATAAGAATCCAAAAACTTAAAAACTAAAATAAAAGGCTTTTCTTAGAACAAAAGTAGTTTTTGTTATTTTTGATTTTCTCAAAAACTACAAAACATTTTGACATCCGGTTTTTTGTGTTTGATCAAAAATTAATAAGAGCATTGAATATTGAATAAAAAAATAATACTTAATTACGTAAAATTTTGAAAAAAAAAAAATTGTTTAAAAAAAAAAATTTCATTTTTTTTTTTTCAAAATTTTGATTTTGAAAATTAATTTTTCAAAAAATATTCACTCGAACAACTTTATTTAAAAACAAAATTAAAGAATGTATTTCTGGCTTTTCAAAATGCTATAGCATTACTCTGTAGGTATCACCGTTATTTTTTAATAATTTTTTTTCTGTTTTAAGTGATTTTTTTCTTAAATTGCCCCTCCCGCCTAAACGGGGGGAAATAGACCCCCCTGCCATACGATTTTTTTCTTGTCTAAGTCCAACCTACACGCCTTAGCTTTTTGTCACACCTTATGCCAATCACCCTGTATATGTATTTATTTATAAAAATTTGGTGTGCAAACATTTTTTTTTTTATTCATTTTGTATAATTTATTATCTTATTACTTGTTTAAAGCTTTACAAAAATTCATATTCATTTTTTCTCGTATTCCTTAAGGCTACACGAAACGAAGTTTTAAACAGAATAGTTTCAAAGTTCTGAAAGTAAATTTTCAACTTCTAATCTTGAATCTTGTAGAAATCACGCATCAAAAGAATTCTGAACCTCGACTTTTGGAACTGTTTTGTACCATATTAATCGTCAGCATACGAAATTGCCTGAGTTAGACTACCTATCGGATTGCTCGCGTAAAGCTGAAGAGAATCGGTGAGATAACCGCTCTCTAATGAACCATTTTCAATATCGAAGATTGCGGTAGAAGTTACATTCTTTCTATCATTGAGCATACAGTGAGCCACAAAAGTCTGCGTACAAGGAAGATATTTTTAAAAAATTGCTGTTATTCAAAAATGTAAAGTGAACTATTTTCAAAAAGGTATTTTTCATTAAAAGAATTTACCACGTTTTTATTTTCAACAAAAAAAATTAAAAAAAAATATTCGTATCACAAAAAATTAATAAAAACAAAATAAACCCCTGAAATTCTTCCACAAAAGTCTGGGTATAGGTGAATATTTCTTGCATTACACACTGTTTAAGTATCGGTAAATTTGTTTTTGCATAATATAATTGTTTGTTTATTTTTAATCGTTCTAAACGCGTATTGCAAATAATTGTCTTAAAAAAAAATGGCAAATAAAGAGTTAAGTTTAACGTTAAACAAAAAAAGTCGTATGGTGAAATATCAAAAATAACCTCAAGAGCTCGGTCAACGATACAGAGAACGGTAGATCGCTTTATAAACGCAGGACAGATTAAATCGGAGACAAGATAAGGCCGGCCTTCGAAGCTCTCCGAAAGGGATAAGCGTGTGATCAAGCGAATGGTGGAGCAAGATCACTTTATAACGGCTAAGACGACAAGCACACGTCTCGAAATATATAACAACAATACAGTGCATCCAGAAACGGTAAGAAGAGCTATTTTTCAAGACGGGTTTAAGTCACGCACACCCAGGAAAGAACCATTGGTCACTAAAATAAACAGAAAGAAACGGCTAGCATTTGCAAAAGAGTATGTTAACAAGCCTCGGGACTTCTGGCGTAAGGTTATATTCTCCGACGAATCAAAATACAACATTTATGGTTCTGACGGTCGTTTGAGGGTGTGCCGACGACCAAACGATGCTCTTAATCCCAGATGCACAATTAAGACTATCAAGCACGGTGGTGGAGGTGTTATGGTTTGGGGCTGTCGGCAAGCTGGAAGTAATAGAGGGAACAATGGATCAATTTGTATACATCGATATCCTCAAAAGAAATTTTAAAAAAGTGCTGAAATTCTGGGTATATCCAATGACTATTACTTCCAGCAAGATAATGACACCAAACATACCGCCCATAATCGCGCGTGTGGCTGGCATATAACACTCCCCATCTGCTACGAACCCCACCACAGAGTCCAGATATTAACCCTATCGAGCACTGCTGAATTGCAAAAAAAGATCCAAACCCACGATTTCCGCAAAAACACGCAGTTAAAAGAAGCCTTGTTGCTTGAATGGAGTAAGATCAATAGTTCTTATACAGAAAAACTGGTAGGGTCAATGCAAAACCGTTTGAAAGAAGTTATAAGGCTAAAAGGGTATCCGACCAAATATTAACAGCGAAAGTAATAAAAAAAAATAATTATTTGTCTATATTAACTAACTTTTTTCAATTTCTGTTACAGCTGTACGCAGACTTTTGTGGAAGAATTTCAGAGGTTTATTTTGTTGTTATTAATTTCTTCTTGTTATGAATAATTGTTTTAATTTTTTTTGTTGAAAATAAAAACCTTGTACATTTCTTTATTAAAAAATATTTTAAATTTGTGAATAACAGCAGTTTTTAAAATATTTCTTTCTTGTACGCAGACTTTTGAGTCTGGTCAGCTGTAAATAAAGTCCCTATAAGCATACGGTGTCGAAAACCTTCTCCAAATTAACCACAGAAGCACCAGTAAACTGCCTTCTAGTTTTATTTCATTGGATATCAGGGACCAGTTTAGAAGCGGCATGAATTGTATCTTGTCCCACCTTAAAATTCGGAAGAAGACTTATCGACTGGAGATTCCCGGGATTGGATTAATTTTTGTCGCTCTCTGAAGTTAAGACACGGCAGATCGTTTTGATCATTCCTTCTAAAGATCATATTGATTTGTGGAAACATACTCGGTTCACTAGAATTAACGGCCCGAATTCTGTTATCCAAAAAAAAAAAAAAATTAATGGACAACCGATAGTTTTCATTGATTAATTGGTTGATGTTTTTGATTGACGACTTTAGTGTTGTAATCTCCAGATCTATTAAATACCTATTATTTGGTGGGGATGTAGATTAGATTAATTTTGATTTTAATTTAAACATTAATAAAAACATTTTTAACAATTTTAGCTAAATAAATTCAAGCATGGCCGATTGGCAACACAAATACATTGATACCTACATATTTTTTAACGTATAACTTCAAGTAGTATACGAGTAACTTAAATTTATTTTCTCTCATTTTTAAAAGTTTACATTTATGATCCTTTCACAATAGGCTGACGGTATTTTACAATTGTTATTGAGTTTAATTGCCTCCATTTAATTTCACATGTTTTTAACATCTTCTTTTTCTACAGGGTCCCTTCCTATGTAGTACCTCGTAAATTCACTTAGAGTTGGACATTTTCCTAGGAAATGCATAACGTCTTCTCTCTGCTCAAGGTTATAGATGTTTCACATCATCTTGGTGCCGAATAAAATTTATTTCTTTTTTTTTCTTATCAAGATTTACAGTCAAGTTCCATAAGGTGCAGTGCTTTTCGAGAATTCCGAAATAGCTTGAGTCATGCGAAAGACATTTTTCTGGTTCTCTCACAGTCGTTGTCAAACCATGGTGGCTTTCTTTTTTGTCCTTCGAAGGTCGTTGTTCTTTCTTCGTAGTTGCATTAACGAATTGATTGATATAATCATATAATTGTTTCTGACATTTGCCCGAAGTTAATAATTGGTGTGTGCTTATATTATAGTACAGTAAAGGACATAAACTATACTTTAACGTTAAAGAGCTCGTCTTACTTTAACAGCAGCAAATAGCTAGTTTATCTTTTAAAAGTTTACTTTATCCATATTGACAATGGTCATGTTTACTGATGTTTTATTAGATTTTTTAAAGATGTTCTTTGTAAATAGACTGAATCACTGAATATTATAAATTCGAAACAATCGTACGAAAGTGCTTTACAATTAAAAAATCTGTAGATACAAATGTACATATCTTATGTATGCACGGGAGCCGCCGCGCCGCACAGTGTGGGAATTCGCGAATTTAGCGGAATAAAATTAATAACGCTTGCATTTTAAATTTTTTTGTAGTTTTTTTTCTGTTTAGTTCATTGAAAATGTCTATACAATCAAATGTAACTCACATTTTGGTCATATTTTATTTAAGTTTTTGTAAAATGAGCTTTGTAGTGACAGGTTGTTTACACCAAAAAAGTACTTTTTTTTGAAAATCATAATTTACAAAAAAATCTTTTGAGGAATGATGTATTGTTTAATTTTATTACAAATATGAATAAAATAAAGAAAAAAGTTAATTATTATCAGAATTTACTAGTTTTTTTTTGTAAACCGATATGTCAATGCCGTTGTTTATGAACTAAAGAAACTCCATTCTTAAAAAGGGTATTAAAACGTACAAGAAATTCTATTTCAAAGGAGGTTTTAAATTAGTTTTATTTCTAGACAATCAATGTTTTTTTTTTATATTTATATTGGTAAATTAAAAGAACCGAAAACTTCCTGTCGAAAAAATACAGTTTCACTGGAATAGACAATTTTTATTTACCAATTCTGTTATTCTTGTAAAATAAAAAGCAAATTTAAAACAATTTTATTTAATTGTTTCTTATATGTTTTATTTTTATTGTGAACAATTTTGCCTTTACTATATTTTTAACTACATTCAACAATTCAACATATGTATATACATATAACACATTTTATTTACATTTTAGATTAGTTTGCAATATCCAAAATTTCAAATCTCAAGAACCTTAGGCTCTAAATTACTTCGTTTAGGAATACACCTTAGGCTTGCTAGATATGGATCTGATGTAATAAGCAGCCTATGAAATCAAATTTTATGTAACATACGCATAAAAAACACTTTTGCTCTTCAAATAAAAAATTCGTTTTTTTTTATTTTTAAATTAATTTATTTTTGTTACTATTATTGGAACACCCTTTATCCGATATAATAGTTTTTTTTTTTATTAATTGATAGTTTCCGTTTTTAATTTTTTAAATAACTTAGTTCTTTTTTTTTCTTACTGTTAACTTTGAATTTGAACACCCTGTATTTTTGTTGTAACTATCAAATTCACAAAATTATTTTTTTTTGGAACACCCTGTGAAATAAAAAAAAGTTTTTTTTAATTTACAACATTCATCTTCTAACCAAATCCCTAAAAGATATTCGATTTTGACGGTATGCCATCATTTTTTTGCTGGATAGTCATTTAGAAAAATTGAAAAAAAATATATCACAACATACATAATTGGGGTGTGATTCTTGATAGATAATGAATCAAGCTTTGCAGTGAATATTGTTTCGAGGCGCAATAACGCGGAATAACTAAAGTTTTGCTCTAATAAAGGTACAATCATCGAAAAAAAACACATTTTTTTAACTTCAATCACCAAAACAAAAATGTGAAACACCCTGTGAAATAAAAAATTACTTACATTCTTATACCTTGATATTTAGGAAATATAAAAAAAATAAAACTTTTATTAAAACACACACCAAACGCACGAAAAAAAATTAAGAGCAAAGTAATCTCTTCCAGCAAATATACAGAATAAAAATCGCCAACTGCAACTTCAATGCAATTTTTTTTTTTTGTTTACATGATCCCCACTCAACAGTACTTTGGTTATCACTTTTTACAATCTTTTAGCTTTAAGAAAAACCGGTTTTGGCATCAATCGTGACTAGTCATTTTTCGAATTAAATTCCGCTAAATTCGCGAATTCCCACACTGTGCGCCGCGCCGGCCGCCGAGCCGAGTATATAGCTAAATGAATCTGCACCTTACAACAACAAATTGAGTTTTTTATGCTGTGAATTTGCGATTTATACTTTATTTTCATCTAAAATAATGTAAATAACTTATAAACAATCAAAATCTGTACCGATGTAGTATAGTAAATGTACTTTCTTCGGCGAAAAATTATTTGGTTTGAAGTTGTCTGTTCTTTTTACTTTTTTTTGTGTTTTTGTAGATGTGTGAGTTATGCATCTGTCAAATTAAGGGTTGTTCAACGCAAATTCGCCTAGGTTCTGTTGTAAAACCCACATTAGTTAGAAAAGTTGTCTAACGTGATTAAAATTATGAAAAAATTAGACTAAGTTTCCAAGCTAAACGACTGCGTTAAGTAGAGCTGGTTTTATTGCTTAAACGGGATTTCTTTAAAATTTTGCGCCAAAGAATTTATTAAGTCTATTTAATAACCGAAGTCTCTTCTTCAAACAATAGCCAAGCACTTTACGGAACGTATCTCATCAGATTCTCCAATGTCACACTAAATAAATGAACAATATACTGCACAAAAAATATTTGAGATAAATGCACTACCTCCAATGCTTCATCAATTTTCTGATAATACAGAAATAGACGAAATATTATCACTCCAGCTTATGAAAGAACTTTATATCAACAATACAAGACATATCAACAAGATTCAAGTTGAAAAGGAAGTCCATCAATGGGTCAAGTATTTAATTTTTATATTCATATTTTCATACTGATCATGAAGATAACAAATCTGAAAAACAAAAAAGACCCTGAAACAGAAATAACATTTATTCCTTCAGATCTATCCCAAAATCACGGAATATCGCAGCATCTATAAATTTGAGTCAGTAAATCGAACGCCACTACTTAGCCATGTTTCACTCACTAGACATACATCAGCATTCAAATTGCAAAGAAAGCTGAAAAATTCTGTACATTTGTTTCGGATGCTGCTGGCATTCCAAGTTAAAATGTTTAAGGAATTACCTAAATTATATGACATTGGAATAGAGATATTTTGTAGCAAGCTGTGCTATTACATTAAATTGTTGAGCTTTTGTTTTACATTCACTCAATTTGGAAATCATCTCAGTTGTTAAACACGAAAGCTCTTCTTGAGAGAAAAGTGTTGAGTGCGAAGTTTTCGCTTGAGTTGTTATTTGATTAAGTGTTGACCATCGTGGTACTGATACTGACGGTGGGGATTGTTGACGTGTAGAAGATCGCTTAGGGAGGCAAGGAAAATCTTCAGAGCTCATGTGATTTATCGGTTCTTGTTGTAAAACGGAAGTATGGTCCGTAGATCGGTGATTGCCTTTGCAGTTGGCACACTTGAAAATTCCCTCTGATTTACAATCGATAGTTTTATGTGCTCCACAACAATTAGCACAATATGTTTTTACGCTGCAGTTCTTCTCGCCGTGTCCGAACATTAGGCAGTTGTGGCATTGTGTTATTTTATGTTTTAACCGACGTTGAAATTCCCATCTGACGTGGGTACGAAAAACAGCTCGATTATTTGTACGTAGATCGTTTAATTTGATTGATCCGTTCTCGATATAAATTATATAGAATACATCTACGTAAAGCTCATATTTTTTTTTAACCATTTTAATTTCTTTACATTTTAAACCAAGAGAGATAAGTTCATTTTTAAGCACTTTAGTGTCAATTTCATCTAAACCGAACGAAACCACTTTGAATGACTTATCGTTCTTGAAGTCATGTGTAAAATATTGGCATTTATTAGATTTAAGCTCGGCACATATTTTGTTATATGAATCTAGGGTCTCGGAAAAGATTTTAAATCCTAATGAGATTTTTCGCACAGGATAATAATTGATATTGAGACCTTTGCACAGATTGTGAATATTATCACATGATTTCTGAAGAAGTTTTACAGGTGATATCGACACTTTATTATTATTTTGCTTTATAAGCTCACCAGCAGATTCGTCTCAATTGTCTGTGTCAGGATGACACTGCAGAGGTGCAAATGCCTTTATAAGCAGACATATTAGAAAGATAGACTTTCTTGGATCGATTCACTGAAGATTCAAGATCTTCATCACTACCGGGTCTTTCGCGCTTGGCAATGATTGTTTTTTAATTTGTTAGGTTAGGTAAATTTTCAGCACACGTCAGTCACGAATGAGAGCGTGTAGAGAACTGAGATCTAGATAAAGGGTTTTCCAATAAGAGGTGTTATTTTGATATTCAAAGAAAAATGGCATTTTTGGAGATAATTGATCGGATGTTTATTTCATTATAAAGAGGAAGCTATGCCGTTAATAATGGAACACAACATCAGCCAAATGGCCGCCAAGACCACGCTTACAGGACCATATCCTTTTCATGAAATTTTCCATAACCAAATCGCAAAGTGGCTGCCCTATGTCCTCGATAGCCTCACGAATTTCATCTTTGAGGTCTTGAATCGACGCTGGGCTGTTGGCGTAGACCTTATCTTTCACGTGGCCCCAAAGGAAGAAGTCGCAAGGTGTTAAATCACAAGATCTCGGTGGCCAATTGTGATCACCTCTTCGAGAGATAACACGGTCCGGAAACTTTTCCCGTAAAAGATCGATGGTTTCATTGCTTGTGTGGCACGTAGCGCCGTCTTGTTGAAAGTAAACGTTGTCCAGATCAATACCATCCAATTCAGGCCATAAAAAATCATTAATCATCTCTCGATAGCGCAATCCATTGACCGTAACTGTTGCTCCAGCCTCATTTTCGAAAAAGTAAGGTCCAATGACCCCGCGGGACCATAAACCGCACCAAACAGTCACGCGTTGAGGATGGAGAGGCTTTTCAACAATAACTCTTGGGTTTTCCGAGCCCCAGATGCGACAGTTTTGCTTGTTGACGTAGCCTCCGAGGTGGAAATGGGCCTCATCAGTCAAGATGATTTTTCGATGAAATTCCGGATCATTTTCATGCATTTCAAGGACCCAATCAGCAAAGACACACACACGGCCATTTGGCTGATGTTGTGTTCCATTATTAACGGCATAGCTTCCTCTTTATAATGAAATAAACATCCGATCATTTATCTCCATAAATGCCATTTTTCTTTGAATATCAAAATAACACCTCTTATTGGAAAACCCTTTATTTATAACAGCCTTCCTTATATTTTAAAAAATGAGCATAATTTACAAAGATTCAAAAACAAATTATTCGAATATGTTAAAAATAGATTTATTTAATATGTATGTATATGGTATTGTATAACATAAAATCTCAGATAATTATATACAGATGTCTCACTTCCATACATCATGTCATCGAAAATTTTTTCCAGCAGACAAAAGCTTTCTTAAGAAGGTTTCATAAGAAGAAGAAAATTTTATAGTCGCCGTAAGAAAGCTTTTATGAATACAAAAGAGAACAATATAATATTTTTTCTTCTGTTTAAGGACTTTTTTTTTATTATGCGCGAGAAAGATAATACAGGCAGACAATGCGGCTACCTTTATTCATGTGGATATGTATCTACCAAAAAAAGCAATTTCCTATTGGGGTAGGTATCCTATTTTTGTTTAGAAAAAAAGGCAAAAGGTAATACCCCAGTCAAATTAGCCTTCAACCTCGGAATGAAAGCGAATAAGCTGAAAATTTGCATCAACCTTTATTTTGATGTTCTAATGACTGACAAAAAAGTCTCATATCATATCGTGTCGGCGTCACAAGTTATTCGAGGTCAAAGGTCAGGTAAATCGGTTTTTTGCAATTATTTCGTTTTCTATGCGAAATACCGCGTTCAAGGTTATTTTGAATTTTGTAGATCATACACTTATCTACAATTTTCATCTCAATCCTTTTTTTATAGCTCCAACCATTCTCGAGATATAACGCGGAGAGTATACGCGCATCCGTATATGTAAAGTCTATACTAAACGGCGCACAGTGGGCAGAAAGCGTGGTTTAAGGGGTCAAAAATCCATAACTTTTGAACCAGTTGAGTTTTTTTTATAATTTTTTTTGTTTGTAACTTTATTTAAGTACCTTTCAATATATAATTTATCAAATATGTGTTATTTTGATTTTAAAATAAATAATAAAAAAAAAGTTGTTTTTCTCCCTGTTAATGTGGGATGACAAATTATTTAATATTGACTTAAATTGGATACAAAACTTATTTTAAAAGAACTTTCTTGAAGATCCAACAAATAGTTACCAGTAAACTATTTGTTTGAAATTCTTAGGTTTGCCCTTTGGGTCTTCACAAAAACACTCAAAAAGAAATTTGTAGTTCCCATTTTGTCCTCTTCAAGCCAACACTTTGTTTAAGAATAGTAACCAAAACCTTAAATCAATTTGGTCATTTCCATCATCCAATTATTAAATGTAACGGAACAATTAATGAGAACCACATAAAAAGAGCATACCACAGAAAATAAGTGCAAGTAAACTTACTAACCGCACTAAATAAAAACAATATGGTATGTAAGGTTAGGTAAGGTTAAAGTGGCTGTCACGATCTTAGATGGAACAAAAAGGTTCCCTACTAGTTAAAACCATTTGGAGCTTCTAATGAAGCGAAGCAAACTTTTAATGTCTGTATTTATTAGATCGCTTAGTTCGTTATAGAAATATTCTCCTAGATGAAGTTTGCGTTTGGATATGTACAAAGAAGGTGTGGGATTGTTTCCTCTTCCTCCTCGTCCAAGCAACTCCTGCAAAAATCGTTTCATAGTACACATAGTATGACACCTATTACGGAGCTGATCTGAGATCTACTGAGGGACAATAAATACATTGACCGCTTCAAATGTAGTTTGGGCCAGATTTGTTTGGTCGCCAAACATGTGGTAGTGTTAGGCCATCTTGTGTTTGATTGTTTCAGAGCAATTCGCTTCAGCATAAGTTTACTTGTAGCTACAGGCATACCTATAATGTTTACCCTGGGAGTTCGTTGGCTTTACAATTCCCCTGGATGTCCCTGTGTCGCGGCACCCAGAATCAGTGTTACCCTTATGCGACTCTAGTCGCATTTTTGCGACCTTTTTTTTGCTGTGCGACTATGCGACGACCTTTTTAAAATTGTTTAAAATTGCGACTTTTTCTTTGCTTAAACATTTACCATTAAACTTTTCTGAGAATGTGTGAGTATGATTGTCTTTGCTTTGTTTTCTGTTCGCATTCTCGTTTTCGAAATATTTTTGTTTTCCCATTCCCACCACGGGGGCGCTGTCAGATTGTTTTTTTTTTTTCTCTTACGTGCTTGGCACTGACGACTGACTCTGACATTTCCTGGAATATCTCCTTACCTTTGTGCTTTGTCTGTAACATGTAATGTATCATGCCGCATCGTAGAGCAATGGGTTGTTTTGCAACATTTTTTTATTAGGGCCAAATTTGAAGAAAGTACAAATTCAAAAATTGATATTATTCTCGAAAATTTGAACAACGAAAATTTAGTTTATTTAAAGTTTCTAAAATATATTCTTTCAAAAATAAATATTTTAAACAAAGTTTTTCAGAGTGAAACATCACAAATTGCTTATTTGTGCTCTTATATAGAGGATCCTCTATTTATTATTTTTCAAAAATTTTTATTGAAAGAATGTGTTCTTGGAAAATCTATTTCTGAGATTGATTATCGAAACGAAAATTATTTTAAAAAAATTGAACAAATATATATCGGCACGGAAGCCGAAAATTGCTTAAAGGATAAAAAATCACAAATTTTGAAATTATTTGCATAAAAAAATGTACATCAATATTATTTAACGCTTTGCGAAGAAATTTTTTCAAGATTTAATGTTAAAGATGAGAGGCTTTCTATTTTAAAACATTTAGATCCCAAAATAATTAGGTCAAATCAGGATTTTAACTATTTTCGGTTGGTTTCAAATTTTAATAGCTCTACAAATGAGCCAGAAAAAGTGGTAGAGCAATACAAACACCTACAGCTTCAAGCGTTTGACAAAAACTATGGCAAATTTTTTGAAATTAAAAATATAGAAGAGTTTTGGTACAAGGTTGGTACTTTAAAAAATAGTTTAGCTGATAACCTATACTTTGACCTTTACGAATTTGTTTGTAAAATTTTAACGTTACCACACAGCAGCGCTTGCGCTGACCTAGTTTTTTCAAAGCTTACGCTTATGAAAAATAAATTAACAAACCGTTTACAAAGGGAAACCTGCGAAAATATGTTAGCTTCCACAAATCTCATTGACTGTGATATAAGTGAGTGGGTTCCTGAAAACAACATAATTAAAAAGTATAGAGAAACTTTATTAAAAAAACGAAACATTAATGTGATTTACATATCTTTTTAGGTATTTATTTTAAATTTAAACCTATACATACATATTAATTTATGTAAAATGAAGTTTTTTAATTAGGTTTTCTTTTGTTATTGTTATTTTTTAATGTATAGGTAGGTACCTATCTAAGTATCTAAATTGTTTTTCCTATAGTAAAAAAAAAATAATATTTAGGTATGCGACTTTTTCTTTCAATTGCGACTTTTTGTTCAAAAATGCGACTTTTTCAAAGAATTCGAATTTGCGACTTTTTTTTCTAAAAGCGACTTTTTTCTGCGACTTTTTGAAAAATCCCAGGGGTAACCCTGCCCAGAATAGGTGAATATTAAATTGTTTGGGCATCTTCATTGGAGACGAACGACAGTCTTGGTACATGGTTACAGTACAACATGTAAGATTTTGCATACAGAAGAGTCGCTATGTAAAATGTTTTTTCGCTCTAACTCGTAAATGCGGATACATGCGGATATAAATCTTTCGAGTTTCGATAGAGCACATAATCAATTTTCAATTCGTAAACAAATTAAAGCTGTGAATTTTTGTATCGCCTTTATAAACTGGAAGATTGAGTAAAATTAAGATGGGTGTTTCAAAATCAAACGGTACTAACTACTTAAAGTTTCTTTATATTTTTTTTTGTGTATTATAACATATAAATATGTGAAATAATTAGCTGTAATAAATTCGATTACTTTCCAAAAGGATTTTCAAAATAAATGGGGAAATACAAATTGTGCCAAAAATGCTTCACACATCGATTTACAAGTTTTTCTCACTTTGAAAATGTCATATATGTAACGTATAAATATTTCTTTAATTAATTAAAATTAAACTTATGTGATTCGAAAACAAAAAAAAATATTTTTGGCCACTTAAATCACGATTTATGCCCACTGTGCGGCGTCGACAAGTAAATTGTAGATCATTTTACTTGGAGGCGGATAAGATTTAGTCTCGACGATATCTTCTCTAATAATTGCAGCTGTAAATTCTACTACACGCATTCGTTCTTCTACCCAGTGCCTTTTTTATTATTATACCAAGCATTAGATAAAATATTAGCTTGCGTATCACGAAAACAAATAATAGTAAATGATCCTATTTTCGTCGTTATTATTACTTCAGTTAAATATCTTTCCCTTAATTTTGAAATTATTGTTTTATCATCAGGAATATAGCCTGTAATGACATCTCTCAGCTTTTTTAATGTAAATTCTTTCTCCTTCCGAGAGCGGTTTATCACATATAAAACATAAATCAGTCATTATGCATAAAATGCTAAGTATCTACGTTTTAAATTTTCACACTCCGCGCTATATCTCGAGAATGATTGGAGTTATAAAAAAATGATTGAGATGAAAATTGTAGATATGGTAAGTGTATGGTCTACAAAATTCATAATAACCTCGAACGCGGTATTTCGCATAGAAAACGAAATAATTGCAAAAAACCGATTTACCTGACCTTTGAACTCGAATAACTTGTGACGCCGACACGATATGATATGAGACTTTTTTGTCAGTCATTAGAACATCAAAATAAAGGTTGGTGCAAATTTTCAGCTTATTCGCTTCCATTCCGAGGTTTGTACCTTTTTCTGGCTTATTTGACTGGGCTATAAGGCATTAGGTAAATAAATAGAACATTATTAATATCAACATCGTTTGTATTATATTAATTTAT
Source organism: Chrysotoxum bicinctum (assembly GCA_911387755.1). Classification (NCBI taxonomy): domain Eukaryota; kingdom Metazoa; phylum Arthropoda; class Insecta; order Diptera; family Syrphidae; genus Chrysotoxum; species Chrysotoxum bicinctum. The sequence goes on from OU426988.1 coordinate 105,365,108, forward strand.
AATATTTGTTTTGTTTTTTTTTTTTAAATACTTTACACCTGTTCGTCATGTTGTTATTCTTTGTTTGTTTGTGTACATCCATGTATTAGTAGCCGCATGTAGGTCGGTATTCTATGAAGAATGTATGTACATTACGAGTAGACTGGGCCAAAAAAATTGACTATTTTTTTTTTTTTGAAAGATATATCGAGAATATCATTCAGAATGACAAAAAAAATTTTCGTAAAAGTTTGAGCCCTTAATATCAATTTTAAGAGGGCTATCATCGCTAATTTTGATTTTTAGTCATAATTTCATGTTTTGCGTCAGAACTGACAAAACATTGAAGTAAAAAAATTCATTTTGACTTACTTTTATATAAAATTAAATTCCCTACAAAAAAGGTCTTATTGAAAATTTTCGTCAGACAAGCCGTTTTTGAGTAATTAAGCTTAATAAATTGTTATTTTTCGTTAGTTACAAAATTCCAAATTAAAAAAGTAAAATCGAAGAAAAATAACAATTTATTAAGCTTAATTACTCAAAAACGGCTAGTCTGACGAAAATTTTCAATCAGACTTTTTTGTAGGGAATTTAATTTTATATAAAAGTAAGTCAAAATGAATTTTTTTTACTTCAATGTTTTGTCAGTTCTGACGCAAAACATGAAATTATGACTAAAAATCAAAATTAGCGATGATAGCCCTCTTAAAATTGATATTAAGGGCTCAAACTTTTACGAAAATTTTTTTTTGTCATTCTGAATGATATTCTCGATATATCTTTCAAAAAAAAAATAGTCAATTTTTTTGGCCCAGTCTAATGTACATGTTTTTCTATAAGTTTGACACACACCGCGCACGGACGAATGAATTTCAGTTTTTGTATAGAACATTTTTATGCAATTTCCTAAAGCGTAATTCCACAATCCAGAGTGGGGCTGTTCATTTTTTTTTTATAAAATCTACATGGACTAATAATATTATTACTAATAATAATAGTAATATTATTACTAATTCAATTTTGCTGAAATGGAAAAAAACACCACCTTTATGTATTTTGAAAATAGTCAGGGTCTTTTTTCTATTAATGGTGGGACAAATAAAAGGCAGGCGGAAAATTTTAAACATTTAAAACCTGCTCTAAATCAATTTTAGAATGGGAGTCGACTCTAAATGTTGTATATAAAACGAGAACTGACTTTTTGTCAATTTTAAAGGACATAAACTATACTTTAACGTTAAAGAGCTCGTGAAACTTTAACAATAGCAAAGAACTACTTTATCTTCTAAAAGTATACTTTATCCATATTGACAATGATCATTTCATACCAAAGCAAATCGAAGTAAAAATGTTTACTGATGTCTTATTCGATTTTTTAAAAGATGTGATTTGTAAATAGACTCAATCACTAAATATTAGAAATTCGAAACAATCGTACAAAAGTGCTCTACGATCAACAAATCTGTACATACAAGTGTACATAATTATGTTATGTACGAGTATATGCATGCCGAGACGAGTATAGCGAAATGAATTTGCACCTTGAAACAAAAAATTGAATTTGTATGATGTTAATTAGCTATACCTATACTTCATTTCCATCTAAAATAATGTAAATAACTTATAAACAATCAAAGTCTGTACTGACGTAGTATATAAAGCAGGAGTCGGCAACGAAGTGCCCGCGTGCACCAAGATGCCCGCGAGATAATTTTGAGATGCCCGCATTAAAACACATTTCATAATGTATTATCATTCCAAAAGACTAATTTTTTAATACTATATAATTTATGCAAAATGACATTTTAAATGATTTAATAACCGATGTGAAGATTTCAATAATTTAGAAAAAATTGTAATATTCTTCATTAACCCTTTTACCCAACTGGATGACGATAATGCTGTTAACATTGCAAACTATTTCGATATTTCAAATAAAGAGAACCTAGAATTGGAAGTTATGGAAATTATAAATAATTATAAATAAATTGTATAAATTATAAATGACAAATGAAATCGAATTAAAGTCATATCATCACGATGAAAAATTCTGAAGTTTGGTTAGCAAATGTAACTATCCAATATTAAGAAATTGTGCTATAAAATTGAGCTCTCTTTGCGCATCCACATATTTTTACAAATGTGTGTTATCAAATATGAAGTTCATAAAATCGAAGTACCGAACGACCCTTATAGATGCTCATTTGGACCAATGCTTAAGAACTGCCAATTCGAATTATGTGCCAAATTATAATGAATTAGCTGACAACAACTTGCAATGTCAAATTTTACATTGAATTAAAAAAATAAATGAAATCAATTTTATTTGAATTGATATTATTGCCATATTAAAAAATTGATTTTTTATTGGGTGGTGCCCGCTGAACTTTGGGATTTCAAAATTGTGCCCGACTAATTCAAAAGGTTGCCGACGGCTGATATAAAGTGTACTTTTTTCGGCGAAAAATTATTTGGTTTAAAGTTATTTTTTTTTTGTGTTTGAGTTATGTATTTGTCAAATTAAGGGTTTTAAATTAGCTTAGGTTCTGTTGTAAAACCCACATTAGTAAGAAAAGTTGTCTAACGTATTTAAAATTATGAATAAGTTAGACAAAGTCTCCAAGCTAAACGACTGCGTTAAGTAGAGCCGGTTTTAGTGCTTAAACGAGAACTGTTTAAAATTTTGTGCCTAATTTCTAAACAGGGTATATTTTCACTGCGAATTCATTTCACAAAAAGTTCATAGCTTCTATTAGAATAACGAATAAAAATAAATAAAAATAATTATGGTCTCGATACAAATTTCTAAGCAAGGAAAGAGTTTTCTGAAGTTAAAATAAATTAACACAAAAAGGTCTTAATGTTATTATAAAGTGTTAATTATACCTTAACTTTTATTTAAAGATATCAAAATCTAATGTATCGTATTTAAACAGAAATATCGCGGCATTTATCTAAATCATAACACTATTTTTACCAATTATGTTAATTCGGTGTTTTGACTTTTAATTGGTCTAAAAGTTAATGAAATATTTTTATTTTCATAATAAGCTATCATGTTTCCAAAAATGACATCTCTATACTTAGACCCATCGGTAAGGCCGAAGAAAGAAACAAAAACCTGTTTTTCTAATAGAAATATACTTAGGTGATATTTTTAATGAAAGAACAATTTACGGACTTACCGCGATTATTAATTATATTTTAATCGAATTTGTATTTGATATTGCCCGACGTTTCGGCAGGGTCTTACTTGTCGTGCTCACGGGTTTGACTGATAGCTTGTAGTTATGTGTTGTTTTATTCTTCTCTTGTTCTTGCTCGTTGATTGTACCGGTGGTTTGTGCTTGCAGTTGAGATGGTACATGTTGTTGCAACTGCATTGATTGTTGTTGTGAATTAATATACTCTTGTGAGCAGGCAAAGCTAACAGCATCAGCTGGCAGTACAATCTACAAGAGAAGAATAAGAACAACACCTACCTACAAGCCATCAGTCAAACCCGTGAGCACGACAAGTGAAACCCTGTCGAAACGTTGGGCAATATCAAATACAAATTTGATTAAAATATAATTAATAATCGCGGTAAGTCCGTAAATTGTTCTTTCATTAAAATGTCTCAGAACCACGATAAAAATAGTCTTAAATCTACAAATATAGGTGATTTTAAAAAACCATCTTAGAACATAAAGAAATTGTTCAGTTTTTTGCGTTTTCCCAACAATTAGATCAGATGGATTTATTCCCTTCTTCCAATTGGTGATTCAATTATTATGTGTCAAAATTAAAATTAATCTTTTTTTTATGAACTATTTTATAGCTAAATAAGAACTTTAAAACTTTCGGATCAGCCGCGTTATATACCGGGACCACGCTCAGTGAAATTTGTAGAGAAACGTTGGGGGTGGTTACAGTATTGCATATTGCACTCGCTAAATATCTTTTATACAGGGTGATTTGCATAAGGTGTGACAAAAAGCTAGGGCGTGTAGGTTGGACTTAGACAAGAAAAAAATCGTATGGGAGGGGGGGTCTATTTCCCCCCGTTTAGGCGGGAGGGGCAATTTAAGAAAAAATTCACTTAAAATTAAATTAAGTTGTTCGAGTAAATAGTTTTTGAAAAATTAATTTTCAAAATCAAAATTTTGAAAAAAAAAATTAAAAATTTTTTTTTAAACAATTTTTTTTCAAAATTTTACGTAATTAAGTATTATTTTATTATTCAATATTCAATGCTCTTATTAATTTTTGATCAAACACAAAAAACCGGATGTCAAAATGTTTTGTAGTTTTTGAGAAAATCAAAAATAACAAAAACTACTTTTGTTCTAAGAAAAGCCTTTTATTTTAGTTTTTATACGTTTTTGGATTCTTAGGTGAATTTACGATTGAAAGGATTAACTTTCTTTTTACTATTTTTTTAATTATCGTCTTATAAACATACAATAATGTGACAAAGTACTGGATTAACCATATTTCACACATTTTTTCATTGAGAACACCTGCGTGAGAGCATTGGATTAATATTGACCTGCGAATGTTTTTCAAATAATGCAACGTTACACGCCCTAACTAGTGACAGAAAAGTGCAATTGCGAAATAAGAACAAGAATGTTCCTAAATCTTGAAATCAATTAAAATAAGAAATACATGCATATTTAGATAAAATACATAATTACTGTTTATTTAAATTTTTAACTATTTTTTAACTAAAGCTTATTACAAAAAATTTTCGATATGATCCCCATTTTGTAGAAGGCAAAGATTATAGCGCCTTCTTATTGCTGCACATAAATTTATACTTGATAAATTTTCCTGTAATTTGACTCCAGCCACTTCAATCCGTTGTTTGAATTGTTCCAAAGATTCTATTTCCACTTCGTACACATAGTTCTTCATGAATCCCCAAGCATACAAATCTAACGGAGTTAAATTTGGCGATCTAGGCGGCCATTCTATTGGACCTCCTCTTCCAATCCAACGGTCACTAAAATGTGCATTAAGCCAGTTCCTTACAGTGCGGCTGTAGTGTGCTGGAGCTCCATCTTGCTGGTAGATTAAATCCAGTACTTTGTCACTTTATTGTATGCTTATAAGACTGATAATAAAAAAAATTTACAAAAAAAGTTAATCCTTTCTTTCGTAAATGCACCTAAGCCAAGCTGACCCCAGCATAATAAAAAAGTGGCAGGTCAATTTTAAACCAATGCTCTCACGCAGGTGTTCTCAATAAAAAAATGTGTGAAATATGGTTAATCCAGTAATTTGTCACATTATTGTATGCTTATAAGACGATAATTAAAAAAATAGTAAAAAGAAAGTTAATCCTTTCAATCGTAAATTCACCTAAGAATCCGAAAACGTAAAAATTAAAATAAAAGGCTTTTCTTAGAACAAAAGTAGTTTTTGTTATTTTTGATTTTCCCAAAAACTACAAAACATTTTGACATCCGGTTTTTTGTGTTTGATCAAAAATTAATAAGAGCATTGAATATTGAATAAAAAAAAATAATACTTAATTACGTAAAATTTTGAAAAAAAAATTGTTTAAAAAAATTTTCATTTTTTTTCAAAATTTTGATTTTGAAAATTAATTTTTCAAAAACTATTCACTTGAACAACTTTATTTAAAAACAAAATTAAAGAATGTATTTCTGGCTTTTCAAAATGCTATAGCATTACGCTGTAGGTATCACCGTAATTTTTTTATATTTTTTTTTCTGTTTTAAGTGAATTTTTTCTTAAATTGCCCCTCCCGCCTAAACGGGGGGAAATAGACCCCCCCCCCCCCAATACGATTTTTTTCTTGTCTAAGTCCAACCTACACGCCCTAGCTTTTTGTCACACCTTATGCAAATCACCCTGTATACGCGGATAATCCGAAAATTTAAAGAATTACATACCAATAACTATTGAAATATAATACATAATTGATTTTATGTGAAAGGTTGGTTAAAATAATTTTTTTCTGGGCCAGAAGAAATGATTGTACAAATAAAATTAAAAAATGAATGATAGCACCAAAATAATGATTGATTGTGCTTTTCAGAAATTACAATTTTCAAAGACGAGTTTTAAAGATATGTATCTTTAACTAAACCCTAGACAAAATATATATATATTTTTTGATTTTTTTTTCATTCGGTTGAATTTCACATATTAGTCGAATACCACTAATAATTAAAAGAATTGTTTGCTTAATTAAGTAGGTGGTATAAGAGATCTATATTTCTGCGAATATTGGAATAAGAACACTCCCGATGCTACGAGTATGAAAATATTCTATGCCTATTAAACAAACATTTAGTAGGTATAGATAGGTTTTTAAAAAATATATTTATTTTTTATTTTAAAAACCACCTGATGGAATTTTTAGCTGAAAGGTAATCGAATTTATCTTCAACAATGAAAAAATAAAAAAATTATGCCCAAAGTTTACAAACTGGCACATACAGTACTGTGCAAAACATTTGCAACTAAAACCTCCAACATTTTTCATTTAAAAAAAAATAGTTTAAAAACTGAAACAGCAAAAATCTTTCTTTAATTTTATAAACTTTATTGATAATACGTTATAATCGTAGAAAAAAAATCAACACTCTTCACTTAACAAAAAAATAAATAAGTAAATACTTCAATATTTAGTTAAATTGCTGTGCAAAACATTTGCAACTTAGATCTCACAACTAAATTTCAAACAATTTTCTTACTTCAAGGCAAGAAAATGTTAATGTCTAATTGCGTACCCTTTATTTTTTATAATGGCTGCACATCTTCTAGGCATCGAAGCTTAACGTTATTAATAACCGTTTCTGGAATGTCATTCCACTCCCTCCTAATTTCAGCGAATAGGTCACTTTTGTGCTTAAAAATTTTGCTCCCAATTCTTCTCTTAACAATTTCCCACAGCTTCTCTATTGGTTTTAGGTCTGGCGATGGTAAAACATCAATTTTTTTTCTGTAATCCACTTTGTGGTCAACTTCGACTTGTGTTTGGGATCATTGTCGTGTTGGAACGTCCAGACAAGTGGCATTTCCCAATCGGCATAAGGCAGCATGGTGTTACAGAGGATGTCTACATAGCCTTCAGACTTCATTATGCCCTCCACTTGTCGAATTGGCCCGATTCCTTGGCCAGAGATGCAGCCCCAGACCATAACTGAACCACCTCCATGTTTGACTGTCCCTTTAGTGTATAATGAAATTAAGCTCTCACCTCTTGGTCTCCTGACATGTTGTTTTCCATCCGATCCCTGCATATTAAACTTTGATTCGTCAGAAAACAAGACAGTTTTCCATTTCTGCAGACTCCAATTGAGGTGAGTTTTTGCAAAAGCTAAACGAGTTTTCACATTTTTTTTTAAATAAATGGCTTTTTTGCTATCTGAAAACCACGCAATCCGGCCTGCAGTGCGCGGCGTCTGATAGTTGATGGGTCAATGGGTAACCTTAGTTCAATTTTTGCTTCTCTGGATGATGCCGTGGGTTTTCTTCGGAAGAAATTTGTAATTTTTCTATCATCTCTCGCTGTAGTGCTTCGAGGCCTTCCTCCTCTATGATGGCATACCACCTTTCCACTCTTGATGATTCGACAAATAGTTGATTTGTGTATGGAATACTTTATTGAAATTTCTTTTTGTGATGCTCCTTTTTTGTAATCACTCAAAATTCTGGATTTTATTTGGGATGAATATTTGTTTCCCGCCATTTTTAATACAAAATCGTTTTTTTTTTTTATTTTAAAAAAAGTTATCTTAAAAAATCTTTTTACTGATCAAAGTCCGAGCGAAAACTAAATAAAGGAATCAAGCTACACGCACAAACTTACAAACTTCAAAATAAATCAGATTAACCGTTATCAAAAAGAAACGAAAAGAGGAATGGCCGTTAGTTGCAAATGTTTTGCACAACTTAAATCATTATTGTTTTTGTAAAAGCAGTGCATTTGTTGAATTTGACTGTGGATCAGTGCTTTAAGATTATGAACAGTGAGGTGACATATAAAAAAGTCTAAAGCAATAAAAATAATTTGATTGGAACAACTTTTATATATACGAATGTTCGTTTTTTTGATAGGCGATGATAGTTGCAAATGTTTTGCACAGTACCGTACATATACACAGATTTTTAAAAAAATGAATGTCGGAATGGCGGTACAGACAATAAATGAATCGGTTGCTTTTAGAAGAGAAGTATTTCACCTTTTACACAAATTTTCACAACATTTATTATTATTAACATTTACTAGCCGACGACCCAGCTCTCGAAATTCGAGTGCCAATTTATTATTTATATTATTGGCAGTGTTTTCAAGCAAATTTATTAAATTAAATTTTATTTTATGTAATATGCAAAGTGTTCGACAGTGCAAAAACAAAAATGACACACAGTGTGTAAATGCGTGTCTCAAGTATATTCTGCACATCTCCGTAACTGTGGCTTTCCAACCATATAAAATTTATCGAAATCGGTTAAATACTTTTATAGAAAAGTGTACCACAAAAAACATGTTTGCCGTTTTATTATTAACATTTATTAGTTACATAGCAATTTGTTAAACTTTTAATAATTTCCAAGCTCTTCGAAATTTTTAAACCTTTTTTTTTTGTTTTACTAACTAGTAAATTCCCTTTTATTAAAAACGGTGCATTTAAATCATGACAGTTCGTTAAAATTAACAAACCAAACTAAACTAAATCTGGGGAAGGGACCTAAGAGTTTGAAATGTCGGAAACTCAAAAGTCAAAAGGACAACCTTAAATTAATTTTGTTATTTGTTTATTTTTGACAACTTTTTTCGAAATGTTTTTTTATTATTTCGCCACTTTAGATTGGACCATTCCAGTCTTCTTCCAAAAAATGTAAATAGTAGGTACTTGAAATTCTGGTGCAATCGGAAGCCTACTGCTTGTAATTCGATCTTGGATCTTTAAGTTTTTCAACTAAAAACCAATCTGCTATCTTGTCAAACCTATGTCTGGAGTAAAATTCTCCATAAAGCTGGGTCTTCAATCATATATATGTACATATATCAAAATCTTCGTCTTCCGAAAACAATTTATATTATTTTATTTACTTATAAAAACAATTAACTCACGAATCGAATTAAAAAAACACAATTTAACACTTCCAAATAAAATTGCTTAGTAACTTACTAAAATGTCTAAAATGCTTAAGATTTTGCATTAATATATTTAAACAAAAAATAATATTTTTAAAATTGGTTTGACAATAAGAATGAATGCCGTACGCACAGACTTGATACAGCCAACTGTACTCATGGACTCATGACAAGAACGTTAGAAAAATTTAGAACCTTAAAATTAAAATAAGAAGCTACAGAACTACGTAATGCTTGAAAAAATTAAGAAATAAATAGTATGAAAAACTAAAAATGGATTTAAAAAATAATAAATGTAAAATGGGATGAAGGGTGGGTGAACTAAGCAAATACGAAATTAACAGTATAAATGCTTCAGATATTTTATATGGAATAGGCTAAGAGCAGAAAATGCCTATTCAAAAGCTAAAAAATGCTCCTTTTTTCTTTATTAAAACTATCATTATTTTTTCACTTACAAAAAAAATAGAAAACAGAAAAACCGTTCTTATGTACCCTCGAATGTACATACTAAATAAAATAAAATAAAATAATTTTGAAAGTTGTAGTAGGTAGGAATACCTAAATTATCTTCTGCTACAATAAAGGTATGTTTGTATCTAATTGATAACTGGAAAATTGTCACCTTTTAATAAATTTTCACAAACGCAATGAAAAATTGTATGTACTATACGTACATATGTACAATGTATATTCTCGTACCTACAGTTATTCTTCTGGTTGCGTTGTTTTATGCAAACTTATAACCTATCATACCTATAAACTCTTCGAAAATTACGGAAAATGATAATTTTATTTGTATAAAATAAATACCTAACCACAATTATTAGGATTTTATTTTCTTGTTCTTTGTCGCCCTATTTCAAATTGAAGTTTTAGTTTAATTATTTTTTTCAGATTGTTTTTATTTTTATCAAACCCAAAAAAGTCAACCACCTATTCTCGCCATCATCAAAAGATCGCAATAAATCAAATAAAACCAACCTTCCTGCCTGCAGGTGTCATCAAAAACTCAAAAACCTGAATGCAAAATACATACATTATGTATCTATGTATGTTTGTAAGAACTAGGGCTAGGGTTTGAATAATTTGTATGGGAATTGCAAAGAACAAATACCTAAAAAGATAGAGAATAAGAATATTTCACAAATCCATTCAAAGGCTTTGACATACCTACATATGTAAGTTCCTAATTTGCTTCTAAATGCGATAAAATATCCAAGTAAGTATCCTTTTTATGAACGAAATTGCCTTAGATTCCCAGATAAACACACAAAATACAATTTTTTTCTTGCCAAGATTTCTCTATGAAAAATGTAGGTATCTTGCATTATCGTGTTCATAACAAATCTATTAAAAAAATGGTCTGGCGGTATTAAAAAAAACGAAGAATACAGATACAGAGTTGAATACGCAAGAGCAGCAGACGAAATAGGTTTTATTCGTGAATTCAGAGAGCACACATTTTAAAGAGAAAAAGCATTTCTCACATATCTTAAAATAATAAATTGAAAACAGCTTTTTTAAAAGCTCTTTCAAACGAAGATTTTCATTTTCATATGTCAGTTTTTTCTGCGACATCTGTATATAATTATTTGTGATAAAATGATTGTAATTAATTTTTTAAATGGCAAAATACTGCCAAATAAATATACATACAGTGATGGAAAAAATAATAGAAACAAAGCTTTACATAATGATCAACCATTAATAACTACATACAATTATGTCTCCCTCGGTTCTAATTTTTATATATTAAATGCACTTAACATGACTTTGAAATAGTGCAGCCGTTTGTTGTCATTAGCTCTTTGTTTAGACTTAATGGTAAAAAAATGAGCTAAGTGATAATTTCGCCTGGAAAAAATAATAGAAACAAGGTACTTTGACTTTCAATTTGACTTAAATTTCGTTTTTTTTTTTATTGAAATAGACGTTTTATAGTTTTTTTATTAGTTTTGCACGTTTTTCAGTCTTTTTAATAAAAAAAAATATAACAGTTATTTTAAAATTTTATAAAAATGGGTCGTGGAGTGGATTGTACTATTACTGAGCGCAATTTAATAAAACATTTCAGAAAAAATGGGAAAACTATGGAAGAAATAGCACAAGCATTAAATTGTTCAAAAAAGAAGATATTTACAGCTCTCTATTCAAGTCCAAAGCCAGAAACAAGATTCAGAAAACGAAAGACCTCAACGCGGTTTGATAAGATATTGGTACGACTGTGTAAAGAAAAGCCTTTTTCTTCTTCAAATGACTTGGAAATTGAACTACATGCGCCTGTTTCAAGTCGGACAATAAGAAACCGACTAATAGAAGCAAGGCTTCCTAGAACGAGTCCCAGAAAAGTACCATTCTTGAGCAAGAAAAATAAACACGCCCAACGAGCAAATTGGAACAACGTTTTATGGTCGGATGAAACAAAGATAAATTTATCTGGTTCCGATGGCAAAATGTATGTCAGACGACCTAAGAACGCAGAATTCGATCCAAGGTACACAAAAAAGACTGTTAAACATGGTGGAGGAAATATCATAAGTTGGGGGTGCTTCTCAACATTTGGGGTTGGTCCAATTTTTTGGATAAAAGACAAAATGTGTCCTACTGACTACGTCCGAATCATAAATGAAGTTATGCTGCCATTTGCTGAAGAGAACATGCCAATTTAATGGGAATTAATGCAAGATAACGACCCAAGCACTCCTCAAAATTGGCTAAGGAATACTTAAAAAAAAAAAAATGTTATGGAATGGCCATCGCAGTGCCCGGATCTTAATCCAATACTTAAGAGGAAAATTGGAGACTTCAGAGCCAAGAATAAGCAAGATCTGTGGTCTATAATACAAAATGTGTCCATACCATACCTTCCGAGACATGCGCTAAGTTGGTTCATTCCATGGGGTGGAGATGTGAAGCCGCCATTAAAAATAAAGGTGCAACGACCAAGTACTAAACGAATATGAACCAATTTAACTGTTAAGTAACTCTTTGCCAAAAAGAAAAACACAATTATAATATTGTTTCTATTATTTTTTCCAGGGTAAAATGGCTGTTAATATTAATTTTAATTTTTCTCATTACTACTTTTTTTTATTAATAAATTAAATATTCTGCATATTTTAAACTTTATAGAGACTTATTCTATGTATTTTTAATTTTCAATTTCTTTCCAATAAACTTTTTGTTTAAAAAAAGGGACAGAAGAAGCTTGTTTCTATTATTTTTTCCATCACTGTACATATGTATATAAAAAAAAAGAAAATCTTTGACATGTTGAAAATAGATTAAAACACTTGTTGTCGAAAAAACAAGTGTCGAAAAAATAAGTGTTTTAATCTATTTTCAATATCTCAATATTTGCTGTTGGTCATACGCCGTTTTTCTTGAATTTTTAATGCGTTTCGTGATGATGACAAGATTTGAAGTTAAATTTTTTTACTGTAAAATGTTTTCTTTTCCTATTGAGAAAATTCCTGAAAAAAATTTGTGTTCAATCTTAAAGGATACAACTTATGATGAATCAGTTTAAAACGGGAATGAATAGTTTTATTTAAAATGAAACAATATTAATTATGACACTTATTGTATGTCAATAACAAACAAAATATAAATAAATCTTAGATTAAAGACATCTTTTATTAAATACAATACTAACTTAAATATAGCTCTTTAATCTAGAATTGGAGTGAATTGGAAGGATGATTAAGATGGAGTTTTAAACAGGGTGAAGTGAGGTTGAATTGAAACAGTTAATCCTACAGTATGCTAGTAATAAGATCGTTGGAGCCATAAGAACTACGTTGGGTAGCCTTATAGAAAAGACGAGGATTTCTTATAATACGAGAATTATTATTGAAAGAGATAGAATTTTAGAGAGATGTGCAGTCAATAGATCCTGAAAGTTGTCGATGAATAAAGAGAATGTCGCTTATTGCTCTTCGTTCTTCCAGCGTATTCAAGTTAATTAATAGAAGTCGGTGTCGGCAGTAATAATCATTGTCTAGCTTTTGTTTCACCTCGCTCTCTAAACTTTTGTGCTACGGACTTTACATTTCAAAAAGAAATGTTATTTTAAATATTTGTAAAGTAATAGTTTAAAGGATTCATTAGGATTATTTAGAATGCTTAGTTTTATTTGAAATATTAAATTACTATACAATTAACACCAAAAAAATTATATAATATGCACTTTTTCAAAAATTTCTAAAATTTCTTGTGAAATTTATGAATTCCAAATTGATAGTAAGTAACTTTCTCAAAATAGATTATTATTTTTTTCTATTAATTCCTATTATTATAAAAGGAAGGGGTATCTCGATTCTACAATAAAATTCTTTGAATTAGCAAAATCGCAACTCTGTAATTCTATCGCAAGTTCTAATACAGTGGGTGATCAAATTATTACGGCCACTTGAAAAAATAACACATTTTCAGGATTGAATGCATGAAAATGCATAAAATAACCTTGTTAATATATTTATTTGTTTATAAAATGAAATTATAAGTATTTAGCTTTCAATAAAATAAGAATTGGTAACACTAAACAATATTTATTTCAAAGGGTACCTCATTTTTTCAAATGTTGGTTTTTTATTTCTTGAGAATTTTAACGTGCTTTTTCTTGAATTGTCATTGGTAACTTTGCCCGAATTTGCATTTACCGTCAAAAACGTGTTTTGGAAATCATTAAGTTATATATTGTGTGTACAATCAGCTTGGTTTAATCGAGTCTTTTGTGTTAAAGTCCTCCTCTAATTATGGCTAGACGAAAAGACCTTTCACCAGAAAAAAAAAATTACTTTTTTATTGAACACCGTACACTCAGAGAAAAAAATCCATTGATTGCAATGTTGACAAACATCGGTAGAAAAAAATAACCGAAAATCCCGCTCTTTCGCCTATAAGAAAAGAAAAATATGGACGAAAAAAAAAATTAATACTCTGAGATGAACGCAGAATTAAAAAACTATGCGTTTACAATAGAAAAATATACGTATGACCCTGACAAAGTTGACCTAAGAGTCTGGAACAGAGATTTCCGACATGACAGTCATACGTCACCATAAAGATTATGGGTTCTTGTTGCTGCCGTCCAGCAAAGAAGCCACTTATAAAAAAGCCATTTCTCACAAAGGCGATGATGGACAAATACTAAAGTTTTTTTAAAACCTTGTTCACTTTTGTTTGGTTAAAACTTATTTTTATTTAGTTTATAAGATTGAAAAAATAATTAAATAAACATTAAAAAATAGAAAAATGAAAAAGTTAAGTGCCTTTTGATACAAAAAAACTAAATTTTCTTCCACTGGCCGTAATAATTTGATCACCCACTGTAAATGAAAATCGAACAATTTTAGTATTGCCAATTATTTTTTGTTATATGTATTCGGAAATTTTGTACCACCAAATTAAGTAAATGTCAAACTCCTTCGAATTCGCGAATTTTGATTCTTTAATTAAATGTGCTTGCGAGCAGTGAGAGTGAAGAAATTTTTATTTCCAAAGAGCAATTCATTCTTAATACCTATTTCATAAAGGAATTTTTTATAGTTATATTTTAATCATCTAATAACAGTAACACGAAGGTGTCTCATTTTGATATTACTGTCCAAAATGTGAGTTATGAAGCAACTAGATTTTAACACTAGAACTATTCAAAAATTAAACCATTTATGAACAAACAAATGACGGTGATGCACAAAATTTAAAAAATCAAAATGATTTCTTGTCTGCTATCTATCTATCCACATTTGTAAATTTTGAGGGAAATAATTGAATTAGTGACATCCTATTCTACTTTCATACATAGTACCTACCAACTTAATGTAGAATCGCAAACAACTTTCAAATAAAATCAAAAGTAGAATCCAGTTACATAGTTGTGGTGCCCCAGTTTTTAGAAAAAAGTGTCATGTTTTCTTGTAGAGTAAAAATAAAAATTTTGAATTAAGTGATTTTTGAGACCATTCACCGTTTTGGAGTTATAAGAAGGTGACCGACATTTTTATCATTTAAAGTTTATTTTTTTAAATGATGATACGTATTTCCTTAGAGATAAACTTGAAAACATTTTTATATAATATGCGAAACCAAGATATTTGTATATGATTTTTGGGAAACTAAACATGTTTTTTGGTAAATTCTTACACAATTCAACAATTATCATTGTAAAGAATGGTTTGGATTGGCTTATTTTAAAAAGCTTTTACTATGCAATCTATTATTCACGAATATTATTTCCGTTTTCAAAATAAGGGAAAAGATGCGTTGGAATTAGATTGGTTGATTTGTACATTTTTCCTTGACTAGTTTAACTTTTGACACAGGTACACATACAACCACACAACAATTAGGTTTTGGCAGCCATCGGAATTAATTTCAATGCACTTTATTATTAACGTTCATTAAAAATTTATTACCAGCAGACTATTCAATGATCATTTACAATTTTGTAGGCTTAGAAGATATTTTATTTTTTAAGATATTTATCAAGTTTTGTCTATGTATATTGAACATTAGTCGTTTAAGTGAGCTAGGATTTTAAATGGTACAACAGTTCCAAGGTAAAATATTCACCGCAAGTCTAATTTCTATGGAAAAAAAGAAGCAATTGGCAGTAATTAATTGTTCAATTACGTGTTAAATTTTAAGTGACTGAATTGAGCCGTCTCACGAAATACTACTATTGTGTTTTTAAATGAGTTACCTGTGCTAAGATGTGTGGGTTGTTTCTTCTATTTGTGAAATCTCCGATTAAACTGCCTAAGAACTATTACTCCAATAGAATATGGGTTGGAATCGCTTAGAATTTTAAATTATACTGCCGGAATGCGTTAGAAATTTATTTGCTATTTTATACATAGTTCTATTTCAATAAGAATACATTTTAATTTTCAACAACACAGGAAATATTTTATTTTCGAATGTGCATTGTCTCAGATTCTTTTAACAGTGATATTTTTACTTAAATATCTTATAATATTAAGATGTTTACTTTATTGTCGATTCCGATGACTCAATAATTATCCTAAACTGTTTCTATTTTGACACATTAATTTACAAATTCAATTAAATTTTTCACTTTTGGGTTTATTCACTCCTAATATACTTCACAAAACTCCATCACAGTTTTAGTTCCTTTTAATTATTAAAAGCAAGCTTGTCATTCTCATTTGTATTCACATTCCAAGTCACACTGATTCAACAACCTTCTAGGCAAACGCTACAAAATGGGTGCATATTTTTGTTCCCCGATCTCGAAACACGATAATATTCATATGTTGGCGTTGCAATCGATTAAGAGAAGACAAGATCACAATACATATGTAGCTCAACTGAAATTCGATAGAATTGAAAAAGGCGTCAATTGAATCTGTTGTTTTGAGTTTTTTTTGCTTTGTCTTACTAAAAGGCTAATGTACAATCGTTGATCTTGAAATCAATTACGTTGTGAACTTGGTTCAGTGCGAGAAATAATACTAAAGGGAAAATATTTGTTTCAAAAAATAAAAAAAAGTAAAAAACTTACTTGAAATTTATGCGAACTTCGGCTAGTCGAAATCTGCGAGTTAAAATCGTGAACTGAGGATTAACCACGTTTGTAAAACTGGTCCGAAGCGAAAAAGCTTTTTTATGGTTTCTTTCATAAAGTTGTGTAGGAAATAATGATGAACAATATTCTCGTATGTTTTTCACATACCATGAAGTTCGTAGAAGAATAATTTCAGATAGGTTTCTATGAGGGGGGACTATAATTGTAAATGCGGAGAACTATTTAAAATTGTACCTCAAAGAGCAATATTTTATAGAATACATTGCACTAAATGTAGATTGGAACTTTTCAGTTTTCACTACGTATTGACGTTTGACGGTTATGGTAATAGAGCTTCTCACTTCTCACCAACAAAATTATTTTCAGAACGAAGAGGAAAGTCACAATTTATACCTACAGTGTCATATAGCATCCTATGACCTTTAAAAAATACAATTTCAACTTGCGTTGCGGTGGGGAGATGGCTGTTGATATAAGAAAATATAAATGAAACGAAAGCAAAAGATAAACAGAAATAAAAGTCCGTTTCGGTGCATTTATATGGAATTCTAGTCGTATTTAAGTTCCATACCTACAAAGGAACCAAAGAATGTGGTTCCATTTCGACCTCTCCCTAGCCATATATTAGTATTATTGGTGCAAAGGTGGTAAAAAAAATTACTATTCCAGGGAACATTAATTTAAACTTGGTCTAAACCAGAATTTTTTACCAAGTAAACTACTGACATCCTTTATTATTACTTTTCAAAAAACATTCATCTGTTTCAATTCAAATTTACATTTTGACGTTTAAAAAAAAAAAAAATAAGGGGCGCCTTGTGGGAATTTGTATTTTTAATATTAAATTAAAAAAAAAAAAAAAAACGAGCGTAATTTTCCTAAATATGTGTTTATTTATACAAAATTGAGTTTGAAAATATGGATTTTAAGTTTTAAAAAGAACATTGATCAATTATTGTCTCCTGCAACACAGCATTATATACAAACAGCCGTATCTATCACATTCAATTTTTAGTTGCGCAACTGTTTGGTTCGAGCAACTAAGAAGTTTGTGTTTTGACAACTGCACCTGCGTGGACATTCAACCAAATAGTTCATCTGTTTTCTATATATAATATATATATTATATATATATATATATTTTATATAATATATTGGGACAACTGAGAGATCATTGGAGACGAGATTAATTGAACATAAAGCGGATATTCGAAACAAAAGAGAATTCACTGGCCTATCACAACATATACTAGAAACTGGACACTGCAGACTTTGATAATACAATAATAATGGACAAGAGGAAAAGAGAAGAAATAATAGATACACACTTGAAAGTTTACGTATACAACAAAATATAGACAAAACAATGAATACACAGGAAGATAGAGACAACACAATAGTTAGTTATTCTCTTGCATTAAGAGCGGTGTAATCCTTATTAAATTAATTGTTTATTTTCATTTAGTTTTTCTAAAGTGCTGTGCTGTAGGTTTTTATTTAATTTTTCGTTTATTTATTTTCAAATAATGCTAAATAATTCATTTTTATTTTAGAAAATTTCAAAGTTTAAAATTAATCATCATATATCAATAATTACTATTATATGTAACACAAGTTTTTCTCATGTAAGTTTAAATTCAAAAAATTTTAAAAAAGTGTAAACTGTTAACCTTAAGTTTCCAGATTTAATAAACTACCCCTGATGAATTCGAGAAATTACGACGAAAAGTATAGAAAAAGTATGAAATAAAGTTTTATTTGCATATAGAAGGAAGTGACCAAAAAAGCCCGATTTATTATAAACATTAATATATAAGTAATGCAAACAGAAAATAAATAGATAACTAAATAAATAAATAACGAAATAAATAAATAAATAAACAGTTAAATGAGTAAACAAGCGAATAAATGAACAAATAATTAAACAAAAATAAGTAAATACATAAATAAATAAATAGAAAATTAAATAAGTTTATTAATAATGTTAATAATAATATTGTTGTGAACAGAGCTTTATACTACTACAGCGCCATCTGTTGGAAAATTGCATATCTAATTTATGGAAGAAACAAAAAGCTCTTTTCAAATGTAAAATGTATTTCCCCTTATTCCAACCATCTAGAACATTCCAAGACAAGAACTTTCGAGAACATCTAATTTGAGTATATAAGGGAGTGTTCATGGTGAGCGAGGGACAGTTGATTTTGGATTATGAAAGTGTGCAAAAGTATTGCTTATTGGATTGTGTTATTAAACAAATGTGATTTAAATTTGAATAAAAGTATTTGAGTTGTTTATAAATTGAGATTTATTGTTTTGATTTGGAAAGTGTAAATAAAGAAGAAATACTTAAAAGAGTAATAAGTTTTATTTAACGAACCTAGCAAAAATATTACAATATGTTTCTTTTTTTGGGAATCATAAGTTAGTTTACAAGATTTGTAATCAAAGGATTATCTGACAAAGAACAATTACATGAATATTTTGTAGAGAGGTTATAAACTCTTGAAGAAATAGTATCGATACTAGCCCTATCATGTAGTTCAAGTGTTAAAAAATGCCAAGGAAGCTTAAGTGCTAGTTTAGGAATTTTATTTTGTGCTATTTGCGTCTTAGCACACTTGCCCCACACGGGGCAGCCATACAACATAAACGATTGAACAATAGTTTTGTAAATAATGAGCTTATTTTCTGCACTCAGTAGTGGTTTTCTGTTTTTAAGAGGATACATTATCTTAATGGTTTTATTATTAACTTTATCCAAGGTGTTTGAGATCTGTTTGTTATGTTAGTTATTGAGACTAAGGTTCTACCAAGATACTTTGCACTGTCATTCCAACTGATATCTACATTATCCATTTTAAGATTGTTGCTAGGAAGGAAGCAAGTCTTTCTTTTTCTCGTAAAAAAAAGATAGCTTACTTTTTCAAAGGGTTCACCTTTATCTTCCATTTATTAAAGTAACTTAAAAGTATACCATAACCTGATTGTAAGTTGGTTTCAAT
Organism: Chrysotoxum bicinctum; assembly: GCA_911387755.1. Classification (NCBI taxonomy): domain Eukaryota; kingdom Metazoa; phylum Arthropoda; class Insecta; order Diptera; family Syrphidae; genus Chrysotoxum; species Chrysotoxum bicinctum. The sequence continues at coordinate 105,384,771 of OU426988.1, forward strand.
AACGGAACCAAATACATCGGATGAATAAATTCCTGTGTCGTCTGCATATATAGCAAACTAGCGGCCCGGTACGTGCTTCGCTACGTATAAAGTGAAATAATAAAAAAATATTAATTGCAACATCAAATTCATTTATTCAAACAAAAAAATATTTTATTAATTGCTAGCTATTTTAAAACTTAATCCAAAACATTTGGATAAACAATATTCTTTGTTTTTTCATTTTGGGCATGAATAAACAAACGGCTGGGGGTACCGACTCTGGAACAGGCAACATAAAGTTGACCATGTGAAAAACATGATTCCTCCAAATTCACACCACAAACATGAAGTGTTTGCCCTTGATCCTTGTTGATGGACATCGCAAATGATAAACGCACAGGATATTGTAATCGTTTGAAGTCAAATGGCATATCAGTTGGAATCATAGGGATACGTGTTATCAAACAAACTTCTCCTTTTGATTTAGCAGCTAAGATCGTAGCTTTAATCAAATTTGGCAATAACTTTTTCACTACGAATCTGGTGCCATTACACAGTTTTGGTGGATTAATATTTCGCAATAATATGATCAAAGAACCAACTTTCAAATTCAAGCAATGCGGTGGCATACCAGCTAGTTCTAATGAATTTAAAAATTCAATTGGATAATTCATTGCCTCATCTTGATTCATAACACTGTTGATTACCGTGTAAATCTTGCATTGTTCGATTAAATGCTTGTAGTGATTTTTTATTCGCTGTTGTACACTCATCCCATAAAATAATTGGCGTTAATCGCAGAACTTTTGCCATAGCAGAATTTCTCGAAATATTGCAAGTTGGAGTTTCAATCACCTGTACATTCAATAGCAATTTTAGTGCAGAGTGTGCAGTCCGACCACCTTCTAATAATGTAGCAGCAATTCCCGAAGATGCAAGTGCCAATACAATTTTCTGTTTCGATCGAATAGTTAATAGCTAAAATCAATGACATAACGAACGTTTTGCCTGTACCACCAGGCGAATCCAAGAAATATAATCCACCTGCATTATTGGAAACGGCTTGCATGATTGTGTCATATACGATGAAGTTCCGAAACATGTTGCAATTGCTCATTTCTGTGATGAAGTACAATAACACGGGATTGAAACTGATCACCCAGAATTACAATTGCAACCTCATCAATTGTGGGTGCATTGAATCGCCTTGCATGCTCTCCAAAAGGTGTTCTATCAGCCCTTATTACGATTTCGTGATTATCAGATGGCATACGATCGAGAGCAATTTTGAACAATTGAACTAATGCGTTATGCTGATGGAAAAACCTTTGTAGCTCACGAATAATTTCTCGTCTTTTATTCGAAACAATTGCACAACGTTGATCCAATTCACGATTTTCATCACCAATAAAATAAATTTGCAAAAATTGATGATCAGCGTCGAAGTATGACAATAACGAACCAGCTTGATGATAAATCTGGCCCTGAATCTGTAACATGTATGCAATTTTAGGTAGATGTTGGATCAGAATTTTTAAAACTATCGAATACTTTATGATTATCTCTAATAATTTTAGTAGCACTAAAAGAGGTCATTTGAAATGCCGAATTGTGTTGTTGAATATGGATCAAAAAGTGATTCGACGTTTAAGATATCCCAAAAATAAATGAATACAATGGTTTGGGTGGAGTTTCTAATGCTGGAAATCTCACTTTGCCATTAGCACAACACATGCCGGGCTTTTCACGTGGAAAGTTAGCCGCATCACAATGTGGACTGTTGTAATTAAAAGCAGCACGCATCATTTTAGCCAAAAGAGCAGCATGACGTATTCGTGATCGGCGTGCAAGGTTCAGTACAGGTACAGGGTCAACAGATCTATTTCGTGCATTACGTTTACTGCGATGCATTAGCTTGTGCGCGTTCGTCTCTAGTCTGTGATCGACTTAGTAATGCCACATCATTTGCATTACGCGTTCGCCGACCTATATTTGTTCGCCCGGGTTGTGGCATTATTTCTTCATATAAAAAAGAATAAATCAAATTAAAAATATAAGTTTCAATTTGACAGCAAAATCCCCACTAACAAAATGATCCGACATTTATTGAGTTCATTTGTTACAAAAAATGTGATAAATCAAGAACCACTCGACCGATTTTGTGCAAACTTCACATAAACCATCTACCAAATAGTCCAAACAAAGCCATAAAATTTGGTTTGGATAGGTAAGCCCGTTCTTGAGTTATAGAATAACAACGAAAAGTGGCATTGATTTTTATATATATAGATTAACAGTTGAGAAGTTCCGGGAAGTCGAAAGTGTAAATATATTGTATAAATATGGGGCTAATACAGATCCCTGTGGTACACCTGCAGGAATATTGTACTGGGATGAAAAATTATTATTAACAGAGACAACATATGTACGATCTGTTAAAAAACTTTGGATGAGTTATACTATATAATCTGGAAACCCAAAACCTAGCATTTTATGAAGTAAACCTTCATGCCAATCAGAGTCGAAGGCCCTTTCCATATCAAGTAATACTAAACCTGTTGATTTTTGTTCAGAAAATGAATTTTTGATGTCTTGTTATTCTATCTACTTGGTTAATCGTGCTATGGTGATTTCTAAAACCGAATTGTTCCTGTGGTAATATGTTTTTTTCTTCTAAGACTTCAGAGATTTTCAAACTAATAACTTTTTCAAATAGCTTACCAAGAGAACTTAGCATACTAATTGGTCTGTAATTTGTCGATAAATTTGCAGAACTTCCAGGCTTGAAAATAGGGATTATTTTGGCTTTTTTCCAATCTTTTGGGAAGTACTGCAACTTAATACATGCATTAAAGATAAACAAAAATAGTTTTTTTAGATACAAATTTTTTATGTTGTCTAAACCGGACGATTTACGGGTATTAAGATTAGATATTATTTAATTTAGCACTTCATACTTGATGAAATTGCTGTGATCAATTTGTAAAGGAGTTAAGTTTAAACTATTTATTGTATGACTGACCATTGCAATAGTTGTATTAGCCGTGTTTTTTTTTAGGATTTTTTAGGATTTTATATGAATAACAAATACAACATCCGCAGTAGGATCACTGCCGATAAAAGGAGAAGTGAAATCCTGCTGCGGATAGAGATTTGACGTTTATTCGAGTAACGGTAGTGATCCTACTGCGGATGTTGTATTTGTTATTCATATAAAATCCTACTGTACTACGCATAACTTTTCTAAAAAACCACGGCTATTGTCTCCTAAGCCACAACAATGTAAAAGATTTTTTTGAAAGTTGCCTGCTAATATGTCACCTTTTTGAGTCGAGGTGAGTGCAGAATTTAGTAATTTGTCTAAAGTAGGAATTACTGTATACTTTTTTTTTCATTATTTTGGTAATATTCAAAAAAGGTTTAGTGCATTTGTCAACGAAAATTATTTATTTCAGTTTTGATTTTATCGTTTAAAGATTTGACGTTATGTTGATATATTTCCAGCCTACATCTTTTCCACTGTCTTCTTGTAGCATTGCAAACTTTGATTAAATTTAAAATGTGCCGTGGAAGTTGTTTATTGTTAATAGCACACTTCAATTTCTTTGGTACTGACTGATCAATGGCATTTTCTATACATTTTGTGAATTTATTTAGTCATCTATTTGCGAGCAATTAGTTACGGTCTCAACGGTTTGGTTTTGGTTTTGTAGATTATTATCTATTAGTTTGCGTGTTGTTTTTCAATTCGCGTTTTTGTGATCTAGAAAATAATGTTCTATTTTTTTCTGGTGTTTGAAGAACACTTGAAAGTACAGGAAGATGGTTCCGAGATTAAGTCGTTAATTACAATTAGTTGAGTCAAAAATTGCGGAATATTTGTCAGATATAGTTCTAAAGTGGAGGGCTTTGATCGACTGTTAATCGGAAAATAAGTCGGTGAACCTGAATATAAAATTTGAAATTGATGACTAGCATTAAGATCGTACAGAACATTGCCTCATGTATTTGCTCGAATACATATCCCCAACTTCTGTGTCTGCAGTTGAAGTCACCACCTACTAAAAAATTTACTTGGAGATGACGATCCACCTAGAAAATAAACAGACAAAATTGAAATACTCCTGCCGTTTGCAAAAACAGCCCTATTCCTATGTTTTCAATTAGTTTTGTATTGAGACTGGGTAAAAGTGTGTGTTTTAAATTCTTTTTAATAAGTATTACAGCCCCACCGCCTATTCCATCTGATCTGTCGAGACGGTAGCACGAATACATATTATTTGAAAAATATACTTCAGGAGTCAACCAAGTCTCGCAGATAAGGCTAACATCGACTCTATTTTGACATAAAAACGAACAAAACTCTGACAATTTACTGCCAATGCCTAAGGCATTCCAACATACCACATTAAGTTGTACTGCCATTACTTAGTTTTAACATATTGTTGTGAACAGAACTTTATACTACTACAGCGCCATCTGTTGGGAAATTGCATATCTAATTTATGGAAGAAACAAAAAGCTCTTTTCCAATGTCAAATGTTTTTCCCCTTATTCCAACCATCTAGAGCATTCCAAGATGAGAACCAAGGGAGTGCTCGCGGTGAGTACAGGACAGTTGATTTTGGATTATGAAAGTGTGCAAAAGTATTGCTTATTGGATTGTGTTATTAAACAAGTGTGATTTAAATTTGAATAAAAGTATTTGAGTTGATTATAAAACTGTTTTGAATTGGAAAGTGTGAATAAAGAAGAAATACTAAAAAGAGTAATAAGTTTTATTTAACAAACCTAGGAAAAATATTACAATATAAATACTTTAAAGATAATTGTGCGATTACGTTAAACTGTTCGGACTTATTATTACATTTTGATAGTTCAATAACAAGAGATTGAATTTTCTCAAGAGAAAAAAGATAATCTTCAACAGACGATTTTTTTACAGGTGCAGAAATGATAGCTAGGTTTAAATTTGAATTTACATTGGGTGCGTAGTCGATGTTATTGTTGATGTTGACTCTTTGAGTAGCTTTTGCATGCGTTTTAAGAGGTGGAAATTGCTCCATTGAGCATAAGTCAAACGATCGGGGAGCTTTCACCACTATTGATCTTGAAGAGATTTTGAGGGAGAGCTGTTCTTTCGTTCCCAAAAATTTTATTCTGCTTGTGCAATTGCTGTCAAGTGACTTATGATATTTGTTACAGTTCGCACATCGCACTGTTTCAGAGGCCTCACAGTCGGATGTTTTATGATCACCCGCACAGTTAGAACAAAAAGTCTTGATATTACAATTACGCTCACCACGTCTATACATCTGACAGTTTCTACATTGTGTAATACTTGATCAGCGCTTGTGTTCGGATTTGATTTGAGCTTTAAATATGGATTTAATGTTTTTTTTTAAGATCACTCATTCGGATTGATCCATTTTCTAAGTGAACAATATAAAAAGTGTCTAAATAGTGCTCATAATGCTTAGATATCATTTTAATATCAACAGACTCTAAGCAGATTGTATTAAGTTCTTTTCTTAACACTTCAGTAGGCATTTCATCAAGTCCAAACAGAACTACTTTGTATGATTTATTATTAGGCAAATCATGGGAAAAGAATTTACACTTATGAGACTTCAGTTCCTCGATTTTTTTATTGTATGAGTCAATGTCATCACAAATAATTTTAATTCCGATTGAAATTTTTTTAATCAAATAACTTTCAATATTTGAGTCCTTCATAAGCCTATGAATAAACTCTGACAGCCATATTAATAAAAAACGCATATTCAACTTATATTCCACGGTTTAACTAAACCATGGAATAGGAGTTAAGTCCTAGCTTAAATATTTACATTAATAAAAACGAAATGTTCGCGGAAAAAATCTACTACACCAAGTAAGCTATCTCATATTTATATTCTGTGTCTGCCTAAATTGATTGTCAATTGCTTGTGTCTAATTGTGTGTGTATGTGAATTGTTGTTTGTTTTGTAAATTATATTGAAAAATCAATTATGAACAATATCACAAAAAAAAAAGAAAAAGGAGTGAGAATTGGAGCATAAAAGACAAAGTATGTTTTTTTTTTAATATAACCTTTTAACCCTTTTATTGATTATTATTAATTGATTATTTTAGAACCTACTTCGAGAATTGTGTAAGGAGGCAATCACAATTATCGAAAACAAATGCGTTGACACCAACACAAATAAAAAAAAGACTGTTGGACATAAATAACGATGATAAAAAAAACGAATTTGACATTTCTATTTCTTATTCCTTCGCTAAACCACCTACTTCGGTGGTTTGACTTAATTATATGTAGTAAGTAAACATCACTTAACAGAAAATTTGCTTTATTAATGAAATTTCGCACTTCGTCCAGGACTTAACGATAAACCCTAAACCATCTTTATTAATATGGGTGTTATTTTTTTTTGCACTACTTTGATGGGAGGCACTACAATTTTCTAAATTTTCTTCGCACGTGACATCGGTAATGTCCGTGTCAGATAAACATTTAAGTGGGTTCCAATAATTACTATTGTTACTCAATTTGATATTTTTTGAAGAAAACATGTCTTCTTCAGTTGGGGTACGATTCCTCTTCGGAATTTTTTTTTTTTTTTTTTTTAATGACAGATGTATAGAATACCTTTACTAGCTCGGGTCAAAAGAAAACACGTCGTGTACAAACGAAGATCTGACTCTTTCCATCTTAATGGTTTAATGGTGGATTTACATGTATCTGCATTTGGTTTCTGAGAAAAAGAATGCCAAAAACAGAATTCATATTTGTAAGATAGAGAGAAAAGAGCAGGTTAGGTTAGGTTAGGTTGTTGGGCTGACAATTGATGTTGCTATTGTCACACTTAGATCAATGTAGATCCATTGTGTTACCCTTGAGTGTTATCACTCTTTCCTGATAAAACCTATGTATTCTATTAATCAGTCAAGCCATTTTGAGGCGTTGACGAAGTTCAATATGTGTATTCCTGAAATAATTAGAAATATCTTCTAGATTATCAAAGAAGTAGCTACCGAGCCATTTCTTTCTCTGGTGGCATAGTGACGGGCAATGACAGAGAAAGTGTGACGTGTCTTCATGTACCTCTTCATCACCACATCCTCTGCATAGGTCATATGTACTTAGTTTCATTTTAAATTTATGGTATTTCAATAAATTATGTCCGGTTATTATGCTCGTAAGAGAGCGAAGGGACTTCTTACTAAGTTGTATAATTTTGTCAGTTCTCTGCTTGTTAAAGCAGGGCCATATTTTCCTAGTAGTATCACAGGTGTCAAGTAGATTCCACCTTTCATTGGATTTCCTTAGGATTATGTCTGAAATTTTCTGTTTAATGTTACAGAGTGGGATGCTTACCATCTCTGCTTGACTAACGTCGAGCGCTGATCCCTGTCTTGCCAACTCATCGGCATTTTCATTACCTTGTATGCCGCTGTGTCCCGGTACCCAGCAGAGTCTAATATTGTGCTGCGTGCCAAGAACCTTAAGCTCTTCGCGGCAGCAGGAGACAAGCTTCGATTTTATCACAGTGGCAGAAATCGCTTTTATTGCCGCTTGGCTGTCAATGTAAAAGGTGATATCAGCCCGTGGTATCGCCATCATTGATACCTGTCTAGCAGCTGTTGTCACTGCCAGGACCTCCGCTTGGAAGACACTGCTATGATCTGGGAGCCTAAGTGAGTTGTTTAGCTCAAGAGGTTCTGAGAAAAAGCCTGCACCAACACCTGTGTCCATTTTGGAGCCATCAGTATAGATTGCTATTTCTGATTCACTGGTGTAGGGTTGGTTGTTCAGCCATTCTTCTCTGCTTGGAAAGGCAGTTTGGAATGGTTTATAAAAGTCAAGCTCGGGTGTTGTATAATCTGTAATGATACTATCACCCAAGTATTTCTGAAGAATTTGAGCATGTCCTATTGCACTGTTTTTCCAGGTATTAGTCTGGCTTAGCCTTAAGGCGCTATATGCTGCGGATTCTTGTACGAAAAGGTCTAGGGGTTTCAGGTTGAGTATCGCCTCCAACCCTGCAGTTGGTGTGGATCTCATGGCACCCGTAATCCCAATGCACGCGAGTCTCTGTACTTTTGCCAGAGTTTTGAGGTTCGTGCTTTTTTCCGTTGCATTCCACCATACCAAATTACCATAGGTTAGTATTGGTCTGATTATCGCCAAATACATCCACCTGATAATTTTTGGACTAGGTCCCCAGGATTTCCCAAAGATTCTGTTACAGGAGTAGAATGCAATCATTCCTTTTTTCGCTCTTTCCTTAGTGTTAAGACTCCAGTTTAATTTCCTATCTAGAATCACACCAAGATACTTTGCATGATCTGAAATCTTCAGCGGGGTGCCTTCAATTGAAGGTATACTGAAGTTTGGTATTTTCCTTTTATTTGTGAAGAGGACTAATTCTGTTTTTGACGGGTTAACCATCAGGCCGCACTTTCTAGTCCATCTATTAACCCTAGAAAGGGCGTATTCAATTTGTTCACTGATAGTGGGTAAGAATTTACCTGTAGCTAATAGCGCAAGATCGTCAGCGTAGGCTACTATCTTTACACCACAGTGTTTTAAATTAATGAGAATTGTGTTCATAACCAGCACCCAAAGGAGTGGTGAGAGAACTCCCCCCTGTGGGGTGCCCCTGGATGTGGACACTCTCATCTATATCCCTGCCAGTTCCGAGTTAATTTGCCTGTTCTTTAGCATGCACATAACCCAACTTATTATCGAATTATCGATTTTGTTGTCTACTAGAGCTGCCTCTACCGCTTTATTGTTCACGTTATTGAAGGCTCCTTCAATATCGAGAAACGCAGCAAGGGTATATTCTTTGTCGCTCAATGTCTTCTCAATCGTGCTAACGACGCTGTGAAGTGCCGTTTCTACACTCTTCCCCTTTGTGTAGGCGTGCTGAGCTGGGGATAAATCAACCAGATTCAGATTGCCACGAATATGTAGGTCTATCAGTCTTTCAAACGTTTTAAGAATAAACGATGTCAGACTAATTGGCCTGAAATCTTTTGCTTCTGTATGACTGGGCTTGCCAGCTTTCGGAATGAAAACCACTTTGACTTCGCGCCATGATAAAGGAACATATCCCCATTTTAGACTGTTAAGGAATATGTTTTTCAGGAGCGGTATTATTTGGATTTCGCTTTTCTGTAGCATCATTGGGAAGATGCCATCAAGGCCAGGGGATTTATACGGAGAAAAGGAATGGATTGCCCATCTTATCTTTTCTTCCGTTATAATATCCGATGGTATAATGTGTTCCGTGTAGGGTTCTGTTTCCAGGTTGCTGTCATTTGACCCGCAACCCGGGAAGTGAGTATTTATCAAGTGCTCAAGAGTCTCATTGCAGGATTCTGTCCAGCACCCAGTGGGCGTTTTAAGAGATCCTAAAGGGATTGAATCTTTGGAAAGAATTTTCCTTAGTCTAGCAGATTCGTTTGTCCCTTCGATTTCACTGCAAAAAGTTCTCCATGAGTTTCGTTTCGCTCGTTGCGTTTCTGCTTTAAATTTTCGTTGACTGGTTTTATATACTTCCCAGTCATTCTCATTTCTAGTGTTTTTGGCAGCATTGAAAAGTCTTCTTGTTTCTTTTCTCAAGTTACCGAGTTCTATCGTCCACCAGGGTGGTTTCTTTTTTCCTTTCCCTATATGTTTCAGTGGACAACTTTTCTCGAGGGCGTTACTAAGAATCACCCTGAGTTCTTCTGATGCTTGATCAATATGCTTGGGTTCTTGAATCGCAGTGTTATTAAAATTTTTGAGTTTTTTCTCTAATTCCCTATTAAAGAGATCCCAGTTGGTGTTTCTGAAATTCCTATAAGGTTTCGGAGTTTCCACTGTATCATTTATCAAGAAGCCTATAAGCCTATGGTCTGAGAATGATTCTTCTTTGAGAACATTCCATTGGTCGATTGAAACTGTATCTGAATTATTAGTAACAGTTATATCAATCACTTCTTCCCTGTTTTTTATAACAAAAGTGGGCTCATTGCCCCTATTTGCTACCAGTAAATTATGTTCTATAATAAATTCAAAAAGAGACTCACCTCTACTGTTGGTGTCGGTACTTGCCCATTGAGCATGATGTGAGTTAGCATCACATCCTAGAACCACGTCCCATCCTTCAATTGCTGCTCGCTCTACTAGCTGGACTGTTAGGTCTGCAGGTGGTCCCTCCGTCCCGTCATATGGCATATAGCAGGATGCCAGGATGAGTGGTGGGAGCCCGATCCGCTCTAGCTTCACGGCAGTCTGGTCTAGATTACTATATGTAGATAAAAGAAAAAGATTAAACTGTTTCCTAGCTACAATGCAAGTTCTAAATTTACTGTTTGATACCACTTGTGCAGTTTTGAACAGTGTAAGTCCTTTTGAGTGCAGGCCCTTAATTTTGCCACCTGCGATCCAGGGTTCTTGAATAAGGGCGATGTCTATTTGCCTACTCTCCATGAGGTAGACAAGGTTGGCGCTGGCTGCTTTACTATGTTGGAGATTAATTTGTACTAATTTCATGTTCATAGTTTATTAAAAACCTCCCGCCCCTTACTTACTTGCTTGATCTTGTTGGCTATTAGTCGCAGTTTGCACCGGTTTATCCCGATCCGAACTTTGAAGCCAATTTTCCTCAAAAGTGGTATAGACTTGTGACTGAGCTGCACAACCACTTCTGTGCCGTCTTTCGTCTGCTCTCCCATCTCAAGCACTTTCCAGTTCTGACTGAGCTGCTCAGTATTTAGGGATTGCAGGTACCTCTCAATGCGGTCCCTAGGGATGGTTGGTCCTCGCATCATCATCTTCGCTTTGGGTCTGTTAAGGTCTTTTATTTCCTTAAGTCCCATAAGGCGAAGGTTTGCATTTTGCCAGGGAGCAATCGTTCTTTTGACGAAGTCCTGCAGCCACACGAGAGTATAATCGTCTTCGCATGTCAGCATCTTGAATCCGTGGACGGTTCTGAGATTACCGAAGAGAGGCGGTTGCCCGTTCTTAACGATAACGTCATTCACCTCGTCCAGGATTCTGACCTCCATCAACTGCCATTGATCATCGGAGAGTTTTCGGGAGGGTGTACCGAAATCCGCAATGGCAAATTGTCGCTTCTCCGTAGTCCCTTCCGTGATCAAGGTCTTTCTTCTCTTCGTTTGGGGTGAAGGATTCGTAGGCGAGGATTTATCATCCTGCCTCGTTCTTTTAGACGCCGTTGAGTTTGGTTCAGGGTGGGGCGTAGTGCCGACCGTCTCCTTTCCCGCTCTCAAGGTCTTTGTCTTTGTTTTTGTCGAGTTGTTCGTTATGTCAGTGGTCGTCAAGGTCTTTAGTTTTTGAGTAGCATTGCCCAGCGCTAGCTTCTCCCTGGCCGTTAAGGTTTCGGGATTTTTGCTAGATAGACGCCGGACAATCCTCTCAGCGTTTCGTCGTCTCTTTTTCAGAACCCGTTGGGTGAGATTTCCAGCACTCCGTGAGGCCTTCTTCTCGATTACGGTGTTCTTTGTCGTGTTCATTGTCGTGTTCGTTGTCGTGTTTGTTGTTAAGTCTATGACACTACTTCCACTCGATAGAGATGGAAGAGACGTGCCGGAGTTGCCTATGGGGCTATGGCCCCTAGCGCCACTCCCACACGGCCCCACCATATCCATCTCCAACGGTTGCACCTTCCCGCCTTCCAGTCCCGATGGAGCAGGTGGCTCCATACCAGGTCTGGTTGGGAGAAGTGGTCCCGCTGTTTGCTTCAGCAGCGTCGTCGTAGGCGTATTCGTCGAGGGGGTCTCCAATGAGATCGGACTTTCCTTTGATTGGATTTTACCAGTCGGCGGATTGGGCGGTCCCATTAGAGTATTCACGCTCGTACCCTCTGTAGAATTCACCTCTTTGGACGGCTGGGAAAGTACCCTTCCTGTCCTCTTAGGATCATTCGCCAGAAAAGCACGAGCGTTTTGAAGACGTCTTCGTTCAATGTCGTTGAGTTCTTTCCAATTCCGACTTCCAAGTCGCTTGACCGTCTTCTTACAGTTAGAGATTCTACTCCGAACTGAAGTGGTCGACAACCCTGAGAAGGCGGAGCTGGCAATGGAACACGTGTCGTCGTCTGAAGGGGTGAGGAGAAGGTCGTCTTCCTCTTGTGTTGTAATTGTCGTTGTCGTTGTCTTTGTCGTCTTGTCTTGTTGTTGTTGTTCGTTTTTATAGGTCACTGGCGACTTATCCCCTCCTCCTGTTGGAGAGGCCAAGCCCGCGCCGACAGCCGTGACTTCTGTCGACGTTTCAGCGTATATCCCCGCTGGTGTTTTGTTCGTTTGTTGTGGCATGTCCATAGTTTTATCGTTGGGGGTTCCTCTTAGTTGGCTTAAAACCTCAGCAGATCGATTGAGGATTTAATAAATATAAATCTAAAGCCGATCAGCTGAGGCTTCAAACGTAAGCCTCCCCACCGCAACAAGGTGGAAACCCGGCGAGGAGGGAGAAAAGAGCAAAAGACAGAAGAATTTCATTTCTGCACTATAAAATATTCGGAAAATACAGAAATCAATATTATAGTAAAGACGAACATGTTCATTTTTACTATAACATCTTCGTCTGCATTTTTTAAGCCGCTTAATGCGGCCAAAATTCAAAAAACGTAGAGAATGATCCACAAATTGGTATATAGGTACGGTGACCATATTTTCCAAAGCAAAACCCGGGACATACTTTTTTTTTACTTTTATTTTGTAAGAAATCAACAAAAATCTCAAAAACAAAAGAATACTAAATCCCAGCACAAAATGCTTAGAACTAAACAAAACCTTCATTTTTTTTAAATATTCTGTCTTTCTTTACCAAGACTTTGAAAAATAAACATTAATCACACATTGTCCAAGAGATTATTGTTTGTTTTTTTGCCTAACAAATTCTTTAGATGATATTTCCATTTTCTTTAAAATATTTTTTAAATCCCTGGTAGATTAAATTATAATTTAATTTTACCATTAACATGGCTATGGAAGTTCCAACACTCAGTTGCGTTTTTTCTTTTGTTCAAATATTGTTCATTATGGAAAAGACTCTTTCGGTTGGACCATTTGAACCTGGAAGACACAAGTCGAACTCTTCAATAAATAAAAGATTTTTGAAGTTTATATTTTGTTTACGAAATTGCTCTAAAATTTCTCTCCATTTTTGGGGCAACAGTAGTTTTGTTTTCTGTCCATTTTGTTATAATTTATTAGGTTAAGAATGATTTTAGACAAACAAATTCGTCAAACAAGTTTTAATCATTGATAGTTGTATCCCTATCAGCTTTTGGTTGACAAAAGATAACCAAGATTCTATTTCTGGCCAGTTAGTAATGTTTTGAAAATATACCCAACTAAAAACACCAAGTTCTTTGAAAAATACATCCCACTGGTTTAAGTATTCTTAACACGTTATGTAAAATTGTTGAATATTTGCTTTACATTCGTTTTGAGTAATAAATTTTTGTTCGACTTTTTCCTTCATCAATTTAATATTTTTCTTCTTCAACTTTAGAAATGCAAATTTCTTGCAAATTGTAAAATGCAAATTCTTTTAAGGGATTATAAAGTTTTATTATTATTTTACTAGCTTAGCTATTGAGAGTAAGGTATTCAGTCTTTTTTTCGCGAATTTTTTTTTAAATTTTTCTACGCGAACTGTGTGGATTTTGATGATGACAACTTTTATATCTATTGGAGAACATTCAACTCCAGTTTGTTTACAGTTATTTAAAACGTGAGCAGCACAATTAACTCCAATGAGATCGATACCGGTTACGGCTTCAAGTTTTTTCTTGCTGGCCCGCCAGTTTATGTTGCCATATTTTTTAAAATGATGCCAGATGGTTCCCCTGGAAGATTTTCAAAATCTAAAATCTTTACAACGATACCTTGTTGTGGTGGTAAAATAACGAATTAAGAGCGGACACAGTTTTGTACAGCCATGATTGGAACAATCAGAAAAAAAAACGGTTACAAAACTTACTTTGCATAGAGAAGTTTTAAATTCTTCGATGAAATTAGGTGCAACAACATTGCACAAAAGATCACATTTTGTGAGTGTAAGGAAATACATTTGATCAAAACAACTTTTTATAAGTTTCGATTCGCAATAATTAAACCTGAATGAGTGGTTATGTTATATTGTGTGGTAAGCCCAGGTGCTTTCATTAATTGCATTCTTCTTTCCAGGTCCTTGAAAATTTGATGAACTAAAAAATCATTGTAAACTTTCGCTTGAAGCGGCAGCAATGTCGGATTCTTTGTGTTTTTGTTTTGCTTTTAAGTGCTGCTCAATATCACCACTGCGTATTGAAAACGTATACGCGATTATTGAACAGGTTGCTACCTATATTGGGTTTTTCCATTTTTTTTTTTCTTTGTACGAAGAAAAATTTCTTCTGAAGATCATCGTTTAATTCACATTTTTTCTTTGGAGTTATTTTACAAATTTGTAAATTTATTGTAAATAATTAAGAGAACCAAATTCCATTTTTTGAACCAGTTTATGCTCAAATTTTTTCATTAATTCGGTAGAAGTACATAAGCTTATAGTTATTTTAAAAATAATGATTTATATATTTCAAATTTTTGCATTGTTTTTTTTGTGAATACACATTTTGAAAAGCATCTAACAGCTCAGCTAAAATAAACAAAACTGTTTTAAATTTTGAACGTTATTCGGATAGTAAAAATATATGAAAATACGGGACAAACCCGTGACAAAAAATCAAATACGGGACAGTTGTACGTCCCGGGTTTCCTTAAAATTTAGCCAGGACAAACGAGTAAAATACGGGACTGTCCCGGGAAATACGGGACGGATGGTCAGCGTACATATAGGGGTTTTTGGGGTCGCTGATTACGAATCTGTTATCAGAATCAGCAAATTCAAAATGGCCGACCTAATATGACGTCATGTCATACGAAAAAAACTTATCAAAAATGAAATAACTTTGATAGTTGGCTAAAAAATGTTTGTTTTGATATTATTAGGGCATGTACTTGAAAATTTATTAAAAATGAAGAAATTCAAAATGGTAAAATGCTATATGGCAATATTATATAACAAAAAAAATGGGAAAAAATTATATTTTATTTATTTATTTATTAATATATCAATATGCAATTAAAAATTGCTATTAATAAAAGGAAGAGCAAACAGCAGCAAAGGCTTTCGGCTCTAGGAATAATATATATTTGTTAAATAGATATTTTTAAATCGTTAATAATTTCTTTAATTTTCAGAATATTGCTTTGTTTCGGTTCTTTTAGTAGATCCATGAAATTGGAGTTGATAGTGTGGGCTTGGAGTTGGGGATGTCCAGATAAGAAGCATGGGCTTATTATATGGGTTACAGTTATGGAACTCGAACAGTTCGGGCAGGTTGGTGAAGGTTCTTTTTTGAGTAGGTGTTGATGAGTGAATGCAGTATGGCCAAGGCGTAGTCGAATGAATGTTCTAAGGTCGGATTTGGTGATGTCTGTTGGAAATTTGGGCTGAACTTTCATTGGGTTAATAGAACTATAGTGATGTTTATAGTGTTCCCAGTCCAGTAATTTATTTTTATGACACTCCAGATTGATATGTCTCTTTAAGTCAAGACGAGAGAAAGTATTGAAGGTATAGGTGGGGGCTTTAAGTACTGTGTTTGCGGCTGCGTCAGCTAGTTCATTGCCTTTTATTCCCACATGACCTGGAGTCCAGATGAGTTTCATTTTTGTCTTAGCTTTTGAGAGAGTATCCCGGATTTTGGCTATGATATCAGTGTCGTTTCTTGGGTTAATGATGGCCTTTAGTACTGATAAACTATCTGAGCAGATGGCCCATTTCCCTTTATTCAGAATACATTTCTTAGAGGCTTCAAGGATAGCCAATGCTTCAGTTGTGTAGATGGAGGCTATGTTTGGAAGGATGCCTTGCGTGATAATTGAACCATTTTGGGCTACGACTGCAAAGGCGGTGTTTGAATCCGTTTTAGAGCCGTCTGTGTAAACAAAGTTCCAACCCTTATCCGTCAAATCATTTAAGATTTCCAGGAATCGAGCTCTAAAGATGGTGTTGCAAGTTTTGTTCTTTTGTAATTCTTGTAGATCGAGAATGACTGATTCCTTGGGAAGTGACCATGGTGGTTGCGTTGGTGTAAATTTTGCTGCTCTGGTTAAGCATAATTCTAGTTTGTTTTGAGACTCAAGAATATGGTGAATTGCAGATGGAATCCTTCTACTGCGTGTGTGTGAAATTGCTTTGGAAATATCCTTGTCTATCACTGAACCCGTTTGAAAGACGAATTTTACGTTGAGCTTGGCAATGATTTCAAAATATCGCTCGTCAATAGTTGGAAGTCCAGCTTCAGTTTTAAAATATGTTTTTATATTTTTTGTTTCTTAAAAAATAAAGAATTCAAACAGAAAAAAAATTGTAATAGCTTTATTTTTGCGAGTTTTACAGCAACTTAAAGTCAGTTTTGAGCATTATGTATCCACATATGCTCGCCACTGTGTGTATTTGTAGGAACAAGTACTTTCAAAATGAAAGTTCGGATCTTTCTCTTTTGTTGTGACGTTTTGTTTTTTGGGATTTTGAATTATTGATTCAATTGCATGCATTGTACATATGTAGATATCTGGAGATTCTTATTTTCAAAATTTAAATTTCTTTCGCTAACGTATTTTTAAACTAAATTATATCAGCCATATATTAATAAAAAATGCTTATTCCACCTACATATGTATATTCCACGGTTTTTAAATATCCACATTTATAAAAACGAAATGTTCGAGGAAGCTAAGTAACGTTTATCAAAAATCCTTTAAAAATTTCTACTACAACAAGTAAGCCGTGTCTTTTTATATTCTGTGTCTGCCTAAATTGATTGTCATTTGCTTGTGTCTAATTATCGGTCTTTTATATATACGGGAAAATCGGGAATCATGCGTGCTTTCACGACAGTGTAAAACTACATATATGTCCCTTATTTTTAAATTAACTTCACAAAGTGCCTATGTAAAGGATAAAAAGAGAAGGAAACAAAATTAAAAACATGTTTGGATTTATATTTATATTATTTTTAGTAAGCTGTCCTTACTTGCACATTATTATTAACCGTTTTCTTCTGTCTGTTTTTTTTTTCATCCTAATATGAGTGCAGTCGAATGCACCTATGACTTGTCGAGATCCACTTATGATCTTAAATCTTTTCGTAGCTCTCATTTTATTAAACTGCTTTGCTTTCAAAACAAATGCTAGGACAACTCGTGAAGACAAGCACTTCGCACTTTTGTTTAATTTATTTGATAACACAAAATAAGTTTGACAATTCGATTTCTTATTCCTTCGATAAACTACCTACTTCGGTGATTTAGTTAAATCATGGTTAGTAAACGTCACTTAGCAGAAAATTTGTTTTATTAATGAAATTTCGCACTCAGTCCCAGAACTTAACGATAAACCTCCACTAAACCATCTTTATTAATATGGGTGTATATATCGCAAACAAATGTTTGTAGATTTCTTTTAATAATTGTTAAGTGTATCACCTAATTTTTAAGATTAGCACAAGAAATTTCTTTTTTGTTTATTATTTTAACAAAATTATCTTTACACATAAGTATCATTTTATTGTGGAAAAAAATTTTAATTTTCTTTTTTTCGCAAGTCCATATAGAATTGTAAAAAAAACGACATCGGGATTTAGGAGCTTTTTTCTACATAGCTGGAAACATTGTGTACGCTATGGCATTTGTCAGATGTATTGACGACTAGCATCAACCAGCATCCAAAACGTCACTTTTGACGTCTCTGAGCAAATTTTCGATAACATATAGATAATACTATTTTGGTATCACCATTTTTATCGGGTCTTAGATTAACTCTCGAAAATTATCTGGTCTTAGCTAACTCTGTATAGATTTAAGTAGTTGTTGCATTTGCATGTAAAGCGCTTAGTCCCGATGTCGGTTTTTTATACAATTCTATATGGACTTGCAAAAAAAACACGCCTATTATAAGCTAAACGCGTTTTGAGGTTGAATAGTGCCTACATAAGGAAATTTTAGTATTGAACTGTCACATTCACTTTGACATCACATTGAATTATAAAGATTATCAACAAAATAAAATGCCTTTGACTTGATATTGAAACTAAAACTTTGTGTTGTTTTTTTTTTTTATTGAAACAAAATTTTTATACTAATATATTAAAAACAAATTGAATTGAAAATTGTTTAGAATCAAATAGATAAATATACTTGTTATTGATCTCTCTCCACGCATTCTTCTTCATCCGGTGTGTTAGTGTTGTAATTTTTATTTTGCATTATTGAATCTTATCCTCAAGAACTTGTCTGAGGAGTATTCCAGCTAGGATGAAACGAATAACAATTTGATTTCCAGTATTGTGCTAGAGATAATAACATGCTTTATCTCATAGAAGAAATATATTACCTAGAGTCACGACCGGTACCCCTCTTGCCTGAAACACCCTCAAATTTTTTTTGAGGTGAGTAAGAGAAAACTCTCTTAAATTCCCTATTCATGAATACGTGTGAATGGTGGATTAAAATACAAAATGAAGTCAGTAGCCCAAAATTTGAAGTTTTGTTTTTTTTTTTTTTGAATATCAAAATGACAGATGTCATAATTGTACTAATATTTTATATCTCCTTTTTTTCCGGGCCTCTTGCAAATTTCGTGAAGCTATCCCGATTAGAAATCAAAACCTACTGGCAAAAATCTATCAAACGTTCCGGAAACCGAAATACATTTTTGTCGAAGACAACATGCTGAATACCTTGTCCAGTTTTATATTCTTTAACAAAGTCGAGATTGTCACACTGATACAAGAGGACGAACGTTTTCTTGTCGATATGTTTATTCTGCTTACCGATCCCAATACATCAGAGGCGAAGCGTCGTGACATGGTGCTTTTTTAAAGGAATTTTGCAACTATGCTCAAAATTTGCAGACGCAAGTTAAAGATTCGTTCTACAAAACCCTAACGTGCTTAGGAATTCTTCAGGCACTGTAAATAACTTTGATAATGGCCGATCAGAAGACAAAATAAGCTTCTATTGATATTTTGACTGCAATTGTAGAGTTTTCGACATTGGTTGTTCGCAATTACACATTGCAAAAAGTGAGCAGGACGGACGGGTTAAGTGTTGGGAACTAATACGAATATAATGAATGCTACCTAATATAGCTAGTGAACAAATGTTGACTGATTCCGAATCAAAGAACATGCTCACCTAGAAGGGTTACTTCCTAAATTTCTTTTTCAAGCATAGTATTCAAATTTTAATTGGTATAATAATTTTTATTTGGTTTAAACAAGAAGCATAAATATTGTCTTTATCGACAGCTCGACTTTTAATGAATACAATTGGTGATAGACCACAAAACGAAGATAATCAAACGGCGCAGTTGTTGGGTCTAGTTTTGGACATTCTATCATTCTGTGTAGAATATCACACGTATCACATAAAGAATTTTATAATACGAAAAAATCTCCTTAAGAGAATACTAGTGCTTATGAAAAGCACACACACTTTTAAGAAAAATAAATGCACTTAAAGACACTTAAACGCTTGTTCCGCCTGTTAATGACATCTATCGTTCGAATCAACAGAAACGATTTTATAAAATTAAAAAATTGAGAACTGTTGATCAATTGATTTTAAATCTAATTTCAATTTAGCTATGCTAATTATTGAAACTTGAATGAATAGATTTCGTTTCAATATGAATATGAAAATGTTGAAACGTCTTTGGCATGAAATTTTTTCAATATTCTTATCAGATTCCAAAATAGTTTTCACAGGTATCTAGAGGACTTAAATCAATACTCGAAACCGTTTCAATCATCCAAATCAAGCAAGTAGTTTGGAAATTACAACATGGTTTATTTACCATTTTCAAGAATTTCATGAAAAATTCTATGATTTTTTTAAAAGTGATCGATAAACCATGTTATCATTTTTGAACTAGTTGCTTCATTTTGATCATTGAAACGGTTCCAAGTGTTGATTTAATTCATCTAAGTGATTCTGAGAACCAATTTTAATTTTAACGAAAAATTGGAAAAAATTTCATATAGGGAACCTTTCAAGAATTTTGATATGAATATGAAAGTGTTGAAACGTCTCTGGCATGACATTTTTTCGATGTTCTGGTTAGATTTTAAAATGATTCACCTAGAGGATTGAAAACAACACTAAAGACCCTTTAAATCGTTGGAATCGAGCAATTAGTTTAGAAATGACAACGTGGTTTATCGATCACATCTAAGAAAATCATATGATTTTTCATTATATTCTTCAAAATAGTGGATAAATCATCCTGTCATTCCTAAACTACTTGCTCGATTCCCATTTTAAAATCTAACCAGAACATCGAAAAAATTTCATATTCATATTCAAATTCTTGAAACGATATCCATATGCAAATTTTTCTTGAAAATGGTAGATAAACCATCCCGTCATTTCCAAACTACTTGCTCGATTCGGATGATTTAAACGGTCATCGGTGTTGTTTTAAATCTTCTAGGTGACTCCAAAAACTAATTTTAATTTAAACAAAAACTTCGAAAAATTATTTTCATATCGGGAACGTTTTAGCAATTTCAATATGAATACGCAAATGTTGAAACGTCTCTGGCATGAATTTTTTTCGAAATTTTTTTCAGATTTGAAAATGGTTTTCAGATTCATTTTGGGGACTCAAATCAACACTCAAAATCGTTTGAATTATCCAAATAAAGCAACTACTTCAGAAATGACAGCTTGGTTTATCGATCATTTTCGAGAATTTCATATAATTTTTCATGAAATTCTCGAAAATGTTATATAATGTTCTCATTTCCAAACTACTTGCTTCACTTGGATGATTAAAACGGTTCCGAGTGTTTATTAAAGTCTTCTAAGTGCTTCTGAAAACAAATTTCAATTTTAACAAAAACTTCGAAAAATGTTCATATGAGAAACGTTTTCACAATTTCAATACGAATATGAAAATTTTAAAACGCCTCTTGTATGAATTTTTTTCGAATTTCTTGTCTGATTTAAAAATGGTTCTAAGAACCACCTAGAGGACTTAAATCAACACTTAAAACCGTTTAAATCATCCGAATGGAGCAAGTAGTTTGGAAATGACAGGATGGTTTATCTACCATTTTCAAGAATTTCATGAAAAATTATATGATTTTCTTAAAAATGATCAATAAACCATGTCGACATTTCCAAACTACTTGCTTCATTTGGATGGTTGAAACGGTTTTGAGTGTTGATTTACGTCTTCTAAGTGGTTCTGACAACCAATTTTAATTATAACAAAAACTTCGAAAAATGTTCGTATGAGGCACGTTTCAACATTTTCATATTCATATTGAAATTGTAAAAACGGTCCTCATGTGCAAATTTTTCGACGTTTTTGTTAAAATTAAAATTGGTTTTCAGAACCACTTAGAGGATTAAAATCAACACTCGAAACCGTTTCAATCATAAACATGAAGCAACTAGTTCAGAAATGACAGCTTGGTTTATCTACCATTTTCAAGAATTTCCATCAGCATTTGCTCGATTGATCCTATTTTGAATCCAATCCAATGATTCCTAGAACATATTTCCATAATCCCCACATCAATTCCACTCACAGGTTTAACCAGTTATTGTATCAAAACGTCAGCACTAACTTGGCTAGAATTTTAGGTTATATTCCGGCGGACATCTAGTTAAACGAAATTTTGTTAAACTATCAAGTTGGAAGGCCAATTTAAAATGGAAGAAAATTAAAAAAGTAAACAAAACATTCTTTAGTATAAAATAGTATTTTTTTTAATCAAGGCATTTTTTTTTAACTGAATTGAACTTGAAGTTCAAGGACAAATAATTAAGTTGATTCAAGATCAGTGCAAGAACAGTGACATTCGAACTTACCATCATAGTCTTCAGCTACTGTGGGCTTGGCGCCAGCAGTTTGTGGAAGTGCCTGACCGCCCCATGCGGCTCTTTCGGCGGAGGTAAAGGACGCAATGTATTATACCAACTGCAGACCACAAGTTTGAAGTGGTCCTTGGATGAGAATACCACCGGGTTGTGATTTTTGATTACCAAAGTTTGGGTGGCACCTACTGTTTGAGAGTTCTGCTGCTGCTGTTGTTGGTGTTGCTGCTGCTGATGGTGTTGCGGCAAACCTGCAGCCGAGGTTATCGTCTTGATGGTGGTGGTGTCGGGCAGCTGGGCCGTGGACACGGCTTGCAGAATGGATGCAGCCTGGCTCTGCGAGGCGATATTGATTGAAGAACTGGTGAAAACTCCCTTTGATGGCATTATGGCAGATGGCGATTACCCCGTTACATACATCGCACCGAATTGATTTTACTGTAAAGTGAAAAAATCGCCCGCACAATGAGTTTTTTTAACAAAACTATATCCCAAACAATGTATAATTAAATGAACTAACGTTCAATTATACTATTTTACACTTCCTTTATGGAACCAAAATTTCACTACTTCCATTGACACTTGTGAAATTTTGCACACACAATAAAAAAAAAAGAATATGTAGGGAGAAACTTGTGTGCAGAAAAAAAACACCTTCGGTATTTTGCAATCGAAATTTACGCGATCAATTTATGATTTACACACGAAATTTTATTGGGTATCGACGGAAGAAATTTTGATGTACTTGTTTACTAATTAGAAGCAGCGACCCGCACTTTTGTTTTTTTATGACATTTGTTTTTTTTATCGATTTGTTTACTTGTCAACATTTTCACCTTTGGGCTAAAATGTCTATATTCCGTGGTCAACGTTGGGCACTATACGCATTGATATTCTAGGGTGCGCTTCTACTTTTGGTTGGAATTTCTTAGTTTTTAACAGAAATATACATAAATATTAAGGAATTTGTATCCGAAAAGCAATCAAATTAATATCTAATATAGTTTTTATTGATAAAGAGATAAAAAAGCAAAATTAATAAAAAAATATTTGTATTTTAAAATTTTTGAATTTAACGGATTCCTTTTTTGAATATTCAAACGCACTTATTCAACTTTTTGCGCATTGAGCAAAAACCTACAAAATTTGAACAAAGCTGTGTTGGTCCCATTTAAAATGCATGGGGCAACTGAACATCTTTTTACTGTGGGTTTTTTCCTCTCAATTCAGCTTGTGACTCTAGGTAATATATTTCCTCTATGCTTTATTTGATGAATCAAAGTTAATTGTTCGAATCCTTTTAGCTTTTGGTAGTTTCGTTTTTGTTAATTAAATTCGATAGAAAGACAAGATGTTTGTTTTTTGTTTTTTGACAAACAGCTGAGTGTTATGAAGACTAAATGTAATGGATTCTTACTTTTTGGTACTTTATTTGACACAAGCTCATTATAACTATGCAGGGTAGGAAAATGTTTTATAAATATGAATTTGCATAGTGGATGAATAAGTCCTTATGCATTGCATACTATTCACGCGTTTAGCGAATTCTAATAAATATGGCTAAAAAAAATCTATAGTACTCTCATGGAACAGAAAAAAAAGTAAGGGAATACACTCTACTGATGTCGCTGTCGGCGGGAAAAATTGTCATGGAGACTTTTGATTTAGAACGGGGTGGTAATTGAGGATAGTGCGAGAAAATTTTATCAGATCTGGCAATGAGAAAGACGAGAATGAGAAAATCAAATTTGTTTTGTAGTATTTTCCTTTTGAAGGATCTTCTGTGTTTTGTTGTTATATTTTTTTGTTGAATTTTAGGATTCTTTTGTCTATTTCATACGCAATAAAGCAACGTTGTTCAATTTCGACATACATACGAGTATCTAATAAAAATACAACGTTGCTTTTTATTTGTATGGACACAAATATCCATTTGTATAGATTTAAATAGGAATAATTTTCAGGTTTGATTTTTGAAAGGATTTGGATTTTTTAAATTTTAGAATATCTACATAGGTATATTATGTTAATATATTCGGTAACTTACCTATGTTGATTACAATTATTATTATTTTTGTTATTCAAAATTATAATAATTTGTGTAATTTTGAGGAACAAAAATAATAGGTGCATTTTATTATCGACCAAGATCCATATGGATATCAATTTGATAAAAAAACGATCAACTAGGTTAACTGCCTACATTAGATGCAGTGGGGTGGTTAGGTAGAGGAAATTGTTTTTTTTTTTTGCAATTAATATAATTATGTACATAAATAGGTATAAAACTATTTCTTTAAGAAAATCTAATAAGTAGATACGTATACCTATATTTTTAATAAAGAAAATAGCTTTTACATAAAAAGTCGACTCCCTCTAAGTCGAACTCCCTCTAAGTCGAATTTCCCTCTAACTCGAACTTTTTAACCGTATTTTTGCATTCCCCTCAACTTTCCATACAAAAACTATCCTCTAAGTCGAACTCCCTCTAAGTCGAAGTTCCCTCTAACTCGAACACATTCTCTTGATTATTGACCTATTTTATTTCCCTCTAAGTCGAATTTTTTTCTTTTGCCGAAAAAAAAAATCAAAAAAAATCTTTCAAATCGCAACTCGTTATTATTTGTAATTCTTATTAAAAGCACACACTCGAACTCTTTGATTCTCTATATGTTGCATCGCCTGCGCCGTCACCGTCATGTCAGTGTGCTGCGCTGCTATACCTGCAATTTACAATATTAGCAAACACAAAAATCTCTTCCTAAAAAGATATTCATAAAAAAAATTGCAAGGCAATAAAAAAAGCATTTGTTGGTTGGATCCATTCCATTCCAACTTCAAAACATTTTGTGCTTTATTTGAAAGCAGTAAAACAATAGATCTCAGAGGTCGTCAGAAAAGCTAAAGCTTCTGGTTATAGAGAAAAGCAAAAATCCTCGTTGTTTCAATAAAATTAAAACTTTGCCGGTGGACTAGCAAACCATCGTTCTTGGATGAAATCAGACCTTTTCACAAGTTGGCTTTTGAAACTTGATTCTAAATTTGGAAGATTAAAGCGCAGAGTATTACCTATTCATTATCGATAACTTCCCAACTCACCCAAAACAAGTTAAGGATAAATTAAAGTTTATAAAGCTTGAGTATTTCCCCCCCAATATGACCTCAATAGTTCAGACAATGGACATGGGTATAATACAAAATTTGAAAGTACACTATAATCGCACTCTTCCCACCAAGATCTTAAGGGTTTGGGAAACCAAAAAAGAGCAATATAAAATATCACTTCTCGATTGTGTGCGCGAAATCCTAAAGGTATGGGGACATTACTCCATTGACAATTGAAAATTGTTTCAAAAAGGCCGAATTTAAGTCTGAGACGTGGGATGACGAAGATGATATTCCGCTTAGCTTACTTAGATGTAACAACGAAGACACCCAAGAAATCGAAATAATCTGGGAAAGGCTAACAGAAGCTCATTATAATGTTGAAGGCGTACATTGGAAGGGCTATGTTGAAGTCGATGACGGCAGATGCTGATGATACTAATGACGGTGAAAATGGAGAAGAAGATGGAGCTGAAATAATAGACTTTGAAATACCAGAGAAAAATTAAATTGAAAATGCAATTGGTAGGTACATTGCAATCTGCAATTGAAATGAAAGAAGAAATTCAAAATTGCTTATTTAAAATAGAATCTTTTTATAAAAAGGTGATCACTGATGACACGGCGACTGTGATGACTGTGATGTCTAAAATTACAATTTTTTTTAAATAATTAAGTTGAAAAAATATTTTTTTATAATACATAATTATAGATTAATGAGCGATAAAAGCAAGAAGCTTAGGTTTATTTATTTATTTTACTTATTATTAAATTCAATAAATCGTTAAGAAAAAAAAACTCTCTCTAACTCGAATTTTTTTTAAAACTCCCTCTAACTCGAACTAGTTTTGATATCCCGTGAAAGTTCGACTTAGAGGGAGTCGACTGTATGTACATACCCATAGAAAATTGTATGAAATTAAAATAGAAGAAATTTGGTATGGTAGAAAATAATTTTGATTACAAAAACGAAAAATTATTTTTATGCGTTGATAGGTATTTATATAATTAAATATAAAAAAAAGAAATTTGATATATGTAGGTGTAGACCAGTTTTTAAAATTTATTCATATAAACTTTGTTTGCAAAAAATATAGACAATTTTTAATACTTTTTATGTGTATATAAACAATTTCAGAAATTTATTATTATTATTATTATTATTATTATTATTAAACTTTATTGACGCATAATAAATTACAAATCAATAATTCTTAAGTTTAAGCACTAGCTACCAGGAGCCTTTGGCTAGTTAAAATTAACATAAATCAAATAAGTAGTTCTAGTTCAATTATAATTTCGTTTACAAATCTTATATTGCTATTTGAGATAACCGTTAGAAGTTCTTGAAGAGATTGACCGGAAATATTTAAAGAGGTTGACTTGATGATTTCGCACTGAAGCATGTGAGCTACTGTAAGATCTGAATTTTCATCGCAAAATTCACAGATTGGTGTAGGTTCTTTCTTGATTAGGTGTATGTGAGTTACGTTGGTATGTCCCATTCTAAGTCTAATATATTTTCTTATCATCGATTTCGGTAAGTCAGGTGGGAAAATTGCCTTTGTACCTTCTGGATTGAAAGTTTTATAAATATGGGAGTACTCAAACCAAGCATCCTTCCTTTTGTTGTTGGTAGACGTTTTCAGATAATTTGAAAGATCTTTTTTGTTGAACGGAAAAAATGAGATGAGGGGTTGTTTGAGACCTAGTTTGGCTTCTGCATCAGCATTTTCATTCCCAAGGATGCCTGCATGTCCAGGTACCCATGCCAGCCTTATATTATTTTGTTTTGCAATGAGCTTATCTCGGATGCTTACAACAATGTTTGAAGAGTTGTTGATGTTATTGATGGCCTTTATAGATGATAGACTATCGGTGAAAATGATAGTCTGTTTGTTTTGTGCAGTTTTAAGAGCTTGCAATATAGCAAAAGCTTCGGCCGTGAATATTGATGATGTGAAATGAAGTGGACCCTTACTAATAACAGAACCCATTTCGGTGACTACAGCGTATGACGTTCCGTATTTAGTTTTAGAGGCGTCGGTAAATAAAAGCTGCCATCCAAGTCTTTGGTAGTTTTCTCTTAACTCCAGAAACATTGTTTTATAAACATCATTGTTAGTACGTGTTTTGTTGCATTGTGCGAGATGCGTAACAATTGATTTTTTTGGAAGGTTCCATGCAGGGGAGTTAGTTTTTGTTTTATTTCCGATGCAGATTGGAATATGTATTTTTGCAGTTGATTCCAGTGATTTTTGTAAGGCGGAAGGGTATTTAGGTGTTTTCTTACGCTTTAACAGTCTTTTTGTATCATCTTGTATAGGTGTAGCAAAAGGAGCGTTGATTTTCCCTATTATCTGCCAGGTAAGGAATTCCATTCGTTCTGTTAAGTTGGGGAGTCCTGCTTCAGTTAAAATATTCTTGATAGGTGTGGTTCGGAAAGCACCTAGACTTGTTCTTGCAGTGGCATGATATTGTGTTGTGATGAGTTGTAGGGAAGATTTTGAACATTTCCCATAAATTGGTAGCCCGTAATCGATTTTTGACAAAATTATAGATCTTACAACGTTAACGAGAGTATTAACATTACAATTACTATTTTTAGAAGCAAGATACTTAATTATATTAACCCTGGTATTTAGGCTTTTTTTTAAATGAGTACAATGTTCCTTAAAATTATATTTTGAGTCAAAAATAATACCTAGAATTTTTGAGCAATTGACATTTTTAATATTAACATTGTTAAAAGTTACATCTTGAATAGTTTTTTGACATTTATGTTTTTTACAAATATGTAATAGATCACATTTTGAAAAAGAAATTTTTGAACCGGACATATTGCCCCAGTCGGATAAATCTTTAATTATTCTTGAAAATATTACTGAGAGCTCTATAAGATCTTTTAATTTAGTGAACAAAATAAGGTCGTCAGCATAAAAAACATGGTTAACTTGAGGATAATTCCGTATAATTTTGCTTATTTCATTGAAAGCTATTGTAAATAAAGTGACCGAAAGTGGCGATCCTTGAGGGATGCCATTTTTTAAATCATGAATAGTTGAATAAATATTATTAGTTTTAATACGAAATTTACGATTTGTCAGAAATGCTTTAACGTAGTTGAACATCTTTGGACCAATTTTCCATTGCGATAGCTGATTCAAAATTACGTGGGGCCCTATTCTGTCAAACGCTTGTTCAAAATCGATTGTAAAGATGGAAATGTGGTTTTTTTCTGACAGGGCGGAAGAAATAAAAGTGTCTATGTGTAAGAGGGAGTCTTGAGTACCTCTTCCCTTCTTAAAAGCTGTTTGGTGTTTGTCGATAAAATCATTATTTTCTAGCCACCAAGATAAACGTTTAGAGACTATTTTTTTCAAGTTTTTTGAGGTGCAAGGAAGGAGGGAAATAGGTCGGTATCCTTTAACAGTAGTATGATCTTTATTAGATTTGGGGATAGGGACAACAGTTGCTACTTTCCAAGTTTGAGGGATTACTCCACTGTCAAAAATGTTGTTATATAAAGACAACAACCTGTTCTTAAGACAAGGTGGGCTATTTTTAAGCATCACGTATGATACTCTGCCAAAAGCGGGAATATGTCCCTTTGCTGAGTGTAAACTACTTTCTAGCTCTAAAAGATTTATGGGAAATTCAATTAAATTTGTTGAAAAAGAAGTTTGGTATTTTGGTTTGGCCTCGTTCAAACATTTGTATTTTTCCACGATATATTTGTCATTAAAATTTTGGTCGTCTTGAGAATTTTCCCAACATTTTGCAAAAAAATCGTTGATTTCAATTGGACATGTGATATTATTTGAGTCAGTTTTAATTAGTTTGATTGTGTGGGGCACAAAAGTGCCTGTAAGACTCTTAATGTCCGCCCACATTTTCTTGGGGGTTGAATTATAATTAATTTCTTCAGTAAATTTTTTAAAACAAGATTTTTTTTGCGATCTTGGCAGCTCTTTTGAACTGAGCATTTGTTTTCCGATTGTTACCCAAGGATAATGTGATTACGATCGGAAAATGATCACTGCCATTTAAGTCATCGGAGACCACCCACGAGGTTTTTTGGGTAAGATGTGGGGATGTAAGAGAAAGGTCAACGTGGGAGAATGTACCATGGGTTGAGAGATGGGTTGGACGACCATCATTTAATATCGCAAGTCCGGTATTGAAAATAAAGTTTTCAACGAGTTTACCGCGGTGGTTAATGGTGGAACTACCCCAAGCGGGAGACCAAGAATTGAAATCGCCGGTAAAAATAATAGGGGTGGAGATGTTATTCAATATGTTTTCAAGGTCAGAAGAGTTAAATGTTTGATCTGGTGGGATATAAACTGAAATAATAGTAACTTTAAATGTTAATTCAACTTCAACTGCGATGGCAGATATGTTGGAGTTAATTGTAATAAATTTGTGGGGAAGCGATTTGTGGACGAGAAGACAAGTACCGTGTTTTGAAGATGTATTGTGTTCTAAATTGTAAAAATATAATGAATATTCTTTGGGTGGTTGCGGTCGAAGACTGTGTCTTATATGCGTTTCTTGGATAGAAATTATACTTGGATTAATTTCTTGTATTAGCATTTGGAGTCCATGATAGTTATTAAAATAACCATTCATGTTCCACTGCAGAATTTTGAGGTCTGTGCAGGCGGCGGAAGGGGTCTTGTTGCCCGTACAATTTAATGTACTGACAGAAGAAAGGCTTCCACCTGTTGTTAAATTATTCCCGCGCCTCCACTGACGACGGGTGTCCCCTCCGTCAAGGGGAGGACATCCATCGCCAACAGGGACGCGGGTTGGAAGTGGACTATTAATGTTTTTAAGAGCTGTCATGTTCATCTATAATCATAGAATTTTTTATTTCGTTTGTGTTTTGTGTTTCTTTCAATGAAGAGGCATTTTGAGGAGAATATGAATGGCTACTATTATTAGATTTATGTTTGCTAGGTATTATTGTTGTTGTTATATTTTTTTCCATGAGGTATGATTTGTTGTCGTTGAAAGAAATTTTATTTTGAGTGGTTGAGTGAGCAAAAGAGGTTTTAGGATCATTAGCTTCCTCTGATTTTGGAGACTTTTCTCTTACGAGAGAGATTGTGTTTTGTGTAACTGTTTTGTTTTGTGAATTTGAAGCTTGTGTTGGTGTTGGAGTTTTTGAATTGAGAGTTAAGTTTGTTTCTTGTATAATTGAGCTAGTTTTATTGAAAATTGGTTTATCTTTATTTGGCAAAATATTTTGAGTGGGGAAAGAGTAAGGAGAGGGATTTAAATTTTTTGTTCCGTTCTGTTGAGTTTTAATACTTTTTATGTGTATATAAACAATTTCAGAAATTTATTATTATTATTATTATTATTATTATTATTATTAAACTTTATTGACGCATAATAAATTACAAATCAATAATTCTTAAGTTTAAGCACTAGCTACCAGGAGCCTTTGGCTAGTTAAAATTAACATAAATCAAATAAGTAGTTCTAGTTCAATTATAATTTCGTTTACAAATCTTATATTGCTATTTGAGATAACCGTTAGAAGTTCTTGAAGAGATTGACCGGAAATATTTAAAGAGGTTGACTTGATGATTTCGCACTGAAGCATGTGAGCTACTGTAAGATCTGAATTTTCATCGCAAAATTCACAGATTGGTGTAGGTTCTTTCTTGATTAGGTGTATGTGAGTTACGTTGGTATGTCCCATTCTAAGTCTAATATATTTTCTTATCATCGATTTCGGTAAGTCAGGTGGGAAAATTGCCTTTGTACCTTCTGGATTGAAAGTTTTATAAATATGGGAGTACTCAAACCAAGCATCCTTCCTTTTGTTGTTGGTAGACGTTTTCAGATAATTTGAAAGATCTTTTTTGTTGAACGGAAAAAATGAGATGAGGGGTTGTTTGAGACCTAGTTTGGCTTCTGCATCAGCATTTTCATTCCCAAGGATGCCTGCATGTCCAGGTACCCATGCCAGCCTTATATTATTTTGTTTTGCAATGAGCTTATCTCGGATGCTTACAACAATGTTTGAAGAGTTGTTGATGTTATTGATGGCCTTTATAGATGATAGACTATCGGTGAAAATGATAGTCTGTTTGTTTTGTGCAGTTTTAAGAGCTTGCAATATAGCAAAAGCTTCGGCCGTGAATATTGATGATGTGAAATGAAGTGGACCCTTACTAATAACAGAACCCATTTCGGTGACTACAGCGTATGACGTTCCGTATTTAGTTTTAGAGGCGTCGGTAAATAAAAGCTGCCATCCAAGTCTTTGGTAGTTTTCTCTTAACTCCAGAAACATTGTTTTATAAACATCATTGTTAGTACGTGTTTTGTTGCATTGTGCGAGATGCGTAACAATTGATTTTTTTGGAAGGTTCCATGCAGGGGAGTTAGTTTTTGTTTTATTTCCGATGCAGATTGGAATATGTATTTTTGCAGTTGATTCCAGTGATTTTTGTAAGGCGGAAGGGTATTTAGGTGTTTTCTTACGCTTTAACAGTCTTTTTGTATCATCTTGTATAGGTGTAGCAAAAGGAGCGTTGATTTTCCCTATTATCTGCCAGGTAAGGAATTCCATTCGTTCTGTTAAGTTGGGGAGTCCTGCTTCAGTTAAAATATTCTTGATAGGTGTGGTTCGGAAAGCACCTAGACTTGTTCTTGCAGTGGCATGATATTGTGTTGTGATGAGTTGTAGGGAAGATTTTGAACATTTCCCATAAATTGGTAGCCCGTAATCGATTTTTGACAAAATTATAGATCTTACAACGTTAACGAGAGTATTAACATTACAATTACTATTTTTAGAAGCAAGATACTTAATTATATTAACCCTGGTATTTAGGCTTTTTTTTAAATGAGTACAATGTTCCTTAAAATTATATTTTGAGTCAAAAATAATACCTAGAATTTTTGAGCAATTGACATTTTTAATATTAACATTGTTAAAAGTTACATCTTGAATAGTTTTTTGACATTTATGTTTTTTACAAATATGTAATAGATCACATTTTGAAAAAGAAATTTTTGAACCGGACATATTGCCCCAGTCGGATAAATCTTTAATTATTCTTGAAAATATTACTGAGAGCTCTATAAGATCTTTTAATTTAGTGAACAAAATAAGGTCGTCAGCATAAAAAACATGGTTAACTTGAGGATAATTCCGTATAATTTTGCTTATTTCATTGAAAGCTATTGTAAATAAAGTGACCGAAAGTGGCGATCCTTGAGGGATGCCATTTTTTAAATCATGAATAGTTGAATAAATATTATTAGTTTTAATACGAAATTTACGATTTGTCAGAAATGCTTTAACGTAGTTGAACATCTTTGGACCAATTTTCCATTGCGATAGCTGATTCAAAATTACGTGGGGCCCTATTCTGTCAAACGCTTGTTCAAAATCGATTGAAAAGATGGAAATGTGGTTTTTTTCTGACAGGGCGGAAGAAATAAAAGTGTCTATGTGTAAGAGGGAGTCTTGAGTACCTCTTCCCTTCTTAAAAGCTGTTTGGTGTTTGTCGATAAAATCATTATTTTCTAGCCACCAAGATAAACGTTTAGAGACTATTTTTTTCAAGTTTTTTGAGGTGCAAGGAAGGAGGGAAATAGGTCGGTATCCTTTAACAGTAGTATGATCTTTATTAGATTTGGGGATAGGGACAACAGTTGCTACTTTCCAAGTTTGAGGGATTACTCCACTGTCAAAAATGTTGTTATATAAAGACAACAACCTGTTCTTAAGACAAGGTGGGCTATTTTTAAGCATCACGTATGATACTCTGCCAAAAGCGGGAATATGTCCCTTTGCTGAGTGTAAACTACTTTCTAGCTCTAAAAGATTTATGGGAAATTCAATTAAATTTGTTGAAAAAGAAGTTTGGTATTTTGGTTTGGCCTCGTTCAAACATTTGTATTTTTCCACGATATATTTGTCATTAAAATTTTGGTCGTCTTGAGAATTTTCCCAACATTTTGCAAAAAAATCGTTGATTTCAATTGGACATGTGATATTATTTGAGTCAGTTTTAATTAGTTTGATTGTGTGGGGCACAAAAGTGCCTGTAAGACTCTTATACTACGTTTCCACTGAACGATAATCTAGATTATTTTCCAGTTTGATTTAAAATAATCTAGTAGTGTTTCCACTGGACTTGTTAGATCTATTTTGACATCTAAAATCTTAATTACAAGCAGTGTCAGTTATTAAAATGTTTTTTTTTTTTGTTCAGTTTGTCAACAGACTGTTTTTTTTTCGGTTTTCTTCCATCAAACTGTCAGATTCATTGGAAATGGAAAAGTGAATCCGTTCAGTACAGTAGATTTCAAGTAGATTTATTTGAAATCTCGAAACGAGATGATTAATTTTTGTATGTTAAATCTAGTGATTTCAATAAGATTTCAAGTAGATTTGAGTAAATCTCAGATTATCGTTCAGTGGAGACGCAGTATTAATGTCCGCCCACATTTTCTTGGGGGTTGAATTATAATTAATTTCTTCAGTAAATTTTTTAAAACAAGATTTTTTTTGCGATCTTGGCAGCTCTTTTGAACTGAGCATTTGTTTTCCGATTGTTACCCAAGGATAATGTGATTACGATCGGAAAATGATCACTGCCATTTAAGTCATCGGAGACCACCCACGAGGTTTTTTGGGTAAGATGTGGGGATGTAAGAGAAAGGTCAACGTGGGAGAATGTACCATGGGTTGAGAGATGGGTTGGACGACCATCATTTAATATCGCAAGTCCGGTATTGAAAATAAAGTTTTCAACGAGTTTACCGCGGTGGTTAATGGTGGAACTACCCCAAGCGGGAGACCAAGAATTGAAATCGCCGGTAAAAATAATAGGGGTGGAGATGTTATTCAATATGTTTTCAAGGTCAGAAGAGTTAAATGTTTGATCTGGTGGGATATAAACTGAAATAATAGTAACTTTAAATGTTAATTCAACTTCAACTGCGATGGCAGATATGTTGGAGTTAATTGTAATAAATTTGTGGGGAAGCGATTTGTGGACGAGAAGACAAGTACCGTGTTTTGAAGATGTATTGTGTTCTAAATTGTAAAAATATAATGAATATTCTTTGGGTGGTTGCGGTCGAAGACTGTGTCTTATATGCGTTTCTTGGATAGAAATTATACTTGGATTAATTTCTTGTATTAGCATTTGGAGTCCATGATAGTTATTAAAATAACCATTCATGTTCCACTGCAGAATTTTGAGGTCTGTGCAGGCGGCGGAAGGGGTCTTGTTGCCCGTACAATTTAATGTACTGACAGAAGAAAGGCTTCCACCTGTTGTTAAATTATTCCCGCGCCTCCACTGACGACGGGTGTCCCCTCCGTCAAGGGGAGGACATCCATCGCCAACAGGGGCGCGGGTTGGAAGTGGACTATTAATGTTTTTAAGAGCTGTCATGTTCATCTATAATCATAGAATTTTTTATTTCGTTTGTGTTTTGTGTTTCTTTCAATGAAGAGGCATTTTGAGGAGAATATGAATGGCTACTATTATTAGATTTATGTTTGCTAGGTATTATTGTTGTTGTTATATTTTTTTCCATGAGGTATGATTTGTTGTCGTTGAAAGAAATTTTATTTTGAGTGGTTGAGTGAGCAAAAGAGGTTTTAGGATCATTAGCTTCCTCTGATTTTGGAGACTTTTCTCTTACGAGAGAGATTGTGTTTTGTGTAACTGTTTTGTTTTGTGAATTTGAAGCTTGTGTTGGTGTTGGAGTTTTTGAATTGAGAGTTAAGTTTGTTTCTTGTATAATTGAGCTAGTTTTATTGAAAATTGGTTTATCTTTATTTGGCAAAATATTTTGAGTGGGGAAAGAGTAAGGAGAGGGATTTAAATTTTTTGTTCCGTTCTGTTGAGTTGTTTGCTTGAGTTTTTCTGAATAAAGACTACAAGAAGGGGCTCCGTGTGACAAGTTGCGTTCTTTGTAGATGCGCCTGGCTTCGGCTAAGGTGCATTTGTTTTTTGTTTTTATTTCTAGAGTCTCTTTGCTTTGGACATATCTTGGGCATGTTTTGGAAGAAGCAGGGTGGGGCTGGGAACAGTTGGCACAGAAAGTGCGAGTGCAGTCTTCGTCTTTATGGAGGGGTAGATTGCAAACTTCACATGTTCCAGGTCGTGTACACCATTTAATCGTGTGTCCAAGAAGTTGACACTGGCGACAGCGCATCGGATTGGGCACATATTCAGAAATTTTGGTTTTATACCAACCGATTTCAATTGAGTTTGGAATTTGGAACAGATCGAAAGTCAATATCATAAGGCCTGTTGGGTTTCTTTTACCGTCTTGTAGTTTTGTGAATTTATACACATCAGTGACATTTTGGGACTTAAGTTCAGAAATAATTTCAGACTCCGGTACATTTATCAAACATGGTGCGTATGCAATACCCTTGCACAGATTGAGGTTGGCGTGAAGTTTTATATTGACTGGACAAATGGGGTCTAGAACTTTGGATTTTATGAACCTATCTGCAATATTTTGATCTTTTGTTAGGATTAATAGGGAACCGTCTCTTAATTGGGAGATCTTTTCATACTGGGTACTGATAGAGTCAATGGTTTTTTTTTAAAATGAAGACACTGATGGAGGATAAAGGCTTGGAGTCGTCTTTAGAGGTTATGTGAACAAAACGTGGGTTTTTGAAGATTGTCTTGGTGGGTAAATCTGGGAATTCGGAGAATACACTACTGGATTGTTTTAATCTTTTGGGAGTAGGAAAAGGGTCTGGGGGGTCCGAAAGCGAGCATTCATCAAGAATGCCATATCGATTACCCGATTTGTGTATAGGCTTTAAGCCCATACTAACCAATATTTATGGACGCGAAAGAGTTCACTAGCTATATATGTATATATTTTTTGTATTTGTTTAATAAAAACGTTATTTGAGAGGGAGAGCGGAAATGGGAGAGGGTAAGAAAAACGCGAACTTTTATTCTATACCACACAAACTGGTCTGAACGGTTGGGAGGTCAGCCGATGACAGTTCAGAAATTTATAAATATTCACACAAACCTATTTTGAAAAAAAAAAATAAAATAAAATTTTCGAGAGAAAAAATAATTTTACTTACTTATTTAAGGTGGCGCTACAGTCCGGGGTGGACCAGGGCCTCAACCAACAAGCTTCTCCAGCTAGCTCGGTCCCTAGCTAGCTGTCCCCAGTTTCGCACGCCAAGTTGGTTGAGGTCCTCCCCCACTTGTGTGCGCCACCTGAGTCGCGGTCTTCCTCTACTTCGCTGTTCTCGGGGTCTGATTCGAAGACTTTCCGGGCCGGAGCATTAGGGTCCATTCGCTCTATATTACCAAGCCCTCTCAGTCGCTGGACTTTTAAACGTTTGACTAGGTCAGTTTCACTGTACAGCCCGTACAGTTCGTGGTTAAATCTTCTCCTCCACTCCCCATCTATGCAGACGGGACCAAAGATCACAGGAAGAATTTTCCTCCTGAAACAGCCTAAAGCGCTCTCATCCACCTTCGACAAAGTCCACGTCTCTGCACCATAGACAAGAACCGGGATGATAAGGATCTTATAGAGGGACACTTTAGTTGCTCGAGAGAGGACTTTGCTACTCAATTGCCTTCTTAGTCCAAAGAAACAGCGATTGGCAAGAGTTCTCCGTTTGATTTCAGCACTGGTGTTGTTTTCAGAGTTTATAGCGGCGCCTAGGTATATGAAGTCCTTCACTACCTCAAAATTATAGCTGTCTATAATGACGTTTTGTCCAAGACGTCGGTGTTGTGTGTCCTTTCTTGATGACAGCATATACTTGGTCTTGTCCTCATTTACCGCTAAACCCATCTTCTTCGCTTCCGTCTCAATGTTCACAAAAGCGCCACTGACATCACGCTT
This sequence comes from Chrysotoxum bicinctum, assembly GCA_911387755.1. Classification (NCBI taxonomy): domain Eukaryota; kingdom Metazoa; phylum Arthropoda; class Insecta; order Diptera; family Syrphidae; genus Chrysotoxum; species Chrysotoxum bicinctum. The sequence goes on from OU426988.1 coordinate 105,421,704, forward strand.
TGTTCTTCCAATAATGTCAATGTCGTCGGCGTATCCGGATAATCGGACGGAATCTTGAAAGATTGTGGCTCTTGTGTTGACGCGTGAGTTTTGCACTATTCTTTCAAGAACTATGTTAAAGAAGTCGCACGATAGAGCATCGCCTTGCCTAAAACCTTTTTTGACATCAAATGCATCGTTGAGATCTTTTCCGACCTTGTTGGAGCAGCGTGCATTCTCCATCGTCATCCTGCATAAGCGGACAAGTTTTTCAGGGATGCCAAAACTAGACATTGCTCTATATAGTTCGTTCCTATAGATGCTATCGTTTGCGGCTTTGAAATCGATGAAAAGGTGGTATGTGTCGATTTGTAGCTCCTGGGTTTTTTTCAAGATCTGCCGTAATGTGAATACTTGATCGATGGTGGACTTTCCTGGTCTAAAGCCGCACTGATATGGACCTATCAGGTTGTTGACGAAAGGCTTCAGAAGTTCACATAATACGGCAGAAAGGATCTTGTACGCAATGTTCAGGAGACTTATGCCTCTGTAGTAGGCGCAGTTCAGAGGGTCTCCTTTCTTGAGGATCGGACAGACAATACTGAGGCTCCATTCATAGGGTATGCTTTCTTCTGACCATATTTTGCAGATGAGCTGGTGCATACTCCCAACCAAGTCATCGCCTGCCGCTTTGAACAGTTCGGCAACGGGGCCGTCAGCTCCAGCGGCTTTGTTGGACTTGAGATTCTATATAGCTATCTTCACTTCGTCCGGGTAGGGTGGGCGGTATTGTTGGTCTGCGTCGCCTAGGTTGAATGATGCTATCTCTATAGTAGCGGCATTTTCTTCTTGATCGCCATTATAAAGATTGGAGAAATGTTCTTTCCATATTCTCAGCATGACTGCGATTCCACTGCGATGTTCCTGTGATTATCCTTAAAGGCTTTGGCTCGGGGATTGTATCCCTGTGATGTTTTTTTTACCTTTTGGTAAAACTTCCGAACCTCATTTCTGCCATGGCATCCTTTTATTTCCTCGATCAAGCGCTTCTGCTGCTCCTTCTTTTTTTTTCTTAGAAGCCGGTGTTCTTCTCTCCTCTTCTGCTCGTAGAGCTCGCGAGCAGCTCTAGTTCTTTGCAGCGCCGCTTTATATGCGTTTTGTTTTGCTGCATGTGCTTGCCGGCACTCATCGTCAAACCAGGGGTTTCGTTGTTGTGTTCGTGTAAAACCCAGCACATCAGAGGCGGCATCTCTGATGGCTGCTTGGCAATGTTGCCACTGGTCCTCAATACTTGATGCTGGCGGCAAAGGGCTTCTTAAGGGGTTGTTAGAAACTCGATCGGAAAGGGACCTTGCGATCTCTTGCGATTGTAAGCGTCCAACGTCGAACTTCCTCGCAGTACTTCCTTGTTTTGGCTTGGGTCGGGATATTCGCAGTCGAACCTTGGCTACAACGAGGTAGTGGTCCGAATCGATATTAATCCCTCGGAACGTGCGGAAATCCTCTATACTGGAGAAGTGCCTTGAATCGATCGCAACGTGGTCAATCTGGTTTACGGTTGATTGATCAGGAGATCGCCATGTCCATTTGTGAATATCCAGATGTTTGAACAGCGTACTGGCTACAAGAACGTCTCGCCCCACAGCGAAGTCGATCAGCCTGAATCAGTTATCGGAGGTGGTGTCGTGCAGGCTATATCTTCCAATTCTGTCACCAAAAATGTCTTCTCTTCCTAGCTTGGCATTAAAATCTCCAAGGACAATTTTAATGTCATAACTAGGGCACTGCTCGTATGTTTTGTCCAGGAGCTCGTAGAATATTTCTTTGGTGTCTTTCGCGCAAATCAGGCTAATGTTGGCAAATTAGGCCTTGATGCGGATTGTCGTGAGGCGCTCGTTCACACAGTTGAAACTTAAGACTTTTTGCCTGAGCCTAGCTCCAACAACAAATCCGCATCCAAATAAACGCTGCTTTTGTTCTCTGTAGCAGTCGCCGTAGTAAATATCGCAGTCTTTTAATTTTCATCTCCCCGGTCCGTCCCATCGCATCTCTTGGATGGCGGTAATATCTGGTTTGTAGCAGTTTAGGGCTTCCGCTAATTGTTCGGATGCACGTGGTCTATTAAGGGACCTAACATTCCACGTACAGATCCGAAGTTCGTTATCCTTATTTCGTTTGCATGGTTCCTCAACAGTGAATCCGTCCGTATCCGAGGCTTGTTTTTGCTTCGCAACTACGTCGTATTTTATGTGGTCGGGAAGTCACCCCGACGGCACAACCCCCAACCTGTAGGGCCAGGTCCTTAGTATGTTCACTAAGTAGTTCAGCCTCACTGCAACTGTAGACGCCATCGTTGATTCCATCTGGGGAATTCCGCCGCTGTCGCCTGGATGAAAGGAGAGATGCCTTAGTGGAAACACCTCTCCCCCTCTCTATCGTTTACTACTTCCAACAACCTTCCACTGGGGTTGTGACCCAATCTCCAGTTGAGGTACTAAGCACCCGATGTTCACCGCGAGGAGGTGAGAGTAGGAGTCGATAGACAGAGGTGGGTTTTAAGAAAAACCTGTGGACGCTTGTTTCCTCTTGGGTGCACGTATCTACCATTCGAACACAAAAAAAAAAATAAAATAAAAAATAATTTTAGAAAACTTTAATTATGTAATTAAAAAAAAATTACAATAAATAGAATAAAATTTTTATTGACACAATATTTAAAAAAAATCAGACACCTACCTTTCTTGGAAAAACTATTTTGTATGCATTTACATATTGCTTATAAGTTATAAGTAATTTTAGAAAAATTAAAAAAAAAGTTAAGTTTCGAAATAAAATATTGAGCCGTTTTTGAGATATCGAATTTTCCAAGAAAAAAATTATTCTTTTTGCAAAAATTAAAAAAATATTTTTTTTCAAACTTTTGAGATGCAATGTTTTTTAAACTTTTTGGAAGCATCTATAAAAAAATTCGATAATGAGAACATTGTCAAATGTCAAAATTTGAAAAAATGGTTTTATGGTAGGTACAAGCTGTAATATCTTAATTTCAAAATTTGTTTTATTAAATTAAAGATCATTCAAATTTATTGAAAGAAACAAAAAAGTTATCAAAATTCCAGGCGCCGTGTCCGAGAAAAATACGATTTTTGAAAACCATTATTAAATTTTTTTACTTGTTTTTAGGTAAAATTAAATTTTTTTTCTCATATCTTGTAGATTATAGGTACTGATAAACTTTTATTTATCAAGTTTAAAAAAAATCTAGCTTGGGGTTTTCGAAATATTGAGTTTTGAAGTTTATACTAAAAATTCCAAATTTTTTTTTGAAAATTTGAATGCACAATTCTATTTAAGTTTTTGGAGAGCTTTACCAAAAAAATGATCAAAATCGGTTGTACCGTTTTTGAGACAATGAAAAACAAAGAAAATGGTTCCATGGGGGGTAACAAAAATAACCATTTTTTGGAAAAAAAATTTCAATAATTACATAGCTTTAACTTAATAAAATTTTTTTACAATTTTATTTTTTAAACCCGTGGAACAGTTTTTGAGGTACGACCAAAGTTAGGCTCAAGGGTGAACATGATGAGCATTCCTAGCGAAGCGGTTATTACGGGTGAATTGATAAAGTTGAAGAATCCAACTGGCTACTTCGAGTGAGCATTGCTTGTGAAAGAAGCGATAAAACAGGGAATTAGATGAAACATTCCGACGGTGTTCAAGAGATGGGAATGAATCCATGATAGCTCTGTTTCATATCAGTTTTAACGCTCTGTTCTGAATTCTATCCAATAAATTGAGAGAAGATTGTGCTGCACCTGCCTAAAGGTGTGAGTTATACTCGAGTTTTGGACGTATAAACGCCTTATAGATTGTAGCCAGATCAGAAGGGGTGAAAAATTTCTTATATCGATATAGAAATCCTAAGCATTTAGCAGCATTTTGGGCAGTCTCCAGAATGTGATCATACCAACGCAGATCGTCGTTAACATACATACCGAGTACTGAGTGCTTTTCGGTTTCTTCGATGCAAGTGCCATTTAAGGACGATGGCATAAGGGGTATATTTTGCTTTAACGACAATAGACAGCATTTAGTTTTCGAAGCATTAAACTCCACACGGTTTTTTGTACCCCATTTAACAATGCTGTAAAGATCGGAGTTTAATGAACTTATCATACAATACCGTTGCAAATTCACTTCCGAAGGAGATGGACGTGAATTTGGGAACACGTATGAAAAGCTGAGAGTAGAGTCGTCAGCAAAACAATGAAGTGGATTAGAAGTTTCAGACAAGAGATCATTTATAAAAATGAGGAAGAGAGTCGGAGACAAAACGGAGCGTCTTAGACCATTAGAGGTTCATTGTGATACCATAATCTAATAGGGAACAAAAAGGTTCCCTACTAGTTAAAACCATTTGGAGCTTCTGATGAAGCGAAGGAGACTTTTAATGTCTGTGTTTATGAGATCGCTTAGTTCACTATAGAAATATTCTCCTAGATGAAGTTTGCGTGTGTAAGAGAGAGCAGGGCATGTACAAAGAAGCTGTGGGATTGTCTCCTCTTTCTCCTCGTCCAAGCAACTCCTGCTAAAATCGTTTAATAGTACACCGAGTCGTGCGGCGTGTCTACCTATGAGACAGTGTCTAGTTATGACACCTATTACGGAGCTGATCTGAGATCTACTGAGGGAGAATAGGCATTTTGACCGTTTCAAATCCAGTTTAGGCCAGATTTGTTTGGTCGCCATACAAGTAGTAGTGTTAAACCATCTTGTGTTTGATTGTTCCAGAGCAATTCGTTTCAGCATAAGTTTACTTGTAGCTATGGGCATACCTATATCTTCCTTTTCGGGTAAGAAAGGCATTTCCGTTCTAATTCTGGCAAGTTCTTTGGCTTTGCAATTCCCCGGAATGTCCCGAAATAGGTGAATATTAAACTGTTTGGCCATCTCCATCAGAGACGATCGACAGTCTTGGGCTGTAATGGAGTTTACAGAGACTGAAGCGAGGGATTTCAAAGCAGCCTGAATATCTGAGAAGATGCGGATATCCTTGCTAGATGTCACGTTTTCTTTAAGCCAAGACAGTACTTCTTTTATCGCTTGGAATACGCTACAATGGTTAGGTAGGCGGAAGGAGAGACTAAGGTTTAGTCCATCTGAGTACACTCCACCACCCACTCCGTTTTCAGCCTTCGATCCATCTGTATAAAAGTGTACTGATTTATTTTCTGTCAAAGCACCGTTCTCCCAAGCTGACCTTGCGGGAATGGTGACTTCAAAGTTTTTATCGAAAACCAAAAAGGGAGTGATGTAGTCGGAGTGACTTGGGAGAGTTCCGAATAAATTCAGAATGGTGGTGTGGCCAATAGAGTTATTGGTCCATTTAGAGATGGCTTTGAGACGTATGGCTGTGCTCACGGCCATTTGTTTGCTGTAAATATCAAGGGGTGTAAGGTTGAAAAGTATGTCTGGTGCAGCGAAAGGTGTCAAGCGGAGAGTTCCGCTGATGCACATACACGCCGAACGTTGTACTTAGCTTAGTTTATCGCAATTTATCGCTTTATCTAAGGCCGTCCACCATACAGTCACCCCGTTAGTGAGTATCGGTCTAATGACCGCAGTATATAGCCAGTGAGTGATTTGTGGAGACAAGCCCCACTTGTTCCACACAGCTTTTTTACAAGAAAAGAGAGCTACTGTGGCTTTCCTTACTCTTTCCTGTATATTAGTTTTCCAACTTAACTTTTTATCTAAAATAAGACCAAGGTATTTAGCTTCATCTGAGAAAGTAAGTGGAACACCTTTGATCGATGGAGGGTCTAATTAATGAATTTGTATTTCCTTGTGAAGAGGACCAGTTCAGTCTTGTTGGGATTAACCCCTAGTCCACAGCGATCTGTCCATTTGAGTAGCTTGTTGAGAGCAGTTTGTAAGTAAAGGATGAAAGTGCAATTTATTTGAAGTTTAATATGGAATTGTTTTAATTTGCATATTGAAAAGATAAAAGAATACCCATATATAAAAATCAGTTGCAATTTGTAGATTTTACTAACAAACATTTATTTTTGAAAAAAGTTATTTTGCAAAATTTATAGTAAATTTTTAATATGAGATAGATACCTACTTATTTAATTAAAATACATACATACTATGATTTGATTTTGGCGGTCAGCCATTAGACGAATAGGGGGAATAACATGTAGCATACGAAAACATGCACGTGCCGTAACTATTCGGGACTGGTGGAAGTCTGATCATAGCCTCTCCGTGGCGGCCGCTAGAAACAAGTCTTTAAAAAAGTTTTGGCTAATATGATCAGGCTGGTTCCTCAGGTTGGCGACAGGTTATTTCCCTGTCCCGTAAAACTTTATGAATTACGAGACCGACAACAAGCCTCGGAAACGGACTGATCACACGACGACAACCAACGCAACGAAAACTGAAAAACGATTTACGAATTTTCTTATGGAACGTACGATCGCTCTATAGAGCTCGAGCTGCTCAGCAGCTAGCCGATGCCCTGTCAAAATATAAAGCTGACATAACAGCTCTTCAAGAAATCAGATGGACAGGGAATGGTGTTCTACAGAAGAAAGAATATGACGTATACTATATAGCTGTCATACAAAACACCATGTGCTCGGGGTAGGCTTCCTAGTCAGCGAAAAAATGAAGTCTACCATCATCGGCTTTAACGCTATAAGCGAAAAGGCTATGCACCCTTCGCGTGCGAGGCAAATTTACGAACATCATCCTCATTAACGTTCACGGACCTACGGAGGAGTCCTCAGACGAAGAAAAAGAGACTTACTACGAACAAGTCGAGAGGGCCCTCAATGTCTGTCCAAGGTATGATGTTAAAATCATCCTTGGGGATTTGAACCCAAAAATAGGTCGGGAGCCGGTATTCAGGCATTACGCAGGCACCCATAGTTTGCATGAGAACATTAATGACAATGGACTTCGAGTCTTAGAATTGGCAGTATCGAAAAACATGGTCGTTGCGAGTACCAGGTTCCCGCGTAAAGATATCTACAAAGCCACCTGGGTATCACCTGATGGAGTCACTCGTAACCAAATAGGACACGTGTTGATAGACCGTCGCCACTACTCGAACTTGATGACGGTACGAACGTACCGAGGTGCCAATATCGACTCGGATCACTATCTTGTTGGTATGGTTTTCCGAGGGCGGATTGCCTTGCGAAGACGCATTGCATCCGCCGATCAGGTTCGAATCAACACGGCTGCCCTGCGCAATGAAAACACCAGTAACACCTTTGGTAATGCGTTAGGACTCGCCCTAGAAACACCTGATTTAGGGAGAGTAAGTCCTGGAGCCAGTATGCTGGGCGTAAATGAGAAGTGGACACGCCTTAAGAATATTGTCATTAGTACTTGCCAACTCCATCTTAGGCAGCAGTCGTAAAAATCGGAACGACTGGTTTGATGATGAATGCAAGCTAGCGACTGAACGTAAGAATGTTATGTACCGAGCATTGCAACAATCTCTTAGAACGCGGGCACGCGAAGAGGAATATAAAGAGCTCAGAAGAATAGAAAAACGGCTACACAGACAAAAAAAATCAGCCTGGGAGAAGAACCTAATCTGTGAAATAGAAAATAGCCGAGAGCGAGGTCCGCACCAGGCACGGAAGTTCTACCAATCCGTCCGAAACATGACGCAGTACACACCACGCTGCACATACTGCAGGGACGGAGAGGGAAATATGATCACCGATCCTGAAAGCATACTGGAGCGATGGGAAGTGTACTTTAATGAATTGCTAAATGGTCAGCTCACTGCAGAAGTGGACGCTCCACTACTTGCTTGCCGCCACCAAGCATAGAAGAGGTTGAGAAGGCTATAGGCCGGCTTAAACAGAACAAAGCCCCGTGAGCCGATGGCATACCAGCCAAATTATTCCATCACGGCGGGCCAGCCTTACGTCAAGCAATTCATGATATTATAGTACACGTATGGGAGCAGGAAGAAATGCCAGAAGACTGGCGAAAAGGTTTAATATGCCCCATACATAAGAAGGGAGATGTCAAAATGTGCAGCAATTATAGAGGTATCACGTTGTTGAGTACCGCCTATAAGATACTCTCCTCTATCCTACAAGACCGGATAACCCCATACGCTAAAACCGTCATCGGACAATATCAGTGTGGTTTCATTTCAGGCAAATCAACAACTGATCAGATCTTTACCCTTAGGCAGGCGATGGAAAAATGTCTAGAATGTAACATCCCAACATACCATCTCTTTATAGACTTTAAGGCCGCCTATGATAGCATAGCCAGGGTAGAACTTTACAAAGCCATGAGAGAATTCGGCATCCCAAATAAATTGACACGACTATGTAGGTTGACCATGACCAACGTAACAAGCCAAGTAAAAATAGCCAGATTGCTATCCAGACCAATCAACATCTTTAATGGACTCCGACAAGGGGACGGTTTGGCCTGCCTCCTCTTCAACCTGGCGTTGGAGAAAGCAATCCGTGACTCTGGCACGGCAACAAGAGGGACCATCATCAACAGGTCCAGCCAGTTACTGGCTTACGCAGACGACATCGACATCATCGGAAGAACCGAACAAGCTGTACACGATTCCTTCATGCAGATCGAGCAGGCGGCACAAAATCTGGGGCTGCACATTAGTGAAGGTAAAACAAAGTATATGGTGGCGTCGAATGCGAGAGGAACAGTTGGTCAAACAATCAAGGAAGCGGAGAACGAATTTGAAGTGGTGCAATCCTTTAAATACCTTGGGTCAATAGTAGCAGCCGATAACAATATAGAAGAAGAAATACGCGGGCGGCTTCTCAAATCCAACAGAGCCTACTATAGTCTGTCAAAGCTCTTTAAATCCAGAAATCTCACCATAACTTCAAAACTGCTGCTGTACAGGACCATGGTCCTGCCAGTACTCACATATGGATCCGAGACTTGGCTTAGCAAAGGCACTCCGACCTCTTAGCTGCGTTCGAGAGAAAAGTCTGAAGGAGAATTGTTGGCCCCGTATGTGAGGAAGGACGATTCCGGAGACGGTACAATCATGAACTGTACGCAATCTACCTTGAAGCAGATATCGTGACAAAAATTAAGCTCGGTAGACTCCGGTGGGCAGGGCACCTAGCTCGAATGAGCGAAGAGGAACCTGCTCGGAAAGTTCTTTGTGGTACATTCTATGGTAGACGACAGCGCGGTAGACCATGCTTGCGCTGGAGAGATGGCGTAGACCAGGACGCCCGAAGCGCAACTGGATGGTGACCGGGATAGGTGGAGAGACTTGTTGAAGGCCAGGACCGGAACCCGGTTGTAGAGCAGATGATGATGATGATACTATGATTTGAAACATATTTATTTAAGCGGAAATTGATTACACATACAATCAAATGGTTGGTTCTTTTTTCTTTATTCAAAATTCTGAATTTCAAGATTCTAATTGATTAAATTTTAGTTTTCAATATACTATTTGTCAAAATTAAAGTTTTCAAAATTCTGCATTTTGAAACTCTACTTCTCAAAATTCTGCTTTTTAAATTTTACTTATTAAGTTTTCTGCATATCAGAATTCTACTTCTCAAAGTATGTTTTTCAAATTTATATTTCCCAAAATTTTGTATTTCAAAATTCTACTTCTCAAAATTCTGCTTTTCAAATTGTACCTTTTAAGCTTTCTGCATTTCCTTTTTCAAACTTCTGCTTTTCAAAATTTTACTTATTAATTTTTATGCATTTCAAAATTTAATTTCCCAAAATTCTGCATTCCAAAATTCTACTCTTCAAAATTTTAGCTTTCAATATAATTGTTCTGTATTTCAGAATAATACTCAAAACTCCAATTCTCAAAATCCTGCATTTGAAAAATCTGCCTACAAAAATAATTATCTATCTATACAAAATAATTGTTCTGAGTGGTAACTAAAAATTCGTGTATTTAAATAAAAATCCTACATTTGTTCCAATATACATACAACACAGCGAACGAAAAAAAATCAAACCTAATGTCGACTTTCTTTACACACTAGCACCCATATTAATAAAGATGGTTTAGTGGAGGTTTATCGTTAAGTTCTGGACTAAGTGCGAAATTTCATTAATAAAACACGGAAGTAGGTGGTTTAGCGAAGGAATAAGAAATAGAAATGTCCACAGTCATACACGAGCAATTGACAATTAATTTAGGTAGCCACAGAATATAAAAAAGAGATTGCTTATTTTGTAGAAGATTTTCTTAAAAGGATTTTTGATAAACGTCATTATACTATTCCGGGAACATTTTGTTTTTATTAATGAAAATATTTAAGCCATGGCTTAACTCCTATACCATGGTTTAGCAAAACCATGGAATATAGGTGGAATAAGCGTTTTTTATGAATACGGCTGTAGGGATTTTAGGGATTGCGTTCCCTTGTCAAATTTTGACTTTTACGACAGATTTTACGTTCCTTCACACCAAAAAAATAGATTTTTTTTTGACAGAGATCAAATCTTTCGAATCCGTATTTGTAGAGGGATTTACATGTATACGAAATACGCACACTAAAAAGACAAAATTTGACAAGGGATCGAAATCCCTAAAATCCCTACACCCATATTAATAAAGATGGTTTAGTGGAGGTTTATCGTTAAGTCCTGGACTAAGTGCGAAATTTCATTAATAAAACTAATTTTCTGTTAAGTGACGTGTAGAATTATTTAATCAATACCGTTCACGTTTTACGGCTTCCACTGTAATCGTTCTCTATTTACTTAGTGAAAATATATAACTATATCGGTATTGGTCAGCTAAATCGAATGATCTTCCCCCACTCTTCTAGTTGTAAATGGCGAATCCGCTATTCCAGGTTCTTTACACGAAATGTTAGTTTTTAAGAAATATTTTTGGCACTCAATAAAGAACCATCGAGAAACGAAGTTGTTGCGACTTTTTTTATTCTGTTGAAGTTAAATAAACTCCACAATTTTTCAGAAGTGGGATATCGATACCGCGTGTTAAAGTTTTTTCTGATTAAATTTAATACTCCAGCCAAATAAGAACCCACTTGGTGGTAGTTCATTCAAGTTGTTGTTGTAATATTCAAAAATTCATAAATTTAATAAATTTTGCTTAGAAAATAAAAAAACAAATGTTCGAAGAGTGGAATATTTTCTTGAATTCCGCAACGGTGGTTGTTCTTAAAGCTGTGTTACACACTTTGCAAATGGAAACGAAGGGTTCCAAAGCTGAACTGAAGCACCGTGTGTTGGAAGGAGTTGAAGGTTTCACTGAACATGATCTACAAAAAATTATACATGACGTCGGCATTCATGCACGAGCCGCAGAGTCTGTAGAGAATAATGACGAGGAGCATTCCGACGACGATGCAGAGCAGCATACCGACGAGGAAACTCTGGACGAGGAGTTGATAAAACTTCAAAGGATTTGTAAAAAGAAGGAAGAAATCGCAAAACTCAAACGACAACTTCGTGAGCTTCAGTTTGATGACACGTCATCTAGTTCAAAATCCACAACCGCGTGTTTCAGGGACATTGAAGACTCAATACCAGCTTTTAGTGGGGATGACAACTTACCTGTACAGCGTTGGATTGAGCAGTTTGAAGAATGTTCTGAAATTCTAGTCCTGGATGAAAGGAGCAAATTCCTCTATGGAAAAAGGCTATTGTCAGGTACGGCAAAACTATTTGTCAGAACAACTGTACCAAAAAATTGGAACGATCTAAGAAGTCTTTTACTCAACGAATTTAAAAGAAATGTGACTAAAGCCGAAGTCTACAGTGACCTTCAAAATAGACGAAAACATCGGGATGAGACATTTCAACAATATGTTCTTTCGATGAAGGAAATCGCTGCCCAAAGTTCCGTTGAAGAAGAAGACATAATACAATTCATTATCCATGGCGTCACCGATTCAGAAGTGAATAAGACAATCCTGTATAATGCCAACAGTGTCACGGAACTGAAGTCAGCGCTAAGGAAATATGAAAAACTGAAGACCAACTGCCGCGATCATCACTCCGACAACCGTCCATCAAGAAGTGCACCACATCAACTGCATGCACGCAATATTACACCTAAGCGATTTGATGGCAGTGTGAATTCTAGTCGCAAAAACGTTCGAAAACCTGGCGAGAAGAAAGAGGTAACATGCTATAAATGTGGAAATCTTGGTCATATATCACCAAATTGTACGGCCAAGAATGGAGTGATGAATGTTGACACCAAAATTGGAACGGAAACTTCTGTGAACTTGTATACTTCAAACGATGGCTGCAGCAATGTCAGGCCCAGCATGAGCATCAAGAGCAGAGAGTCGCCTAGCAATAAATTCGAATACAACATAAGCTTTAGATTCATCAGTGGCCTTATGGAGGTATCAACTTCTTTGCTGACTCTATTGGACTCGGGGAGTCCCATCAGTTTTGTTCAGATCCAGTTTGTGCCACCGTTTTTGATTTCGAAGCTCGATAAGAGAAGTCATAATTATGTTGGAGTTAACAATAGCCCGTTGGATGTACTGGGAAGTATTAGCAGTATTATTTTTTATCAAAAGTCTTTTATAAATTTACAATTGTTAGTTGTGCAAAATTTTTCAATGAGTTATCCTGTAATTCTAGGTAGAGACTTTATGGGAAAAACTGGTTTGGTGTTACAACAACAAAGGGAAAATGTGTTAATTGGATTTGATCGGGATCTCATTTTACCATCTGAAGTTCGCGATTCTCCAGCTCCAAATCAACAAGATGCGCAAATTATTGAAGGTGATGATGAAATGTTTATATCTCAAATAATGAATATCGACGTGAATTTTGATGTGAGTAAAAAAGATTTTAAAATTAATGATAATTTACCTGAGTTGATTAAACAAAGTGTTGTTCGGATAATTACACCAACTTTCTCGACTTCAGATGATGGTCAAATTTCCAGTCAAGGTTTTAAAATGCGAATAAATTTATCTAAAGAGATTCCTTTCCATTGTCCGCCTACAAGGTTGCCCTATGTGCATAAAATAGAACTCCGAAAGATTTTAGACAAATTATTAGAAAAGGGCATAATTCGTGAATCGACTTCCTCATTTGCGTCGCCCATTGTTCTTGTGCAGAAGAAGAATGGGGAGCTAAGGCTCTGTGTTGATTATCGCGAATTAAATAAATTGACTCTTAAGGAAAATTTCCCCTTACCTCTTATTGAGGACCACATAGATCGTCTTAAAGACAAAAAGTATTTTACAACTCTTGACCTTAAAGATGGTTTTCATCATGTTCAAATGGAGGAAGAGTCCATAAAATATACGTCATTTACGACACCCCTTGGACAATTTGAATTCATGAAAATGCCTTTTGGGTTAAAAAATGGACCCTCAGTTTTTGAGAGATATATTAAGCAGATTTTTAAAGATTTAATTTCGAAAGATAAAATTTTAACTTTTATGGACGATATTCTGATTGCTACGGAGTCTATTGATGAACACCTTGATATATTGAAAGAGGTTGTTGACATTCTAGTCCTAAATGGTTTGCATCTTAGATACGACAAATGCGTTTTTTTGAAAACGGAAATCCAATATTTGGGATACAAGATAAGCGATCGTGGCATTAAGCCCAATGATTCAAGTATTGATGCTATTAGAAACTTCCCCATTCCACGAAGTACAAAAGAAGTTCAGAGCTATGTTGGACTTTGTTCCTACTTTCGTAAGTTTATACCAAATTTCTCAAATCTTGCAAAGCCCCTCTACGATCTTTTAAAAAAAGAGACACCCTTTGTATTTGGTGCTCAAGAAGAAGAAGCTTTCACCTTGTTGAAAACAAGGCTTACAGAATCTCCAGTCCTTTCGATATATAGTCCACATAACACCACGGAGCTCCATTGCGATGCAAGTAGTGCAGGTTTCGGTGCAGTTTTATTACAAAAACAAAATGATAAGAAATTCCATCCAGTTTTCTACTTTTCAAAGCGTGCGACAGAGTCTGAGAGCAAATTTCATAGCTATGAGTTGGAAACTCTGTCTATAATTTACGCCTTAAGACGGTTTAGAATTTATCTGCTAGGTATACCGTTTAAAATAGTAACTGACTGTCAAGCCTAACTTTGACTCTAAAGAAAAAATCTCTTAATCCGCGCATTTCTCGTTGGGCTCTAGAGCTTCAAAGCTTTGACTATAATATCGAACATCGCAAAGGTAACTTGATGGCTCACGTTGATGCCCTGAGTAGATCGTTTAATATTCTTTATGTTGACGATGAATCTTTTGAGTTTCTTCTCGCGGCCGCTCAGAGAAGGGACCCGAAAATAATCACAATTGTTAATGATCTGGAAAAGTCTGAAAGCTCATTGTACGAAATGATAGATGGTTTGATTTATCGCAAAGTTAAGGACAAACTTTTGTTTTACGTTCCTTCAGAGATGGAAGGACAAGTTATTCGTACGCATCATGAGGCGATGTGTCATTTGGGGGTTGAAAAATGCTTTGAACATTTGTCCGTAAGTTACTGGTTTCCTAATATGAAAGTAAAAGTTAGAGATTATATCAAAACTTGCCTGAAGTGCATCTACTTTTCTCCGGAATCAGGTAAAACTCAAGGTATATTGCATTCAATTCCCAAGGGTAACATGCCTTTTCATACCCTGCACATTGACCATCTCGGTCCATTGTCAACTGGAAGCAAAAAACATCTATTTTGTGTTATCGATGGGTTTACAAAGTTTGTAAAACTTTACCCAGTAAAGACCACGAGCACCAAGAAAGCCACAATATGCCTTCAGTCGTATTTTGAAAATTATTCCCGTCCAAATCAAATTATATCCGATCGTGGATCTTGTTTCACGTCTCAGGAGTTTGCAGAATTTTTGAGTTCTAAAAACATCCAACATATAAAAGTTGCTATGCATTCTCCTCAGTCCAATGGGCAAATAGAGAGGATAAATCGAGTTATAATTCCGATATTGGGAAAGGATACTGATCCAAATACGACTAGTGGTTGGGATAAGCATATTGCAAAAATTGAATTTGCTCTAAACAACACCTTAAACCACAGCACTGGATTTTCTCCTAGTACACTACTTTTTGGGACAAATCAAAAGGGCGAACTTTGTGATCGAGTTAGGGAATTTTTGAACATAAGACTAGGACCAAAAAGAGTAAATTTTGAAGACATTAGAAACAAAGCTAGCGAAAACATAGAAAGGGCACAAGCTTCGAACAAAAGCTATTATGATAAGCATCATAAAAAACCACACGTCTACAAAAAAGGAGATTATGTAATGATTAAAAATGTAGTCACTACTCCTGGAATTAATAAAAAACTATTCGCTAAATATAGAGGCCCATATGAAGTCGAGAAAGTTATGCCTAACGATAGATATCTAATAAAAGATATAAATGGTCTTCAATTGACACGTTTGCCATATAGAGGAGTCTCATCACCAGCAAATATGAGACCATTTTTGACAAAGCTATATAGTTTGGAGTATGGCGAAGCCGATGATGGTAACAAGAATCTCGATTAGCCACATAAAGTTTTAAAAACAAAAATCAGATCTCAGATGTAATTAGTATGTTTATTTTTGCATAAGGCCAAACCACTTATTTCCATCAAGAGTTTGTTTTTAATAAATGTATTAATGTATCTTTTTTTTTTTAAATTCATGTTCGTATGAAAATGTATCTTTTGTCAAAAAAGTGTATTAAAGTTTTAAAGTTTAAACTTAACGTAAATTAAATTTCATATTCGTATTGAAAAAATTAAAAAGAAAGAAAAGAAAATAAATAAATAAATAAACCGAGAAAAATACAATATGTAAAACACATAATCGAACAAATAAAATGTAATCGGGCCGATTACTCGATCAGGCTGGCCGAGCTGTAGAATTATTTAATCAATACCGTTCACGTTTTACGGCTTCCACTGTAATCGTTCTCTATTTACTTAGTGAAAATATATAACTATATCGGTATTGGTCAGCTAAATCGAATGATCTTCCCCCACTCTTCTAGTTGTAAATGGCGAATCCGCTATTCCAGGTTCTTTACACGAAATGTTAGTTTTTAAGAAATATTTTTGGCACTCAATAAAGAACCATCGAGAAACGAAGTTGTTGCGACTTTTTTTATTCTGTTGAAGTTAAATAAACTCCACAGACGTTTACTAATTATGATAAAGTTAAACCACCGAAGTAGGTGGTTTAGCGAAGGAATAAGAAATAGAAATGTCCACAGTCAGACACAAGCAATTGACAATCAATTTAGGTAGCCACAGAATATAAAAAAGAGTTTGCTTACTTTTGTAGAAGATTTTCTTAAAAGGATTTTTATAAATGTCATTTTACTATTCCGGGAACATTTTGTTTTTATTAATGTAAATATTTAAGCCATGGCTTAACTCCTATTGCATGGTTTAGCAAAACCATGGAATATAGGTGGAATAAGCGTTTTTTATTAATACGGCTGCTAGTGTGTAAAGGAAATCGACAAAAGAATATACCGTTTTTTCTATATGCGTGAAGCAAAAAATTCCACATCATACTTATTTGTATAGAAAATTGATAAAAAGAAAACGTCGCTTTGTTCTGCACCTTCGGTTTGCTCTTACCGAAAATATTATCACCCCTACCTGATTATCGACTGTCCTTACTCTCCACAGCTCTACGTGAAAAGTTGTGGAACACATTCGCCAGGCGTCACGTCGTTCGTTCCTATTCATGAGAGTACTATAGATCATATATATACAATAGGGGGGTTCACATTCTCAAATATGTTTTGACAAATGCGGTTCGATTGACTCAAATTTGAAAATGTGAACGCTTCATCAAACGCATTGTCAAACATGCTTGATGATATCAAAATATTTTGATATTTTGCTGATTTGACAAGCATATTTGAGAATGTGAACGCATGCTTGTCAAACCACAAGCAAATTTCATTTTCAATGAAGTTCTCGAGCTGAGCATATCGTAAGAAAATATTTTAAAATGAGTCATAATGCAATGGCATGAATTCAGGTTAATTTTATTACATTAATATAAGTTTTCTGCAGACTTCCAAATATAGAAATTGTAGTAAATTTGCTCAAATAATATTTCATCTATGGTCTGAGTTGGTCCGCCAAGGTAAGAATTCTAATGAGAAGTGATGTTTGACAGCATGTTTGACGAATGTGAACGCAAATGGTTTCAATCCGTCAAATATTCATCAAACCATATTTGTCAAACATATTTGAGAATGTGAACCCCCTAATGACAATGCTATCTCTTACTACGTTTAGATGAGGTATTGAAGCGAGCTTGAAGCTCGCTTTGACCCTTTGTAAACGGGTATTGAGTTGAAATGAGCTTCGTTACGACTCGATCTCACTCGCTCAGCGGTGTCAAGTTGAAATACGAGACAAAAAACCTGGGTCGAGGAGTTGGCTTAACAAAATGTTTCAGAATCCCTCAACACCATTTCAACTCAACTCCAAATCGAGCTCTCAACTCAAATGACGAAAATCTTGGGCCGAAAATCCGACCCTAATCTAACTCGATCTTTCGATACTGCATATAAACCTTTGAGTATATATAATATGGAGGGCTCGTTCCTATCCCTAATGCATTGTAGTACTTGAAGTTGTGATAGGGGTCGCTGTCTCACTTTCTGTAAGTTAACACGCCGTCTCCACTAGCGATAAATCCATCGCAATCGCAATAGCCAACGCAGAAAGCAGAGAGCAGAAGAACTGTCAGATTTTTGTGGCTGGGCATTTCATCGCATACTTTTTTTAGTATAGTAAATAATTTTAATGGATATAAATGAGTTCTATGGATAATTTCAAATCAGATTTTTTTTTTAATTTTGTTAGAAAAACGTAAACCCCAAGCAAAAGCTTTCTTCGCACGCAAAACTCAAACTCAGTTAAATTAAATTTGGGTACGCCAGAACAATATGACAGTTCTCCTTGCGATAAAGCAAGCGATGAATGTTGTGCGATGAGAGCATACTTTCTATCGCAAGCGATGAAAATATAGCTGCGATGGCGGTCTCTACTAGCGATAGTAAACGCATGCTTTAAAGCATGCTCTGGATTCATCGCTAGTGGAGACCGCATGTAAGGATACAGCCGTATCCTCCGATTTGTGCTTACCTTCTCCTCGCATATAGTTCTCCGTCACATGTGATATGAAGCACTCGGCAATAACTTTGCTTAGACGGCTTTTAAACGAAGCAATATTAACTTGCGATTTTTAAGCCCGTAGGAGAGAGGCGTGTGTGGTGGCGGGGTTACATAAGGCGGAAGATGACTCCAAAAGAGAAACTAAGATTAAAAATCGCTTTCGTGTAAAAGCAGTATTACACAAATTTGAGTAGCGCCCCCTATGATAGTCACGCATTTGGAATAGAAACGAGCCCTCCATATTATATATACTCAAAGATATAAACGTAGTATTTGAAGAGATCTTCTAATTTTTATAACTCTGTATCTTTGATTTCTGTTCTTGATCGTTATACTATATTATCTTTGATTTAAACAGAGAAAAAGATAAAGAAGCCGCAGGCAAAGCATAATAAATACTCTATTTTCGAGTTTTTACGAACTGTTGGTCCAAAAATTTAAAAAAAAATTTTTTACGAAAATTTGAACAAAAAATGGTGCGTGGAATAATTAGAGGTGGACGAGGAATAGTGCGTGGTGGAATACGACCGCCATTTAAAAAAACTTTTGTTCCTCGTCATCCATTCGATTTAACTTTGGCAGATGTCCTTTTTCCTAAAGTATCATCAGTGATCGACGACGCAGCTCTTACCTCTGTATTGATTTTTCTCTTACAATGTTCATTTATATCACTATACATTTTACAATATTCTAGGCGCTCTTAAAACGCAACGCAGATTTGAGTCCTTCTCCATCGGAGCAAACAACTATAGCTAATTTAGTATCGAAAGTACAAGGCGTTCTAGATAATCTTGTTGTGGCACCTGGTGATTTTAGCACTTGTGTAAGTAATATAATACCTTTGTAATTTTTTCTTTTACTAATTCATTGGGGGCGACTTTCCAAAACGTAAGCAAGAGTTGTGTTTTGATTTTTTTTTTTTTACAATTAGGTATGGGCACGGTTTCCACTTGAAAAAAAGAATTGTGTCCAAAGTTGAAAATAAAAATGACCAAATGTGGTTAAAAATGACCAAAATAAAATAAAAGAAACACAAACAAACAAAACACAGAACAATTAATTCATCACATTTGTTGGAGCATAATATATTCTCTTATGTATGTATGTACATTATATTATACAGAAAACACCTATTTTGAAATTATTAAAAAACAAAAACACAAAAAAAATTCAAAAAGCACGTTATTTATAAAACACGAATATTAACTTTTCACAGCTATTTGAAATAAGATCACAATTGCGCAAAATTTTATTTGAATTAGTATACGATGTTAAGGCTGTTTTAGTATGAATCTAGGTAAAACCAACGATTTTGCAAATTTCAATCGAATTTAGCATCATACTTTCTCTACCCTTTTATTAAATACCTATTTTATTTTTTTAGTATCATTCTAACTTCATCAAAACAGGTCTGTTTGTTTAGTTTTTTGCATGAACTGCCATTACTTAAGTGTTTAGTAGCAATTTATTAAAAAAATAGCCTTAGCACTATACTGGTTAGAAAATGTTTAAAATTAAGAAAGAGTTGGTAATCTACTTAAAAGTTTGCAAATTGTTAAATAGTATCATTATAATACCTTACTACTAAGCTGTTTAAAATTTTGCGCGATATGTTTATGTATGAAGATCAACTATTGCCACTTAATAACTATAAATATAAATATATGTTTTCGCAAACGCTATTTTAAAACAAATTTTTCGCAGACCAAACACCATTACTAATTTTTTGATCTTCAGGCTCTGGCTAGCATTATATTTTTAATGGTTTTAAAATTGAGTCCAATTCTTAATTTAGTTTTTATTAAACTTAATTCACAAAATTTTCGCTAGCAAAATACCCAATATTTTGTGCGGTGGGACTGCGTAATATTTTTTGAAATTCTTTAAATTGGTTGATGATGTATTATGCTGTGACACTTTTTTTCAACTTTACTAGGAACTTTTTGCAATAATATGCAAAGCGAAGATGGGGCGAATGGCATTAAAAAATGACATTGCTTTTCAATTTGGCTTGATGGTCATTAACCTCACAAGCCATAATACTAGCCTCGTCAATTGAAAAACCAATTAAATTTTCAAATAGTATATTTTATTTTTACCCAGCGAAGAACAACATTGCTCAAAATTAACGCACAATTTTAAGTTTTCCAGCTATCTGTCATTAAATTCGCAAGATGAAAATGAACGTATTCAGTTTTTGTGCATTCAGACATCGTGCTGGGGTATTGTTTTTCAATTAAGCACATTAATGCACTGTTTACATCATACGTTAATAAAACTGCTTTTGGTATACATTTCATAAAAAGTAAAAAAAAAGTTTTTTCAATTTGTTGGAAAAATGACCAAATGGAATAAAAAATGACCAAGTGAAAAAATAATGACCAGATTTGGTCATAAATGACCAAACTGGCAACCGTGGGTATGGGTCTCAATAGAACAGGGTTAAAATACTAGAGTGAGGAAACCCCCCCTAAATCCTAAAAAAAATATTTTCTCTTTCGGTTTTAACTTCACTTTTTGTTTGACTCAGACCATTTTTTTGGCGAAATTGTAAAATAAAGTGCTTAATTGGTTTATTTAGTCAATGTAACTATCAATTCTGAATCGAACACAAAAAACCGAATTGTTTTATGTCTTTTAGTTCTTGAGAAAAAAATTACTAAGACTACTTTTTGTTTTTTGCTTACTTACAAAAATGCATCAGTGCTAACATCCAGCATTATGGCGCATAAACAGTGAGATATGTATGGGGGGCATGCTGCTCCCCTGCTTGAGCTCACTAGGATTTAGGGTAGGTGCGAGGTTGGGTGCCTGCAAAGTTTCTTTTGTACCACCAAAATATTGTAAATATTGTTTCTAAATATTCAAATTCGAAAAAAGGAAATTTCCCCAAAATTTCCCTTAAATAAATGAATAATTTCCTAAAAGCAATAAATTTCAAGAATATCCCAAAAAAACAGCGCGTATAAAATCACTGTACCAAAGAAAGAAAGGAGAAACGTCAAAATAAAGCAAAAAAAAGTTTGGCCCAACTTTCCTTTAAGGTAGCACGAATTTCCACACGCGGATAGTTTTATTCGTTAGATTAGCACTTTTAAATAACAAATATCACAATTTAAAAGTGAGGAAACATTTATAACTATTTTCAATTAATTTTTAAAGTTCCTCAATTTCCATACAAAATGCACTTTTTTTTTGTTTATTTTGACAACTCTCTTTGTGTATGTATTACCAGAGTTGGGTTATTTTTGGAATATTATTGGGATTTTTTGTTAATTTTGTAAGGGAATTATTTGTTGATTAAATACTTTTAAGTTAAAACACTTGACATTGGCGCCTGCCTGGCGACTTTACATACCTTAAGCGGAGCGACGGAGTCGCATGAGCGGGTGTCGAAATCTAGCCACTTTCAGTACTCTTAGTCAAGAAAACACTAAAAAAAGAAACAAAAAGTGAGGTTAAAACTGAAAAATAAAACATTTTTTTTATGATTTAACGGTGTTTCCTCACTTTAATATTTTAAATATGTTCTATTGAGACCACTAGCTATCTGTACAAAAAAAATCAACACTACTCGTGCTACCTTAAAGGAAAGTCGCCCCAAAAGTTTTTCATGTGTATGAAATTGTGGGTGGAAATTTGTATGAAAAAGTGAAACTTTAAAAATTAATTAAAAATTGAAATAATTGTTTCCTCACTCTAAGATTGCTATAAATAGTGTTTTTTAGCGATTATCTATCGAATAAAAACAACTGCGTGTGAAAATTCGTGCTTACGTTTTGGAAAGTTGAGCCAGCATATCATCTACCAAAAGCTTATCTTCCCGCACAATCACTTTGATATCTCGCCGGACGTGCTTAATGATTCTTCTGACGTGAAGCAAGCGTGTTCTTCGTTTTCGTATTCCCTGGATAGTCTTTTTGGATCGAAATTTTTGTGTTCTTAAGTTTTGTTGTATTTTTTAAGACTGCAAACACGTCATCTTTGCTGTCTAACTTAACAATAAAGTTCTTATACTTCGCATCAAAGGATTTTATTTCTCTTATTTCGTTGGTGTTAATTGTATTGATGGAATTATTTGACAAGTCCGAGCAAATATCAGCCACTTGTTGTTTTTGTTCGATGTTCGGGTTAGTTTCCACTCTTAAAACCAGGTTCTTTTCCAGCTGTTGTTTTTGCATGTTCTAGTGTGTTAATTTTCAAATTATTTCTTAGTTCATCGTTTTCTCTTTTAAGAGCCCCCATGTCAAAACGTTATTCATCTATGTCGGTTTTGGTCGCAAGGTGATTTTGCTTATGTTCAAACATTAAACTTAAGTCCTCTATCGTCATATCTGCTACACGAACATTTGAATGTTTGCTGATTTTATTCATCTCTCCTAGCTTTTCTGGTGAAATCTGAGAAACTGGACGTTTAAACATGACTGCTTTTGTTGCGCTGACAGTAGGTTTCTTTGTTCTCGACAGTGATTTCTTAAACTAGGATAACTTATAAGAAAAAACTTAAACTTGCCTTTTGATTTCTATTTGAAATTTAAGCGGGTATTATTAAAAAAATCTTTCGAATACTTTTTCTCTAATAAAATTCAATATAACTAAAATTTTTAAATATATTCCGGACACAATCTTTCAAGTAAGTTATTACACTTTCAAACCAGTGTTGCCACTTCCATAATATTATATATATCATTGAGTTTTAACTATTTAATATATAAAATGAACCATCGAGATAGTCCGAAAGTGTTTCAAATCGAAAAAATCATCGAATATTTAGACTTATGGCTGCGTGCGTAGATAATTAACGATTGTATTATTGCAAAAATAATGTTCAACATAAGATTACTTAGTAAAATTTTCGGTTTTTCAGATAAATTAAGGTCAAAATTAATTGAAATCATTCTTTTTAAGTGCGTGCCTTCCTTATAAATAATAATAATAATTTTTCATTAATCTTTAATTGGCACAATTTTTCGTGTTTTTTTTTTAATTCAACATTGACTATGGGGCATTTTTGTATGGTTTGCATCATTATTTAAGCTATATAGAGTAAATAAAACTTTGGTTTCAATGAGTGCTTCATTATGTACAAATTTTATGAAGTTAACAAAACAAACGTAAAAAACGTAACTGTTTCAAAAAAGGCACATTTTTTACTAGCACACCAAAGCATTCTTTGACTATACCTTTACAATGAGCGTTATTTAAACTGTAGAAACTATAAAAAAATGGTAAAAGTGTTGAACAAATAAGTTTGAAAAAAGAGGCTGTGAAGATTAAAAATAAAAACCAAATCAATTAAATTATTTTATTATAATTATTATAATTATAATTATTATAATTATTTTAAATTCATTTTTCTATACTTTATACTTTTATACTTTTCAACAAGCAATATATATGAGTTATTTTGAAGTTTTTTATTTATTTGTGGTCTATAACTGAAGAAAAACTCAAATTTACAGTCGTGCTTTAATTTTTTTTTTTCAAACTCAAGAAGTTAAAATTTACAGGGAAAAGCCCATATGCGTTCTTTGTGGACTTTAAATCAGCTTTTGATCTTGTTAACCGAAACGCTCTTTTTTATAAGCTTTCCCAGTTAGATATGTCAACGAAGTTCATCCATGTAATACTCGTAAAAGAAATGTACACCCAAAACAGCTGGGGTGGGTCAACGCTTTCAAACTGGTTCGAAACAGATATCGGAGTTAAACAAGGGTACCTTCTGAGTGCCTTTCTTTTCGCACTTTTCATCAACGATGTTGAAACTTGTCTGCCTAGAGGTGTTCGAATCGCTAATCTGACCATTAATGTTCTTTTGTATGCCGATGATTTGGTTATTCTCTCTGAAACCCCCGAGAATTTACAACAGATGATAAACCTTATTTAACACAACCGGATCCAAAATATTATTAACTGGCATAAAATAAAACGTTTAGTACCGTTTTACTGCTAAAGCCACTATGACCCAAACTTCATAATGGTCCATCGTTCTTACCTTTGTTGGGAGCATAGCATGCACTGACAAATTTTCAGCTTTTATAAAATGACGAAGGTCTGGCGTTCACGGGCTCTTGCTCTATAACGCATCAGTTAGTCACGCTGAACTAACTGCCAATTAAACAGTTTTGTATATTAATTACATCGAAACACATACAAAGTGTAATGTATCGTAAATGTTTTGGCTACTAAACTCTAGTATATTACAGTGGTTTCAAGACTTGCACTGCATTTTTCATGGACTCATATATTTTATCATTTTTAGTTTAATAGCTTTATACATTTTTTGTTATTTTTGAAGTAAAACTTCTTTTCCGGCGTTGGGGGTAAAAAAATTTCTATGCAGCTGTCAGTGACATGTCAAACCGTCACGCCATCCGTCAAAGACAGCGACATGTTTTTAGAATACAAAGTAATTATAACATGAAGTTGGATACGATTTAGAATTTACATATTTCAAATGGCTGCATTCAAAGATAAACATAAAACTATAGGTTCAGACGCGCAATGGCTATGCAACACGAATAATTATTGACAAGCATATTGCAATCCAAATAAATTTTACCAACACCTAACCCTCGCATACAAAGTACTGGCCAAAAAGTTGGGTATATCCACTACCATTTGTATTCTTGCTGTCATAGACGGCATGCCATATGACCATCAGGTTGCCTGAAAGTTTTGAAATTATACTTTTTAATAATATTTATTCGCTTAATCGAACACGCCACCGACATTTGTTTTGGTATTTATAAATT
This sequence comes from Chrysotoxum bicinctum, assembly GCA_911387755.1. Classification (NCBI taxonomy): domain Eukaryota; kingdom Metazoa; phylum Arthropoda; class Insecta; order Diptera; family Syrphidae; genus Chrysotoxum; species Chrysotoxum bicinctum. The sequence continues at coordinate 105,446,606 of OU426988.1, forward strand.
TGAACGTCACCCGACTAATCAATCAAATACTTTAATAATTAATTTTACAAGAGTGCCGCTGTCAGTGTACTTGCTTTCCAAGTTGCCTGGATACTGAATTAATGCCAGGTGACTACTAAGTTGCTCGGGTTTGTACGGGTTAATAAGAAATGCTTGTGTACATTACAAGATTACAACATGCTTGCCAATACTTGCACGTGCAGCCCTAGGGTAGTACAAACAAAGCGAGGCAACTTGCTTGTCAAGTGGCATGGGAGTTTTGTACTTTTCTTCTCGATTTCATTTAAGGCTAGGCGCGCACATTCAATTTTTTGAAGTAAAACTTCTTTTCCGGCGTTGGTGGTAAAAAATTTTCTATGCAGCTGTCAGTGACATGTCAAAACGTCACGTTATCCGTCAAAGACAGCGACATGTTTTTAGAATACAAAATGTTTGTTCGTAGGTTATAATCTTACAGAAGATTTGCTTGAGGAAAAAGAAGTTTTACTTCAACCGCGCGTACGTCAGTACACACAATCTTTTTTTTGTTTGTAAAAATGAATACGAAACTATTTCACAAATCACAAATTTATTTTGAATTTTCCTTTTGTAACGTTATTTATTTTGATCAATCTTTAAAAAGGAATGTGGGGTACCATGACTTTTGCTCGACACTATATGTGACTCCATCAACATACGAGAGAGAATGTTAAATGAATAAAAATGCGCTAACACTATTTATAAATGATATTCCTAATTATATTATTAATTGTAAACATCATTTATATGCGGATGATGTCCAAATTTATAATACACTAGCTTAAATACACCCGCTATAAAATAACTAATTCAATACAACATACAAAAAAATTTTATTTGTATTGTGTTCAATTTTTAATACATTTTATTCTAGTGCTTTTTGATATACTATATTTTTCGTTTTTCCATCTGTTAAAATTATTAAGGCAGATGGCTTGCCTGCACGTGAAGATGCAACATATAGTTGCCCATGCAAATACTGGAACCTCTAAGTTAATACCGCATATTCCCAAAGATCGAGGAATAACAGACAATGTTTGGCGAAAACCACCTGCTAACAATATCAAGGCACCACCAAAAATCAGTTGATTCCCACGCAACGTTCTACCTAACGCTTCCAAAGAATTTTTGGTAGCCATCGTACATTCATCCCAAACGATTATACTCGTACTACATTTCTGCAAAACTTTTGCCATGCCTGAATTCTTAGAAATTTTACATGTAGGTTTTTCAGTAGCATGCATGATCAATGGCAATTTAAGTGCAGAATGTGCAGTTCGACCGCCTTCCAATAAAGTTGCTGCAATTCCAGAAGAAGCGAGTGCCAATCCAATTTGGGATACTGATCGTATGGACGCTAGAAGTAATGAAATCAAAAATGTTTTTCCAGTTCCACCAGGTGCATCTAAAAGATTGTATCATATACACGCTTCTGTTTAATATTTAATTTTGGAACATTTGACCGCACAAATGCCTCCAATTCAACACAATCATAACATAATTCACGCCGCATTTCCATGTTGAATAAATATTGCGCCGAACGATTAGGTGCTATCATTTCCAACTGAGATAAAGCTTTATTTGCAATAATTGACATACAAATATCTTCAATCAAAATAAGAGCTTCGTTGTGGATCTCCGGATTAATTAGCAAACTTGGATTTGAATTAATGGTACGTAATCTACGTAAAATATCGTCTGACAATTCATCTTGATGGTTGTGCCATAATTCAAGCGAGTTTCAAGGTGAAAATGTTGAAATTATTATTGCGAGAGCCAATGATCGATTTGATGATGGATCCTTTAAAAGAGAAGCACTGACATTTGAATATGGTTCATTTGACAAATCTGCAAATGAAATACATCGAATTCAAAGAATAATGTAATCGATCGAATCATTTAAGCCAAACATTAATTGTACCTATCGAAATAGAACTTGTGTCTTTGATTTTGTTAAATGACGAAGCAGAAGCATTCTTCTCTTTCTCATTTTTTTTAAAGTCATATTTTCCAGACATAAGTTAATCAGATATCAAACTTAAATCCAAATTATCTTCATCCCAATCTATACATTGAAAAACTCCCGTCAACTTTTTTAAATCACTGGCATATAAAATATATATATATACCAAGCACAGCGGTGTAACTTTTTTTTATTTGCGAAGATGTTTTGATTGATGTCCTAGAAGCAGCAAGGCCAACAATTTTAAAAATTTCACTTATGGTCCTTTCTTCACGATCATCATCAACTTTCTTAAATTGACCTTTAGATGTAGATGGTTTATCAGTTGAAGGCAGTACACTACACTAGAAAACACTACTTTAGAAAACCATTTTACTTACCTTAAACAAATCTAATTAAGCTGAAAATTGAAACTTAAAAAAACTTAACGAAAAAACACTTGCTGCTAGAACGTTGCACCAATTAAAAAGAAAGTTTTTTCCGAGCCTCACTTTCACGAAAGAAAAACAAATTACAAACAGACATATGCCTTAAAAATAATTATAATTAAATAATTTTTTCCACAGTCAAAGTGCCGAAAAATCAATTCGAAAGTCTTATATATTTAATTTATTTTATAGTGTGGGTTGTGTTGGTGTATTTTGATAGAGTTTCGCTCATTGTAGATAGTTGTACGAAATCGAAAGTTATTTAGATTACGTCTGCTAATAACTTCGTTTATAATTATCTAATCTTCACGATTGAGGTATTATTTTAAATGTTAAATGTAGCTCGGATTGCAAAACTTCGGCTGGACCAATTTTCAAAAAGTTTGTTTCTAAACCATCTCCAAATAGTCTCCTTTCATTTAAAAAAAATTATAAAAATCCATCCAGCCGTATTCTAGTTATAAGGTCACACACAAAAGTTAAACTCGTTTTTATATATATAGAAGATTTTCGAGAACTGATTTATTTAGTGTAGCAGCCCTAAACAACGACCTAAACTCAATTTTTAACTGGTCTCCGCAAAATCAACTAAATTTGAACCCATTAAAAACTAAAGCACTTAAAATGCAAAGATATCTAGCTGATATGTCTTATTATATGTTTTATTTATTATTTTTTATTATATGTTAACAATACTCCTGTTTCTGATCCACACAGGCCTATTCCAGACATTTATTTGAATGGAGCAGTGCTTCCCAAGTGTGAAAAGTTTAAATATCTGGGGTCTATGATAAATAACGAAGCTACTTGTGATGACGATATCAATCATCGCGTAAGCGTAGGGTGGATGAAGTGGCGGGAAAATTCTGCTATCTTCTGTGACCGAAAAATGCCCCCTAAGCTGAAAGGAAAGCTCTACACTTCAGTTGTGCGTCCAGCACTCACATACGGTTCACAATGTTGGACAATGTACAAAAAGTATGAGAGTAAACTAACGGCAGCTGAGATGAAGATGCTTCGTATGACAGCAGGAGTTACAAAGCTTGATCGAATTAGAAGTACGAAGATCCGAGGAAGCCTTCATGTTAAGAATACCATTTCCCAAAAAATTGAACACGACCGACTCAGTTGGTATTGCCATGTTCAAAGGAGAGATCCTGAGAACCCCGTCAAAAAGGCAATATCATACAACGTTCCAATTCGAAATAAAAAGAAAGGTAGGCCTAAACACTCCTGGTACAAACAAATGCAAAAACACCAGCATTCAGTTGGCCTCAGAAATGGAACAATACAAAACCGGGAGGCTTGCCGCCGATTTCTGAGGTCAACCCGGCGAACCCCACAGGCGGATCACTAGTGTGAAGCAGATACGTGGGAGAGTTATGATCCCCTCGACATCGAGATCATAACAGCGCCGAAGAAAAGGAAGAAGAAGAACAATACTCCTGTTGAATTTGTAAAAACATTTAAAAATCTGGGTATACATTTCAATGTTCGCCTTAGCTGGGATAATCACGTGAACCATATTGTCTCAAAAATATTATGGTATCCTTCGAGGTCTTAGTCCGACTAGACAATATCTACCAACAAATGTTAAGTTTAAACTAGTTCGGTCCTATGTTCTACCTTTAATACTGTATGGGTGTGAAATTTTTTCAAATCTTGACTCAGAACCAATAAGAAAGTTAAATGTGGCGTATAATAACTGTGCAAGATATACACTACATCAAAAAATTGCACGTACAGCAATTGAAAATAGGCGTGTTTCCTTTATATTATGAATTTACCACCGAAAAGCTTATCGACTTTATTTGATAAAATTATTATGTATAATAGTATATGCAACAAAACTGCAACAAAATATTAGAGTTTTGCTTCATGTGTTTTTTTTTACTGTTAGTAGAATTATTCCAGGAATGCCAAAAAATTGTTCGTACATCAAACAAATGTACGTACACTGCTCTCTTCTCTAACAAAATAGAAATAACGGTTCTTTTTGAAATGTAAAATGAGTACCTAAATGAAATTTGAACATGATATCGAGATATCTAAGCTCAGTACGTTGTGGTGTATTGAACTATTTAATTGATTTTTTTAGTTTTGTGAAGTTTTTTTTTAAATGGAAGCTACGCATAAAAAAGTTCCTCTTGAGGTAAAAAAAACTTATTCTTAAACTTAGAAACGATGGAAAAAGTTACGCTGAGATATCAGCAACTATTGGTAGACCACGATCAACAGTTCAATATGTTTTAAAAAATTATTTGAAAAATAAAAGTTTTGAAGTGGCTCCAGGAAGAGGTCGAAGGAAAATTTTGGATGATCATATGGAGCGGAAAATTGAAAGAATGGTAAAGGCTGATCCCAAATTAAGTGCTCCAAAAATAGCTGCTGACATTAAAGCAAATCATGGAATATCGCTTAACCCTCAAACTCTTCGGAACTTTTTGCATTCAAAGGGATATAATGGTCGCACGGTTAAAAAAAACCTTAACGTTTGAACTATGCAAAAGCATACGTTTTGAAAACAGATAATTTCTGGAAGAATGTTTTATTTCTCGACGAGAGCAAGTTTAACGTATTCGGGTCCGACGGTCGCAGATTTGTGTGGAGGAAACCAAACACAGCATTAGATGTGAAGAATTTGCAATCAACGGTGAACCATGGAGGCGGAAATGTTATGGTCTGGGGAGCTATGGGGTGCAATGGTGTGGGAAATTTGGTTTTTATAGATACAACAATGGATAAAATTAATTTTGGACAATTGAACTGTCAAAGGTTGCAGAACAAAAATTCACGGCTCTTTAAAAATACATTTAAAATATATAAATTTAACTTGAAATCGTAATGTGCGTAGTTTAAAATCTATTTATTATCACAACATAAAAGTTTGATTATTATTTTGAAAAGAAACACATGAAAAAATCATAAATTATCATCAATTAAAGTGCGCATCTAATGTCGAGCAAAAGAAACCTGCTGCAAACATCACCTGAAACTGAAACACCTAACTCAACCAAGAAACTATATCTTAGTGAAATGTCTGTCGCTTCAATGACAATATCCGATCTAAAAGATATGTTTGCGAGAATCTTGGAATAAAAAATACAAGATCTGCCGACTAAACAAGATTTTTTACCAATTTTCGCTGACGTAAAAAGCCTCAAGACAACAAATGAGTCACTCGCGCAGGAATTGCAACAAATAAAAAACAAAAACAATGCGCTTGAGAAGAAAATGGAACATCTTGAAAAGCGGGCTAAGGAAAAACATCTTGTTTTCGCACTTCCAGCTGATAAACAATTACAAGATAATCCCCACAAAGTAATCAGTGACATCGCCAACAAAATGTTAGATAACCAAAACATCACATTCGAGCAAATTATAGATTTACCGTCGAAAGGAAAACAGGAACTCATATTGGTCGAGGCACAAAGCAATCACAACTCAACTCTTAAGTAGCTCTGCCAAACTTAAAGGCACTGGAGTGTTTGTGAGCCCTGACTACACAAAAAATGAATTACAGAGACGACAAAAAATCCTGCGAATACGACGAGCTATTAAATGCAAACATCCATCAACAACTCCACAAATCCAAGGTCTTAAGCTAGTTGTAAATGACAAAACTTTCTATACAACTCAAGATGGAAAACTCTTCTTATGTGGCAGTCGCGACGGAATCGAAGTTCTTCACGAGATGTTTGGTAATTTGGAATTAGATAAAAACGCCATTTCGCTGAAACCAAAACAAAAACAGCATGTCATCGCAAATGAGCATCCTTCAACTTCAGCTGCCAAAATAACCGAGATGATAACAGCGCCATCTGAAAGATCAACGCATCAACAAATGAAACAACATTATTGAAACAGAGTTGCCGTCTGTCACGCAAGTATCTAATAATAATAATAATAGTACTAATAGTAGTAAAAATTTAAATACCAAACAAATTGCAATTAAAAACATTAGTATACTTTCACAAAACATTGCTGGTCTAGCAAATAAATTATTTAACGTTGATTTATTTAAATTTGTAAAAAGTCATGACATATTTTTTCTTTACGAAACTTTTATTACAATTGAACATTTTGAAACTTTTAACAAATACTTTAACGATTTTAAAATACATTGGATATCAGCTTATCATGATCATAAATTTGGTAGAGCCATAGGAGGTTGTTTGTTTGGCATCAGAAAAAACATAAATGGTAGCTTTATTGATGTGAATAACCACGTTTATATTATTCTTAATAATTTAAACTCTAAATTTTATATCTTGCCAACTTATATGATTGCAATTTCTGGGATAACGACTTTTATGCTCTTAATGATTTGCTTAACACAATTAATTCAGAAAATATTATTCTTATTGGTGATGTCAATTCTAGAATTGGAGAAAATGAAATAGTTCCAAATGAAACAAGTTTTATTGGCCTAGATATTTTTGAGAAACGTAATTCGAAAGACAATCACGAACCGAAATGGTCGCCTCTTTCTGGAAATGTGTCAAAATTTCAATCTTTATATCCTAAACGGGTGCAGCAGCGGAGATAAGAATGGGGAGTTTACATTTATTGGAGGGTCAGGAAAATCGGTTATAGACATTTGTGCTGTATCAGGGGAGTGGACTACATCAATTTCCTCTTTTAAAATAGGAACTCAAATTTTTTCAGATCACATGCCTCTATCAGTAGATTTTGACTTCAATTTCAAAACCAATTTCTGCACACTAACCTTACCACCAAAACTAGTATGGAGAGAAGATCAGAAGCACGAATATTCAAATAAATTAACGAATGAGATAGAGATTTCTTTGGTAGGCACTTACCAACAAACTGCCACAGAAAAGATACTTTTGTTAAGCAACTGTATTAAAAAATTGTCCCGCTTAGCACACGAGCAAATAATCAAAGCTACCGCCAGAAGTGGTATGATCAGGAATGTTTTGCAGCTAGAAAACTATCTTTTTCACTTTTGAAGAAACTTAAAGATTCCACAAGCCCAAATAAAAACTTGTCAAAACAGTATGCAAGTGCAAATAAAAAATATAAAACGCTCTGCAAAGACAAACGTAAGAGTTTTTACAGATCGATAGCTGCAGAATTGTCAGCCGCAACCAACAGCAAAAGCTTTTGGGAGAAAATAAAGACACTCAAAGGCTTAGATTACGTTCGTGGAATTCATGTGTCTGCTCAATGGATAAAAACAAATATTTACAAATTTTAAGGGAAAATTTGAAAGCCAGCGCTTTAAAAATTGGGTTAAAAGACGACTTTTTGTTAGTGCAGGACAATGATCCCAAACATTCGTCAAGGATAGTAAAAGAGTGGCTGCTCTATAATGTTAAATCAACATTGCCTCATCCTCCCCAATCCCCAGACCTTAATCCCATTGAGCATCTTTGGGATTATTTGGGGAAAAGGGTCCGAGAATCAAAAATTACCAATAAAAACCAACTCAAAGCCGTTATCTTGGAAGAATGGAACAAAATTTCTCCGGAAGTCACTTCAAAACTTGTTCTCTGTATGAAGAATCGCCTTCAGGATGTGATAAAAGCGAAAGGTTATCACACTCGCTACTAAAAATATGAATATAATTAAGTTTTATATCACTGTACGTGCAATTTTTTGACCTATGATTTACTATTTTGTCTAATTTTTTGTAGTTTTTTCTTTTCTATGAAGTTTGTTTTAATTAAGTTTGTTTTATTTTGAGTTCTACAATAATAAACAATATAAAAAAAAGAAAAAAGAATGGTTCAAAAGCTGTTTTTTTAAATAATTTAATCTTTCCTTTTGAAGAATCACCTGTACGTACAAGTTTTTGATGTAGTGTATATTCAACATAAGAAGATTTGATCACATCTTGAACTATTCCAGACAGATTGCAGACTGTCCTTTACAGGCTCTCTTGGAATATAGAACACTTATTGCTTTATTTAAAATTATCCAAAGTAAAGCACCGAATTATCTCTTTGGAAAACTTAGGTTCGCACGTTCTCAGAGGTCTTTATTGCTTATAGCTCCTAGACACAGGTATTTAATAAGCAGTCGTCAGTTTTTTGACCTATGATTTACTATTTTGTCTAATTTTTTGTAGTTTTTTCTTTTCTATGAAGTTTGTTTTAATTAAGTTTGTTTTATTTTGAGTTCTACAATAATAAACAATATAAAAAAAAGAAAAAAGAATGGTTCAAAAGCTGTTTTTTTAAATAATTTAATCTTTCCTTTTGAAGAATCACCTGTACGTACAAGTTTTTGATGTAGTGTATATTCAACATAAGAAGATTTGATCACATCTTGAACTATTCCAGACAGATTGCAGACTGTCCTTTACAGGCTCTCTTGGAATATAGAACACTTATTGCTTTATTTAAAATTATCCAAAGTAAAGCACCGAATTATCTCTTTGGAAAACTTAGGTTCGCACGTTCTCAGAGGTCTTTATTGCTTATAGCTCCTAGACACAGGTATTTAATAAGCAGTCGTCAGTTTTTTGTTCATGCCATTCGCTTTTGGAATCAGCTCCCTGATAGGATGCGAAGAATAATCGCAATGGGTGAATTTAAAAAGCAACTTTTTGAATACTACGCAAACATCAGCAACTAAAATCCCTTTTTCTTCCCAACTTCTTTATGCTATCCTTTGCTCTCTAGATTAAGATACTTATTGTCATTAGAAGTTAAGAAGCTTATTTTTGTTAAACCTTTGGTAAATCCTGTATATGATCAAAAGCCTAAAGCTTATATGTACAGAGCTGATATAATGTAAATAAATAAATAAATAAATAAATCATAACATGAATAATCTACAATAAATAGTCTAATTTGATTTCAACGCATTTGTGGTAAAACAATTCTTTTCTTGTTCTATTACAGCAACTCGATGAGGTTCGACAAGTTGGGTCATTCAAAAAGGGTACATTAATTACTGGAAATAATGTTGCAGACATAGTTGTAATATTAAAAACATTACCAACAAAAGAAGCTTGCGAAGCGCTGGCTAAAAAAGTTGAAGCTGATTTGAAAAATGCAATGAAAACAGAAGTTCTTACTAAAGCCGACCAGCTTACTACTACAATGCATGATGGAGGATTTAATATTGCTAATTGGCAAGCAAAAGTACGCGTTTTAATTGCAACAGTACCTCAAAATATTCGAAAGCTTGAAACAGAAATTCATTTGGATCCAAAAGCCATGCAGGCGCATTTAGCTGCAATAAGGCATACACGATGGTTTGAAGAAAATGCTCACCATTCTTCAATTAAAGTTCTCATTCGAATATTAAAAGATCTTACCACACGCTTTGAAGCATTTTCGCCTCTTTCTCCATGGATGCTAGACTTAATCGCTCATCTTTCTATAATGAACAATCCAAGCCGTCAAGCGCTACCTATTAACCTTGCATTTCGTAGAGTTTTTCAACTTTTGTCGGCGGGGTTATTTCTCCCGGGATCCGCTGGAATAACGGATCCCTGTGAACCAGGCCATATACGTGTGCACACAGCAATGACTTTAGAACAGCAAGATATGTGCTGTCTAACGGCACAAACATTGCTTCGAGTTCTCGCACATGGAGGCTACAAACACATTTTAGGCTTGGAGGGAAACACTAGCATCGCAAGGGAGATGTCAGTGTGGGATGGAGTTGTTGTTTCTCCGTTGGAAAATGTTTATGAAAAACCCGTTGACAAAAAAGACGGTGAAGATGAGGATATGGAGCAAGTTGAGAACGCTGGAGTTGTCGAAGATGATGCAATGGTAGAATAACAATACCATTTCAATTGAATGCCACAAAATTTTGAAAAACAATGTCTCCAGATCCGAAATACTGATTTATAAAAATTTCAATAAAATCTCGATTGCGCTTGGAAATTAAATCACATATAAGCTCTACATCTACATACATAAACTATAAACTCTTAATAATGGATTTTTAAAATCTTCCATTATAAATATATTGCAATATTGGTCACTCAATGTTCAAGAAGAAATATAAAAATATGAGTTTCTCAAATTTGTTCACTAATTTTTGTACGATCAATATAAATGCCCTCACCGTAATAAAATAAAATTTGCTATAAACTGATTAAAACAGCAGAGCGTTGTTTATATTTTCGATACGAAGGTACTTTAAGGAATCGTCAAATATTCGCAGACAAAAAGTTAAGCGAGAGGAACAGTTGGTCAAACAATCAAGGTAGCGGAGCACGAATTTGAAGTGGTGCAATCCTTTAAATACCTTAGGTCAATAGTAGCAGCCGATAACAACATAGAAGAAGAAATACGCGGGCGGCTTCTCAAATCCAACAGAGCCTACTGTCTGTCAAAGCTCTTCAAATCCAGAAATCTCACCATAACTTCAAAACTGCTGCTGTACAGGACCGTGGTCCTGCCAGTACTCACATATGGATCCGAGACTTGGGTGCTTAGCAAAAGGCACTCCGACCTCTTAGCTGCGTTCGAGAGAAAAGTCTTAAGGAGAATTGTTGGCCCCATATGTGAGGAAGGACGATTCCGGAGACGATACAATCATGAATTGTACGCAATCTACCTAGAAGCAGATATCGTGACAAAAATTAAGCTCGGTAGACTCCGGTGGGCAGGGCACCTAGCTCGCATGAGCGAAGAGGAACCTGCTCGGAAAGTTCTTTGTGGTACATTCTATGGTAGACGACAGCGTGGTAGACCATGCTTGCGCTGGAGAGATGGCGTTGACCAGGACGCCCGAAGCCTTGGGGTGCGCAACTGGATGGCGTCGGCTAGAGACCGGGATAGGTGGAGAGACTTGTTGAAAGAGGCCAGGACCGGAACCCGGTTGTCGAGCCGATGATGATGATGAAAAAGTTAAGCCAATTTGGAAATTTATTGTTGCAAAGGCAAAACGCTCAAAACCAAACTTTGTTCATTTAAGCCGTTTTTGTTATCAGAAGTAATTGTTCAATGAGCTGCTATTCACTTTCGATAGCGGATTTGTGTAAAATAAAAAAAACGAAATCACTTCATAATACAGTAATGGAAAAAATAATAGAAACAAGTTTCTTCTGTCCCGTTTTTTTAAAACAAAAAGTTTATTGTGATCCTACTGCGGATGTTGTATTTGTTTTTTATATAAAATCCTACTGTACTACATCATCATCATCATCGGCTCGACAACCGGGTTCCGGTCCTGGCCTCTTTCAACAAGTCTCTCCACCTATCCCGGTCTCTAGCCGACGCCATCCAGTTGCGCACCCCAAGGCTTCGGGCGTCCTGGTCTACGCCATCTCTCCAGCGCAAGCATGGTCTACCACGCTGTCGTCTACCATAGAATGTACCACAAAGAACTTTCCGAGCAGGTTCCTCTTCGCTCATGCGAGCTAGGTGCCCTGCCCACCGGAGTCTACCGAGCTTAATTTTTGTCACGATATCTGCTTCTAGGTAGATTGCGTACAATTCATGATTGTACTGTCTCCGGAATCGTCCTTCCTCACATACGGGGCCAACAATTCTCCTTAAGACTTTTCTCTCGAACGCAGCTAAGAGGTCGGAGTGCCTTTTGCTAAGCACCCAAGTCTCGGATCCATATGTGAGTACTGGCAGGACCATGGTCCTATACAGCAGCAGTTTTGAAGTTATGGTGAGATTTCTGGATTTGAAGAGCTTTGACAGACTATAGTAGGCTCTGTTGGATTTGAGAAGCCGCCCGCGTATTTCTTCTTCCATATTGTTATCGGCTGCTACTATTGACCCAAGGTATTTAAAGGATTGCACCACTTCAAATTCGTGCTCCGCAACCTTGATTGTTTGACCAACTGTTCCTCTCGCATTCGACGCCACCATGTACTTTGTTTTACCTTCACTAATGTGCAGCCCCAGATTTTGTGCCGCTTGCTCGATCTGGATGAAGGAATCGTGTACAGCTTGTTCGGTTCTTCCGATGATGTCGATGTCGTCTGCGTAAGCCAGTAACTGGCTGGACCTGTTGACGATGGTCCCTCTTGTTGCCGTGCCAGAGGCACGGATTGCTTTCTCCAACGCCAGGTTGAAGAGGAGGCAGGCCAAACCGTCCCCTTGTCGGAGTCCATTAAAGAGTCCAAGAAAGATGTTGATTGTTGATAGCAATCCGGCTATTTTTACTTGGCTTGTTACGTTGGTCATGGTCAACCTACATAGTCGTGTCAATTTATTTGGGATGCCGAATTCTCTCATGGCTTTGTAAAGTCTACCCTGGCTATGCTATCATAGGCGGCCTTAAAGTCTATAAACAGATGGTATGTTGGGATGTTAAATTCTAGACATTTTTCCATCGCCTGCCTAAGGGTAAATATCTGATCAGTTGTTGATTTGCCTGGAATGAAACCACACTGATATTGTCCGATAACGGTTTTAGCGTATGGGGTTATCCGGTCTTGTAGGATAGAGGAGAGTATCTTATAGGCGGTACTCAACAACGTGATACCTCTATAATTGCTGCACGTTGTGACATCTATCTTCTTATGTATGGGGCATATTAAACCTTTTCGCCTACTGTACTACGGATAACTTTATTTCATTTATTTCAACTTTACCAAAAAAACGCGGCTAATATTTAATTTATTAATAAAAAAAAATAGTAATGAGAAAAATTAAAATTAATATTAACATCCATTTTACCCTGGAAAAAATAATAGAAACAATATTATAATTGTGTTTTTCTTTTTGGTAAATAGTTACTTAACAGTTAAATTGGTTCATATTCGTTTAGTACTTGGTCGTTGCACCTTTATTTTTAATGACGGCTTCACATCTCCACCCCATGGAATGAACCAACTTAGCGCATATCTCGGAAGGTATGGAATACCATACATTTTGTATTATAGACCACAGATCTGCCTTATTCTTGGCTCTGAAGTACCAATTTTCCTCTTAAGTATGCCCCACAGGTGTTCTATGGGATTAAGATCCGGGGACTGCGATGGCCACTCCATAACATTTTTTTTTAAGTGTTGCCAATTTTGAGGAGTGCTTGTGGTCGTTATCTTGCATGAATTCCCATTTAATTGGCATGTTCTCTTCGGCAAATGGCAGCATAACTTCATTTATGATTCGGACGTAGTCAGTAGCACACATTTTGTCTTTTATCCAAAAAATTGGACCAACCCCAGATGTTGAGAAGCACCCCCAAATCATGATATTTCCTCCACCATGTTTTTTGTGTACCTTGGATCGAATTCTGCGTTCTTAGGTCGTCTGACATACATTTTGCCATCGGAACCAGATAAATTTATCTTTGTTTCATCCGACCATAAAACGTTGTTCCAATTTGCTCGTTGGGCGTGTTTATTTGCAAAATTCATCCTATGCAGAAAATTTTTCTTGCTCAAGAATGGTACTTTTCTGGGACTCCTTCCAGGAAGCCATGCTTCTATTAATCGTTTTCTTATTGTACTACTTGAAACAAGCGCATTTAGTTCAATTTTCAAGTCATTTGAAGAAGAAAAAGGCTTTTTTTTTACACAGTCGTACCAATATCTTATCAAACCGCGTTGAGGTCTTTGGACTTGAATGGAGACCTGTAAATATCTTCTGTTTTGAATAATTTAATGCTTGTGCTATTTATTTCATAGTTTTCCCATTTTTTCTGAAGTTTTTTTTATTGAATTGCACTCAGTAATAGTACAATGCACTCCACGACCCATTTTTATAAAATTTTAAAGTAACATATTTTTTTTATTAAAACGACTGAAACACGTGCAAAACTAATAAACAAACTATAAAACGTCTATTTAAAAAAAAAACACGAAATTTAAGTCAAATTGAAAGTCAAAGTACCTTGTTTCTATTATTTTTTCCAGGCTAATTATCACTTAGCACATTTTTTTTACCATTAAGTCCGAACAAAGAGCTAATGACAACAAACGGCTGCACCATTTCAAAGTCATGTTAGGTGCAATTAATATATAAAAATTAGAACCGAGGAAGACATAATTGTATGTAGTTATTAATGGTTGATCATTATGTAAAGCTTTGTTTCTATTATTTTTTTCATCACTGCATTTATAGTTCACGGTTGAACTTTCCTTTAACCCATTCTCTCCCATTGTACTTTTTAAAGTACCGTAAAATGAATTTTACAAATGGCCATTCAACAGCATGATATGAAATAAAAATTATCCTTTTGAATTTATTTTCTCAAAAGTCGGGGCAGATTCTGTAATTAACGAAACGAAAGCGATTGTTCGTTTTTCAAAAACGAAAGAAAATCTGCGAAAGCGATGATTGGCATTCCGTATCGCATTTAATTTTTGGTTCTGTGTTCATTTATGCTTCAAACCCACAAAAATTTTATTGCATACTTCTATAATTAATTTCAATCGATACATAAAACTCGAGAAAATCGATGACATGTACATGATTTAAGAAATTAAATGAGGCCAAATTAAGAAAAAGAAGGTACGTAATTTATTTTCTTGGGATTTCAATATCAATTAACATTAGCTTTGTTGATTTTTAAGTAAAAAAAAGCACATAAATAATAAAAAAAGCCTTAAATATCGATGAAAGTAAATTTGTATACACATAACATGCCAAGAAGATCACTATTACTGTGACAGATTGTGTTTTGTCCGAAATGTGATGCAAATTTGTCTTTACCCACACTTAACATCGGTCTAGAAACTAAATCATGCACCCGTTTGTTGAAAATTTGGTACATTTGTGCAACGTATTGTTAATAAATTGTTCCATTATTTCTGAAAACTAATTTATAACAATTTAATAAAAATTTAGATGTCCTTACTAAAAAAAATTAATTTTGGAGCTGTCATGAAATTTACCACAGATTATAATGACTAAGCACTAATTTATACGTGTTAAAAATCATTTGCTCACCACCGGGGATCGTATATTTGTTAAAAAAGTAATTTTTTGTTTCGTTCGCTTCAGATTCCGATGACCATTTGATCCACTCCGGGCAAATTTGGTCTTCCAGTGAAGTTTTGACAGAGTGCTCTGTGCAAGAGGGCATACGAAATCGTTTCCAATTGACTATTGGTAGCTTCCTCCAAGATTGGAAGAATATATGTGACTCGCGTCCCTGTTTTTATGCGGATATTCTCCAACACATATTTGAAAGCTATTTTATTCAACCGAAATCGTTGAATAAAGCTATAATTTTGTAGACAAATATTATAAAACAAAAATTTGCAACAAATAATAAAAACAGACCTTTGATCTGACAAAGTAAATGGGTCAGACAAATCTCTCAGATTTCTTTTTATACTCCGCAAGTTCAATAACTCCGAATCCTCTTGTTCTTCTTTACTATCGGTCAAAAATGCAATATACTCGCGTATCATCTTTTTTAATTTATTAAAAACTTTCTTAAAGAAAAAATGGAACTACGAGTATTTAAGAAGAGAAACGTCAAAGAATAAGTTGTCGTTTATTTTGTTTCGCATGTGCGAACGAAAACTTTCGTTTTTTAAGTTACATGAAGCAAATCGTTCGCACACGCGAAAACGTTTGTTCGCGTGTGCGATACAGAATGTCACCCCAGTATTATTTAAATTTTTTCAGATACTTTTATATTTTTTGATTACAGTAGGCTATTGACCAATCGTCTTTCGTCTATTCTGAAATATTTCTCGTTTTGTTTCCTTCAAAATCATTTGTGGTCATATAAACTTTTATAAATTATTAAAAATTATTTTTTGATTTTTATTTGAAACAAACATGAAGCTTACGAGTATACAAGTCCCTTCATATTTGGTATATATGTACATACGGAGGTAAGCAATGTCAAAGTTTGATGTACTTTTAAAAGTACAATGGGATCATGCATGCATTATTTTTCTAGTGATCAGAATGGATTTTCAAACTACCCATGTCAAACACTTTTATGGTAAACGTTTTCAAAATCTTGACTCTGGAAGAACTGCATAATCGGCTCTATCGAAGTAACCGTCGGAGCGAAACTTTCTCCAATTCAATTTCAGTTGGCAGTAGCTTTCATCGGAAGATACGAGTATTTTACAGAAATCCAACGACGCATTGCGATGGAAATAAATTTGAGACAGAGATGTGCTAATTAACCGGGCAAATTCCAAAACGCATATCTTGCGCAAATTCTGCTAAGCAAACAGTTCCAAAATGCAAATACAAAAATCTCTGCTAAGCAGAGTGTCCCAAAATGCAATCGATGCAACTTTCTTGCGCAAATGCAGAGGCATTTGTGCAAATGTCAAACATTTCTTGCTCAGTTCTCTTACATACTTATGCGTATTCTGATTTTCTATATCTGCTTTGCAAGTGTTTTGCTTTGCAAATCTTGCGTTTAGGAATTTGGCCACCGGTATATTGAGAATGCGATATATTTTCGATAATTCTTTATAAAATAAACACCATAAGCATTTTAAACCATGACAAATCCGTGAGAGTCATTTATTGTTTATAAAAAGTATTTTTTTCAATTTTAATGCGCTAGTGTTTTTAAGAAATGTAATTAGATGCACCGATTTTTAAATCAAAACTATCGAATAAAGTCCCCTCCCTAATTCCATACGTTTTTGTTTCCATTTGAAGTATCAAAAAAAAAAAAATTGCAAAAAAAAACTTTTGAAACACAATATTTTATATTTATTTGACTAATAGGTACTTTAATCACAATGGACACATCGGTCCCAATTAATTTAACTGATTGGGCCAGGTATTTCCACGCACAGCTACAATTTCTGTTGTCCTTTTGGTGTAATCCGCTCATATTTGTGCGAACTTGTTTTTTCGTTCTGCCTAAGAACAAAAAGTCTATTAAAAATAGGTAACACAAGTTAACGCAAATAAAGTTAATTTCTTTATTACGAGTACTTACATTTTAATTAACTATTTCTTTAAAGAAAAAACACTTTCCGCAACAGGAACTTGTCGGAGGATTTCGGAGAACATTTTGTTTGTATGTGTCAAAAATTAAGCACATTATGCGCGAAACAGATTAAACCAGCACCAGCGCCGTCAACAGCAAACAGCACGCTGGCCAGCAAACATTTCTCAAACACATTGCCACCAGCAACGTCATTTCATCTGCTTGACATTTCATATTGGAAAAAAGTTTTTCATTGTGGTGCCACTGAATATTGCAGTGGAAAAGTTGACAACACTGCACCAGCAACAGTAAATTTAGGACTTTGGCCTAACGATGCTGTTGGCGTTGCTGTTGCTGTTCTTATGTGGGTTGCACAATTGAAATACATTGGCTCTAAATTAATGGCGGCCGCTGTTGCTGTTGACGGTGCTGTTGCTGGTTCAATCTGTTCCGCGCTTTAGAAGTTCTTAATCACACACAAATGCATGCGTTGAATTTCGTCGGACACAATTTCCGAACAGCTGATCGGAGAAATACCTTGAAGCAAAATGTCTCCGATTCGTAGGAAATCGGGAGAATTCCGCTCCAACGGTTACCTCGATAGGGCCGAATAATACACATATCGTCAACGCTGGGCCCGTATTACAGATTACGAAACTCAGGCAATTGCGTATGCCGATGACCTTATAGCGTACAGAACAGCTCCAAAAGTTGAGGACATCAGAATTCTTTTGCATCGTGACTTCGACAAGATTCAGCGATATTGTGATGACTGGAAGTTGAAAATAAACTTTCAGAAATGTGAAACTATTCTGTTCAGGACTCCGTTGGCTAGAGCCTCTAGGGATACTAGAAAGAACTGGCGTAAGCTGATGATCGTAGGGCCGCAACGGCAACCACTGACGAGTAAAAGTGTGGTAAAGTACCTTGGCATCTGGTTGGATCAATATTTGTATTTCGATAGACATATAAATGCTGCTCTGAACAGGGCTAGGGGAGCCTTTGCCCTGACGAAACGGTTGTTTTACAGCAGCCGGCTTGACACCAGGGTGAAGGTGATTTGCTACATGGCCCTCATCCGGCCGATGATTGTCTATGGGTGCCCGGTGTGGTTCAACGTCGCCCCATCTCAAATGGAAAAGATTCGGGTGTTTGAGAGGCAGTGTCTTAGACGTTGCCTTGGATTGCACAGAACACCAGAGTCGGAGTACAAACATTATTATTCAAACGAGGTTCTATACAACGGGGCCAACATTAACAGAATTGATAATTTTTTGATAAAGCTGATTCGGGGTCACATTGCAAGAGCGATGTCCTCGACCAACAACCTAATTTTTGGGGCTTACTACCCAAACGATGATTACTATGAGAGTGTACGTCTTAGCGGTTTCATCCCGCCCGATGCATTTCTCTACTTAAACAGACGAGGGCTGGTCCAAGATAGAATGGCGATTCCGCTAATCTACCACGTTAGCCGTAAGACTGTTGACAGGCGGCTCCTTTATGGTCGAGACGTCCTCGCACAAGATGGAGCAGAGCGCCTTCGGTTCAGTAGGACTGTGTCCGATAGGGACCGGAGGGACAGGGTGAGACAGGGGAACCAGTTCTGGTGGTTGTTGGATGATAGAGAAAGTTTTGGAGGAGAGGGCTTGCTGTAAGCCTCACCGAAATATTGAGTCTCTCAAAGCTGTTTTGTTGAAGACAGTAGCTTCGTTTCCACTGGAAGTCGCGCGGGCGGCGTAGACGAGTGGCCGGATCGTTTAAGAAAGTGTTTGAAGGGTAAGGGGCGGCATTTTGAATAATTTCTTATATATTTATATTGTAAATTTAATACTTAATAAATGGCGTAAAAAGAATTTTGATTGCTTTTTTATTTTTTAAATAAAACGTGTTTTTGTCAGGGACAGAACTTATGGCAGGACTAGGTATGTCTTGGCCGACTTACATAGATTTAAGTGTAGGTCGTAAGGTAGGGACAGTCAGGGTGGCACAAAAAAAAAAAAAAATAGTACATGTTTCGATGTACATAAAAAAAAAAAAAAAAAAAAAAAAAAAAAAAAAAAAAAAAACACTGCTGCTGTGGCGGTTCTAGTTTTTAAGTAGTTTTAGTTTTTATTTTAAGTACATAGTTGTAGGTAGTTTTAATTAGTTTTACTTTAGTTTGTAAGTTTTATATAAAAAATTTCAAAAAAAGTTACAGAATCCGAGTTTTTCTTAATTTTCTCGAGACCTCGAGACAAAAAAAAAATATAAAAAAATATACATATACACATAGTTTGAATTGAAAATAGTTTTTTAGGCCGAAAAGTATTAGATTTAAGATATAGTTTAGCTTAGAGCGCCCGCATAGGGCCAGTAAGTTAGTTTTAAGTTATTGCTTGGATAAGTAGGCTAGTTTTTTTTAAGGATTTTTGTCTAGCTTTAAGATTGATGAAAATAAAAGTGAATTAAAAAAAAAAAAAAAAAACATAATCGGTCCATGTGTTGACTATCGTTTTCTAGGGTACCGTTTTTTTGCCTTTCGTTTCGTAAACTGTAATACGGGCCCAGCGTTGTCATGTCAAATGTCAAACTTAGAGTAGTGCACACGCGTGTGCTAGCTGCGGCAAAATTATAATTTATTTTAATTTAATTTAATTTTTAATTTAATTGCAACTTAATCACAATCATGGACAATTTTATACTTTTTTAGTGCTGATATTCATTGTGCTTTTTAATTCGTTTATTCTATCTTGAACATAAATAATTATGTCCACCTCAAACGATGACTTAGCAAAAATGATTGACAAATTGCAGTTATCAATGGACAGCCAATTAATTGGATTAAAACAAGAAGTGCGTGAATTTAAAATTCTTTTCAACAACAACCTTGCAGTTTTAAATAAAAAAGTTGATAATTTTACAAATAATTTTGATAGCGAATTGGTTGCCCTTAAAAGTTAATGAAAAAGTCTCAACCAAGGAATACCTACCAGAATGACTCAACTTTCTTGAACGCTAAATTAAACAAACTTGAAAATGAAGTGCGTAAAGGTGACCTTATTTTAACAGGGATACCTGAAAGTCAAAATGAAAATCTCAAAAACATTCTCATTAAAATTTGTAATTTAACAACATATCTACTCTTTGCAATCATGTGATATTTTCCGCCTAAGAAAAAACAATAAATCTCAAGTGGATTACAGTGGCAGAAACACATCATTGGACAAAATAAATGCACCTGTTGTGGTCAAGCTGCACTGTCAAAGCGAGCGAATTCAGTTCCTTAAATTATTTTTCGCTGTTGCTCCAGTCAAGCTTGATAAAATTGGATTCACCTCTAAACGTGCTATTGGAGCATTTGAATGTCTTTCTGGTGGAGCCCTTTTTGTTCGTAAAGCTGCCATGAAACTGAAGGAAGAAAAAAAAATTCATTCAGTCCAATCATTCAATAATATTGTTGCTGTTAAAGTTGGTCCGACTGACCATTATATAAAAATAAGCTGTGTGGATGATTTAGATCGGGTGCTTGATGCTGCTGTTGGTGCAAGTGCTCCAAACGTGAAAGTTTAAAAAGTAAACAGAAGAAAACGATAAGAATAAAAAAAAAAAAAAAAAACAATTGTATTTTTATAATCTTCATGAAAATATTTGTAAAAATTAAAATATCTTTAAATTTATTGAGAATGCTTCTATTCGTCTGTCTGGTGGTGGTTTCTTTTTTTGAGTTTGTTGTTGTCATTAATTATTTTCTATCCAATGAGTAGTAATAACAATAACAATATTGTTCCAGCTGGCACGGACGTAGTTAACCTGGGTAATGCAATGATGAATATTTTCTCATCACGCTCACCTGGTTTAAAAGTTTGTCATGTAAATGTTCTGAGTGTTTTATCGAAAATTGACCAATTAAGTAATGTTTCAATCAATGACAACTGATGTAATTTGTTTATCTGAAACATGGCTTATGAATAATCCTACAAATAAAGTTGAAGATTGGGAATTGAGGATAAAAGGCTATCGATTATTTAGGTGTGATAGTGATGTTTGTTGTTCAGGTGTCTTGATTTATGTTCGGGAAGGGATTCGGGCTGTTTGCATAGATTTCTTAAAACACAGTGACATCCAGTGTTTACTTATTGAAATCACATTACCTCATGAAAAAGTTTTAGTTAATTGTATTTACAGGCATCCAGGTCGATTTCCATTTGATGAATTTGAATCATTTCTTTCAAGACATTGTGCTCGTTATGAAAATATTATTTTATGTGGTGATTTAAACGTTGATGTAAGTTTACCAACATCTTCATCCAATCTCTTACATAACGTTTTCGATTCGTATGGATTAGAAATAGTGAGCTACTTTCCAACGAGATTCACATTGACAAGTGCAACAGCTATCGACCTATTTATCGTTTCAAACAAAAATAAAGTTTCTTTCTTCAATCAAACTCATGGAGTTGCAGATCATGATTTGACGTTTTTAATTTATAATGTTGAGGTTGAAAGTTCTGATCGGAATAATTTAATTTGTAATCGAGATTTTAGTAGCATCAAAATGGAAGAGCTATATCTGGAAGTCTCAATCATTGATTGGCATATTTTTAGGGTTTCTGCTATTGATTTTAAAGTTGATTTCTTAACAAATTTATTAAAATATTTGTATGATAAATATGTTCCGATTAAGACGAAAATCTCTTGCAATAACTGCCCCTGGTTTACAAAAGCCATCAATAATTTAATAATTGAAAGAAACTTCTTATATAGGGTGTATAAAAATTCAAGATCAAGAACTGATTGGGAACGTTATGCAGTATGTAGGAATAGAGTAGTGAAAGCTATTAAGGATTCGAAGAAAAAATTTTACCATAACAAATTAGACACTTCAAGAAATTTTACCAAAATTTTGTGGAATAATTTAAAGAATCTAGGTGCTATTGGGAAACCTACTCTTGAATATTGTGAAAATCTTAATTTTGTTAACAACTTGAATAATTTTTTTGCATTGAATGTTGGTAACACTAACCCTCAAGTAAATCTGTCTTCCTCTTCGAATATAACTGACGGATCATTTTCATTTAATTGTGCGACTATTGAAGAATGCTTTACGTCTATTAGTTCAATTAAGTCAAATGCGATTGGGACGGATGAAATTTCTTCCAAATTCATTCGATTGCTGCTCCCTGCAATCATTCCAAGAGTAACCAACATATACAATGAATGTTTGACTAAGTCAATTTTTCCAAGCCCTTAGAAAATTGCAAAAGTCATTCCTCTTCAGAAAAAAAACGGGATGTAATGATCTGTCGAATTTTAGACCTATAAGTATTCTTCCTCTTCTTTCTAAGGGCTTGGAAAAATTGATGTTCAGTCAGCTCTTGGATTTCATTGAGTCTCAAAATCTCCTGTCACCTCTTCAATCGGGGTTTCGGAGGAGTCACAGTTGTATTTCTGCTGTTTTAAAAGTACAGGATGACATTCGGGTTGCATTGAATGCTGACAAAGTATCGATATTAAGTTTACTTGATTTTTCTAATGCTTTTGGGTCAGTTAACCACTCGATTTTACTTCATAAATTAAAACATCAATTTGATTTTTCTTCTTCTGCCCTTAAGTTAATTCGAAGTTATCTGACAACACGTAAACAAGCCGTTTTCATTCGAACCTTGGTTTCTGACATGGTAGATCTGAAAGTGGGTGTCCCTCAAGGATCTTTGTTGGGACCTCTTCTTTTTAGCATGTTTATTAATGATGTTGTTAATACTATTAAATACAGCAGATACCACCTTTATGCTGACGATCTACAGATCTATTCGTCTTTTCCTCTGGGCACTCTAGAAGACGCATCAAGCAATATAAATTATGACTTAAATAGTATACATGAATGGGCAGTTAGAAATTATTTAGTTTTGAACCCAGTAAAATCGCAAAGCATAATTATATACAAAAAATGTCTGGATGATTCTTATTTTCCACAATTAATTTTAAATGGTCATGTGATTCCTTTTAGCTCTACAGTAAAAAATTTAGGTTTTATTTTTAACAAAACTCTCACCTGGAATGATCATGTAAAAAATGTAATAAGAAAGATTTACGGAGGACTTAGACGCTTGTGGAGAATTTCATTCTACATTCCGAAAACTACAAGATTGATTCTGGTCAAAACATTGTTGGCATACATACGGTTCTCCTATTTATGGTGGGATGGATTCAATAAGCAAACAAAAATTAAATGTAGCTTTCAACTCATGCATTCGTTTCATTCATTCGTTAAGAAGGTTTGACCATGTATCACATCTGTCGCACTGTGTTTTTGGTGTTTCATTAATGTCACATTTCACCATCGAAATTTGCAAATTCATCTTTAAATTAGTACGAACTCAAACCCCCACCTATTTATACGAGAAACTTGTATTTTCAACTTCTTCGCGTACAAATAATATTAATATTCCAGGCAGTTCAACATTGCAGACACGCAGGTCGTTCTTCATAATTGGTACCAGAATTTGGAACAATTTACCTACTCCTTATAAAACAATTATAAATATTAACAATTTTATCTCCTCTATAAAAAACCATCTACAGAACCCAGACGAAGCGTTGCATTTTCACTCTTTATTTGTTCAATAATTAGTTAAATTTTTTTCTCTTTTACTTTTCTTTAATTTTTTCTTTTAAAAAAATTTTAAAATTATTTAATATTTAAAATTATTTAATTTCTGAAAATTGATTGTTATAAAATGTTTGATTTTTGTATTAATATCTTTTTTTTATATATTTTGAATTTTTTAATACATACATATAAATATGTATGTTAAATGTAATTCCTAAATGTACATATTTATGTATATATTTTTAAGCCACAAATGAGATCATATCTCAAGGCTTGTTAAATAAATAAAAATGAAATGAAAAATGAAATGAAAGTTAGACTACCTATCAAATCGCTGGTGTAAAAGCTGAATAGAATCGGCGAGTTCACCGCTCCCTGCTGAAGACCATTCTTGATATCGAAGATTGCGGTAGAAGTTACATTGCCACTTTTGACAACAAACTTTCTACCATTGAGCATGTCATACAGTATATACAATAGTGGTTTACTTATGCCGAGTCTAGTCAGTTTTAGATAGAGACCCTCTAACCATACGGTGTCGAAAGCCTTCTCCAAATCAACCAGACAAGCACCAGTACACTGCCTTTTAGTTTTGTTCCATTGGATATCAGAAACGAGTTTAGACGCGGCATGAATTGGTATCATGTCCCGCCTTAAAACCGAACTGATTATCTGGTATGATATTATTGTCCTCCGCCCACTTGGACAGAGCTCTATTTATAACTTTCTCGAATACCTTGCTGATACTCGGTAGAAGACTTATCGACCGGAGATTCGCCGGATTGGAGTTGTCCTTTCCCTTTTTCGGGAGAGGATGAACCACAGCTGTCTTCCACCGCCCTGGATAATATGCATTATTCAGTGCGTTGTTAAACAGTGTGGCATAAATGTCAATTGCTTCCTTAGGTAGATGTCGAAGTACAATATTGGATATACCATCGACTCCTGTTGACTTTTTCCTCTTTAATGAATCGAAGATGAGCTGAAGCTCCATCCTCTTAACTAACAGGGAACTACTCCCATCTTGCACGGCGATGATGGCATTCGCCAAGTTTTCTTCATTGAACCGGATGAAACCTAGATTCTCTGATCGCCATTGCGTCATTTCATTACGAAGATAGAAGTGATGGAGTAGAGCTCTGCTTTCCAGGTCGTGGTTGGGGTGGATGCTTGCATTCACCTTATACACTTGCTGGAAAGCAGCCCCCGTAGCATCCACTTTCTCCAGCGGATCCTCGACAATAAAGAGGTCATCGTCCAAGACCGCCTCATCTGGATCTATCCCTGCTGTCAGAAGTACGTTTCTGTTTTCTGTCGTTCTGTGGAGCTTAAGACACGGAAGTTCGTTTTGATCATTTCATCTAAATATCTTGTTAATTTGCGGAAACATACTCGGATCGCTAGAGTTAACGGCCCGAATTTTATTGTTCCAGTACAAATTAATAGACAATCTATAATTTTCTTTGATCAATTGGTTGATGTTCTTAATTGACGACTTCAGTGTCCTAATCTCCAGATCGTGTGAGTCAGTAAACCGTCGGTACAAGCGTTTTAGTCTTGTCAGAAGTCCACTTTTTTGTCTGTGTAGTGCATCAATGGACGCGTTCCGGTACATGTCGGTCGCGTTACGTTCTCTATATTTTGGTATAGTTCTTTTCATAGTTCGTAGGATTGTATCATCCATTTGTTCTAAGTATTGGTCAATTTCGTTGTTTGTTAAATTCCTGTTATTTGGTGGGGATATATTATTGGCACGAATTTCGCTTGCTAAGGCGTTGGTAAAGCGTGGCCAGCGCATATTACATGTAATTGTAAGAATGCGCAGGTACATACTCTTCCAACTCTACGAGCTCGTTTGGCAACTGTATTACTGCGGCAAAACCACAGTGGTCGCTGTCATAGTCTATCGTTTGTAAACAGTTTCTTGTCCGTTGACTCACAGTGTTAGTAATTGTCAGTCTAGAGTCCTTTAGTAATAGATCCAGATAGGCACCGCTCCTTGGAAACGATGGTCTATCAGTCGCCAGAAGATCGATCATATATTCAATACTGTATTGACCCATCCAATCAAATAGATGGTTACCTCTCGGATTTTGTACTTGATTTCCCCAATCTATATGTTTGGCATTTAAATCACCGGCCATGAGATAGTAATTCTCTACCGAGTTCAGTTGTAGCACTTGAAAAAGTTTTTCGACCTCTGTCAAAAAGTCAGTTGGCTGAGGTGATTCCGGAGCGTAAGTCGCGACTACATACATCCGCTTCCCCTGTTGGAGAGGAATGCATACAATGCACTCCTCAAGCAGCCGAAATCTGCGTACTTCACTATTGTATATAACTTTATACCTGATGCCTTTTCGTACAAAAATTGCGACGCCACCTCCTTGCGTCGAGTTGGGCCGATCTCTTCTTACGATATTGTTATTAATGTGAGTCATTTTATGTTTCTGGTTCAGCTTAGTTTCGCTGCCCATAAACACATCTGGACTTTGATCTTTCAACAATTGGAATAAGTTAGCTCTGCGTTCGGTCCTAATCAGTGAATTTACATTCACAGCAAGGATCTTAAAGGGCCTCTCCGGCAGCGCGCCCTTAACCTACAAGCGTTAAGCTCGGCAAAACAGAGTAGAGATGGTCTACCCTAGTCGCCTGCTCCCGTATCTGGTTTTGTAGGCCTGTTAACTGGCCTTGAGTAGCCAGTAACATGCTTCTTATTTCAGCCTGTGCATCAGGAGCCTTTGGCACGAGAGCCTTTGGGGCTGCCTTTTGTACAGGTTGTACCGTGCTTCCCCTTCCTGCCGCCATTTGGGCGTAGGAAATTTGGGAGTTGACGGGCGTTACTGTGGGGAGCCGCGTTTGTGGGCGTTTCTCTTCCACTACTACTACTGTTTGCTTCGCTTTTTTCTGTTTTATTTCCTGAAATTTAGGACATCCCCTATAATTTGCAGGGTGTCTCTTGTTTCGGCAAAGTGCACATTTTAGCTGGTTTCTGTCTTCAACCCGTTCTTGCCCGAGTTTACATTCTCCTAGTTTGTGGTTCTCACCACACTTGACGCAGCGTAACTGCATTTCGCAGTTTGCTGCAGCGTGGCCAAACCTTTGGCAGCGCATGCATTGAAGAATGTCGCCGCGCCTCTTTTGTTTATCCCAAGTGACAACCTGGTAATCGAGGATGGAGATTTTCCTCAGACTATCCAGTTTGCTACTGGGCGAAAGCTGGACCAAGAAAAACGGCAATTTCCGTATCTCCCGTCTGGCCTTGACTGTCGTGAATGGCTTTACTCCCATAAACTCGAGATCATCGCTCGCTACTTGACGGAGCTCATTTAAGAGCGCCTGAGGTTCCGTGCAGGAATCTATGCCTTTCAGCAAAACCGTTTGGAACTTGTCCACTTTTGGGGTGAAACTGAAAAACTCAGTCGTCGATGCTTTTAAGAGATCTTTAATAATTTTGTGATCTTTTACTGTTGTGCAATGTATTGCATGCCTATCTGCGTTTAATCTTTTAATAATAAAATTATTGCCTATGGCCGACTTACATAGATTTATCGTGTCCTTTAGATCTATCTTGTAGGTATTGATCGGTGGTACCTTCTCTTTCTTAGCTTGAGACGGCTGTGGCTGCTGCTGGTGTTCATTCTGCTTCTTCTGAATCGGCTGCTGTTGCTGCTTTGTTTGCTGTGGTTTCTGTTGTTGACTTTGTATTGTTGTTGTTTGCTGCGGTATTGGTTTTGTAGCTTGTTGCATTTGCATTTGCTGTTGCTGTGGCTGTTGTTGTTGCTTGGTTTGCTGTATAATCGGTTGCGATTCTATAGTTTTTAGCTGCTGTTCCGCTGTTTTTTTCTGCTTTCGGGCTTTCTCTCGCCGCGACTCTTGTTTTTCTTTGACAGCACGTAAAAGTGGCTCAGGTTTCGCTTTGAGGAGCAAGATTTCTTCCTCAAACGCACTTATTTTCTTTTCAAGTACTTGTTCCTCTTTTTCGTACTCTTCATCTTCTGATGACGACCCTGGTGAAGTGATGTCGACATACAGGTTGTTGTCGCTTGTTGTGAACATTCCCTCCCCACCTTCAGACATATATTCCAGTTCCTCGTCGTGGGGCGATGGATTCATGTTTATTTGTTGTTTTTCTGCTGCTGGTGTCTTGGCTTTTCTCACCCCGGCTGGCAGCTTAGCTGGAGTGGTCGTTGAGCGCCGGATCGAAGAATGTTGGCATTCCTATTGTTCTTGTTGTTGTTGTTGATGGTTTTGCTGAGACACCTTTCAATGTCCCCGCTACTTGCACCGTCGCTGGCTTTGCTGTTGTTTTTGGTGCCGTTGCCGAGACACCTTTGGATGTCCCCGCTTCTGCCGCCTCTTTTGCTGTTGCATTTGGTGCCGTTGCTGATACATCTCGCGATGTCCCAGCTACTGGTGCCATTGCTTGCTTCATTGTTGTTGCTGGGGCACCTTTCGATGTCCCCGCATTAAGTTTATCCATCACTTAGTTCTCCCAGTCAATGTTATTTTCCACCTCGTTATTGTTGAAAATAACTCTTGGAAAAATTAAAAATTTTTGCCCGGCTGGGACTTGAACTTGTGACCTTCCGCACCGCGGTCAGCCACCACTTCCTCTGAACTATTGGTTATATTGAAAATAGCTTGACTTGCTAAATATTTGAATAAATCATACCGATTTTATTTAAAGACACTGTGAAAGCCGAAAACGTGTGCACTCTTTCACAGTACGAGATCGATTGGTGGACCGATTATGGTTTACGATGATGGATGCATCAAAATATTGCCTGATAAAATAAAAAAATCATTTTTTTAAGCGCATCCAACTCCATTCTTTCAATATTTCTGTCAAAAATAGTACATGTGTCATAACAATGAAATACGAGTGCCAAAAGCAGTCGTAAGAGAAAACGATTATCGTTTTAAAAAAACGAGTATCGTAAAACGTAATCGCAACTTAACGATAACGAGGGACTTTAAACGATAATCGTAATTCGTAATGATTCTGATATCGTCATGATTCTTCCACCGGTGGACTACGTGATGGACGAAGTGGACTTAGATGAAGAATTACCACTAGATGTCCCAGGTGAGGTTGAGGTTTTTGTGAAAGCTTATTCAGCGGCTGGCGACGAACGGTTTCGACAGCGGTGATGACATCCAGATCATCAGAGATTGCTCCACCGGTATGGACAAAATCAATTTCTTCAGCCGAGTTCCAACGAACCGAACATTTCTTGCGTATAATCCAAAACTGCACTTCAGATTTATTCGGCCTGAACGAAATAACCATTTTTGAAAAATTGTTTGATCCTGAGGTAAGACAACTTATTGTTAATCAAACTATGTTGTATGCAGGGCAAAATAACCAACACAACTTTTCAATCAATGACGAGGATTTGATTTTTTTTGGCAATTTCTTCACAAGCCATGAGCTCATGAAAATCTTAAAAGATAAACACTTTAGAGCAACGGGAATGGCTCGCGACAACCGATTTAGAAAATGTCCTTAACCACTTTACAAAGACTTTCATAAACATAGTAGGGGAAGTTTTGATTACCAATTCGATTCCACCCATAAATTGTTTTTTGTAAAATTGAAGGACAACAACATAGTTACAATAGCCACAAATTACGATGTGATCGAACCATGTTATATTGTGAAAAGGTGGAGCAAGGAGCAACAAAAAAAAAAGTGAATATACCCCAGCCTCTTTTGGTCAAGAATTGAACGGTTGTAAGTCTAAAGGGTCTAAGTGCCAAAAAATCAATCAGGTCAACATTTTTATCAAAATACAATCTAAGTGCCAAGCCTTATAATATCAAAATGGATTCAAGTGCCTATTTCTTTTAAAACTGCACACACACACAAATAAAGTTGTGGGAGAGTCTAAGTGCCAAAGAGCTTTTTATTATGTTCTTCTCGTATAACTCTAAATTATAAAAATGGCACTTAAACCCTTTAGACTTACAACCCTTCAATTATAATTCAAATATGGGTGGTGTCGTCCTCCATGACCAATTCATAAGTACTTATTCCATTGAAATTCGAGGCAAGAAGTTGTGGTGGAACATTTTCACCTCCATGGTTTCGTCCACTGTTTCCAATGTCTGGAGGCTCCACAAGCTGACGAATAGTTATAAAGGTGATCTATCTTCACTACTTTAGGTTCCACACTCTGAATGCAGGAAAAGGACAACCTAAACTAACTGTCAAGCGAAGCCTTGCGGAGAGTGCAGGATACCACTTCCCCAAAAATTACCAAATCAATTCAGATGTCGACAGTGCCATCTACGATCGAAATGGTGCTGTGAAATGAGCAATGTTACAGTCTTTATTTATACGACTGTTTTAAAAATTTCCATGTAAACTCAAATTAAAATACATAGTATGTATGACCCCATTGTACTATATAAAGTACACCCTAATTACCAAAAACGTGCTTTTTTTTCAAAAACTTTTTTTGTATAAATGTTCTTATTTTAACCTCAATAAACAGAAAATACCATCAAAATATGATTTTTCTAATTTTAAATACACTTGGGAGTTAATGGATTAAGGTAGCACCAATTTTTTTCCGTTGAGATTAGCACTTTAGAATAACAAATACAACAATTTTAAAGTGAGGAAATACTTCTAACTATTTTTAATTAATTTTTAAAGTTCCTCAGTTTCCATACAAAATGCACATTTTTTGTTTATATTGACATTTCTCTTTGAGTAAGTATTTTTTTTTTTAATTTTGTAAGGAAATTATTTGTTTCTGAACCCACAGTACTTCTAAGTTAAATCACTTTGACATAGGCGCCTGCCCGGCGACTTAACATACCCTAAGCGGAGCAACGGGGTTGCGTGAACGGGTGTGAGCCCCGAAAAGGGAGTTAAAATCCTGAGAACCCGCGAAGCGGGCCATCCACAATACTGTTAAGCTCAAGAACTGTGGACATAGGCGCCTGCCTGGCGACTTTACATTCCTGAAGGTCATCAACCGAAGTTGCGTGAGCGGGTGCTAAAATCCCGAGAACCCGCGAAGCTGACAACCCACAGTACTGTTGAGCTAAAAAAACTGTTGATACAGATTTATGATTTAACGCTGTTTCCTGCCTTTAATATTTTAAATCTGTTATAATGAGACCACCAGCTACTTGTATAAAAATAAATAATATTACAATATTATACGCGTGAGTAACAATTTCGTAGTTTCCGCAATAAAAAAAACGACCGTCTTTTGCTGTGTTCCAAACTCAACTCATTTTTTATTCTCCAAGTTTTTTATCTGCCTATTTACAATGAATGTTTATTTATTAATTAATTAATTGTCTTATTGCTATTTCAGCATAACTAAGGAAATGAGGTGTTACATTTCATTACCATGAAAGTGGTTTGAATTTATTTAATGTATCATTTTGATTAGTAGACTCATCATTTCCGTTGGAAGGGTCAATGTACGTAACTCCTCCCGGCTTTAAGTTAGAAGTCTCCGGCTTCATATTATTAACAATTTTGATGGTCTCTTTTTTTGATTTTAATAAAATAAAAATAACAACACCAGTTATACTTAATATTAATAATAAAGCTAGGCTTATATTTGAGCCATACATTATTTTCTTATGATATTGTAATTCTCTTATTTCTTCTAAATTCTTTACATTTTCCATTATAATTTTATTGAAATTGATAGGTTTTACAAACATGTCATTATTTTTACTTGATGGATAAAAATATTTGTCTGGTATTATAATTTCTTTGTTGGAAAATTTAACTTGATTTATTTTTAATGAACAGTTATTATAATTTATTAAATAATTTCCTGTTAAGGTAATATTTCTTTG